>CM051561.1:32431200-33031200 GCA_028022735.1 Gypaetus barbatus | reverse complement strand
GGGGGGAAGGGCTTCCTTCACAAGCCAACTGTATAGTTGGCAAAGTGACTCCCCCATTTCCAACCTGAATCTTAGAGTTTTTATCCCCTGACTTGTGGAATGGTGTGTATGACTATGTCTGAGTGGATTATGATATATGCCTAAATGGATTATGTATATCTGAGCCTTTGTTGGTCTGTGATTGTTTGAATACACAAGGTTGTCATTTGAAACTAAATAGTGGTTGGATTGAGACTCAGGGTATACTATTTGTTAAGGGATTTCAAGGCTCCATTCAGGTTTTGGTTCTTTGAATGGTGCAGCCACCGCCCTGTTTAGTTTAGGGTTTATCAGACAACCCAGGGCTAAGCTGTCTCCACAGCTCCCCGTGAGTCGTCTCTGCAGAGACAGAGCCTCAAGGCAATCCAAGGCTGGGTCGCTTTTGTAACCCCCCATAAGTCGCCTGTGTGCACTAGACATGCTGAAACTTGTTTGTGAGCTATGAGCCGGACAATCCACACAAATATCTAGTGGCATTTGGATCAACTCTCTACTCTTAGCCGTACCCAGATGAGCTCTAGGTTACCTGGGGCAAAATGAGACTAACGGTATTGTCTGTAGCCAGTGTAACATGCCTTTAATCCACATCAACTCCTGCTGCTGTTATTCTTAAAATCTGCCCAGCCTTTACAATTTTCAATCAGTTTAATGGCTCGCATCTCCTGGCTCTGGCCCCCATTCCTCCAACTCGATCTTTTGTCTCTTATGCATTAAACTCATCAGGATTTGGATTGTTTTTTTCATCTCTTTAAGCCTAGGCAAAGTTAAGGTAATACATAAATGTTTAATGGCTTAACTGGCAGAGCCATTGTTGGGGATGGTAGCGACTGGGGGTTTAATCCTATTACAGGTTTTCCATATGGATAGTGGCATTTTTCACTGTTAAATCAGAATCAAATATTCAAATGTCGACTGCTCTACTGAAAGGTTCATAAATGTCACTTTTTACTCTGTGAAGATTCATATATAAATCTGTCATATGTGCTTGCTGTAAGCTTGGTTCAAATGAGCTCAATTAAATACCAACCTAGCATGAATACAACTTTTGCTTCCAGAGTCTGCAGTGATTGAAGTGTGACAGAAAGAATGTGCTGTGCTGCATGCACTGAACACAGATTTATTCTGCTGCTTGAATGGTCTTTTCCTTGATTGTTTCTCCCTGTCGTGGTTTAACCCCAGCCAGCAACTAAGCACCACGCAGCCACTCACTCACTCCCCCCCACCCAGTGGGATGGGGGAGAAAATCGGGAAAAGAAGTAAAACTCGTGGGTTGAGATAAGAACGGTTTAATAGAACAGAAAAGAAGAAACTAATAATGATAATGATAACACTAATAAAATGACAACAGTAATAATAAAAGGATTGGAATGTACAAATGATGCACAGTGCAATTGCTCACCACCTGCTGATCGACACCCAGTTAGTCCCCGAGCGGCGATTCCCACCACCCCCACTCCCCCCAGTTTATATACTAGATGTGAGGTCACATGGTATGGAATACCCTGTTGGCCACTTTGGGTCAGCTGCCCTGGCTGTGTTCTGTGCCAGCTTCTTGTGCCCCTCCAGCTTTCTCGCTGGCTGGGCATTAGAAGCTGAAAAATCCTTGACTTTAGACTAAACATCACTTAGCAACAACTGAAAACATCAGTGTTATCAACATTCTTTGCATACTGAACTCAAAACATAGCACCGTAGCAGCTACTAGGAAGACAATTAACTCTATCCCAGCTGAAACCAGGACACTCCCCCTCTGAATAAATACATGTCATGGCCACGTGTTTGCTTGGGGGTCAGTTAGATACAAGAAAAATTAACCAGGTAATTTATATTTCTAGTGACTTCCTAAAGGTTACACCTAGTTTGTAAGTGGAATAGTAAAACATTTAGCTTGCTGCTGGGGCCACATCAGCAAAGTGGAGAACCTCACACCAAGGGGAAATAATATCTCCTGGTTCGTGTAGTTCAAAATCTTAAACCCTTATTGATATTATATCTATGTTAATTATGTATTTCTTACTTTTCTAACACTCCCACTTTGTCTTTCTGTCAGGAACTGCAGGGCTCAGCCATGCTTCTTTCTTTCTTGCAAATCACTTGATAAGGAGGCTCCTGACAGCACTGGGCGGGGGGCTGAGTGTCCATTAGTGCTTAGGATATGTCTCCAGCACATCCTTATTAGGAGGTATATCCAGATGGAGCAAGCCTTTTGAAAACAGAAGAGAGTTGTGATAAGGATAGAGGGAGGAACAGAATAATCCCCAAGTGTAAATCTCAGGAGCTCCATATCCACTGGAAGGCAACAGATCTCCATGGGATGCCCAGGAGATGAGATATTATTTTAATGAAGCTTATGCCATCTGTTTTTCTATTTTGCATTTAAAATTTCCCTTCTCTGCACTGAAATCCCCATCCAGACTGTCTGTCTTGCCTAGCAGTCAATGATGTGACAGTGTTAAAACAGAATGGGCAACATGGCAATTAGTTGGACTGTTGCAGAACAGGCTACTGTGGTGATGAGGGACTGTGGCAGTGGCATCTTCATCAGCACATCCACCACACTGGGAGTTTGGCAGTAAATCTCCCACATCCCCATCTGCAGATGAACATACGGGAGAGAGGCAGACAGACAGACTCATAGCAGCCTTCATTCCTCTGAGATACCTGTCGCCTTAGATGCAAGCATCTCCTCTCCTTGGACTAGATAGAGAATAAGGCACTGTTTTGGGAAGATTGTTCAGTGGGGTGCCTAAATGTATCTGAAAAGAGAGTGTCTAAGCTAGGCAAACTGGATCCCACCTTAAGACTGAGTGAACTACATGCAGATGAGGTCTCCTGCCATATGACCAAGAGGAAGCCTAGTTCATATTGATGCAGGCTTGAAAGTGTTTATGGCTTTTGTTTTAGATTTTCTTTGCAAAGCTTCTTGTAAAAAAAAAGTCCTGAATTGCAAATGTAGCAGATAATTTTCCTGCTTTCCTAGCTACTGTTTTGTTCCCCTCCCAGCTTAGATCTCATGCTGGTATTTATCTTAATACCAAAAAACATAGTGGCTGATACTAGTCAGCCCCATAAGGAGAAGTAAGTGTCACAAAGTTGCCTTTGGTGTAAGCTGCTGTAGCTCAATTATATAATCTACCAGCCTAACTAGAAACTTTCCTTGCTTCAAGAGGCAGGAAGCTGTCATAACACTAACAGAGCAGAGCTATTTAATTAATTAATAGGGTACTAACACTTTCGTCCTGCCAGCTGCATTGTAGGATGTTGCTTTTTTTTTTCTAGGAGACACAGCACAGATCACTCTTAGAGCAGGTCAGCCACAGCCCAGCTACTGCTGGAAAGGAAATTCTGCTCACTGGGAGCCTGGGCCTATTGCTAGGGTAGGCATAAAAGCCTCTTGAGTCACCCCAGCCCGGCCTTTTGGCTTTCTGTGTGACAAGAAGGAGATGAGAGCAACTGAATGGCCATAGTGGGGCCTGAGCCAAGCAGATGGCTCAGAGAGAGGTGAAGGAAGTCTCGGTAGAAAAAGCTATTCTCTGACAAATAACCATAGCGCTCACCCTTCAAGGAGAGATCTCAGATGAGACCACCAAGGCTTCTTGTCTGCTTCTGCTTCTTCCTGTATCAGTCCCACCTGTCCATGTGAAATGTTGACAGGGACTGTCCTTGAATTTTGCAAGATGCTGTTGCTGGTTCTGTGTAAGCTAAGAGGCTTGCTGTTGATCAGCAGAAGGAAACCCTTTGGTACCCAGAGCTGGAGAGTAGCATGCGGAGACATGAACGGTGGCTGTATAAAGCCATGCCCTGAGGGAATGGGCCCAATCCCTACCTGTTGCTCATCACTCCATCACTGTGCTCCTCCATGTACAAACATCCTAAGATTTTACATGGTGACAGCAGAGGAGTTCATATCTCTGGCTTCCACAGTCTCTAGCTGGGGATGGGGATTCTGCCTGGGGACACCAATTAGGTGCGTCCACTTCCAAGCACCGAATTACTTGTGCTATTCGATTAATTCCTGCTTGTTAACAAACAAGATTCTCAAAAACCTCAAGCAAGTAACTGGAATGATGTTCACTTAGAGCAAGCAACTCTGGTAGGGGTAAAACAGCAGCAGAAACCCTGTCACAAAGAAATATAGCATGTTGTTCCCTGGTGCGCTTGACTTGGACAAAACTGAGGATCTAATTTATGGCTGGGCCCCCCCATCTTGCTGGAGACTGGAGTGAACAGAGGAGATAATCCATTTGGGGACAGAGGCTGACAACACAAGCTATGGTGTTAGCTCCTGCCTTCCAGCCTGCTGCTGTGCATTCATGGCAGTTATTAAACTGCCGTACGGTCAGGGAGGAGTAGTACTGGGAATATCAGTCAGTGAGCCGAGAACTACAAAGCCCTCAGGGTTCAACATAACAAAATTGGTGCATTTGTGGTTGAAACATCATTACCTTAAGTGCGCAAAGCCATTTTCCTCCCCTGGGAGCACCCATTTCCTTGAACACAGTCTGTGCTTTGTATGGGTGGGATGAGTAATGTGGAAGCCAGAGTGCAGTGGCAATATAGCACTGCTATTGATTTTCTTCATGAAGATAGAAGTGCAGCCTACCACTCGGAGGTCTCTTGGGATTGGGAGGAATTTATTTAAACATTATTTCATGTGTTATTACTCTTTCCATTTATAAGAGAAATTGCATACGCACATTTATTGTAGCATCCTTCCTGTAGGATATCTCCAGGCTCTTTTCTGGAGGAGATAAGAGAGTGAACAGCTGGATCACGTTAAGGGCAGTAGGGCTGTCTGCAGACAGAGCAGCAAAGATGAGGGCAGAAAAACAGTTGCGACAGGCATATTATTGCAGACTCTCATGCTCTCCTCTGCATCCCTCGGGCTCCAGCTTAAACACTCAGTTTTGGAGCCCATTATTTTAAGGAAGAGGTAATCCCCTCAGCAGTCCTACAGATAAAAGCTAGAAGCTACAGGAACACTGGAAGAATGGGGTTGTTCAGAGAAGAAAGGGGAACACTAAGGAGGGATATAATAGCTGTCTTCAGATAAAGGGCTGCCAAAGAGAAAAAGGGAATAATTTTTTTTTTCCATGTTTCTGATCACCAGAAGAAGAAACGATTACCTTAAATTGCAGCAGGGTTGCAAGGAAATATCAGGGAAAACTATAGAGGTAAGGCTAAGGAGCTGTGCATTCGCCTGATGAAGTTATGGAATTGCTGTTGCTGGAGGATTTTCAGACTGGGTTAGAAACTGATTTGTCACTGTGCTGAGTTGACCCTGGCTGGATGCCAGGTGCCCACCAAAGCTGCTCTATCACTCACCCCCACAGCTGGACAGGGGAGAGAAAATATAATGAAAACCTTGTGGGTCGAGATAAGGACAGGGAGAGATCATTCACCAACTACCGTCACAGGCAAAACAGACTTGACTTGGGGAAATTAATTTCATTTATTACTAATCAAATCAGAGTAGGATAATGAGAAACAAAACCAAATCTTAAAACACCTTCCCTCCACCCCTCCCTTCTTCCTGGGCTTAACTTTACTCCTGATTTTCTCTACCTCCTCTTCCCCCCGAGCGGCACAGGGGGAGAGGGAATGGGGGGTTGCAGTCAGTTCACCACATGTTGTCTCTGCCACTCCTTCCTCCTCAGGGGGAGGACTCCTCGCACTCTTCCCCTGCTCCAGCATGGGATCCCTCCCAGGGGAGACAGTTCTCCACAAACTTCTCCAACATGAGTCCTTCCCACGGGCTACAGTTCTTCACGAACTGCTCCAGCGTGGGTCCCTTCCACGGAGTGCAGTCCTTCAGGAACAGACTGCTCCAGCGTGGGTCTCCCGCAGGGTCACAAGTCCTGCCAGGAGCCTGCTCCAGTGTAGGCTTCCCACGGGGTCATAGCCTCCTTCAGGCATCCACCTGTTCCAGCGTGGGGTCCTCTACAGACTGCAGGTGGATATCTGCTCTCTCGTGGACCTCCATGGGCTGCAGGGGGACAACCTGCCTCACCATGGTCTTCCCCACGGGCTGCAGGGGAATCTCTGCTCTGGCGCCTGGAGCACCTCCTCTCCCTCCTTCTTCACTGACCTTGGCATCTGCAGAGTTGTTTCTCTCACATATTCTCACTCCTCTCTCTCCAGCTGCAGTTTCTGTTGTGCAGTTTTTTCCCCCTTCTTAAAAATGTTATCACAGAGGCTCTACCGCTGTCGCTGATTGGCTCGGCCTTGGCCAGCAGCAGGTCCATCTTGGAGCCGGCTGGCATTGGCTCTACTGGACATAGGGGAAGCTTCTAGCAGCTTCTCACAGAAGCCACCCCTGTAGCTCCCCTGCTACCAAAACCTTGTCACGCAAATCCAATACAGTCACACAGAAAGTCAACAGAGCTGATCCAGTTTTGGGGCAGCCTGATCTGGATTTGGTGCAAGCTGATAAGATCCCTGATCTTTTTAGGTCCCTCTCCCCATATGTCTTAATAAGAGAGGATCCTGCTTCTAAGCCAGACTCATTTAGGCAGAACACCAGTTTATCCCGGGAACGAGAGGTTCTCCAAACTCCCTTACCCACTTCCAAGGACCATGGCTGTCCTTCACCTTCTCTCTGGGTGAGCTGAAGAAAAACGTCTTTTTTCTAAGTAAGTCTCACATGTTGAAGGAACTCCAGAATCATATGGTGACCAGAGCAGAAGGCTCCCCAGGAAGATGTGGTTGGCACATTTCATCAACATGTGCAAGCTGTTGGATCCAAAGCACTAACCATTCATCTCAGCATTGCCACCCCGTAATAAAGTGAAAATAAATGGCATTTTGGTGACACAGTGACTGATGCACTGAAATACACTCTGATAGCTACTGACTCAGTTCCAAAAAAGCAATAAACAACAACTGCTTATTGACTTTCTACTAGCTCTGCCAATGTACCAGCTACAAGATTGCTGTTTTTCTTTTCTGAGCAAATGCTGAACAGATCTTATTTAACAGTAACAAATTAGGCCTGCAATATCCACTATAGGATCCAGATTTTGAACCCAATTCATTTATAATTGTAAGACAAACCAGTATTTGAAGCCATTTTTTCAGCAATTGAAAAACCAGCAGTGTTAATATTGCTGCATGATTAAAACCTCAAGTCTTATTAGTTAAATTGAACCAGAACAGCACTGAGATGACTTTCTACTGTGTACACCTGCAGTCGGTGTAGCTCAACTCACTGGCAGATAACGAGGAATTTGGATCTTTGCTTTGTTTCAAATGGGGGCAGAATAGAAGTGCCAGTCTGCCTTCGTGTGCTGCAGTGCTTGCGCTGAAACACTCCCTTGGAGCCCCAGCCGCGAAGGGTCTGCCCGATTGCCACATTCATGCTGAACAAAATGCAGCAAACAGAAAGGTGTAAGCTGTGGAAAGGGAACAAGACACTTCAGAGGTCTGTTTTCCTAATCAAAAATGGCATTTGCAGCACAGGGAAGAAAGTCCCTTTTTTTAGATGATAATGTATGACTAATCCTGGGTGTCTACGGTAACAGAGGAAGCACCAACTCGGTAAGTAGACCAAATACTTTGGGAAAGCAACTGAGGGCCAAGGAAGAATGTTACATTAAGGCATAAAGAAGTTTGGCAGAAAATAAACCCCCTTGCGTTCCAGCTTATCCTCAGATATCAGAGGGGCTGGGGGTGGCTAGGCTTAGATTCTGAGCCCAATTCAGCACTATAAGTCCGGTTGCGTTCAATATATTGAATTATCACAATTACGGATGCACTAATAGCGCACTAATAGCGCACTGTACTTTCAATTTAGTCACATTCAACGAACTAGAACAGCCAGACTTAAGGAGTTTGGTCGTGTTCAACGAACTATCACAGCTAGATTAATGAACAGTACAGTTTATTAAAGCAACAGGAGTACAGGTTCTTTTGGATTGTCGGTGATAAATACACTGTCTGAAAAGCACGTGCAAATAATAATACAGTCGACTACAAGCACACTAAATTATGGAAAAAACTCTATAGAGATTTCTAAGTTTCCCGAGGAAGCACTCGGTATAACCGAGGGTTCGAATCTTACCCAATAGGCATCCCTATGGGGGGGAAGAGAAGTTCAGCCCATCGACTGATCCCAGAAGTCAGCAATGTCCTCCTGACTTGTCTATGATGGTATCTTCCCTAGCATTCCTTCTCTCTTAAGCCCTTTTATACTATTTTCTTATTTTTAGGTGGAGCTTGAGTGACTCTAGTCATACATATCTTTATTATGATTGGTATAAAAATCTCCTCGCTTTACTTTTAAAGGTATATGCTAGAAAAATTCAGAGCGCATGCTCAGTGAGGGGTGGTCACACCTCGGAGGCAGGTAGCTTTTGGGATGGAGGTGTGTTTTGGTATTATAATGAGATTATAATGAGCAAAGTTCACCCAGAGGACATGATTTTGCATGTCACTACTCCAGAACTGAGCACTTATGATATAAATCAGAAGTAAGGCCATAGCATTGACAGAACCCCATTGTTTCACTTCCTTGCTTCAATGGACTCAGTGCAGGGACCTTCCATTCTTGTTCCAGTAGTTCCAGTTCTCTATCCCTGCAGTGATATCACAGAGCCTGGCCATGGTGTCTCCACTCTGCTCCACCCTCTGTGTTGTTTCTCTCAGAGTCAGCATACCAAGCTCCCCTGGTGTTGCTAACATCTAAGGTTGCAGGTTATGTTGCTTAGGGGATTATTATGGAACAGATTTCATGTATATCCACTCCATTCCACCCTGGAGGTTTACCTTCCCTTAAGAGGCTGGGAGGGAACATATCAATGAGTCACCTCCAGCAATTATCCCACAAAGAAAAATGGGAGTAATTACATGATTTCTGTTAAGATTTCCCTCTGAGAAACCAGCAGCACAAGCAGCCCCTGGTCCTTTCCTTTCGATCATGATAGAGTATATTTAACATCATATTTCCCTTCAGGCTCTTCTCACGCACATAAGCACCAGCCATCACTATTATCACATGCCTTTATAGGTTTGGTATCTTGTGCTAACTTTACATGACTTAAATTGGATCATTAACATTGCAAATTAGAGAAATGCCACACTGCACTCCCCGCTGTTTGCAGCACTTGCCAAGCAACTGGCATGCAATAGCTATTTATAAACCAGCTATTAACTGATGTATGTTTTCAGGATGCTCTAATGCCAAAACATTGCCTTCCTTGTAAAGGATATATACATGAGGGCATTACACCTTTCCTTTTGTACACACAGCACTGAAGTGCAACATGAGACATATGAGTATTTAAGGCAATGAAGCATCACAATTCCTTGGTAGCTGTTGTAAGAATCAGTTTAGCAACCAGCATCTGGCCAAACCAGGATCTCAAAACCCCCCAAACAACTTTATAACTGCTCTTTAAACCTCAACTCATGAGGAAGGATATCCTCAAAATGATTAAAAATTGAGACACGTCAGAGCCAAGGTCACGGTGTGTTTGGAGGATGGAGGCAGGAACAGGAGCCTGGGCTCTTGGCTACATGCTGTAGCTGCTTCCTATAGAAAATTGCAGTGCTCTGCACATCCCTAGTGCTGCTCATAAGGGACCACAGCAGGATCTTGTAGTGTCTGAATTCATGCTCGTGGGTTAGTGTTTAGAACTTCTTTCAAAGGTGTGTCCCATCTTTATTCCTTCAAAGCTTTAAAGGAGCATCACAAAGAGGAAAAGTCTATTTTCAAAGAGAGGGTTGAGTTTTCCACCTGAAATGAAGACAAGCAGAGACTCTCCCGCATGGCAGAGAGGAACTGTGCTTCCTTTTCATGGACAACCCCAACACCTGGAGAAACTGGCTGGGAAAGTGCAAGACAAGTGGTGCCATCACTGCTGAAATGCCACGGTCGTGGGCATATACAGAATGGTTTACGGATTCTCTCTGCACACAGCTAGGCTATTCCAGCTGTACATGAAAGATGAGATCAAAGCTTGCCTGAAGGAAACACTAAAAATATTGGCTGGTTCTGGCAGGTACTGCAGAGATTATATATTCTGACAAAAATATCCAGGCACAAAACAAATGACAGTAGGAGAGTCCTGTTCCAGTGATGCAAGTTCCCTTCAACATCCTGGAGATTGGATAATCACTTTCATAGGCCATGGACTGGATCCAGCACGGCAAATCCGACATTGCTAAGCTTTCAGAGCCTCTGGCTGTAAGAACAATAGCAGGAAAAGCCGGGACAGCTCCACATCCATACCTTTCAACAGACCAAGGGCTCCAATCAGTGGTTCAATGTCACAGCTATTACTAGCATACCTCTGGGGCCACTCGTTCTTTTCCAGTTAGCAGTTAGGACTCTTTTTTTAAGAAAGGCTGCTGATTTTTACATGTTCAACTCCTATACATGTAAGATGAATGAGGTCTTGCTTTTTGCTCCTGGAATACCCCTGGCACCTTTAATCCAATCTTTCAGATCCTTTTCTGAGCTGTCTGATAGTTCCTCCTGTTCACTCCTCCATCGATCATTCTTCATCCTGCCTTTCTCTTGCACCTAGTAAATGCCCCCTCTCTCTGAGGGCAGGGGAGTCCAGCTCTGAAGGCTCTCTGACTGAGGTCTCAAGTCAACGGCAAGACCCACACAACCAACAATGCTGCCTGCTGAGTGTCAGCTTTATGTCAGACATTTCTGGAATGAAAATGAGATGTGTGAAGACTGCAGAACTTTTTTTCAGCCTCTGGATTCATGTCTAAACCACAGGCTGCCCTCTCCATGGCACACCTACTTTGCGTTTGCCAGACCTACTACCCTTCAACCCAAGGCACCCTGGGCAAGCTGTTTGCTGTCTAGACAAGCTGAGTTTGTACGCCTCCAAGTTTACTTAGCCTGCACTCACAAGCAAGGGCTCGGAGGGTTCTTGTGAGGGCTTTCAGCAGGGAATCGCCACGTCTGCCTTCAGCTACTCAGCCAAAACTGCCTCAAGAGAGTTAAAGTCAACAGCATGGAAATCTCAAGGACTCAGCACCCTGCTTTCTAGGGAAGTTGAAGATCTGGGAATGCTGCAAATGCAAATGCAAACAGTCAGGATGCTAAGGGAAGAGCAAATACCTGTGCATTTGTCCAAGATCAAAGCCACCTCTGGCCCCAGGAAGGAGGTTGCAGAGAAAACCAAGGAAAGGAGACAGGCTGTAAACCAGGATCCAAACAAAGCCCTGAAGGAGCACTGTGGGGGCCCACCACTCCAGGACAGAGGTTTCAACAGATTTCTCAGGAATAATAATGGATGCCCAGTGGCATTCAAAGCTCTTTAACAAATCTAAAAACATAGACTCTTCCAACACAACCCAAAAGATGAGCAGCTGCCCAAGCATATTTGTCACACTGCAGACAGGTGGGGATCTCAGCGGTGGACACCAGCTTAGCCTGGATGGAGCAGAGGACTCTGCCACAGCCCATGCTTTCATACCCACCCAGCGCTGCCTCCTGACCCCACAATCCAGGCCGATGGGTTCAGCCAGGATTTTGGTGGGCAACACTAATGGCTTTGAGAGGGCAGCACAGGGCAAGCAGGACTGCTCTTGTCCTCACCTCACCATGCTCAGGCTTGGACACCAGTTCAAAGTCATCAGCACGTTGCCCCAAGTATGGCCTGAGAGGTCACTTGCCCATCCTGCAAAGGTGGATCCCAGCATTAAAACCTTACTGATTTTTCTCCACTAGTAGAGAAAACAAAGCCACCAAGCCGAGTGCTCAGCAGCCCTTTTCTCTTTAGCGCAACGCTTTGAACTTGTCCCAAGAGATGGAGAGCTCAATCATCAGATTTCCATATTTATAAGGAGAGAGTTTCTGTTTAGCCAAGCTTGTGACAGAAATAACCCTGCAAACAGCAGCAGGAGCAGCAGCACAGCAAACACGTCTGAGGGCTGGGGATGCGAAAGCCAAGGGACATCTCAAGTCGCTTTCTACCTTGGCACAGCTTTACAGCCCCATGCAAGAAATTGCGAGGGCACAAATAATTTCGGCTTCTAAAATAAGAGCTTGCCTCGGCCCCACCCCCCACGCCTGTGTCTCCATGACTAATTAGCATCCAGAGGGGGATACAGATTCTCCTCTGATAAAGCACTGTTTGGCTCTCATTCTCCCCTGACGCATTTGTATTAGAAATATCCTCATTATGTGACTAATCAGGGAAGCTGAGATGAAGGCACAGGAGCCGTCAAAGGGAAATCACCGATTTTTACAAACGTGGCTTAGAAATTATTCTGTCTCCAAAGGGCAGGGACACTTCTTCCCCTCCTGATCCTGAAAAAAAAAGTGCAAAATTGAGGTCCCTAAAGAAAAAACTATTTTTATTCCTAGAAGTAGCAGCTCTCATCTTCTCCCCTATTTGCTAAGCTCACTCCCGATTCCCTCAGTTATTGCAGCGCTGTGGTTTATGTGCTGCAAAGGGCCTGGAGAGCCTGCCAGCCCCACGCCACCCACCAGGGCTCAGCTCAGCAAGGTGTCTGACAGCCACAGCACTGCCAGACTCTGCGGATGGGAAGTGATAAGCATGGTTAGTGTTTTACCACGTTGAGCTTAAAGTCAGCAGCACACAAAATGCCAGCCACATTCTGTCCCTCAAGAGCATCTGAAGATATTTAGCACTGTTATCTTTCACATAGCGCAGCGGACTGAGCAAAGACCAAGGCATACCTTAAATATTGAGGTAAACTGGGCTTGGCAGAAGCTGTTTGAAATAAAGGCAAGCAGACACCATTTAACAGCACGAGGAGAGTGTTTTTAAAGGAGAATTTGTTTCCCCTCCATGTTCCCTGCAATGGAGCTGATCTCCATCCAGCTCCAGCTTGTCTCCTCAGCCTCCTGTTGACAGCACCAGAAAGAGATATCAGGCCAGGCCAGACAGCTTCCACCTTGCTTCTCCTTTGAAGGCAGCCCCTTTATCAGCTGAAATCAAGCCATCTGTCCCTGTCCCCCTTCGAAGAGCCACAGCAGATCACGGGAGGAAGCACTGCACGAGGTGGGAGCAGGAGGTCGAGGGAGCTCATTGCATGCACAAAAAGCCAAACCAGATCCCTGGTTGAGCTGGGAAGGGAGATGAAAGGGTGACCGCAGCATCAGTGCTCCCTGGGACAGGCTCAGGCACATGCTCGCCAGCCAGCTCCCTCTGGGCTGCTGCTCCTTCTGCTGTGGAGACATGGACCAGCCCCAAAGCCCTGTGTTGGGGCTCCCAAAGGCCTTGCTGGAAGGCAGACTGCTACGAGCCACAGAGGGTTTTGCCTGCTTTGCTCGCTGAGCATCACTGCCCAAATCTTTGCATTTTGACAGTTTTTTTCAATTGCCAAGTTGGGATGAAATTTTGCACTCTGGACATTTCTCTCAGCCTGATTTAAAAACTATATATAATTTAATATATATATATAAAAATACTTTTTTCTTGTTGGGTGGGGTGCTGGAAACACATTTTGTCACTCTGAGCCCTCCCCTCTAAGTGATATCCCTCTCAGCAACTGCAGTCCGAGGCTGAGCCTGATGAGGGCAGGAGACTGGCAGGGGATGAGCAGGGAGGGAAGACAGGGTCTGCCAAGAGGACTAGAGCTGGCTGGAGAAGGGGATGGGAGAAATAGACTGAATGGGTAGCCAGGAAGGGAAATAGGAATGGCTGAAGGATGTACCTAGAAGAATAGATCTGTCCTGGTTTCGGCTGCATGGTGCTTAGTTGCTGGCTGGGGTTAAATGACGACAATGGGTCATTTAGGAGAGTGGGTCAGATAGCAGGGACTCAGTAGCTGCAGCATTGCCAGCAATCATCTCATTTAATGCTACAGTGGTCAGAGCAGGCAGCTGGGAGGCAGAGTCGGAAACCTCCCTTGCCTGCTGTTTGGGGGAGGTGGGCTCATTTGCCAATCAGTGGGATCTCATTAGGCCTTTAGCTGCAGCAAGACGTAAAAGTGGGAGTCTTTGCAAAAAGATTAGTAACGTGTGGGGGTGAGACACGGGGTCTGACATTCAGAGTCTAGGTTATACCTGCCTCCCCTTCGCCCAGACTCCCTTTTACAGTCCCCCCCAAAAGGCAGTGTTAAACCTTGCTCAGGCCAGCAGTGCTTTAGCACCCATCCTCTCTCCATTGAGGCTGCCTGTGGTCCAGCAGTGAGCGGCACTGGGATGGCACTGCCATAACCACAGCCCTGAACGGGCAAGTCAGCACATGACACCTTGTGTCAGCAAACTGCTTCTGAGCATCGCTGCCCCGCACACTGTCCTGACAAAGGGTAAGAAAGATGTAAAATACATCAGCATTAAAATACTAAATCATGTTTCATTGACATCAGAGTTGTATATTAAGAACTGTCATCATCTTTACCTGTACATTACTGTTATCTTCAGTGTGAGTTGGGCTCTTCCATGAGTCCCTTTGAACTCTCCCTGCAACCAGAACTGCCACTTCTTTGACAGAGGCTTCAGCTCAGCAGTGCACACATCTGATTTCCAGATGCAGGGCTCTGTGGTTTGGGATGACATCTCTCATCCCCCAGCCCTGCTTCCTCTCCTGCAGCACTCAAAGCAGCTGCAGCCAGAAACCTGGGGCCCAGAAAGCTCCTTTCATCTTGTCTTTCAAGTCAAGTCCCTTCCTCAGGGGTTTCAGCAGGGACATAAACTTTGTATGACCAGTCCTGTTTCCCTCTGCCATTCGAGGCGTGGCTGTGTTTTGCCACCAGTCCCCTTGAGAGGTGGAAGGAAAAGGAAACTGCCAAACCCTCAGCCCTACATCCCATCCCTGGAAGGAAAAGGACACTAAGGAACATGAAATAGCTGGCAACGGCAGCCTACCATCCCCTCCGCCATTCCTCTACTGCTTAATGCTGCTAGATAGCAGCCCTACCTGAGAAAGGAGACAGGGCATCCCTTGAGGATAGGAAAACGTTTAATCATTTATTATAGTTTGGGACTAATCCCTGAGCCCAGTTCTGATTTCTCTGCCAAAGCAGGGTCCAAACTGGAGGAGGAAGATGGCAGCATCCTGCCCCCTCTGCCAGGTCACCCTACGAGGAGCAGATCACAGCTCCTGGCAGGCCCCATCCTTCAGAACATGTGGTAAAGGACATAAAGCCAGAGATGAAGCCATGAGCTTTCTCTGAGCCTTCTGCAAAGAGAAAGAGGAAAGGAGTTCCTGCTCCTCCCCTGGAGTGGGCCAGCCACCTGAATCCAGGTGAGAGCAGCGTGGATATCAAAATGACAGGCTAGGCTCTTTGAAACTGTACTTGTGAGGTCTGCAGCTGCACTAGTGTCATGGTTTAACCCCAGCCGTCAACTAAGCACCACACAGCCGCTCGCTCACCCCCCCCCGGTGGGATGGGGGAGAGAATAAGAAGAGTAAACATGAGAAAACTTGTGGGTTGAGATAAAGACAGTTTAATAAGTAAAGCAAAAGTCATGTGCACAAGCAAAGCAAAACAAGGAATTCATTCACTACTTCCCATCGGCAGGCAGGTGTTCAGCCTTCTCCAGGAAAGCAGGGCTCCAGCACATATAATGGTTACTTGGGAAGAAAAATGCCATCACTCCGAACATCCCCCACTTCCTTCTTCTTTCCCCAGCTTTATATGCTAAGAGCATGATGTCATATGGTATGGAATATCCCTTTGGTCTGTTGGGGTCAGCTGTCTCAGCTGTATCCCCTCCCAACTTCTTGTGCACTCCCAGCCTACTCACTGGTGAGGTGGTGTGAGAAGCAGAAAAGGCCTTGACTCTGTGTAAGCACTGCTCAGCAATAACTAAAACATCCCTGTGTTATCAACACTGTTTCCAGCACAAATCCAAAACATAGCCCCATACTAGCTACTATGAAGAAAATTAACTCTATCCCAGCCAAAACCAGCACACCTAGATAAACCCTGCCCTGCCTCCCAGTGCAGCAACGGAATTAAGCGCTCAAGCTCTCTGTGCAAGATTCCCTTTATTTCACAAAAGAATCAAACTTATCTATGTTTCAACAAAGATCTAGAAAGAACTAACGGCATACAGCCAATACTACTAACACAGGAGGGCATATCTGGCCCAGCTGGGATGTTTGCCAGTCCTCAGAACAGGTAAAGATAAAAACATTCCATACACATCCTTATGACTGTCTTCAGCCACATCTTCCCAGGCCTACACAAGGCCATCCTCCAACCTGACCTTGTGAAACTAGTTCTTCAAAGGCTTGGCAAACATGTAGCACAACAAATTCTAATGGTCACTCTTTTTCAAGATTTTGGAATGTCACCAGAGGAGGAGGTGATACGTGCTGATGAGGCCCCACTGTATAATAAACTGACAGAAAATGAGAGGCAATATGCCCTGTTCACTGATGGATCCTGTTGCATTGTGGGAAAGCATCGGAGGTGGAAGGCTGCTGTATGGAGTCCTACACAACAAGTCGCAGAAACTGCTGAAGAAGGTGAATCGAGTCAGTTTGCAGAGGTGAAAGCCATCCAGCTGGCTTTAGACATTGCTGAAAGAGAAAAGTGGCCAGTGCTCTATCTCTATACTGACTCATGGATGGTGGCAAATGCCCTATGGGGGTGGTTACAGCAATGGAAGCAGAGCAGTGTAGTGGTAAACCCATTTGGGCTGCCACACTGTGGCAAGATATTGTGTCCCGGCTAGAGAATCTGGTTGTAAAAGTACGTCATGTAGATGCTCATGTACCCAAGAGTCAGGCCACTAGAGAACATCAAAACAACCAACAGGTGGATCAGGCTGCTAAGACAGAAGTGGCTCAGGTGGATCTGGACTGGCAACATAAGGGTGAGCTATTTATGGCTCAGTGGTCCCATGACACCTCAGGCCATCAGGGAAGAGATGCAACATATAGATGGGCTCGTGATCGAGGGGTGGACTTGACCATGGATACTATTGCACAGGTTATCCATGAATGTGAAACATGTGCTGCAATTAAGCAAGCCAAGCAGTTAAAGCCCCTGTGGTATGGAGGGCGGTGGCTGAAATATAAATATGGGGAGGCCTGGCAGATTGACTATATCACACTCCCACAAACTCGCCAAGGCAAGCGCCATGTGCTTACAATGGTGGAAGCAACCACTGGATGGCTGGAAACATATTCTGTGCCCCATGACACTGCCCGGAACACTATCCTGGGCCTTGAAATGCAAGTCTTGTGGCGACATGGCACCCCAGAAAGAATCAAGTCAGACAACGGGACTCATTTCCAAAACAACCTCATAGACACCTGGGCCAAAGAGCATGGCATTGAGTGGGTATATCACACCCCCTATCATGCACCAGCCTCTGGGAAAATCGAATGATACGATGGACTGTTAAAGACTACATTGAGAGCAATGGGGGGTGGAACTTTCAAACACTGGGATACACATTTAGCAAAAGCCACCTGGTTAGTCAACACCAGAGGATCTGCCAATCGGTGTGGCCCTGCCCAGTCAGAACTTTTACATACTGTAGAAGGGGATAAAGTCCATTTGACCAAGTATCTCACCAAAGGCCTCCAAGGGAGCAGAGCAGCCATAGGAAAAGAAGAAAGGTTTCCATATGGAACAACACATGGATAAATGGTGGGAAGCAGTGGAGGTCGGTGAGGTCAACACGAAGCTTATGCATGTGGGGAAAACTAGTCCCTGGGGTGGGGATGTGATGGAGGTATATAAAATCCAGAGAGGCCTGGAGAGGATGAGCAGGGGCAATCTGGTCAGGTACTGGTCCCAGATGGGACACCAAGGGAAGGCTCACAGCATGCAGGAGGTGGCTCTGCACATAGCAGCTGTGCATCCTTGCTGCCGGGGAGAGCCTGCGCAAGCCAAGGGAGGAGATCTGATAGCCACTGAAGAGTTAAACACACCAGGGTCAGGAAACCCCCTGAGCTGGAGGGGGGAAAGGCCTCCAGTTGGAGGCTGGAAAAGTATATAGAGGAGGAGAAGTATCAATGAGCTTGGCCTTTCTGCCTCATCCATGCGAGATGCTTAGGGCTGTCTTAGAAGAGCAAAGTGTGAGGGTTCAGGGAGCAGCCAGCAGGGTACAGGGGATCGGAGGGGAGTAGAGCAGCCCCCCAGGATATGGGATCCAGGCCAGGCTGCTCAGCAGAGCCACTGCCAGCCTCACATTCAGTGCGTGAGAATCAAGAGTCAGTGTTAAATGCAGTATTATTGCAGCACTTTTCTTTCTGCTTGTACATGCACAGCTCCTGCTAGTGCCCAAGGCTGGGTTCCCACCACCCATCATGCCCTGAGTCTCAATCCAACCACTATCAGTTGCTGAGGAAGCAAGGTAAAAAAAAAAACCCAAACCTGGAGGGCTTCAGCTTCAGTTTCAAATGACAACCTTGTGTATTCAAACAATCACAGACCAACAAAGGAAAGATAAGGGGAAACTCCACTCAGATATACATAATCCATTTAGGCATATATCATAATCCACTCAGACATAGTCATACACACCATTCCACAAGTCAGGGGATAAAAACTCTAAGATTCAGGTTGGAAAAGGGGGAGTCCCTTCTCCAACTATACAGTTGGCTTGTGAAGGAAGCCCTTCCCCCCCTTGATCGGGATGCCGGTCGAGGTAACTTCCCTGGGATTGAAAGCCCTTACCTGGAGGGGTAAGTGAATATTGTTTATGCTTTAAGTTTGTAAATGCATGTGTGGTTGTCTGCAAATCGCTTGTGGTTGTAATAATGTACTACTCTTGCCTTAAAAAATTGCAATAGTGCATTCCTCCATTGTATCTGTAAAACCTGCAATTAGTGGCGTGTTAAGTCTGTAAGTGAAGTTCAAATAAATCATTTGCTTGAACCTTGCAGTTAAGTCTGTAAGTGAAGTTCAAGTCGTTTGCTTGAACCTTGCAGTTAAGTCTGCGAGTGAAGTTCAAGTCGTTTGCTTGAACCTTGCAGTTAAGTCCTTTTCCGTCACACATGCCCAATATATAAACTGGGGGGAGTTGGCCTGGGCGGGGAATCGCTGCTCAGGAACTAACTGGGCATCGGTCAGCAAGTGGTGAGCAATTGCATTGTACATCACTTGTCTTTTCTTGTTTGTTTGGGTTTTTTTCCTTTTCTTAATTTTATTTTATTATATTCCTTTTCATTACAATTATTATTATATTTTATTATTATTATTGTTTGAATTACATTTTATTTTACTTTAGTTATTAAATCGTTCTTATCTCAACCCACAAATTTTACTTTTTCCCCGATTCTCCTCCCTATCCCACTGGGACGTGGCAGGGGAGTGAGTGAGCTGCTGCGTGGTGCCTAGTTGCTGACTGGGCTTAAACCACGATAACTCCCTAGGTCATTTACCAGTTCTGTGTCTGGTCAGGCCTTCAGGGGAGCTTAAAACCACTCAAAGACCATCGGTGTTTGTGACAACTCTCAGCCATGCCAAAGGGACAGAGCAGCAGCCAGATCAGCAAAACATTAAGAAAATGCAGCTACTTGGATGCTTTAAAACCTGGTCTAAGAGGGACCTTGGAAGACAGATTTATACGCCTGCTTTTGCTAGCCAGTTCTCACAATTAGATATAGTTCACTAATTTCCCCAAGTTTGACTGGGTCAGCAAAAACAAGATACTTCAGCTAAAAATACTGTCTTGCACAACTTGCTCAATTTGGTAGTTGGATGACTTAGCTATCTGACCCTTGCTTATCTGAAGAGTCTTTAGTGAAGCTGGGTGAAACAATCCTGATTCAGATGGCCTGTCCTGAATAATCAACGCTGGCACCCAGCGCATATCAGCTTTAAACCGTATTCCCTGTATTCAGAGCAGGGGGCTGACTGCAGACAGATCCTTTTAATTTCTGCTACCCCTGTTTACTAAAAATTGCTTTTCTGTTGCCTTTCTTTCCGATGCAGTTGCGCTAATGCCACCCACGTGATCGCACTTACTTACACTCTCCAAATCTCCCCAGGGAGTGCAGCGGTCTTGGTTGGCAGTGGGGGACAAAGAGGCAAATACATCCCAAAATCTCATCTCATAGACCTTGAAGATGGAAAAATACAACTTTTTCACACTGGATTAATTTCTCTTTGTCTTCCCACTGCAGCAAATCCCATGGACCCACAACGCAATGTCCCCATAGCAGGAAGCTCCGTCTCCTCCTAGTCAGGCAGGTTCAAAAGCAATTGAGTTAGCGAGGTTCAGCCAGTGGCTCTCAGCAAAGAGACAGGAGCAGTCAGCATCTGCATGATTCCAACCCACGGTGCAAAGGAAGCAAATCAGCCTAGTCTGCCACCAAACAGCATTTGTGCCGATCAGGCTGCCTCAAATGAGGGGGATACATGTGGTCAAGCACAGTGGTAGTGAGACGCAATGACATCCTAAACCACTTTCCACCCACCACTGACCATAGCCAGAGTCACTCACTATCTTGGGACAAATGGAAACTGTGGATTTGGGGGGCGGTCTGACCCTCCAAATAGCTCTTCAGCATAGCACAGAGTGATGCTCACCACATTCCTGGCTTGTCTGCTTTGCCTGAAATTGCAAAAGGAGCGGTTCTGCAGGAGACCAAAGCATATGGCTACTTTTGCCATTTCTGGTTTTGGGCAGTGTGTAGGCAAAACCAATGCCACGCATAGCAACATGTACCAAAGAAGCTGTTCAGCATTTCATTTTTAAAAAACAGGAAAACGTTATTAAAACTGGTTATGATTTTGTTTAAAGACTGAAAACAGAGGAATAATTGTAAGGATATATTCAAATCTGATTTTTAACATAGACACATTCATGTTAAGTCCATTCTGCTTCACATGCTCCATTACTATCTTCCCTCATCATAAAGCAGCTAGACACATCCAGCCAGCTGAACAGGTAACCATTTTGAATTGCACTGAGTAATACAGTATTGCTTGAAATAATTCATTAGGTCTGTAGCTGTTCCCAGTAGTAAAGGGGGGAATTCAGCCCCTCGTCTTACACGTGACTTTCTCTAACTGAGGTTCCCCATGGGAGTGTGTTCTCCATTTGTCAACATGCAGTTATTTGCCCATCCTCTGACACATCCTAAATTAGGCAGGTGAAAGCACACCAGGGCAGGAATGGTTTGCTGAGTGCTTAGCATGCTGGGGCACCATCTTATCGAGGACCTTTGCGTGCAGCTATAACATGAGACCATTACCAGACAGGATGCAGGGCTGGGCCGATTATGGTCCTGATCGTGTCTGCAGCATGTATTTCCTTTGCTCTTTTATACTTCAGTGTTATTCCTGCCTTATTGAAAGCTCTGTGGGCTTCTTTGGCTGTTGTCTTGTCACCAGTAGAGCTTACCTTGAAGCAGCACTTGGAGCAGATGCTGAATGGCCCAGATGGGGTCAGCAAGCAGAACAGGCTAATGTGAGGCTAGCACAAAGGTAGCAGCTTGCTTGTTGAGTGGATTTATCTTCTTTCTTTAAATGATTTTAATGTCATAAGGGGACAAAGTGCCTTAAAGATGGAGTGACAAGGCGAACAAGAAAGGAGGGGCGAGATGTGATGTGGTGGTTGGCAGGTCCAGACAAAGAGATGTCCCTCATGCTGTTCAGAGTAGTATAGTGGTGTCGAAAGGATCCTGCACCCCCTCCCCACATACGCACACACACGAACACATACACGTGTCGCTACACATGTTCCTCTTCTGACACAATGTCCAGGATTAACTTAAATGGAACTGGTGCAGCCAAATTCCCCAGTGCGTCAGGCTGACAGCATAGCTGTCCATGTTCTCTGAGCTCTCCACTGAAACAGATGCTAATCCTGCTTGGCTCCACTCAAGCATGGAGCCAGGTAGATTACCCAACACAGCAACCCTGCTAATGACCAGGCAGGATCTTCAGACTCCTAATTGAGCATACTTCTTAATGTCAAAGGCACATGCAGGCTGCTTCATGCCCTCCCAGCCTCCTCTGCTCTATCCTGCTTCTTCAAGGAAATGTCTGTCTGGAAAATTCATGAAAAGCCAGCAGGAACCTGGATTTGGGTAAAGCTGTCTCTCTCCAAACTGTACCAGCCCTGCTGGTATTGCTAATGATTGCCTGTTGGCTCTGCAAGCCATCACACCTGCACTCACAGTGTGCTCAGTCACCCATAACTGCTTCATGGGAAGGAGGACAACAAGCCACATGGGTGTGAGTATTTTGCTAGGTACAATGATAAAAAGTAGAACGGCCAAGTGAAATGAAAGCTAAACAACTTATTTCAAATACTTGCAAATGCCACATAAAGAGCATCATTGGAGCTCTGCCATTATACTGCCCTTTTACTGCCAGCAGTTAGTGATTTCTCTGAAGTAGCTGGAGAGCAGCCTTGTTTCATTCTAGCTTCCCCATCTCCAAGTCGCTGTCCTTCACCTTGTATCTCTGCTGTATTAGCTTTTCATTGATCATCAAACAGCAAACTCACCAGACACAAAATAACCAATGGCTGGAAATCACAGTCTTCTGTTTCTTCATTTGTTCTTGTATGTTCCATTTTCTCTGTATTTGGTGGGAGTGCCTGTTAACAACCCTTCCTCATTCTTCCAGTGCCCAAGAGTTGCCCAGAGTTAGGTAGTTTTGTAGGGTTGACATTGATTTTTCCATCAAGCTGTGTTGCCTTCCTGGAAGTTCACTGCACGTACTGGAATGCTGCAGGCAGCACAGGCAGTCCTGGACACGGAGAGCCTTTTCATAGCCAGTGCCAGAAACTGCCAAGTGCTGAGGACAAAATATGCCTATCCTCACTGGTGGGACCATGCCCCCAATAAGCAGTGGCCTTGAGGCTGGGGGAGACATGTGGGAACGCAGGTCTCATCTAAGTCCAGTGGGGAATACTTGACTACCATACTGGAGAGTCTGGGATGACTCAGAAGGAAAGAGCATCTTAGCTTTTCATGCCCTGAGAATTGCCCAGGTGCATAGTTCCCAGGTTTCACACAAAGGTTAGCACAGTTGGGTCAGTGGAGGGTTGTGATCTTGGGATTCATGCTCATTTGGGTGTAGCATCAGCCAATATGGGGCAGGCTTTAAAGAAAAATGCCATTTACTTATCGAGGCTAGGATGTGGTTCCTTCTCTCACCTTCTCTTTACTGTGCTGGTTTATGTGTTTGATCGCAGCTTCTATGAGAACTACTTTAATTTGTGAAATTACAGATTGTATTGGCTTTGTGTGGCAAGGTTTTGGTAGTGGGGGGAGGGTTACAGGGGTGGCTTCTGTAAGAAGCTGCTGGAAGCTTCCCCTGTGTCCGACAGAGCCAATACCAGCCGGCTCTAAGTTGGACCCGCTGCCAGCCAAGGCCGAGCCAATCATCGATAGTGGTAACGCCTCTGTGATAACATTTTTAAGAAGGAAAAAAAAGTTGGGACAGACAGAAACGGCAGCCGGAGAGAGAGTGAGAACATGTAAGAGAAACAACGGTGCAGACACCAAGGTCACTGAAGAAGGAGGGGGAGGAGATGCTCCAGGCGCCGGAGCAGAGATTCCCCTGCAGCCCGTGGTGAAGACCATGGTGAGGCAGGCTGTCCCCCTGCAGCCCATGGAGGTCCACGGTGGAGCGGATATCCACCTGCAGCCCATGGAGGACCCCACGCCAGAGCAGGTGGATGCCCAAAGGAGGCTGTGACCCCATGGGAAGCCCGCGCTGGAGCAGGCTCCTGGCAGGACCTGTGGATCTGTGGAGAGAGGAGCCCACGGAGCAGGTTTTCTGGCAGGACTTGTGACCCCGTGGGGGACCCACACTGGAGCAGTGTGCTCCTGAAGGACTGCACGCCGTGGAAGGGACCCATGCTGGAGCAGTTCGTGAAGAACTGCGGCCCGTGGGAAGGACCCACGTGGAGAAGTTCATGGAGGACTGTCTCCTGTGGGAGGGACCCCACGCTGGAGCAGGGGAAGAGTGTGATGAGTCCTGCCCCTGAGGAGGATGAAGCAGCAGAAATAACATGTGATGAACTGACCATAAACCCCATTCCCCGTCCCCCTGTGCTGCTGCGGGGGGGGGTAGGTAGAGAATCTGGGAGTGAAGTTGTGCCTGGGAAGAAGGGAGGGGGTGGAGAGAAGGTGTTTTGAGATTTGGTTTTATTTCTCATTACCCTTCTCTGGTTGATTTGTAAAAAATCAAGTTAATTTTCCCCAAGCTGAGTCTGTTTTGCCCATGATGGTAATTGGTGAGTGATCTCTCCTGTCCTTATCTCTACCCACAAGCCCTTTGTTATATTTTCTCTCCCCTGTCCAGCTGAGGAGGGGGGATTGATAGAATGGCTTTGGTGGGCACCTGGTGTTCAGCCAGGGTCAACCCACCACAAGATTTTTGTTAAAATGTAACATCTTCAGAAGTGCCTAAATCAGTCACATTTCTAGAAGGAACTTAGGTACTTAGAGTTTGGGTCTCTGGCCTTCAAAGAAACATCTGGGGGCCAAAACCAAAAGAACTGGAAGACTGGGAAAGAGCTCACTACCTAGAAATGGAGTTCACAAACTCCACCTGCTACACCAGGAGGAAGCACTGAGCAGAAAATGGGCACTGGAAACTTCATTCCCCCATGCTGATGGACCTGATGGTTGGTGTGCTGGATTTTATAGCCCAGAATTACTTCAGGAGATTGGCACCCAAACAGCTCTTTTGGGTGATGGTGGAAGTAGCAGTAATTCATAATACTTGTAGGGCTCAGAAAGCAGGTTTCCTTGCCTCAAAGCCTGAAGTGACTCATGTACATCTCTACCACCTTCTAGGAGCTTGTCCTAATACCCCAGGGCTGGGTAGACTTCCCATTCCTCCCGCTAGCCCTCGCTTTTTGGCCACCAGGGACTCAGGATTCATAGCATCCAAGAGGGAGCTGAACTGTTGATTCATGCTTAAGAAATTTGGCTGGGGACACAGGCATGGATGTTCCTACCACACTTACATCGCTTTGGGAATGTTCACTCCAAGCCACTAAATAAGTGAAAGAAGGGGTTAAATAGGAAATCTTGTATTGTTCAAACCCACACATTGCAATAGCCCTCAGTAAGAGCATAGAAATAGTCATGGGGAGACCTATTGGAGGAAAAAGACAATTAGCAAAAGTCCAGATTCATTGACCAAATGAGTAATCTGAGTTGGAGAAGAGCATTAGTGCTTGTACCGAGCATTCGATAGAAAGCAGAGAGTGCCAGTCCATTTAAAAGGCTCAGGCAGGCCTTAACTGTCTTGACAGAAAATGAAACCTGTAACCTTGTTTCTGAGTCAGGTGCCTTTTGTGAATTATACAGCCTCTTAAAGCATTGGCAGCTTGTCTCAGCGCTGTGTATTTGTGGCCAGCGCTGGAGCTTCTGGTGTAGATGGGTGGAAGTCAGTTTGTATTTAGGCTTGTAAACATTTGCCTCCATTAAACCCTGCTTTATCCCTCTGTGTCTGAATAGCAAAATTCATGTGGCCTGCAAAATACTAGCTTTTTATTCTGGAGACAAAGACAACCAATGCATTTGCAAGTTCCAGTCCTGAGAAATTACTCTGATTTAAGGTTTTGACTTTGATCCTGTATCAGTCTGTTGCTCATGCCAGAGAGAGTTATTAGTCTGATCCTTTTCCTGCCATGTTTAATGAGCATTTATTCACCTCTGCCATCAGAAGGAGCAGAGCTGGGCATGGTTTGTATGAGTATGTACTCTTCTCTGCAGGTTCCTCAGCCATGCTCATCACCACAGTCTCTAGGCATCTCTGCTGCTTATTTGTCCCTCAAAAAAGGCGGCCTTGGACATGTCCCCCCCTGCTCTTACCTGTGTGGAAAGGACAGAGTTGGCCCATCTTGCACTTACACACCCTGGTAGGCACGCCACTTTCCCAAGACAAGTGGGAAAAGGTGCTTTTCTCTCCAAGGGGAATACAGTCTGCAAGAGTGAAAAAAAATATCAGCACATTTCACACACCACAGGGGAAGCAGAAGCAAAACAAATTCACTATTCAGGTTTCCCAGCCAGCAGTCTAGTAAACCCCTATTATTCAAGCATGGCACAAAAATAGTTCCCAACATTTTCTCACACTCTGGAGGACGTTTTTAACCAGGCCCTTTCCTGCCTGACTGGCCCCATGCTTGGCTTTTCCCTACAAGCCTTGCCTGGCATTGCAGGATTAGATTGGGGCAGTTAGCTCAACTTTTGTGGCTAATTGCTAACTCAACCCAATTGATTTCCCACAAGAAACTTTGAATCAGAAAACTGAATATCAGTTTATATGGTAACCCATCATACATGGGCTCCTATCCCTACTGGAGGCAGGGATGTATTAATACAGCACAAACACTGCATACCTGCAGAAGGCTTAGCTTTTAGACCAGAATTCTAGTTGTGATCCTGTGGTGAGAAGTTATTAAGAGAAATAGTCTTTCCTAAATGAGAAGCTAATTTAAATCCCTTCTTGCACTGAATACACAAAGCAAGCTCGATGTACTGTCCAAGTTTTAAGGTACATTTCAGCAGTGAGTAGAGCAAGCTCTGAAAATTTAAGCAAACAATATACTGTTTAAAAATACAGCTGCAAAATGTTTCACTTTTTAAACAAAGCAAGCGAGCTCCCAAGAATCAATGTGAGATAAAAGAGAAAGACACACAGGGTACATCACAGGTTGCCAGGAAGAGAAGCAGGGAGGCAGCAACATTTTCTGCTGTGGGGTGTGTTAGTCTGTTGAGTTGCTGTCCGGGAAAACAGTAATAACTCAGGCCTGGTGTCAAGCTAGGCTGGACTAACGCTAAATGGTGGTGCTTTGATGGAGACACTTTTCTATCCCCACTGGGCCCCTCAGTGGCAGCCTCAGTAGGAGGAGAAAAAGTAAAAGGATAAATTCCCTTGCCCAGCACAAAGTACAGTCTTAGAGTCCATGCAGCAACCAGGTACAGATAGAGGCAAGGTCTCTGCCCTTTCTCTGCCCAAGCTGGTTCTCATCCAGAAGCTCCATGACCATCTTAGTGTGATGGTGTCAACAAGCTGCTGTGAGTCAGGGTATGTTAGCTTTAGCCCCTGGTGACCTTGGAGGCAATGGGACACAGCTTGTCCGGCCTTTGCAGTGTCCCTGCTTGGGAGATGGAGAGCTCATGTCCTTTGCTATTAATTCTGCTATGCCTTTTGCTGCTATCAAATCTGGGTTTCTGCAGCTGTATGGTGGCCAGCCAGGCTGTTGCCCTAATTTTGCTTTTCCCCTTTGTATCCCATATGCAGAGAAGCAGAGGGAGCTGGCTCGGAAGGGCTCCCTGAAGAATGGCAACATGGGAAGCCCAGTTAATCAGCAGCCCAAGAAGAACAACGTGATGGCACGAACAAGGTAAAGGACTGGAAAAGCACTCAGCTGTGCTCTAAGCTGCAATCCCTAATGTCCTTAGGATGGGCAAGGATGATGTTCATTGCTATTCGCCTACTGCCAAACGTGCTGCAAGAGCTAGCTACTAGAAAGGTGGCAGTTTTTAGTGGAGGACCTCACTTAGAATGACAGCAGAATCTGCATGAATGCTGGGTGTTTATTGATGAATGAGAAAGTTGCATGGATTACCATATATTAAGTAGAACAGGAGCTGCAGGTCAGAGCCTCTCTGTATGCAACACATCCGACAGATGAGGTTCCTTGTTCACATTAATTCCCAAAGCCCACAATAGTCATAAATCATGCCAGGACTTTGTCAAGTTTTATTTGTAAGCCCTTGCGATGTTGTTGGAATACACTGCATTGCTCGCTGCTCTGTGTTTGGTTGTTGAGACCATATAAAGGAGCCAGGCCCTTAGTGGCAGCAAGAAATTTAGCAGATGCTCTCAGCTGGCTTTTCCATGCTTCTTGTCTTCCAAATACAAGCTGGAAAAACTTGATTTCTTTTGGCAATAGGCTGCACGCTAGCTTCCCAAGAGGAATGGTAGCAGATTTGCTGCTTGAGAAATTTAGAAACACTGAAATTAGTGGAGGAAGATGGTAAGGGAGAGAAGATGGGATAAGTACAGGTGCCTACCTGTAAAATTAGTGACTTCTGCTTGGAGAGGCTGCTGTTTCCGAGCTGCCGATGGAAACAAGAGTGATTTGGGTGGGGAAGGGCAGAGCAGTGACGCCCATTGATAAAAGCTTTTGAACAGCCAGCTCAGTTTTATTCCATTTGTGGACACCTGAGCACTGTTCAGAGGATATGTGGACACCTCCACAGCCAAGCAAAGCCTGCTGGCAGTAGACTTGCTTTTCTTAGTTACTTTTCACACAGCTTTTAGAAGCATCCCTTGGTATCTGCAAAACATAGGTTTGCAGCCATTGCTTTAATAGCAGATGTAGCCAAGCTCCATTGTTCCCATATGGCTGGGAGATGTCTGGCACAGGGTCTCACTGGCCCATGTCTCTTCATCTCCCAGCTCCCTTGGCTTTCTGGGAACCAAGCAGCACCACAAGCACAGCCCTAGTAATACCTCAGAATGGTTTGGTCTGTCTTGCCACAGACAGGGCAACTCCAGGAAGGCAGAAATGCCACAAGCTTGTTCAAGCAGCTTCTTTTCACAAGATAATGGCTGCAATACAATGGGAGATACTCCAGTGGGATACACTGCAAAATGTCCAGGTTATGGTAGTTCTTTAAGTCTGAACTGTTGGCTTCCTCTGGTCTCTGCAGGAGGAGAATAAGCTAAAGCCATTTCCACTTTTTTAACAGTTCTGCTCTTCTCCTCATCAAATATGTTTTCCTTCATTCAGGCAAACCACATTGCCTCTCCTAGTCTCTACTCCACCTCCTCCTCCTTCCCCAAGGCTTCTGTTCTTCTGTATTATCTGTATGAATTTCTGACATCCAGCCTCTAGTACCAGGTTGCCTTCACTATTTGGTCTTCTGGGGCAGGGGCACAGCCAGCCTTAGAGGTGAAAGGTTCTGAATCCATAACATGCTCAGTCTCCCTAAGAGCAAATAAAATGTGAACAAGGTTGGGGTGATGCTGGCATACTCACTATGAGCACAGGCAGAGCCTACAACACCATCCGCACCACTTCTGCACAGCCAGATATTGTAGCCCACTCTGAGGATAACCTAAACTCAGATTTTATCATAACATATTTCATGGTAAGTGAGCAAAAACACCAAGACAAGAAGCTCATACTAGGACACCTGTGGATGAAAGCAGCTATGACTGCAATCTGGCTTTGTTCCAAGGACAGTGGGAAGCAAAAATAAGGACAATCAGGATGCAAGGGAAAGATTTAGATCAGGGACAAAGACATTATCACAGTTTTTGTTTGTTGCAGAAGAAATGAAGTTCTGTGTTATTAAGAAAAGACACTTCTCAAGAAAAAGATGTAGTAGTGATTTTTTTTAATCAATTAATTAGCACCACAAAGGGCTCTTCTCCTAGATCCCCTGATAGTGCTTTGTTCACTCATGATATAGTAACAACCGTCAGTGAGTATATATGGAGCACTGACTTAAAAACTGGAGAGCGAGCATGGAAGTCAGTACATATGATATGTGTGTGAGCAAGCTGCTGCTGCCAGATCACAGCTTCAGTTTTAGTTCCAGACATCTTGCTTCTTGACTTCCTTCCTACATGCTCTAGGAGCAGCATCTCAGTGCTATGAGAAGAGGTACTGAATTTTGCAAGTGGATCCCATTTTCTCCAGTTCCCTGGTGCTGCAGGTTGGAAATTCTGCATCAGTTTTGAAATTAATTTCTTTAATCTTGCGTTTCAATGAACACAATAAGAAAATACAACTAGTTGTGAGCCTATACATCTGCTTTGTGATAACATTTGATATATTTTACTCTCCTAAGCCTGCAGGCCTTTGTATTGCTAAAATTGTAATGGCTTCCTGAAATTTTCTGAGCAGAAGCGGAAGAACATTGCAGGTGGTTAGAGTGCAGTTGGAGCATGGATGAGATGGATTATCATCTTTAGATTTATAGTTTCTAAACTCTTAGTGAAGCATTATTGTGCATCATTGTGTGTTGTTAAAGACCAGTTCTTCAGTTGGGAGAAAACTTGAGTTAACCCACTGAACGAGGAGATTTTCATCACTCTTACTGTTCCCACCTGCTGAATGTAGAATCTTCTTCCATTTACTTGGTTTGGTTGATCTTATTTTAAATATGAACCAAAGTCTTTGTGCAGTTTTGTGGATGAAAGAACTCTGTTGTGAACTGGATACCATTGAATTAACGTATTTTCCTTATCCTAGAAGCTCTGAAGCCTGTATTCCATTACACAAACTCTCTCAGGCAATTAAAGGTGCAAAGTCATCATCAGCCTTTGTAATGCTTCTGATGAAGTGAAAGTCATTATAAAATAATGGGATTTAAAAAGTGCTAGTCTGACTGGGCTCTTACGCTGCACCCATCAGCTCATATTTCTCATATTACTAAATTTAGGAGTGAGACCTCAAAAGTGCTGTGTTGTGGGGGCTGGGTAGGTACTCATGCAGAAAGACCAAATCCCTGATTTCCAATAGTAGAATAGTAGGAGCACCCAGCCTCTGCCTTCCCTTAGCCTCCTTCTCCCATTTACTTATTGCTAGTGTCATGTACTTATCGCTAGGGAAAAAAAAGCAACACAAAAATGAGCAATCTGATACGACAAGCGATGCTAGCTGAACAGGTTCACCAGAATGAAGTGTGGAGTGTCCCAACTGTTTTTTCTTCCAGGGAGGATTGTTTTCCCAAGGCATGTCTGGTGTCCATCCCTGTGAAACTGCTCTGAACTACCCAGAGACACAGCCTGCTTCCTCTGAATTGCACCCATTTAAATGTCTTCACTGATAAGGGAGGACTTGCAAGGAAGTGAAATGGGGAAAGCCTAACTATCATATGGCTTTGCTCTAGACTATGTGTGGTACTGAGCTTTACTGTGTGGTTAACGGACAACATTTAATTATTTCAGGCTCGTCGTTCCCAATAAGGGCTATTCATCATTAGATCAGAGTCCAGATGAAAAGCCACTGGTAGCCCTGGATACGGACAGGTATGCAAAGTGTTAATAAGATGATATATATTACAGTGCAAACAAGTTTTCATGCCAGAGTGCAGCACTGAAGCTAATTCCTGCTGAAACTGCTCTTGCAGGCCACTCGCACTCTTCCTTGCTGTGCCCTTCGGCATATGCCGTAACGAGTCTGTGTGTGTAAACAAGTAGGAAGAGACATGAGTAAAGAGCACTTTGATGGAAAGGTCTGAGGGTCACAGATGAAAGTTGCTCTCCAGACTCCCTTGATGTAACTTCTCTATGCCTAAAGTACAGCTTCACGGCACGAGAAAGATAGGGCTAACCAGGGAATACAGGTCTCTAACTGTTGTTTCCTTCTTTGCTGTATCTTGTCCTTCCCTGCAGCGATGATGACTTTGACATGTCCAGATATTCCTCCTCGGGATATTCATCAGCTGAGGTGAGTTATACTCTTTCCTGCCATCCTTGCCATGAATGCTAATAGCAGAGCAGCCAGAAACAACTTAGAGTGGCCTTGTGCTGCCAGAAACAGCTCCACAAGGAATTTACCAGTGGTGTAGACTCTGTGAGCCTGGAAGGGGCCATGGCAGAAACTGTGTCATGTTTCTTTCTTCCCTGGTGATCCAGTTGGCTCTGTCCCCACACTTCCATGGCACAGACACAGATCTGCCCATCGGCTGTTTTCACAGATACCTTTGGCTTCACTCAAGCTTTTCCCAGTTCTGCTCAGTCCTGCAGTGTTGGCCCATGTGGTGCAAAAGCATCAACTTGTCTGTCACAGCAGCTCAGCAACCGTCTACTTGCCAAGGACACAAATAAAGGATCTGAGGGTGTGCTGTGATTTCCAGTTCTTGTGGGGGTCAGGGTCACCCAGTACGTGTTTACTTGGAGCACCAAAAAAATTCCAGGGAGGACTTGCAGATATGAACTCTTGCCCTTTCAAAGAGAAAAGGCAGGGAAGCTCAGGCTTGTTAATCCCTCTGCATTGTTTCTCAATGTATTCCCAAGCTCTCTTGTGAATTAGTTGTTCAGACTCTGGCTACTGCTTCTGCAGGATCTGATTTTACATCCAGGGTGCTGAGCAGCCATTCTGCACACAAGCCACTGGGAACTCTTCCCCCTTGTATCCCTTCCTTGGGCAAAATACCTCTGAAATGCAGAGAAATGGCCAAGAGCAAGGACCAGATCAAATGATCTGGGCCATCTCTGGGCCCTGATGAAGTGTTGTTCACCCAGATCTGGCTAGACAGCACTTGAGTCCAAGATTACAAAAAGCCAAGAGGCTTTACCACCTTTCAACTGCTATAGTGCCCCAGACTGAGAGGAGGGACTGCCCAGCTGCCTGTCAGTTTATTATCATTATTATTAAATTATTTTAAATGAGGACTCATCTTCATGGAAATATTATTCCAGAATAAAGTAGTGTATCGACTTGCTACTCTGGAATATCTCACTCTAGATATTCTTATTCTGGAAGAAGTTAGAACAACAGAAGGCAGCCCTCACCTGTGGTCAAAAACTGGGACTCTTTCATTGATGGGACAGCTGCTAATGATAGGGAAATATATTCCAGAATAAGGTACCTCCTTCCTCTTCTGACCATCAGAAGGAAGAAGTCTCAAGTGTTTGACTGTTTGTCTCTTTGTCTGTAGCAGATCAACCAAGACTTGAACATCCAGCTGCTAAAGGATGGGTACCGGTTAGATGAGATCCCAGATGATGAGGACCTCGACCTAATCCCCCCTAAATCGGTCAACCCTACCTGCATGTGTTGCCAAGCCACCTCCTCCACTGCCTGTCACATCCAGTAGTAAGGCCAGCAGGCTGTGATCAGTGCTTTCCACTATAACTGTAAAACTTAACAGCCATTGCTTCCTCCTATGGTAGGACGTGCACCTCTTTGTGTTCATGGAGCCAGGAGAAACCAAAAAGTTCATTTTATGATTGGTTAATAAGTTATTTTAAACTATGGTTAAACAAAAGAGAAGTTGCTCAAAGTGCCAGGCAGTGCCTGGCAGAACTGACTGGACTGGAAAGCAAATGCAGGAGGATCTAGAGATACCTCCTTGGTTTGTGTAGGCACCAGAGATGTTTTGTAAGGTGTCTGTTCCAGAATGGGAAGGGTCAGATGGGGCTGCAGTTACTCCTGCCCACTGAAACCAATCCGTCTACAAGATCAGGGGTGAGTCTGAGGTGTCAGGGGATTTTACCTGTGGGAGGAGGTCAGTTCTTAATTCATTCACTAAACCTGATTCATTTGTGTAACCAAAATTATACCATAACCGGGGCACAGGAATGGGAATGGAGCAGGGCATCCTTTCTTATGGCAAGGCTAGCCAGGACTAGCATGACCCAATTCATTCACTTGCAAAGAGGACAAATAAGTGGCATTTCACTGTGAGTCAGTACTAGCTAGAGCTGTTGTGTCACATATCCAATGCAATCTATCCTTAGCTCCAAATTAAATTATCACCAAACACATCAGATTCGATCTGCAATCCATCCATGCTCTTCAGGGATTCAGTCCTTGCCTGAGAATACCATACTCCTGAATTCAGTCCACTCACATATACTGACTTCAGCCTATACTTCATTCCTGTGAGACCCATCTGCTTCCAAAACTCTTAAAGTTTGTTCAACTAAGAAAAAATGAGTCCTGCACAAGACAGGACTAGAGCTGTGCAGTCTGAAGGTCAGTGTCAGGAAAGCTAGTTGAAGAAAGCACATTTTTACAGAGCTTGGCTGTTGATATTCTCTTGACACTGCGTCTCCTGGTGCCTGTGGGAGAGATTTGTTAACACTGAAGGCATCTCTGTGGTGGTGTCAGACTTTAAGGGGGGTTTCAGTAACAGCAGGATTATGAACAGCTTCATCTGAAAAAAAACCATGAGAGGAAACTACTGTTTATCCCATCTCTGTCCACTTGTGAACCAGGCTTGGCCTGTGTTAGAGATGTCCCACGTCAGGAGCAATTGTGTTTATTTGGTGCTGGAATAGTCGGGAAACCTGACATTACATTAGGTGGCTGGACTGAATTGCCAGTTCACCAGCAGATTGTTTTGAATGCAAAATTATTTCTGGAATTAGGAAACATGTCCTCTCCCTGGCCCATCTTACACTGCTGGCTTCAGCATATGCAGGACTCAGGTGATGGATGGGCTGGCATTTTTCTCGGAGATTAAATCTTTTGCCACAGGCATGACTGTGTTTTCCTGCTCTGCCAGGAGGAAGGACTACCTGCCTTGTGTCAGTGCTTGCTTTAGAGCCTGGGGAAAGGAGAAAGAGAGGGCAATTCTGAGCTTCCCATCAGAATTCCTGAGTCACAAGACAGAGCCTGAGCTCCATCCCGAAGGACAGATCCCCCGTCTGAAATATTTATGTAGTGAGCTGAATCTTTAAGAAGTCCTCTTCATGATTAGGAGGACACTTATTTAACATGGTGGGTTTTCACTCTCTGCAGTGCAAGGCACGGTGTCATTCACAGCATGAGCAAAAGAGCAGGCACACAGGACTCCTGGGCTTTATTATTCACTAGCTGGCTGTGGGCAACCGTTAAAGCTGTGTTTGCCTCCCCTCCCTAAACCAGGGCACTGCCACCCTGGCTCCAAGCCACAGAAAGAGGACTGAGCAGTGCTGTTTACTGAGCATCCCTGCCTCCTCGTGCAGAAGTGCTGGTTAACTTGCCAGCTCCTCTAGGAAGAGAGTGTTTCTCAGTTGAATTCCTCTCCCCTTCTCATCACCTGGTGATGCTGAGAGGGAATATTTCCAAAATGTTTCTAAAGAAGCACAAAGCATCAGGTCCCCATGTCTTTGCTTCTTCCTTCATGTGCCTGTTTTCCTCTCCAGTGCTAGCTCAGGTGTGAGGTTAGCAACTTGTCTGGAAGGGAGGGAAGAGCTCTAACAACACTGCGTAGGGAGAAAAGATAAAAGGGAAAAAGCATTCCTTAAGGAGTCTTTTTTTAAATGGAGAATGTAGTCAAAACCTAACAGAAACCCCATGGTCAAACCAAATCCTATAGGACACAGCCGAGTCTCTTTAAATGTTCACTAATCTAAGGCAGGACTTCGCAGTTCAGCATTGGTACCATGCAACATCTTCATCGCATTTATCCTCCTGGGTCAGTCTCTGTGCCTTCCAGCTGGGCTGCACACACACAGCCTTTCCCACAGCCCTTGCTCAGGAGCTCGGAGCATTTCAGTGTGCCTGCTAGAGCAACGAGGCATCTGTTTACATGGGTCAGCCTTGGGAGACTGCAGGTCCCACAGGTCTCCGTCATGCTGCTATCATGTTCAGTCAAAGACAGAATGAAGCTTGCTGAGACTGTATCTCCCAGGGCTAATGCCTCCCCTCTGAAGGACAGACCTTCCCTGATAACCACTGCCCCATGGCACCATGACCAAGTCCTTTTATTGCCCCTATTGCTGGTTTTTGCCTGCCATGTGCCCTGAGGCATTCCCCAACCCTGCAACTGCCCTCGGCCCTTTGCATTGTGTGATGTGCACCTGCTTCCAGCACAACCCTTTAGGGTCCCTGGGAGGGAGGGAGATAAATTTAAATGTTAACTACACCCAGTGCTTCCTCCAAATACAGACAGAAGCACAAGCCAAGTGTTTTTCACTGCACACAGAAGGAGTTGGTTGCACAAATAGCTGTTTTGGCATGACAGTACAGGACCATAAAATGGCAATTTTTTGGCTTCTCCTCTCTATGCTTTGTGTTCATATATTTTATTAGGGGAATAAAGTAGAAAGGTGGGGAAAAGTAGTTACCTGTGTAGGGTCATTATCAGGAAGGCTGAATGGATTAAGGCAATGCGCATGTGGCTATCAGAAAATTGAACACTAACCCTTCTGAACTGCAGTCCCTCAAGCAGGTTATGACCATGGGGCATGTTTGTTGGCTTGTTATGGAATATGATGGACGGCCTGGTGGTATGTATTAACCACAGATTGGGCTGGCTCTCCCTATCTGATCTCATGTTCAGACGTTTGCTTCAGCCAGAAGGTTTTCCTTGTGCCCTTGTTGGAGGTTATGCTGTGGTGACTTCCCAGGAAGGTGTATAGATACGTGGCCATTCTGGCACTGCTCTCCTTAAACCATTCTCTGCTGCCATGGCCTGGAGAAGGCAAAAGCAAAGAGCACGGACCCTGACTCTCTGTCACAGCGTTATAAAGCCCTAAAATCTGCAGAGCTGCTGGGCACTCTCCTAACTGCAGATTGCTTGCAATAAAGCAAATCGTTCCTTGTTCCAGTCTTTGCACCAAACTAGATGATCTTCTCAGGCCCCATTTTCAGTCCAAAGTCGTACAGAATACCAAGGGGATGAGCACCACAGAGTATGAAAGGCTGCACCACTGTCCATCTAAATTACCATGCAAATAGGATAGCTTCCTTATATTGATGCTGGTGCCTCCACAAAGGAATTTGCATTTGATGCCTCCTAAAGCCAGACTGGCTTTTTGTTAGGATTTTATGTAATTTTAGTCACCAAATTACCTGAGTTTAAGCAAATCCTTTCCTTTTATCAGATGTTAATTTTGCCCTTTAATGTGAGCTGACTTTGGACTCCAGGGTCTCAGCACTCAACTCTATCTCTGCAGTCAGTCTGCAAACTCCCTATTTCCAGATGTCTGTGTGAGGGGGAATATCCTCCTAGTGTTGAGGAAAGTCTCTAGATAGGATGGTCTAGTCTGCTTTTCTGGTGATTGTATAATAACCTTTGGCTGAAAGAAGGCTGATGTCCAGGTGACCATCCCAAAGGCTCATTTGATGTCTTATCAGACATATCTTGAAGCCAACCCTTGGAAGAGCCACTGGATCATATCTAACATTGCTGCATGTCTATCCCCAACGTGTATTCTTGGCCATTGGGTCTGCTATTCTGTTCTGGCTGTCCTGCCTGCAGATGCCTTGCGACTGCAAAAGCAGGCGGCCAAGCCTGTTGCACAGACTTTGAAAGGGACTTCAGGACACTGTGCTCCTCCACAGACAGGATGGACTCAGCTGCTTCTGGTTTAGCTCTCTGGCTCCTTTCTCAAAAGGAGGCACCCGCTCTGCTCAGCTGTGTGCTGGCTGACACATTGGTCTGTGATCCTGAGCAGAATCCTTTCCTCTCCATGCAGAGTCTGTCCTCGGGCTGGCCTGCAAGCTGTACAATGGCATGCAGGAGGCATGAAAAGTACAGCACCTTGTATGTGACTCAACAGAAACATGAAGATGCTTTTGAAGAAAGGAAGGACCCAGCTGGGCACCAGAAAGTGTGACAGGAAAAGGAAAACAAGCAGTAACTAGAAAGGTTGCCAAGTGCTGCCTTGGCCTAGGGCAGATCCCAGTTGTCCGAGTTACTCTATCTCAGTACAGTGCTGATACCATCAGGGAGCAAAGCTCACTTTCAGATGCACACACCAGAAACACTGTGTCCCCGAGCTGGCACCACAGCCAAATACTACTGCGGAGAGTCTGCTGGACTGTTAGAGCACAGAAATGAGATCTGGGGTCCCTTGCTGCTGTTGGCACATACTACATGTTTGCTCTAACCTCAAGCAAGTCACATCCCCTCTTGATGTTCATTCCCTTCTGCAGCACAGGGGAGAAAGCTGCCTTCCCAAGATGCTACCACCACCCTGCATGGATGTTGCCAAGTGTGTGGCAGGCACCATTGATAGGATAGCTCTGCAAGCAAGATGCAAAAAGCATGCTATAGAAGTTTTATGTGTATTTTCGAAGTACTACAAAGAACAGCAGCACAACTCTGCTTTCCCTCTGTTTACCACCTTCTGATGTTGCTTGCATGTGCCAGAAGGCTGCAGGGTGGAGGTTAGTAGAGAGATTAAACAGCTTTGGGGGCAAGGATGTGTTTCCCAGTTATTTGGCAGCTGGCTCTTGCACAACTGGCTTCTCAATCTGCATGCTGCCACAGAGAATGTGTAAGAAGATTTGGTGGCCCAACAGCACCATCCCCTGCTAGCGAAGTTAAGGAACTTAGGAGTGCAACTGGGATAGTGAGTGCTGATGGGAGGGAAGAGAGCATTGAAGGGCTCCTTTGGGATATTCCCACGACAGTTTCGTGCTCTTACTTTTAGCATCCATGTAATGATCTGAGGATATAAACTGGCACTTTTGCCTGGGCTCTTCCTTTACTTTACCATTCTCCCTTAAAGCTCACACAGGGTATGGCCACTCTTACTTAGAATGAAGCAGGCTTTGTCACCTGGCTGCTGCTTGGCTCAGCAAGCACAGGCTGCATGTGCCACTGTAAATATACCCTGGCTTTGACCTCTACCACCCTTCAGAGCTGACTCTTCACATCACCCCCCTATTTCTACTTCTCATGTCTCAAAAGAAACATCTGCATAGATGGGCAGTGCCACAGGGCAAGCTGGGCTAGGTTGAGCCTAAGGGGAAGGCATGGGAAGGTGTTCATTTTAAGGTGCTTTTCACCTCTAGGAGAACATGGCATCCTTGTCACTTCCTTTCAAGGCTTTCCCGTGTGAGGGATTGCTCCAAAGCTTGAACCACATCTCATCAGACAAACCCACCTCTGTTACAGAGCCACACAAGCCCTGAAGCAGAAGGGCCAGCAACTTAGCATAGAGGAAGAGGTTGTGACCTGGGATTACCTACAGAAGATTAATGCCAGACCAACCAGGTGCAGGTTTCTCACAGGGGCTGGCATCCGTATTTTAAGTCAAGTCCCTGTGTTGTGCAGCTGAGCTGCTGTATTGCTTCAAAAAAATTACAGCTACATCCCCTCCTTTGGCCCCCTTGGCATTGGTGGCAATCCCAGGATCACAGCAGCTAAACGCTGCCTGGCTGAGCACTCCTCTGACAGCTTGCTGAGAAGGCAAAGGCCGAGGACTAATTGAGATTACATGGAGCAGAGCACCATGGCCCACGCAACCATGCAACAAGCCACATCGCAGAGTGGCATGGACACCAGCAGGACAGGTTGCAGCTTCCCCTGGTGCCTGCGGAGAGCAGTTCTTCCCATTGCTTCCCAGACCCAGTTGCCAGCAGAAACTGGTGGTGGCTCCGAGCCTTTCTCTTTCTGTAAAAAGCTGCTCCAGCAAAAGATGGATTTGCTCCTGGAAGGAGCCCATCTCACTGGTTGTGCCTGGTCTGTGGAGCCATTCCATAGTAACAAATGGTGATACAGGTGGTAGGATTGCATCAGGGAATGGAAGGTACAAAAGAAGCCTCATTAAAATGTGACTGTCTCAGACATGTCACAGGAAACCAGCACAGTAGGCATCAGGAAAAGAAAAGGCCACCGAAAGGCCGTGCTGAGAAGTCCCATTATCTGCCGAGATGTTTGCCCTCCTGGAGTAGCATTTGTCCCCTAGTTGCCCATCCAGCTGCCCCAGATGAGCTCACCAGAAAGAACCGCTCTCCACCTGGGCTGCCTTCTCCCTTCTGCACTGGTCCCAAAAGAGCTGAGACTCCATTTGTTACCCACCTTCCTCCAGTCCACATGATTTGGGAGACATGAAGTTTGTTGGGAGATGTAATACAGACCTATGGAGAGAGCTGGAAAAACTTGGACAAGCTCTCTTCACAACAGCCCTTCTGTTTTTTATCACCTTCATCTCCATCCCCAGCTCACTGATTTCTCTGCTCAGTTTTTTGCATGGAAAAGCTGGGATAGCAGCTGTGTTCAGCTTGTAGCTGCCTCTGTCCTGAGACAAACCCAAGGCAAACATCAGACCAGAGGGAGATACAACAACTCTGATGGTGGGTAAGACAGAGAGCAGGCTGGGATTTCTCTTCAGCCACCTGAAGGCAGTGGGGCTGAGGGTTAGCCAGGCTAGTGTAAAACCTTGGTGTGATCCAGCAAGCTGAGCCAGCCGCCTTCACCCTCCCAGGCTCAGCGCTGCGGGAGGTCTGGGACCTAAGCACTAGGTCCTAGGCCTGCCAGCCCATGTGCAAATAGACTGGAGGCCCACAGCAGAGGCACAGGTGGGAAGCCTGTCAGCTGTGCCCTTGCTGTGCTGGGGCAGGGTGCTGTGAGACGTGCTGGTAGGGCTGTAGTTGTGCAGGGAGAAAGACTTGTAGAGGATGAAGTCTTTGCACGGGAGAAAACTCAGAAAGTTTTTTTCTCCCCCTTTTTGCACATTTTTAGCCATTTTTACTCCTTCCACGGGGGTTATTGAACCTTCAGTTTAATAAAGAAGGAAATGAGACACCGTTAAATAGCTTTCTGAAGGGTTCTGAAAGCAGACACCACTTGCGTGCAGAGCTGGTCTGTGCCTAACATGCAACTTCCAGACCTCATTGTACATCCTGTAGCTGAGTCACCATGTGTGCTGTGGGGACTGGAATGGGAGAGTCAGCGCTGACCATCATGTCAAACAGCCACAGCTTCCCAAACTGAAGAAGAATCAGACGAGGAAGTGGGGAAAGCAGCAGCGACAATAGAAGGATAGCTAGTTGTCACAGGTAAACTTTGGTATCCGTGTCCAGTGGCTAGTTCTAGAATCGCAAGCCTTGTTATATTGCACACATCCTCCTTCCACTCCTTTTTTCTCAAAGCAGCTATCATCTTCCCCCCCCCCATGCACTAGTGATGAGCATCAGAAGCAATTGCACCAAAGTGACTCTCAGCCCAGTTCTGCATCCCCCTCTCCCACCTGAACCCAAGGCAGTCCGGACAGTTGTTGGACATCGCAAGTCTTAATTTTTAGTAACTCTGCTTGGGTTTCTTTCCTCGTGTACGATAGCTTCCTCCCCATGCACTCTAGCAGGGCAGTACAGGAGGCTCCAACCATGTCCCAAAAAGTTTCTATGCCCCCTGGCAGCACCTTGCAGACATGCACCTTACTGGGAATGTACTGGGTCAATGCTGGCGAGATCTGGCGCTGCCGATCTTGCGTAGGTGGCAGCTGATGGGGATCCACCAGGAGAAGCTGGCAGGAAGTGGCTACTGTCCCTTTTCTTTTCTTTTTTGAGGGAGAGGGGAATTTTTTTGGCATTATGATTATTGTCCACCTTCCAGTGGCCAAGTTCTGGGCTGCATTAATAAATGGAGTGTATTGGCTTTGTGTGGCAAGGTTTTGGTAGCGGGGGGGGTTACAGGGGTGGCTTCTGTAAGAAGCTGCTGGAAGCTTCCCTTGTGTCCGACAGAGCCAATACCAGCCGGCTCTAAGTTGGACCCGCCACCGGCCAAGGCCGAGCCAATCAGTGATAGTGGTAACGCCTCTGTGATAACATTTTTAAGAAGGAAAAAAAGTTGGGACAGACAGAAACAGCAGCCGGAGAGAGAGTGAGAACATGTAAGAGAAACAGCCGTGCAGACACCAAGGTCAGTGAAGAAGGAGGGGGAGGAGATGCTCCAGGCGCCAGAGCAGAGATTCCCCTGCAGCCCGTGGTGAAGACCATGGTGAGGCAGGTTGTCCCCCTGCAGCCCATGGAGGTCCACGGTGGAGCGGATATCCACCTGCAGCCCGTGGAGGACCCCACGCCGGAGCAGGTGGATGCCCAAAGGAGGCTGTGACCCCGTGGGAAGCCCACGCTGGAGCAGGCTCCTGGCAGGACCTGTGGATCTGTGGAGAGAGGAGCCCACGGAGCAGGTTTTCTGGCAGGACTTGTGACCCCGTGGGGGACCCACACTGGAGCAGTGTGCTCCTGAAGGACTGCACGCCGTGGAAGGGACCCATGCTGGAGCAGTTCGTGAAGAACTGCGGCCCGTGGGAAGGACCCACGCGAAGAAGTTCGTGGAGGACTGTTTCCCATGGGAGGGACCCCACGCTGGAGCAGGGGAAGAGTGTGATGAGTCCTGCCCCTGAGGAGGATGAAGCAGCAGAAATAACATGTGATGAACTGACCATAAACCCCATTCCCCGTCCCCCTGTGCTGCTGGGGGGGGGGTAGGTAGAGAATCCAGGAGTGAAGTTGTGCCTGGGAAGAAGGGAGGGGGTGGAGGGAAGGTGTTTTGAGATTTGGTTTTATTTCTCATTACCCTTCTCTGGTTGATTTGTAAAAAATCAAGTTAATTTTCCCCAAGTTGAGTCTGTTTTGCCCATGATGGTAATTGGTGAGTGATCTCTCCTGTCCTTATCTCGACCCACAAGCCCTTTGTTATATTTTCTCTCCTCTGTCCAGCTGAGGAGGGGGGAGTGATAGAACGGCTTTGGTGGGCACCTGGCGTCCAGCCAGGGTCAACCCACCACATGGGGTTAATTGGCTGTCCGGGCAGGTATGGAGCTTCACACCAACCTTAATAGCAAACACCGTGGCTGTATCCAGAGCCTGGATACAAGCTGGGTTTCTCCCATGCTGGCAAAGTGCTTTCAGCAGGCTCCAGATAGTAATTTCTGGCAGAAAGGGAAATAGCACTCCTCAGAGTCTGGATCAAATCTGCACTTCCATTTCGTGTCCTCAGCTTGGAAAAAAATCAACCCAAGCAAATGCTTCCCAGGTTTCCTTTCCCCATATGGTGCCTGGCGCCCCAGGGGAGAGGATGGCAGGAGGCAGTTGGGGGTCACCGAAAGCAAGATCCTTTTTGGATGTATTTAATGGAAATATCTTTCAGGAGGAGAGACCTCCCGACCTTTGCGTTAATCTCAGAGCAGGAGATTAATTTCCAGCTGTCCTTGCATATAGTGAAACATAGCTGAAACAGCCAATTGCAGAGTACAGTTAAATGTAGGATTTGACCTGAATAACCTTTTCATTAGACAGATAAATTTGTTGTAGCTTGACTTTAGTCCATGTCAAGAACCTGCTAATTATTTGACATGCAGAGTGTATTAATGCTGCACTTAACTTGGCCATTGGTTTTATTATCTGGGTTTGGGAGTTTTTTCACTCCCAGAGCATCAATCTGCATCTTGTATGGGGTTTTTTTTTTTCTTTCTTTTTTCCTGTTCAGAACATGTAGCACACTGTTGTACTTCTGTTCCTGTCCACGTAGAGTATTGCCTTAAACAGATCAGTTGTGTTGTGGTTTGTTTTGGGTTTTCTTTTTTCTACCATCAGTTTTATGCATTAATTTATTTTAAAATGTGGGTTTTTTTGAAAAACATGAAACGTATAATTTTTTTTTAACATTTCCATTGCAGTATTTATCATTGTTACTGGTTGTGTGTAGTGTAACAGAATTAATATTAAAAAGCATACATATGAAAACCAGCCTGCCAGACTGTCATCGGAGCGAACCGTAGTGAGAGGGTATGAACCACACCATCTCCTCTGAGCCCCCAGCTGAAATCAGGGGGTGCCAGCCTTCACGCCATGGCCAATACCAGCCTGCTTGGGCCCAGTAGAAGCAGCTGGTGTGGAGCTGTTCCGTATGGCACAGTTAAACCCGCTGGGGCCGGCCAGCCCCCCAGCCAGCATTTGGGAAGGTTTTTCCTCAAGGCAGCGGGAAGGCGCATTGGGCGGGACCCAGCCCCCGCATCTGGGCTCCGCCTCTCCTCCCGACAGCAGCAGTGCTGCGTCTATACAACATCGATGGGTGAAATAACCTTTTCTCCAGCCTTGCAGCCATTTCTGCCCCTTAAAGCTGTTGGCACGAGAGCTGAGCACTGATTTGAGAGGCCAACATCAGCAGCTGGAAATCCCAGGGACTGGTGGGGACAGCCACAGGGGACCACTGGCTCACGCTGGCAGCTGATCCAGCGCAGGGTGAGTCGTCGTCCCATCCCCCCCCCCAACCAAGAGGCTCGGACCCCACCTCTCTGCAGAGTGGTGCTCCCCAGATCTGTGCCCCAGGGTGCTCCAAGGCCACAGGGGTGGGGAGGGGGAGGCATCACTGACACCCCCATGTCCACCCTTCCCCCCCAGCCTCTCACTGGCTCCCAGGAGGGGACAGGGCTGATGGAGAGCCTGAGCCCGTCTCAACAGAGACCAGCAGGGTGTGAAAATCAACAGCAACTTGTTTTCTTCATTTCAACAGCACATTAATCACGTTTGCCTGGATGCATTTGGGTGTCTCAGGCTGCCCAGCCCCACCGTCCCCTGTAACAAAATGAACAGGGCTCAGCAGCCCTTCAGTGGGATGGGTTGGCATCCACCCTGCCAAGATGGACATGGGTCTTCACCAGTCATCCCCAAAAATGTGGCAGCAGAGGGGTTGGGCTTCTGAGAGCCCTCATGAGGCTGGAGTCAGGAGCAGAGTGGAGCTCTGAGTTGGCACTGTGTGACAAGCCAAGCCAGAGCAGGGTTTCTGCTTGGCTCCCCATCTCAGAGAAAAGCAAACCTGGTTCATGCAAATCCCTCCCTGGCATAACCTGGCTGCCTCTGCACTGAGATAAATGAGGACCGCTCACTCCAGCTGCAGAGCCCATTGCAGCACTCAGGACAGGAGAGCAAATAAGCCACACAAGATCACCTAAATTCAGCTTTTCAATTAAAAAGGGCAGACAGCAGGCAGTAATTCCCCCAGCTACCCCAGCAGGCTGGGCCAGCAGTGCCTGGTGCTGTGCCCTGGGCACTGGCTGCACAGGTGTGGTGCTGTGCTATGCTGTGTGCACACAGCTAGGTTGCTGCAGGATTTCCAAGGAAATGTGGGAGAGAGGAGCTGGAAAAGCAACAATTGCTGGTCCTGCACCTCCCAAAATAAAATTATCTTGACTAGGACCAGCTGAAACTTTCCTACCATTGTTAAGCTAATTACCTGCAGGAGGGGAGGAAGCCCAGCACCAGGACAGAGCCAGGAGGGTGCAGTTGTGCCCATGAAGTGATGCAGACAGCAATTGTTGTGCCCTAGCCTAGGACCTGCTGTTCTTGGGAGTGCAGCCACAGGGCTGACAGCCACCAAATCTGAGGACTGCAACACCTCTCCCAGCCCTGGTCCTGGAGGAATCCCTGAGCCGTGGCCTCGCTGTGGGGAGGTGTCTGTGGGACATTGCATGTATGCTGTGGACATGCAGCTCTCCCCACATGGGCTAACAAGCATGCAGGCTCCGATGCAAAGCACACTGCAAACTGGCTCGTCTCTTGTAGCCTCGTTAGCCTGTGTGTTATAATGAGGGAGCTGGCAGAGAGCATGGAGAGGGATGTCACTGCTGTGCAGGGACAGAAATGACTCCTGCAACTAGGGCACCTGTCTGCCCTGCAAGACCCCAGCCCTCTTGGGCTTTGTCAGCTGTAGGAGATTGGCTTCATCCTGTAACTCCCTTCTCAACCTCTGCTGGCCCCATACCTGGTGGCCCTGGTGCACCCACCCCATCTCCCGCTCTGCAAAGCGCCCGGATGCCTACGGACACCCTGGGTGCAGGGGGAAAAGGAGCCGTTGATGCCTGACCATCCTCCGTCCCCCAGTTTTGGGTGAGTGGGAAGCTTTGGCGGGGGGGAAATCACAGTGCTGCTACAACCCCCATGACCACTGACTACAGAGAAGTGGGGCTTGGTGCTTGTGGCAGGTCTCTGGCGTTAGACCCTGCCCTGTAATCAGCTTCACCATGTGCCCCAACACCTGTGAAGGCAGGCACTGCCGCATAGCCTGGGCATCTCTCCCCACTCGCTGCTGTCTCTAGGGATTAACGATGCCCCCAGTGCAAAATCTGGTGAGCCAAGGTCAGCCTGAGCAGGGGATTAAGACGGCGATGCAGGAGTACTACAGGAATGCTATCGACCCCGCTGGCTGGCCAGGTTCGAAGGTACCACTGAGGTCCCAACCGTTGCCCTCCAGCATCACACAGGGTATGTCTCCGTGGGCCATGGGGACAGGGGGCTGAGGGTAGTGGGAGTGGCTGTGTTCATCCCCTCTTTTGCATCCTGTGTCCCCCCCCACAGTAGTGAAGGGACCCTCCCTCAGCATCTGCACTCGTGGCTTTGCCACGGCCGCCCATGCCTATCCCCGCACTGAGACTGTCCCAGTCCCAGGGATGTCTGCAGGTCCCCAGGGCTTGCTCCCCCAGTGGCCCCTAAATACCCCCTGGTGGTAGGTGCTGCCTGGGGGACACCCTCCTGGCACACCATAGCCTCCAGGGACCAAGGCTGCATGGGCAGGGATGAGTAACCAATGGGCTGGAAGTGGTGGGTGTCACCTTCATCACAGATCCTTAACAAGGACTCTGGGAGCAGGATCTCTGACATGCCCTCTGGCCCCGTGGCATTGTGTTTTGGGGAGAGGGGGAACAATCGGGATGCTCCGGCCATCCCCCTGCGTCCCTGGCACCACAGGACACCCCCGCCTGTAGCTTTTGTGTTGCAGAGAAGTACAACACAGTTTTTGTCAACGAGGATAAATACATCACCTGGAGAATGGGTCCCTACAACAGCACAGCCTGGAATAAGCACTTCTCCTACCTCCCCCTCCTGCCCAAGGTAGGGTCTGGCCCCTCCTGCCCCCCCAAACCGGAGCTGCCGGTACCTCAGGCTCCACAGCAAAAGGGTGGCAATCCACCAAAGGTTTGCCATCGCTCCTTGCAGGAGATGAGGATGGAGACCTTCCTGTGCAGCATACCCATGTCATGCCACCCAAAACCCGCCTGCCTCAATCAATCCAGTAATTACCCTCACCCTGCCCCTGTGCTTCGGCTGTAGCTGTGCCTGTGCTGTGCCAGCGTGTCGTGGTTTAACCCCGGCCAGCAACTAAGCACCACACAGCCGCTTACTCACTTCCCCCCCACCCAGTGGGATGGGGGAGGGAATCAGGACAAGAAGTAAAACTCGTGGGTTGAGATAAGAACGGTTTAATAGAACAGAAAAGAAGAAACTGATAATGATAACACTAATAGTACAATAAACAATAGTAATAATAAAAGGATTGGAATATACAAATGATGCACAATGCAATTACTCACCACCTGCCGACCAACACCCCGTTAGTCCCTGAGCGGCGATCCCCCCCACCCCCACTCCCCCCAGTTTATATACTAGATGTGACATCACATGGTATGGAATACCCTGTTGGCCACTTTGGGTCAGCTGCCCTGGCTGTGTCCCCCTCCCAACTTCTTGTGCCCCTCCAGCCTTCTTGTTGGCTGGGCATGAGAAGCTGAAAAATCCTTGACTTTAGACTAAACATTACTTAGCAACAACTGAAAACATCAGTGTTATCAACATTCTTCTCATACCTAACTCAAAAACATAGCACTATACCAGCTATTAGGAAGACAATTAACTCTATTCCAGCTGAAACCAGGACACAGTGGCTGTCCAGGTGATAGGCTGGTTACTTCTCCTCATCCTTACCCTCGTCATCCCTCTGCTTGCATGCTACACAGGCTGTCACGGCTCTCACCACTGTCCCTGCAGCCTGTGTACACCATGATGGGGAGGGGACCCTTCCAGGGCTGCTACAGCCCCTGCTCTGGGCACCACTACTGCCTGTGAGGGATGGACTACTACATCAGTGGGGCTTCTGCCATCAGAAGGCATCTCCACACGCTAGCAGAAGGGCTGTAAGGTTGGGATGGCTTGCCTTGCTTGGGGTGGCTTAACATGGGATGGGATGGGCTGGGATGGACATGATCCCCCCTCGTCCTCAGGGCCACCACTCACCCTACCTCTGCTGTCTCTTGCAAGAGTATCCTGTGCTGCAGTTAGTTACAGTCCCAGAGCAATGGCCTGTTCTCGTGGTTTAACCCCAGCCAGCAACTAAGCACCACGCAGCCACTCACTCACTTCTCCCCGACCCAGTGGGATGGGGGAGGGAATCAGGAAAAAAAAAGTATAACTCGTGGGTTGAGATAAGAACAGTTTAATAAAACAGAAAGGAAGAAAATAATAATGATAATAATAACAATAATAAAATGACAATAATAAAAGAATTGGGATATACAAAACAAGCGATGCGCAATGCAATTGCTCACCACTCACCGACCAATGCCCAGTTAGTTCCTGAGCATCAATCCCCCCCGCCAGGCCAACAGCCCCCCAGTTTATATACTGAGCATGACGTCACATGGTATGGAATAACCCTTTGGCCAGTTTGGGTCAGCTGCCCTGGCTGTGTCCCCTCCCGACTTCTTGTGCCCCTCCAGCCTTCTTGCTGGCTGGGCATGAGAAGCTGAAAAATCCTTGACATAGTCTAAACACTACTTAGCAACAACTGAAAACATCAGTGTGTTATCAACATTCTTCTCATACTGAATCCAAGACATAACACTATACCAGCTATTAGGAAGACAATTAACTCTATCCCAGCTGAAACCAGGACAATATCCACCCCTTATTCTATACCATTTACATCATGCCCAGGTCCCATACTTTCCAATACATCCTAATTAATCACCATCACCTTTCCTGTCCTTTGAAATATATGTGTGTATATATATATATATATGTATACACACACAGATATCATTCCCTTAGTCTAAGGGCCATCCCTGTAAAATGTCTATTGAGTTCATTTAGTTCCCAACTTTGGGCTCCATCTGTCATACCAGTCTTTCTGGGCAGGAGGGATGGTACGAAGTACTCTCAGTCAGCAGAGCAGGATCAGGCTTCGGTGTGGTGTGGCGAGCGGGTGACATTGGGCGCAGCAGGAGGATGGTGTGTAGTGTTGGATTGTTGCATGCTGAAGGCAGTTCTGGTTCCATCACTACTGCGCTTTGCTCAGTTTTATCACAGTTCATTCTTGCTTGATCTAAGCAATTCTTACTGTAGTACTATGAATATAGCATATAAAAATTATAGTAATGATGGCATAAAGTAGCAGGGTTATATAGCAATTAACATAATACAATTTAATTCATTGGCTATTCTCACCTAAAATGAAATCCCCTTGAGGCACACATCAGACTTCCCCATTCTTTCGCATCATCTACCAAGTGCACCCAGGTCCTTGAGCAAAAGCAATCCCACGAATGGGTTTGTCTCTGCCTGAGGCAGGACTAACCCAGACTGTCTTCCCTAAAATATTTTTTATGTGCACTACAGGGTCTTTATCCCCTTCTACAGTACATAAAAGTTCTGACTGGGCAGGGCCACCCCAATTGGCAGATCCTCTGGTGTTGACTAACCAGGTGGCTTTTGCTAAATGTGTATCCCAATGTTTGAAAGTTCCACCCCCCAGTGCTCTCAATGTAGTTTTCAGCAGTCCATTGTATCATTCAATTTTCCCAGAGGCTGGTGCATGATAGGGGATATGATACACCCACTGAATGCCATGCTCTTTGGCCCAGGTGTCTATCAGGTTGTTTTGGAAATGAGTCCCGTTGTCTGACTTGATTCTTTCTGGGGTGCCATGTCGCCACAAGACTTGCATTTCAAGGCCCAGGATAGTGTTCCGGGCAGTGTCATGGGGCACAGAATATGTTTCCAGCCACCCAGTGGTTGCTTCCACCATTGTAAGCACATAGCACTTTCCTTGGCGAGTTTGTGGGAGTGTGATATAGTCAATCTGCCAGGCTTCCCCATATTTATATTTCAGCCATTGCCCTCCATACCACAGGGGCTTTAACTGCTTGGCTTGCTTAATTGCAGCACGTGTTTCACATTCATGGATAACCTGTGCGATAGTGTCCATGGTCAAGTCCACCCCTCGATCACGAGCCCATCTATATGTTACATCTCTTCCCTAATGGCCTGAGGTGTCATGGGCCCACAGAGCCATAAATAGCTCACCCTTATGTTGCCAGTCCAGGTCCACCTGAGCCACTTCAATCTTGGCAGCCTGATCTGCCTGCTGGTTGTTCTGATGTTCTCTAGTGGCCTGACTCTTGGGTACGTGAGCATCTACATGACGTACTTTTACAACCAGATTCTCTAGCCAGGACGCAATATATTGCCACAGTGTGGCAGCCCAGATGGGTTTACCTCTGTGCTGCCAGTTGCTCTGCTTCCATTGCTGTAACCACCCCCACAGGGCATTTGCCACCATCCATGAGTCAGTATAGAGATAGAGCACTGGCCACTTCTCTCTTTCAGCAATGTCTAACGCTAGCTGGATGGCTTTCACCTCTGCAAACTGACTCGATTCACCTTCTTCAGCAGTTTCTGCGACTTGTCGTATAGGACTCCATACAGCAGCTTTCCACCTCCCATGTTTTCCCACAATGCGACAGGACCATCAGTGAACAGGGCATATTGCCTCTCATTTTCTGTCAGTTTATTATACAGCAGTGCCTCTTCAGCACGTGTCACCTCCTCCTCTGGCGACATTCCAAAATCTTTGCCTTCTGGCCAGTCCGTGATCACTTCCAAAATTCCTGGGCGACTGTGGTTTCCTATGCAAGCTCGTTGTGTGATCAGTGCGACCCACTTACTCCACGTGGCATCAGTTGCATGATGTGTAGAGGAGACCCTCCCTTTGAACATCCAGCCCAGCACTGGCAGTCGGGGTGCTAAGAGGAGCTGTATTTCAGTACCAACCACTTCTGAGGCAGCTCCAACTCCTTCATACGCTGCCAATATCTCTTTTTCAGTTGGGGTATAGTGAGCCTTGGATCCTCGATATCCCCGACTCCAAAACCCTAGGGGTCGGCCTTGGGTCTCCCCAGGTGCTTTCTGCCAGAGGCTCCAGGTAGGGCCATTCTCCCCAGCTGCAGTGTAGAGCACATTTTTAACATCTTGTCCTGCCTGGACTGGTCCAAGGGCTACTGCATGAACAATCTCCCATTTAATTTATTCAAAGGCTTGTTGTTGCTCAGGGCCCCATTTGAAATCATTCTTCTTCCAGGTAACTTGATAGAGAGGGCTTACAATCAGACTGTAATTTGGAATATTCATCCTCCAAAAGCCCACAATGCCTAAGAAAGCTTGTGTTTCCTTTTTACTGGTCGGTGGGGACATAGCTGCTATTTTGTTGATCACATCCATTGGGATCTGACGACGCCCGTCTTGCCATTTTATTCCTAAGAACTGGATCTCCTGTGCAGGTCCCTTGACCTTACTTTCTTTTATGGCAAAACTGGCTTTCAGAAGGATTTGGATTATTTCCTTCCCTTTCTCAAAAACTTCTTCTGCTGTGTTACCCCATACAATGATGTCATCAATGTATTGCAGGTGTTCTGGAGCTTCACCCTTCTCCAGCGCAGTCTGGATTAGTCCATGGCAAATGGTGGGGCTGTTTCCACCCCTGGGGCAGCCGATTCCAGGTGTACTGGACACCCCTCCAAGTGAAAGCAAACTGTGGCCTGCACTCTGCTGCCAAAGGGATTGAGAAAAATGCATTAGCGATATCAGTTGTGGCATGCCACTTGGCTGCCTTTGACTCCAGTTCATATTGAAGTTCTAGCATGTCCGGCACGTCAGCACTCAGCGGTGGCGTAAGTTCATTCAGGCCACGATAGTCAACTGTTAGTCTCCACTCTCCATCAGACTTTTGCACTGGCCATACCGGGCTGTTAAAAGGAGAGCGAGTCCTACTGATCAACCCTTGGCTCTCCAGTCAACGAGTCAGCGTATGGATGGGAATCAGGGCATCTCGGTGCGATATTGCTGCCGGTGCACTGCTGTGGTAGCAATTGGCACCTGTTGTTCTTCAACCCTCAGCAACCCCACAACCGAAGGGTCCTCCGAGAGACTGGGCAAGGTGGACAGCTGTTCAATTTCCTCTGTCTCCAAGGCAGCTGTATACGGAGGGGTTAAAAGATAAAATTTTGGACCGTGGATGAACACTGGGGGAGAAGTAGATAGCTGAGAAAAATGCAGTCAGCACAGAAAACGGATGGTTTGTTGCCCGTTGCTTGGAATGCTGACCACGGAGATAAGAGAGCTGAGCAATACTGGGGGAGGACGGGCAGCGGGCTGTTGCATGGTACATCTGTGAGCATGGTCGGCGCGTGACTGCTGGATTATGACAATATGCCGCATGTACAAAGCCCGTGAACCAATAGACAGGATGGCTATGGCTCGTGCAGCGCGCCTGGCCAGCGAGCGCATGCGTCATAGGCTCCCTATGTTGCAACCGAGGCGTGTTTTGGCACCTGCTGGCCGCGTGTGCCGAAACCCGTTCCTCCGCAAATGTATAAATACCGGGATTTCCCGAAGAGCATGGGGCTGGTGTACAGTAAGGCCACCGTTGCCTCCATGGGGACGCCCACGTAAAGCTGGCACCTACCAATTGCTGGGCTGAGCTCGCGGCGCAAGACGGCACAAGAATGTACAGATGGTCCATCTTCCTCACGGTCCTCGGGTCGGTATGTTAATTTACTTTACAAGATACCCTTAGCATAACGCATCTCTGTAGTTAATAAATGCTTGCTTTTTCCCTTATAGTCAGTGTGTGTGTGTTCACCTTCTCGGGAATCCTCGAAACCACCCTAAAACAGCAGCTATACCAAAAGCCCGCCAGTACACTTTTGGGTCCCTGAAATACCCTCTCCTGAGATAATCTATGCCAAGGATTGTCACGACCCAGACTGGACAGACCAGGGAGTCATGTTTAATTCGAAATTCCCTTGGGCTAAATTAAGGTGAAACGCCACCAAACAATCAGTTAAAGATTTTTATTTATGACAGAAGCAAACTGAACTGGGGAGGCGTGGTAGTAGGTGGCAGGGTTTCTCACAACAGGAATTGGCATAAGACTACTTCTGTAAACCATGTAACCCAGGGTAACCATATACATCAATTCAGGGAATAAGGAGATCCCTTCCGTTGAGTCACGAGGTTCAGAGCAGACCCCCTTGCTTTCTAGACTCCTCCTGAGAAGGGCCTAGGGGCGGCTGGATCCACTCTTAGTCTCAGACTTGGTCAACGGTTTATGTCTTGAAATGGATGAGGTGTAGGGATTGTGGAAAAGGAAAGAGAGAAGAAGACAGAGAGAGAAAAAGGAAGAGAGAAAGATTTCACTGGTCCTGGGTCCAGCGTTGGTTCAGTCAGCCGAGGGGTCCAGTTCCGGTGGGCTTGTGCACCCGGGGCTTCAGTTTGTGTCCTTTTATCATCCTTGCCCCTCCTTTGGGTGGGCACCCAAACTGGTCAGGTTAATGAGCAGTTTGTGAGCCTTTGGGCTTGGGGGTCCTTTGTGGAGTAACTTCTCCTTCCCTGCAGACATGGCCATTGTTTGATCTTTGTATCAGAACAGCTTATCAGAACAGGGAGCTGCGCACCCTCCCCCTCCTGTTGCTGATGTCTGAGCTGATGGGCTTTTCACCTGGGTTCCTTGCTGTGCAGGGTTTGTCTTTAAGCAGAACTTGCCCCACCACAGTGTTTGAGACATTAACTCTTTCTGTCTCTCATAAGGATGCACAGAGCCTCTGGGCCAGTCACAATGGGGTGTTTCTGCCATTTATTCCCAGTTAGGCTTACTTCAGCCTCCAATACAGTTAGCTGCTGGGATCCCCCTGTCACACCAGAAATACAAATGGGTTCTACCCCTTTATAGCTTGATGGCATTAGGGTACATTGTGCGCCGGTGTCTACTAGAGCCTTATGCTCCTGTGGGTCTGATGTGCCAGGCCATCGAATCCACACCGTCCAGTAAAGCCGGTTGTCCCTCTCCTCCACCTGACGGGAAGCAGGGCCCGTCTAGCCTTGGTCATAGGATTCTCCACTCACTTTTTGTAAAAATGGATTAGAATTCCTTCTCATAGGATCAGGAGTAAGATCAGTCCTTTCACTCTGTCTGGCACACTGCTCACACTGCCCTCCGGAGACCGGAGCAGCAATTTTCCTGGAAGAACCCTCATCTGTGATTGTTTTTCCTCGCAATTCACATATCCGTGCATCTAGGACCGAGGTAGGTTTTCCATCCCACTTCATCATATCCTCTCTGTGTTCGTGCAGGTAAGACCACAGGATATCCCATGGTGTGTACCTTCTATATTCTCTCTCTTGGCCAGAGGGACGCTTATTCCTAATAGCTGAGATATGGGTCCATACAGGTGGGAGGCAGAACTTATCCTCAAATTGCTGGAACTCTCGGGACAGTTTCTCGGCTAGTATGTCTGACAGTTTCTCCACAGCCGAGACGAGGGAGGAAGAGAGACTTTCTTCGTATTGCCGGAGTCGGCCAGCCACTTCATCCACTGTTGGTCCCACTTCATCTTTCCAGTCCATTACTGCCAATGAGTTGGCATAGGACGATGGTGCGCTCCGTGTAAACTTCCGCCACATGGGTCGTGTGCAGTGGACTTCATCTGGATCTGTGGGTAACTGCACATTGTCTGGGTCATAATAAACCATCTCCCACATGGCTCATTCACTCAGGTACTGCATACCTTTCTCCATGGTAGTCCGCTTGCTTGGATGACATACAACATCTTCCTTGAAGGGGTACCTTTCCCTTATGCCTGACAGAAGTCGCATCCAGAGGCTGAGGGCTTGTGTCTTTTTTCCAATTGCTTTGTCAATGCCCCCTTCCCTAGACAGGGATCCCAGCTGCTTGGCTTCCCTACCCTCTGATTCCAAGCTACTGGCTCTGTTATCCCAGCACCAGAGCAGCCAGGTGATAATGTGCTCACCTGGATGATGGCTGAAATATTTTCGCATATCTCGCAGCTCACTCAGGGATAGGGATCGGGTGATTACCTCTGGTTCTGTCTCTTCCTCCTGTTCTCATGATGATCCTGGTTCATCTTCATCCCTCACTATGCAAACTGATTTTTTATATTTCTTCTTCTGTATAGGGGCGACTGATACTGGCACTGGTTGGTTCTCTGGTTCAGCTGCATCACCCATCGCTGGGGTTTGAGTAGCCACGGTGCTTGTTGCCGGGGTTTGAGTGGCCACGGTGTCTGCCACCAGGGTCTGAGTAGCGGCAGTACCTGTCGTGGGGGTTGATCTCTGGGTGGTATTTCTAAATAGTTGTTTAACCCTAAACAAGACCTGAACCACATTCAGGAACATGCTGGTTCCTAGCAATAGGTACATGCTGGTTTCAACATCCCAAGGATATTCAATATTTGCAAAATTCTCAAACGCTATTGTAATTAGCTTGGCAGAGAAGGGCAAGATGTGGGAAGACGTCTCCCCCAGAGGTTGGCTCCCCGAGGAGAAAAGGTAAAAAGTGTAATTATTAATAGTTCCCACTAGATGGCTCCCGAAGTACAGAGGTGACGGCAATGCTGAGTACAAATACCGGATTAGTCCCACGACCGATAATTTTATCGTACCATAAACCAGTGTTACATAGTACAGCAAAGCGAAAACCTTAATCCACCTCACCTTATGGGCGATAAGCAGCAGCATAGGGACTATATATGGCAAGTGAGGTGATACATAACACAACTCTAAGAACGAGCGCCACAACTCTAAGAGCCGATAAATCAACATTGTGACCAGCGACTATTAAACTAATATAATGAATGCTTGTAACAAATTCCTTTTAACACACTCCGGTCAGATCTGTCGTTATCACAACCCTTCGTGCCCCACGTTGGGCGCCAAAAAAAGGACTGTCGTGGTTTAAGCCCAGCCAGCAACCAGGCACCACGCAGCCGCTCACTCACTCCCCCCACCTCCCAGCGTGATGGGGAGGAGAATTGGAAAAAAAGTAAAACTCGTGGGTTGAGATAAGAACGGTTTGATAACTAAAGTAAAATAAAACGTAATACTGACAATAATAATAATAATATTATACTACTAATAATAATCATTATTATTATTGTAATGAAAAGGAATATAATAAAAAAAAATAAACCCCAAGAAAAAACAAGTGATGCACAATGCGATTGCTCACCACCCACTGAACGATGCCTGAGCAGCGATCCACCCCTCCCGGCCAACTCCCCCCAGTTTATATACTGAGCATGACGTTCTATGGTATGGAATATCCCTTTGGCTAGTTCAGGTCATCTGTCCTGGCTATGCTCCCTCCCAGCTTCTTGTACACCTGCTTGCTGGCAGAGCATGGGAAACTGAAAAATCCTTAACTTAGGATAAGCGCTACTTAGCAACAACTAAACCATCAGTGTGTTATCAACATTATTCGCACACTAAATCCAAAACACAGCACTGTACCAGCTACTAAGAAGAAAATTAACTCTATCCCAGCCAAAACCAGGACATAGTCCCATAATTGCTGGCTCTTGGTCACATAATTTCCATGTCCGATTAGTCCTTGCCAACCCAAGTCCTGTGAAGCATCCTTGTTCTTGGCTCCATTGTCAGTTTGATGGGTGCATTGCTTTTTCCTCTTCATTTTGCAGTTCACGGTGAATTTAATCAGACTGAAGTGATGAGCAAGTGAAACTTCATCTCCTGATGGGGACATGGTATTATCCACCACATCTTCAAACACAGGGATCACTCGCCAGCCACTCAAATGCAGCCCTGTCTGGTGTGGGACTGGTGCTGCTTTCCGGCATGCAGCAGCTGGGAGAGCAAGCAAAGCCGAATATTTCGCTAGCCTAAAATCCGAGGGATTCTGAGGAACAGCACAGCCATCCATTAGGCTTTCACCCCAGCCTTGGAGCCAGCAAGACTCTTTATGAGACTGGGGACATCAGCGAGCAGCTTAAAATCTGAGCTCAATCCTGTACCCTCAGTGTCGTCCCAGGAAAACTCACACCAGGTCCCTGGGGTGAGGAGGGCTGGGGCGAGGAGGGCTGGGGCTCTGGCAGGGGTTTCTGATTGTTCGGTATTTTAGGGATGAAATCTTCCTCTCTCCTTGGCCAGCCTCCTTCAGGCATAAGTGCAAATGCTCATTAGCTTTCATTTCAGCTGTCCGGCCTTTTGCAGGTTTTTCTGTCTGGGTGCCTGGTTCAAAGTGCTTGTGAAAGGATCGTCTTCTGCCATCCTGGGTAATTTCTGAAAAACTCAGGGAAGTCTTGCTTATGACCGGGCTGAGTTTCAGTGGTAAGACCCCTAGCACGTCCCTCTGTCTGCTGGCTGGCACTAATCATGATTCGTTCCTCCATCCACATCCGCTTTGAAGATGGGCTTTCATTGCCCTGGTTGAAGGTGGATAAGTGCCAAGACAAGCTGAGGGGTCTGGCCGTCGTGGGGTTGTCTCTGCAGTGAAACCTTTGATTGCAGAGAAGCCCTTGGCATCAAATGTATAGGAAAATAACCACAGCAAAGATCCTGTATCTTCAAGAAGGGATGCAGAAGGCAGAAGGGATTTTTACATACCAAAACTCTCCTGTGGTCGGGAAGTGGAGCCAGTTTGGGATAAAGCAGCATCTCCAGAGATGCCTGGGTTAGATGTGGTCCTCACAGCCCTGCTCCCATGTGAGCAGCAGGCTGAGACTGTGGAGAGCCCAGAGCAGATGCCCTCAGCCTGCCTGAGAGGCTCATCTCCCGCTATGGGTGCATCGATGCCGCAAGAAGTCCCATGGGGACAGGTATGAGATGACCTGCCCAGGACCCCTTGCCCTGACAGGGCAGTTGGCTTAACCCATGCAGAGCCTGAAGCATCCCTCAAGGACCTACCTGCAGTGTTTGATGCTCACAGTAGGTCTCTGGCTTATTCTCACAAGCAAATAGCAACCAAGAGTGGTTTCCCCTCCTAGGTGAAGGTCTTCAAGCTATTGAGCCTTTTTATCTCACTGCTGTTGCAGGCAGCTCCCAAGGGCTCCCTCTCCAAGCAGGGCCTCCAACTGAGCCTGGGACTAAGTGGGGCAAAGCCCAGCTCAGACCCAGGTCCCTCCCTGGCTTAATCCTTCACCTGGCAGGAGCCCAGCTCACTAACTTCATTCAGAGCAGCCTGAGATGAGAGCATCTTTTTTTTCCTCACCCTTTTCCTGTATTTCCACTGTCCCAGCATGATTGCAGCTGTGGCACATGACGACCTTTTTTCCGTTGCCTGCACTTTGCTTATTGCTCTCTGGTTTGCTTCTTCATCAGGGGAAGGCACCTCCAAAGCTCTCTGGAGCTCCTCACAAGCACCGATCCTGACCTGACAGGGTCTGACGGGCTCAGTGCTGCCCAGGGGACATCTAATGACTGGTCACCCCGCAGCCCTGGGACCAGCCTGGAAGCGCTCCCCGGGTCACTGGCTCAGCAGATGGAGCTCCTTCCCAAGGATGCAGGCAGAGCAGCTCGGCGTGCAGTGGGATGCTGTGCCGAAACGCTGCTGCAGCCGCTACTTGCAGCTTGGAACAGCACATGGACGTTGTGTGCAGGCTCAGGATTCAGAGAGAGCCCTGAAATGGGGAAATAGTTGATTTTGTAGGGTTTTTTTCCTTCTGGCTTGGGAAGGAGGAGTTTGTTCATTTAAGAGGATGGGAGCGGGACTTTCCACTCCCAGCTCCCATAGCAATAAGGACTAAAAGACCTGTGCAGTAAACTCTGCTTTATTCCCAGTAGTGAGGGGCTGGGATCCTCTGGACAAGGAAAAACCCCAGGTAATATTTCTGCTCCAGACCTGAGCTGGACTTGCACGGCTCCGGGGGGCTTATAGCACGGTCAAGCTTGCGCAGTGTTACCAGCTGTCGTGGTTTAACCCCAGCCAGAAACTAAGCACCACGCAGCTGCTCGCTCACTCCCCCCAGTGAGATGGGGGAGAGAATCAGAAGGGTAAAAGTGAGAAAACTCATGGGTTGAGATAAAGACAGTTTAATAGGTAAAGCAAAAACCGCGTGCAGGCAGGTGTTCAGCCATCTCCAGGAAAGCAGGGCTCCATCACGCGTAGACTTATCCTTGGGCCACAATCCCTTCCGAGGTATTGTGGCAGTACACTTCCCCCCCCCAATCCCGCCAGCAGGAAACAAAACTTCTCCAGGCAGGGAGAAGAGGAAGGAAAAAAAAACCTAAACCCTAGAGGCTGCAGGTTGAAATTTGAACTGGCCAATCAAGATGTGCCAGGTACACTGAGGTGACCTTCTTGGCCAATAGGGATTAAATGACCACAGGTCAGATTCGATAGGGGTATAAACGGGGTCCTGCTGGAGGACATGTTGGCAGTCCTCCTCGGAGCAGCGGGTCTGCAGTCGGGGACTCCCCCTCGGGTCGGGGCACCGCCCGAAGTAACTCCTCGAGGGAAAGAGCCCTCAGCTTTTAGGTGAGTGATACGCGCGTTTTGGAGCCATCACTTTAAATCTTGGGGATTCTTGAGTCGGCTGTGTAGTATTAATTCTCTTTACATCATTGAGCCTGTGGTTTTATAAAATGTTACTGGACTTCTAACTAACTTTTTACTGAAGAATAAATCTGAGTTTTAACACCTGTTGGATTTGGTTATGCGTGCATCCGTAACAGGTATACCTGCTGCGGCACAGACATAACCACAGCCACAGACGCTTTGAGATGTACCTGCTCTGGTGTGGGCTTATCCACGGCCACAGATGCTTTGGGGTGTCCTGCTCCTGCGTGGTCTCATCGACAGGTCACAGTCCCTTCGACTCGAGTTCACACTGGAGTTCCAGCCTGTCCAATACAGCATCACAGAAACAGCAGCGATGCCCTGGCCATCTGCCAGCCCAGGCGCATCGCCATTGCTGTTATCAAAATGTTCCCAGGCACAGCAGAGTAATATGATAAGCAGTACAGCAAACAGCGAGCGGATTGCTGCCTGGCTGCTCCGATGCTGGGATAACGGCACCGACAGTCAGCAACTGGAAGGCAAGGAAGCCCAACAGCTGGGATCCCTCGCTAGAAACCGGGGAATTGAAAGAGGAATCGGAAAAGAGGCAGCAATTTGCAGTCTTTGGAGATGGCTCCTCTCAAGTGTGAGGGCAAGATATCCATTCAAGGAAGATCTTGTGAACTCCTCAGGAAAGTGGACTACCGCAGATGAAGGCATCCAGTACCTGAGAGAGTTAGCAGTGCTGGAAGTCATCTACAGTGATCTAGATGATGAGGAGGTCTCCAAAGATCCAGAGGATGTCCTGTGCACACGGGCCATGTGGAGAAAGGTGATTCAAGGTGCCCCAGCATCGTATTCTAACAGCTTGGCAGCAATGTATTGCCCAGATATGGAAACACCAACTGTGGAGAAAGTATCATCTTGGCTCCAAAACTTTGAAGAAAACCTCTGTGTCTCCTCATCCCTACAGGACAGTGCCTTGGCTGTTAGGGACGCTCCAAGAAATCAGTCCTCTCCTGCCCCGGTCAGAGGGAAAGGGAGCCCAAGCCGTATGCCATGTGGTACACTCTGGTTCTTCCTGCGTGACCAAGGGGAGGACATGAGGAAGTGGGATGGTGAACCCACCTTTAAGCTGGAAGCCCGTGTACGTGAACTGAGAGGGAAGACAGCTGTTAAGAAGGGGTCACCCAAGAAGAAGGCTGTCAGCATCGTTGCTGTAGAGGCCCAAGAAAGCAATCAGCGATCCTCCAGGCATAGAAGACCTGAAACCACCTCCCTTGATTCTGGTGAGGGGACTTCTGGTCTGGCACCACAAGGGTCAGACAGTGAATACTCTGATGAGGAACAGCAATAGAGGGTCCCTGCCTTCGGCCAGGAGAAGGAAAGGGATGACCGGATATACTGGGCTGTGTGGATTCGATGGCCTGGCACATCGGACCCACAGAAGTATAGGGCTTTGGTAGACACTGGTGCACAGTGTACGCTGGTGCCATCAGGGTACAGGGGCACAGAACCCATCTGGATCTCTGGAGTGACAGGGGGATGCCAAGAATTGTCTGTGCTGGAGGCTGAGGTGAGCTTAACAGGGGACAAGTGGGAAAAAAAGCACCCCATTGTGACCGGCCCAGAGGCCCCTTGTATCCTTGGCATAGACTACCTCAAGAGAGGGTACTTCAAGGACCCAAAGGGGTACCGATGGGCTTTTGGTGTAGCCACTGTAAACATAGAGAAGATCAAACAGCTATCTACCCTGCCTGGTCTCTCGGAAGATCCCTTCATTGTGGGATTGCTGCGAGTTGAAGAACAGCAGGTGCCAATCGCTACCAGGACAGTGCACCGGCGGCAATATCGCACCAACCGAGACTCCCTGGCTCCCATCCGTGAGCTGATTCATCAACTGGAGAGCCAAGGAGTTATCGGCAAGACTCATTCACCTTTTAATAGTCCTATATGGCCAGTGCAAAAGTCTGATGGAGGGTGGAGGTTAACAGTAGATTATTGCGGCCTGAACGAAGTGACACCACCACTGAGTGCTGCTGTACCAGACACGTTAGAGCTCCAATATGAACTGGCATCAAAAGCAGCCACGTGGTATGCTACAATTGATATTGCCAATGCGTTGTTCTCCATTCCTTTGGCAGCAGAGTGCAGGCCACAGTTTGCTTTCACGTGGAGAGGTGTCCAATACACCTGGAATCGACTGCCCCAGGGGTGGAAGCACAGCCCTACCATTTGTCACGGACTAATCCAAACTGCACTGGAACAAGGCGATGCCCCTGAACATTTACAATACATAGATGACATCATCGTGTGGGGCAACGAGGCAGAAGAAGTGTTTGAGAAGGGAAAAAGAATAATTCAGATTCTTCTGAAAGCTGGTTTCGCCATAAAGAAAAGCAAGGTCAAGGGACCTGCACAGGAGATTCAGTTCTTGGGAATAAAATGGCAGGATGGACGCCGTCATGTGCCTATGGATGTGGTTAACGAGATAGCAACTATGTCTCCACCAGCTAACAAGAAGGAAACACAAGCTTTCCTGGGCCTCGTGGGGTTCTGGAGAATGCATATTCCAGGTTATAGTCAGCTTGTGAGCCCTCTCTATCGAGTAACCCAGAAAAAGAACTATTTTGAATGGGGCCCTGAGCAACAACAAGCCTTTGAGCATATCAGACAGGAAATAGCTCGTGCAGTAGCTCTTGGGCCTGTCCGGAAAGGACCAGATGTACAAAATGTACTCTACACTGCAGCTGGGGAGCATGGTCTCACCTGGAGCCTCTGGCAGAAAACACCAGGAGAAACCCAAGGTCGACCATTAGGGTTTTGGAGCCGGGGGTACCGAGGATCAGAAGCCCACTACACCCCGACTGAAAAAGAGATACTAGCAGCATATGAGGGGGTTCGAGCCGCTTCAGAAGTTGTTGGTACAGAAGCATATCTCCTCTTGGCACCACGATTGCCCGTACTACACTGGATGTTCAAAGGAAACATCCCCTCTACACATCATGCAACCAGCGCTACATGGAGAAAGTGGATAGCATTGATCACGCAACGAGCTCGACTGGGGAAATCCAACCGCCTGGGAATTCTGGAAGAGATCATGGACTGGCCAGAAGGCAGAGATTTTGGAGCATCGCCTGAGGAGGTGGCTCGTGCCCAAGAGGCACCACCATATAATGAGTTATCAGAAGACGAAAGGCGTTATGCTTTGTTTACTGATGGATCCTGTCGTGTGGTAGGGAACTATCGGAAGTGGAAAGCTTCTGTGTGGAGTCCCACACGACAAGTCGTGCCACTGAAGAACATCGAAATAATGAACAGGTAGACAAGGCTGCCAAAATTGAACTAGCTCAGGTGGACCTGGACTGGGAGCGTAAGGGTGAGCTATTTGTAGCTCAATGGGCCCATGAGACATGGGGACATCTAGGGAGAGATGCAACATATAGATGGGCTCGTGATCAAGGGGTGGACCTGACCATGGAGGCCATCACACAGGTCACTCATGAATGTGAAACATGTGCTGCAATCAAGCGAGCCACCAGAGTAAAGAAGTCTCCCTGGAACAGAGGGCGGTGGCTGGGTTTTCGATATGGCGAGGCCTGGCAAATTGACTACATTGGACCACTGCCACGAACACGCCAAGGCAAGCGCTACATACTCACCATGGTGGAAGCAACTACTGGTTGGCTAGAAACATATCCTGTAAACCATGCCACTGCCCGAAATACCATCTTAGGCCTTGAAAGGCAAATTTTATGGCGACACGGTACCCCAGAAAGAATTGAATCAGACAATGGGACTCATTTCCGAAATAACCTCGTAAGCTCCTGGGCAAAGAAACACGGCATTGAGTGGGTGTACCACATCCCCTATCACCCACAAGCATCTGGAAAAATTGAGAGATATAATGGACTGTTAAAGACTATGTTGAGAGCGCTGGGCAATGGGGCATGGAAGCATTGGGATACAAATTTAGCAGAAGCCACTTGGCTAGTTAACACCAGAGGATCTGCTAACCGTCCTGGTCCTGCCCAAACAAAACCCCTACATACTGTGGGAGGAGATAAGGTCCCTGTAGTGCACATGGGGAAGTGGCTGGGGAAGGCAGTGTGGATTTCTCCTCCCATGGGAAAAGGCAAACCCATTCGTGGGATTGTCTTTGCTCAGGGACCTGGGTGTACTTGGTGGGTAATGCGGAAGGATGGGGAGACCCAGTGTGTGCCTCAAGGACATTTAACCTTGGGGGAAAAATAATCTGTGATGTGAGTTGTATGTTGTAGGAAGCAATGTAGCAGGAATGACCTGAACTGCAGAGGAGTGAACTTCGCAAGGAACCAGACAAGTGCATCAGTGACCCAAACCAAGCCGGTGTTGGTGCCCAACAATCGAACATACTGCTTCTCCTGTCCTGACCACTCATCTTGATGGATGGGGCCCAAGTCATAACCTGTGTGTGAACATCTGGAGGAGTGGAAGAAGTCCATGGAATATCTATCTGTTAAAGGACAGGGAATAGTAATTAATAAGAATGTATAAATCTGTATGTTGGGTATAAAAGTGGTTTAAGTATGTAGTTTCAGTTGTAAGTGTTGGTAAGAAGGGATTTCAGTAATGAGAATTAAATACAATGGTGTGGTTAGAAGATATGTGTATTAAATTATATGGGACCTGAGCATGACGCAAATGGTATGGAATAAGGGGTGGAGATTGTATTGGGTCTGGCTGAGATGGAGTTAATTCTCCCCATAGCAGCCCTTGTAGTGCTGTGCTCTGCATCAGTAGCTAGAAAGGTGTCGATAACACACCAGTGTTTTGGCTACTGCTGAGCAGTGCTGGCACAGCATCAAGGCTGTCTCTCCAACATTTTTGCCCCCCCTCAACAGCAGGCTGGGGCTGGGCAAGATCTTGGGAGGGGACATAGCCAGGACAGCTGACCTAAACTAACCAAACAGATATTCCATACCATATGACATCAGCTCAGATATAAAAGCTAAGTAAAGGAAGACGGAAGGGGGGGCATTTTTGTCTTCCAGAGCAACCACTACGCGTACTGTAGCCGGCTGTGCCCCCCCCTCACCTCCCAGGTTCCTGTAAAAATTAACTCTATCCCAGCTGAACCCAGGACATATGGTTATCTTGAACCCCTGGTAAATCTACCCTGGCAACATTTTTAAAGCACAAAATAATTTTTTCCTGATTCAGCAGGCCAAGCATGTACCCCCTGCACACATACTACCGCCATCTAGCTCGTTGCAATGCAGTCATGGCAGTTTTGTTTTAAAATGCAGTGAAGAGAGGTAGCTGTATGAGGTTGGGCTTGGTCTGGGAAGGTTGTGGTGAAAGATTTGGTACGTGGGAGGATCCATGGAGTTGGGGTGTCAGTTACAACTCCCATTGAGCACGCATGTAGCCTGGAGGGATAGATTCTGTTGCCACAGTGGAAAAGTACTAAGGTGACAGTAGTTAGAACACTTAACATGTTGTCCTGGTTTCAGCTGGGATAGAGTTAATTGTCCTCCTAGTAGCTGGTACAGTGCTATGTTTTGAGTTCAGTATGAGAAGAATGTTGATAACACTGATGTTTTCAGTTGTTGCTAAGTAGTGTTTAGACTAAATCAAGGATTTTTCAGCTTCTCATGCCCAGCCAGCAAGAAGGCTGGAGGGGCACAAGAAGTTGGGAGGGGACACAGCCAGGGCAGCTGACCCAAAGTGGCCAAAGGGGTATTCCATACCATGTGACATCACATCTAGTATATAAACTGGGGGGAGTGGGGGTGGGGGGATCGCCGCTCGGAGACTAACTGGGCATTGGTCAGCGAGTGGTAAGCAATTGCATTGTACATCACTTGTATATTCCAATCCTTTTCTTATTACTACTGTCATTTTATTAGTGTTATCACTATCATTATTAGTTTCTTCTTTTATGTTCTATTAAACTGTTCTTAACTCAACCCATGAGTTTTACTTCTTTTCCCGATTTTCTCCCCCATCCCACTGGGTAGTGGGGAGTGAGTGAGTGGCTGCGTGGTGCTTAGTTGCTGGCTGGGGTTAAACCACGACAGCTGTGAAATGAAAGACTGATTTATAACTCCCCTTTGCTGGAAAGAATTCATTCCCACCTTGTAGAGAAGTGCACTAACCTCCTACATATATTGGCATCTTAGTGCATTCTCTGTCTTCTCTAGAAGCTGAGCCAAGGTGCAACAAAAAGGGCAGGATATATAGCACTGGAAAGTAAAAAACCAATAAAATATAACCTAATGGCTTAGGTAGAGGAGTTCAAGATTTTGAATCCTGCAGTAGAGCAGTGTTCTCCATTGTTCTCACTTTCTTCCCTTGTTCTTTTCTTTTTTTAAGCACATTCTTCTGTGCCTAGCATTATGGTTCATCTTATGGGCTTTCTGCATCTTCCCCCTGACATGCTGTGGTGGTGTGCTTCCCCCCCCCAACCCGACCTGTATTTCCCATAATCCTGCTCAAGGGATAACCACCAGTGGTGATCCTAATGGATGCATCTGGTCCTGATGGCTGCATCAGGCTCAAAGTGGTTTTGGGGAAGAGAGATAACAATACAATAGCCAAGGGCTAATTTGAACAATGCGCCCACCCACCTAACCACCGTGCTGGTTGTCACTACCGGGACTGGACAGACTAGGGAGTTGTGTTTAATTCGAAATTCCCTCGGGCTAAATTAAGGTGAAACGCCACCAAACGATCAGTGAAAGATTTTATTTATGACAGAAGCAAACTGAACTGGGGAGGCGTGGTAGTAGGTGGCAGGGTTTCTCACAACAGGAATTGGCATAAGACTACTTCTGTAAACCGTGTAACCATATACATCAATTCAGGGAATAAGGAGATCCCTCCCGTTGAGTCACGAGGTTCAGAGCAGACCCCCTTGCTTTCCAGACTCCTCCTCAGAGAAGGGTCTAGGGGCGGCTGGATCCACTCTTAGTCTCAGACTTGGTCAACGGTTTATATCTTGAAATGGCTGAGGTGTAGGGATTGTGGAAAAGGAAAAGGAAAGAGAGAAGAAGACAGAGAGAGAGAAAAAGGAAGAGAGAAAGATTTCACCGGTCCTGGGTCCAGCATTGGTTCAGTCAGCCAAGGGGTCCAGTTCCGGTGGGCTTGTGCACCCGGGGCTTCAGTTTGTGTCCTTTTATCATCCTTGCTCCTCCTTTGGGCAGGCACCCAAACTGGTCAGGTTAATGAGCAGTTTGTGAGCCTTTGGGCTTGGGGGTCATTTGTGGAGTAGCTTCTCCTTCTCTGCAGACATGGCCATTGTCTGATCTTTGTATCAGAACAGCTTATCAGAACAGGGAGCTGCGCACCCTCCAGCACACCCTCCCCCTCCTGTTGCTGATGTCTGAGCTGATGGGCTTTTCACCTTGGTTCCTTGCTGTGCAGGGTTTGTCTTTAAGCAGAACTTGCCCCATCACAATGTTTGAGACATTAACTCTTTCAGTCTCTCACACTGGTCAATGTCTGACTCAAGCCAAATTTGGAAGAAAGTAACATCTGTAGTCGGTATGTAAATATGACTATGAATCAATTCTCTTACTCCATAAATAGTGGACAGCCCAGGGCCCATTGAGCTCTCCTGCATGGCAGCAGGCTGCATGCCAGGATCTCCCCTTGAGTAGGGACATCTCTCAAGGTTACTCCTCGAGGTTGAGAGAGTCCTTGCCGCAACAGATTCTCGATAAGTGATTAATAGCATGCTAAACTTTGAAATCTTAGCTAAGTGATATAAAGGATTGATTGTGCATATATAATCCTTTAGGCATAAACTGTTGACCAAGACTGAATCCATCCGCACCTAAACTCCCTTCTGAGAAGGAGTTTAGAAAGCAAGTGGGTCCTTTCTGAACCTTGTGACTCAATGGGAGGGTGTCCCTGATAGTTTTGTCTGACCCTGTCCTCTATGCAGTAAATATCAAGTGAACCTTGCCATCGAATCTTGTAAATGTGACAGTGGTTTAACTATCAAACTTTGTTAAATCTCTGTTTTATATCAATAAACATATTGCTACTTTTCTCTTACAAGTCAAGTGCATCACTCCATCTGCGACACATGCCCAACTCTCTCCTGTTTTGACTGCAGAGAGCATGTTGTGCGTTCCAGGCTTGGGCCAGTCTGCTGACACTTGGGCTTGTGATTCCTGTTTTGCAAGTGCCTAACTCCTTCACTGAATCCATCCATTCCCATGTCACCTTGTGATTTGATCACTGCGAAGGCTAATGCAGTCTCATCTATGAGAAACATTGGAAAACAGTGGCATGATTTCAGATGGCAGAAACATAAATAGCTCTTTTAATATGTTTAAATATATTTTGCACTTGCCCACAGCAAATGGCTTGATTTTGACAGTAGCAGACGGGGCACAGTGATTCTTCTGACCTATTGTCTGATCAGGTTTCTAATGATCTGTTTTGAAATTTTTGTTTTTTCTAGTAATAAAAAATATATTTTGTTATAAAATATAATTTCCATTTAAGAAAGGTTAATAGAAAATCTAAACTTCAGGTTCAGCGTATAGAATTAAAATGCATTCTGTTCCCATACAAAATATATTCAATTAAATGTGTCTCTGCACTAGAAAAAAATTATGCCTTTTCTCTCATAAACAGAGCCTCCAAGTCTTCAGTTTTTCCTTTCTCCAAATCTTGCAATCAGTTCTTTCCCCTTCAAGCTCTTGGAGCAAAACAGGCTCTTTCTGGTAGGTCACCAAATCCAGCCTCTGGTGACATGAGAATTAAACTTCAGAGCCTCTGATCAATTGTTGGACAACATTTGGTGCCCAGTGATATCCATAAGGTCACACTAGCTTATAAAGCATCTTATTTCATGTATCATTGCCTTTCTTTTAAGAGGAAAGAATTTTCCATCCAAATACAGGGCCTGATCTGCATAGGAAAGCCATACTAAAATTAACAGGACTCCAGTTACAAGTGCAGATTAGTCATGTGTAGTCTTTGAAGACCACATCTTGAGATTTATATCTGCGCGTCATATGCTTCTGGAGAATCATGCAGCACAACAGCAATGATACTACAAGCTTGTAGTTATAGTGAGATATTGAGTAACTTGTGGTTTTGGTTTTAATTTACTAGGCAACTAGTATATGTTAGTTTTCAGTTGCTACATTAAGAGATTTTTGGAAGGGCATTCGGACGGTATGGCAGAAACACTATTGGGAAAGTTGGGGCTTGATTAAAATTATTTTTTTCTAACAAATTGACATTCAAATCCAGGCTGAAAATCGTTACCCATTTGGCTGAAGACAGCTTGAAAAAGGGAAAGGTGGAATTAATACATTTTGGTTGAATTCAAGCATATTCTGTATTCTGCATCACAAAATGCTTTACACAGCAGGTTAATCAATGAAACACGAAATGACCTCATGTTTCTGAGGTGTCTGGAAGGAAACTAACGTAGACTTGCCAAAACACAAGAGCACAACTTTGCCTTTGGTCTATAACTGCATAATTTTTTATGATAAAAGGAACAAATTGGATATAAGCCCAAAGGGGAGACAACGATGAGATCAATATTTCAAATTTTCTTTGAGCTGAATAGGAACATAATGATACTGTCTTGTCTCCTAGTGTGAGTCATTTACTTATAACCTGTTGTCGTGGTTTAACCCCAGCCAGCAATTATAGAATCATAGAATCATTTAGGTTGGAAAAGACCTTCAAGATCATCGAGTTCAACCATCATCCATGCCCACTAAACCATGTTATGGAGTACCCCGTCTACGTGCTTTTTGAATACCTCCAGGGATGGTGACTCAACCACTTCCCTGGGCAGCCTCTTCCAATGCTTGACAACCCTCTCAGTAAAGAAATTTTTCCTAATATCTGTCGTGGTTTAACCCCAGCCAGCAACTAAGCACCACGCAGCCGCTCACCCGCTCCCCCCCACCCAGTGGGATGGGGGAGAAAATCGGGAAAAGAAGTGAAATTCGTGGGTTGAGATAAGAACGGTTTAATAGAACAGAAAAGAAGAAACTAATAATGACAATGATAACACTAATAAAATGACAACAGTAATGATAAAAGGATTGGAATGTACAAATGATGTGCAGTGCAATTGCTCACCACCCGCCAATCGACACCCAGCTAGTCCCCGAGCGGCGATAACCCCCGCCCCCACTCCCCCCAGTTTATGTGACGTCCCATGGTATGGAATACCCCGTTGGCCAGTTTGGGTCAGCTGCCCTGGCTGTGTCCCCTCCCAACTTCTTGTGCCCCTCCAGCCTTCTTGCTGGCTGGGCATTAGAAGCTGAAAAATCCTTGACTTTAGACTAAACACTACTTAGCAACAACTGAAAACATCAGTGTGTTATCAACATTCTTCTCATACTGAACTCAAAACATCACACCGTACCAGCTACTAGGAAGACAATTAACTCTATCCCAGCTGAAACCAGGACAATATCTAACCTAAATCTCCCTTGCCGCAACTTGAGGCCATTTCCTCTCCTATCTCCAGCCACCTGACAGAAGAGACCAGCACTCACCTCACTACAACCCCCCTTCAAGTAGTTGTAGAGAGCTATAAGGTGTCCCCTCAGCCTCCTCTTCTCTAGACTAAACAGCCCCAGCTCCCTCAGCCGCTCCTTATAAGACTTGTGCTCCAGGCCCCTCACCAACTTGGTTGCCCTTCTCTGGACACGCTCCAGCAACTCAATGTCTTTCCTGTAGTAGAGGGGTCCAAAACTGAACACAGTACTCGAGGTGCAGCCTCACCAGTGCCGAATACAGGGGAACAATCACCTCCCTGCTCCTGCTGGCCACACTATTTCTGATGCAGGCTAGGATGCCGTTGGCCTTCTTGGCCACCTGGACACACTGCTGGCTCAGATTCAGCCGGCTGTCAACTGTGGGAACACTTGACTCAGTGACCACCTGTTGAAACAATGATATTATTGCTCTGGTTGGCAGAAAGCCATGGAAACAGTGAGGTTCCCAGTGAAGTAATCATGCTGAAAGAACACGGAGCCAAGAATTGTGTAGAGATAAGATAGTTGCTGCTGAGTGGAAAATTTTGGAAAGTTTCTGCCTATGCTTGCTGGCTGTTGTGTCGGCCACAACTAGCAGATAAAAGGACTCGTTTGGTTCAATAAAGGGATTTTCATTTGCAACCAGCTTCGGAGTCTGTTTTCAATTGCAACAAATGGCGCCCGAACAGGCTGAGGATCCTAGGGCCTAAGACACAGTGGGTTCAACTGCACCGGTTGCAAGCCCAGCTGAACTTCTCAAACTGCTGAAAGGAAGCAGAAGACTGTGCAGCCAAATCGCCTCTCGCTGGACGACAGGTGAGCAGCTGGGAACAATGGGGAGTGAAATGTACCGGGAAGAGAAAACTGTATATAGTATGATGCAGCAGCTCCTGCAAAAATATCAAGCCCCTATAACTGACCATAATTTGAAAATGCTGCTAAAATGGACAAAGGCAACGTGCCCTGATCTTGACTTCGTAACTGCCTTTGATCCTGAGCAGTGGGTCACGATAGGAGTCAAACTCTGCGATGCAGCAACTCGAGATGACAAAATTGCTCAATCCCTATTAGGGGCTTGGAGAACTGTTTTTGAATGCTTAAAGCAGACTTATATCCTTCTGATCCCCATGATATTTGGGGAAAAATTAAACAAGAGGCTGCTAAGGCAGGGGACACTGACATTTTACAAAACCTGCGAGCTTTTCCAGTCATCTATGAAGCCAATCGCCAGCCCCGATGGGAAGGTCTGCAATTTTCTATTATCAAAGAAGACATGCGCTGAACTGTGAAAGAAAATGGGTTAAAATCTCCATTTACTATGAATTTTTTAAGATCTATTTTCGAGAGCTATGTGTTATGTCCACATGATTGTAAGATGATTAGCCAGTTGATTTTGTCTAATACGCAATATATGTTGTGGCAATCTCAATGGAGAAGGCTGGCAGAACAGGCTGCCCTTGACAATTTGAATCTTCCCCATGATAATCCGTTGCGACTAATCGGGATTGATGCTTTAATGGGGGAAGGTAACTATGCAGTACCTGCTGCTCAGGCCAGGCTGCATATTGGGGCATTAACTCAGTCAAAACAGTTAGCCTTCAGAGCGCTTTTTAATGTTCCTGAAGGTGGCAGACCTGAACAGTCTTTTGCGGCGATTCGGCAGGCTCCTCAGGAGTCTTTTATGTCATTTTTAGACAAACTTAAAGGTGCAGTAGATAAACAAGTTGAAAATGAGGAAGCAAAGAAAATTTTGTTAAAACAATTGGCTATTGAAAATGCGAATGCCGACTGTCAAAAAGTTTTACGCTCATTGCGAAACCCTGATCTTATAGAAATGATAGAAGCCTGCCAAAACATTGGTACACATAATTATCAGGCGGGACTCATGGCCGAGGCATTTGCAGCTATGCATGTCAGTTCCCAAACATGTTTCTCTTGTGGGAAGAAGGGACATGTACGCCATGAATGTCCAAATAGAAATAAAGGTGAAAAACAAGGGCACACTATAAGTCCGGGAGTGTGTCCCAAGTGCAGAAAGGGTCGACATTTTGCTAATCAATGCAAATCTCGTTTTAATAAGGAAGGACAGCCAATCCAGGGAAATGGGAAGTGGAGCGCAAAGAGGGGCTGCACGCAGACACAAGCAGCCCCCATTCAACAAGCAGGACCCCAGTCTCAAGTCTATATGCAAGAACAAGCAGCAGCGCCGGAATAGATCTGGCCACCGCAGAATCAGTAACCTTAGAAACATCTGAAGTAAAAGTGGTAGCCACGGGTGTGTGGGGACCATTAGGGGGTAACAAAAGTGCGTTGTTAATAGGACAGTCATCTACCACATTGCAAGGGCTTTTTGTGTTGCCAGGTGTAATTGATGCTAATTATCAAGGGGAAATCAAAATTATGGTGTGGACACCTATGCCTTCTTGTTTTGTGCCGACTGGTTCTCGTATTGCACAATTGGTTGTTTTTAACGTTCAGCCATCCTTGGCAGCAGCAAAAACAAGGGGCTCCAGTGGATTTGGCTCTACGGGGGTTCCACATATTTTTTGGGCTCAGTGGGTCTCTAATTCCAGACCGACTCTCAGTTGTAGATTGGAATGGGGAAATCCTCACCAAACAATTGAGTTGTCTGGCATTATTGATACTGGAGCGGATGTGACAGTTATATCGCACTCCGTGTGGCCCTCTCATCGGCCAATTTCCAAAGTATTCACGGCAATTACAGGCATAGGAGGTCACACCATTCCATTGCAAAGTGTGTATTTGGTGCAAGTGATAGGTCCTGAGGGTAAAAGAGCTAGCATTCATCCTTTTATCCTCCCAACTCCCCTAACTTTATGGGGACGGGACTGTCTTGCGCAATGGGGATTAAGCATTGGGTCAAATTTGTCGTAGGGGTCACTGAGGTGCAGCACACCCTGAAAGTAACATGGAAAACTGAGAATCCAGTATGGGTGGATCAGTGGCCCCTGACACTTGAAAAGCTGCAACATTTACAATCATTGGTGGATGAACAGTTAAAGGCAAAGCATATTGTACCTACGACTAGTCCTTGGAATTTGCCTGTGTTTGTGTCCAAAAGAACTTTAACTCAGCAGGCAAAGTTAGCACTTCAAAAGGTGGCCACAGCAATGTCTGAAAGACAGGCTCAGAGATGCGATCCTGATCGTCCATTTCAATTGATAATTTTAAATCCTGATTTTCAACCATATGGTCTCATTTTTCAATGGGACGAAAAACAAAGGGATCCTCTGTTGATAATAGAATGGATTTTTTTGTCACATCAATTCAGCAAAACAATAACAACAAAAATTGAAATTATTGTGTCTCTGATTTTGAAAGGACGACACAGGCTGCTATCTTTGAGTGGCCAGGAACCTTCAATTCTCATATTGCCTGTCTCTATGCAGATGTTACAATGGATGTACCAAAACTCTTTTTTGTTTCAAACTGCACTGGAAGGTTTTTCTGGAGCCATTTCAATTCATCCGCCAAGTCACAAATTGTTACATTTACAGTTTAATGTACAGGAACTTCCCAAATGTAGTTCTGTTCCTTTAGACGCATTGACAGTTTTTACAGATGGATCAGGAAGAACGGGTCGAGCTGTTATAGTTTGGAAAAATTATCAGAACGAATGGCAATCAGACATTGAGATAGTAAAAGGTTCACCACAAATTGTTGAACTATCTGCAGTTGTTAGGGTCTTTCAGAAGTGGGACTGTCCTATTAATATTGTAACTGACTCTGCTTATGTTGCAGGAGTTGTGAGCCGCCTTGAATCCTCTTATTTGAAAGAAATAGATCATGAACCATTATTTGTGTTATTTCAAACTCTTTTGGCCTCGTTAAATCATAGAAAAAAACAATATTTTATTATGCATGTGCGATCGCCCACTTCACTGCCTGGACCATTAATAGAAGGTAATAGTATGGCAGATCGGTTAGCTGGACTCACTGTCCTTCCTAATGCATTCGAGCAAGCACGGTTTTCACACGCCTTTTTTCACCAAAATGCAAAGGCATTGCAAAAAACATTTCAACTCACTTCTTTGAATCAAGCCCGTCAAATTGTGACAGCTTGTCCGGATTGCCAACAGACAACTCCGTCTTTATCATATGGACTCAATCCGAGAGGCTTGCAAGCTTTAGAGATTTGGCAAACTGATGTTACTCACATTGCAGAATTTGGTAGATTAAAATATGTCCATGTATCTATTGATACTTTTTCAGGAACACTTGTGGCCACCGCCCACACAGGTGAAAAATCCCGTGATGTGTGTAAGCATCTCTTACTCGCTTTTGCAACCTTGGGTGTTCCACAGCAACTAAAAACGGACAGTGGTCCAGCTTATGTATCACAAAAAACACAAGAATTTTTGCAACTATGGGGTATTCGGCATAGCACTGGTATCCCTCATTCTCCCACTGGTCAAGCGATTGTGGAACGCGTTCATGGTTCGCTAAAAGCGATGTTATTAAAACAAAAAGGGGGAGTAGGTAATCTCTCTCCACAAGAAAAGTTAGCTAAAGCCACTTATGTTTTAAACTTTCTAAATCGCTGGTCTGATGCAGGCGGTCCACCAATATTTAGACACTTTTTATCCACATATCAGGAGCGGCCGGAAATTAGGGGTAAGGCCATGGTTTTAGTTAAGAATCTAGAAACAGGGCAATGGGAAGGTCCGTTTCCATTAATAACCTGGGGGCGAGGTTATGCTTGTGTTTCCACAGATACAGGCCCACGATGGACTCGCGCTCGATTTGTACGACCATCATCATCTGGAACATCCTAGATGGTGCGGCAATATGGATACCACCTCAGCCAAAAACTAACGTGTGGGTCACCTTGGCCAACATGACAGGTTAAGATTCTCTGTGCATTGCAACCACATCACAAAGCCCACGAACCAATAGACAGGATGGCTATGGCTCGTGCAGGGCGCCTGGCCAGCAAGCGCATGCGTCATAGGCTCCCCATGTTGCAACCGAGGCGTGTTTTGGCACCCGCTGGCCACGTGTGCCGAAACCCGTTCCTCTGCAAATGTATAAATACTGGAATTTTCTGAAGAGCATCGGGCTGGTGTACGGCAAGGCCACCATTGCCTCCATGAGGACGCCCACGTAAAGCTGGCACCTACCGATTGCTGGGCTGAGCTCGCGGAGCAAGATGGCACAAGAATGTACGGATGGTCCATCTTCCTCACAGTCCTCAGATGGACATAGTCATGGATACCGCCGCAAGCCAAAGAAAACATTTGGATGACCCCGGCTAACGTGACCAGACAAGATTGCTTATGCCTCAGTACAGCAACACCAAACAATCCCTTTTCCACATGTTTAATAGGGGGTTCCGCTGGCATCAACGAAGTTTAAGAACCTATTGACAGAGACCCCTGTGCAGCAGGCCATGGACTCAACGGATGGGAATGCCTGGTTTCCACGGATCGGGCATTCACCCTCATTACCACCCCAGGAATCACAAATTCTGGGGTCCCTGAATACAGATTGGTTTAGCATTATCTGATTTACTGTTAGATGTAGATAGTATTAGACACGCAACCTTACAAAATAGAGCTGCTCTTAAATCATTACTTAAGACAGTTTTGATGTGTCTTGTAGTGTTTTTATGTATTTTGTGTGCCTTGTATGTTGCAATGTGTTCAAAAATTAATTGATAGATCGAGTAAGGCTGTGTTAATTATAAACAAAGAAGGGGGAGATGTGGGAGCACTTGACTCAGTGACCACCTGTGGAAACAATGATATTATTGCTCTGGTTGGCAGAAAGCCATGGAAACAGTGAGGTTCCCAGTGAAGTAATCATGCTGAAAGAACACGGAGCCAAGAATTGTGTAGAGATAAGATAGTTGCTGCTGAGTGGAAAATTTTGGAAAGTTTCTGCCTATGCTTGCTGGCTGTTGCGTCGGCCACAACTAGCAGATAAAAGGACTCGTTTGGTTCAATAAAGGGATTTTCATTTGCAACCAGCTTCGGAGTCTGTTTTCAATTGCAACATCAACCAGCACCCCCAGGTCTTTCTCTGCCGGGCAGCTTTCCAGCCACTCTTCCCCAAGCCTGTAGCGTTGCATGGGGTTGTTGTGACTGAAGTGCAGGACCCGGCACTTGGCCTTGTTGAACCTCATACAATTGGCCTCAGCCCATCGATCCAGCCTGTCCAGATCTCTCTGCAGAGCCTCCCTACCCTCAAGCAGATCCACCCTGCCTCCCAACTTGGTGTCGTCTGCAAACTTGCTGAGGGTGCACTCAATCCCCTCATCCAAATCATCGATAAAGATATTGAACAGAACAGGGCCCAACACCGAGCCCTGGGGAACACCACTTGTGACCCTCCGCCAACTGGATTTCACCCCATTCACCACAACCCTCTGGGCTCGTCCATCCAGCCAGTTTTTCACCCAGCGAAGAGTACACTTGTCCAAGCCATGAGACACCAGCTTCTCAAGGAGTATGCCATGAGAGACAGTGTCAAAGGCCTTGCTGAAGTCAAGGTAGATAACATCCACTGCCTTTCCCTCATCCACTAGGCGGGTCACCTGGTCATAGAAGGAGATCAGGTTGGTCAAGCAGGACCTGCCTTTCGTAAACCCATGCTGACTGGGCCTGATCCCCTGTTTGTCCTGGACTTGCCTTGTGAGTGCTCTCAAGACAAACCGTTCCATAATTTTCCCCGGTACCGAGGTCAGGCTGACAGGCCTGTAGTTCCCCGGATCCTCCCTCCGACCCTTCTTGTAAATGGGAGTCACATTGGCAAGCCTCCAGTCCTCAGGGACCTCCCCTGTTGACCAGGATCGCTGATAGATGATGGAGAGTGGCTTGGCAAGGACCTCCGCCAGTTCCCTCAGTACTCTTGGATGGATCCCATCGGGTCCCATAGATTTGTGAGTGTAATTAAGCACCATGCAGCTGCTCACTCACTTCCCCCACACCCGGTGGGATGGGGGAGAGAATCAGAAAAAAAAGTAAAACTCATGGGTTAAGAATAGTTTAATAGAACAGAAAGGAAGAAACTAATAATAATAGTAATAACAATACTAAAATGACAATAATAATAATAAAAGGATTGGAACATACAAAACAAGTGATGCACAGTGCAATTGCTCACCACCTTCTGACCGACGCCCAGTTAGTTCCCCAGCAGCGATTCCCCCCCAGGCCAACTCCTCCCAGTTTATATACTAGATGTGATGTCCCGTGGTATGGAATACCCCGTTGGCCACTTTGGGTCAGCTGCCCTGGCTGTGTCCCCTCCCAACTTCTTGTGCCCCTCCAGCCTTCTTGCTGGCTGGGCATGAGAAGCTGAAAAATCCTTGACTTAGTATAAACACTACTTAGCAACAACTGAAAACATCAGTGTGTTATATCAACATTCTTCTCATACTGAACCCAAAACATAGCACTGTACCAGCTACTAGGAAGACAATTAACTCTATCCCAGCCGAAACCAGGACAAGGTAACATGCTGCACTTGAATGTTATGTTGCTAAGTGCCGTTGCTGCAGAGTCTCCTGATGGCTTTCCAGGGTACTTCAGTGAGGAGTTCTCTTTTCACTATTTCAGCACTGTAGTTCTGTTTCAATGAATCACATACACCCTCATCCTCTCACTTCCTTTGTTCTCAAATGCTTTTGAAAATTAAGTTCCCCTTTGGTCTTTGTTTCTTAATCCCAAATACCTTGTGCTGTCATAGTTCAAATTCTCAGTTTTGGCTGACAGCACCAGGAACAGAACTGATTTCTAGAGAGCAGCAAGCCATTCTCACTCTACTGGGTGCTATTTTTACAGTTTGGTCCTAGGAACAACTGTTCAGAGTATCCAGTAAAAATTTAGTTTGCAGCTCTCTTGGGCCCAGTTCATGTACCACCTTTTATGGTGTGACACATGCAGCAATTCCACCCTGCTCCCTCCATCTGACTAGCTATATTTGGCATTTACATGGTGCTTATCACCTTAGTATCTCAGTGCTGAAATAACCGCTAATTAATTTTGTTATGTCAATACAGACAAACGAAATCTTGCTATCAATCAATATAGTCCAAACAAAAGTATGCCATGGCAAAGGCTGTGTCTGTTCTATATAGGACCCAGGAGAACTTCCCTGCTTCCAAGTCTGGCTGCTCGCCCTGCTTCCATTTCTGGTTCCTATAGAAAGGAAACCAAGGGCTGCAGAGGAAATGGGAGGTGAGGCATGCCCCAGCTCCACAGCAGGGGGACCCAAACTGCCAGGCCCATCACAAAGCACATCTGCCCTGTGAGCTGAGTGTAGCTGCTGAGACTCCCTGGTTTAATCTGCCTGTGCACTAGTGTGGCTTCTGTGCACTAGTGTGGCTTCTTCGTGTGGTGTTGAAATGATTCTCAGTCCTAGAGATCTACCGCCTTAATTTACAGTGCAGTGAATCATTAGAGTGCAATGTTAGACACCAGTCCATGGAGGCTCTTTTGAAAATGTGATGTTTCTTTGTGACTGTCCCTACAAACGCCATTCTTAACCTAGAAGGAGCCCATAATGAAATTGGTTGCAGTGTTTCCAGAAACCCTGCTGTTTTGGGTCAGATCTGGAGTGTGGGAAGTTTTGGGTTTTCTTGCCCTCTTCTGAGATAATACAACCCAGCTTTGCTTAGGAATAGCTTCTGTCTTCTCTGGCACAAAAAATGTTTTAAGTCTGGAGAAGAGAGACAATCACAACTGAGGACTAATTTTGAGTTCTTTTTACTGTTATAGACTTACTGTACATCTGTAGGCTGATTCATTTCAGGAATAGATGAGGGTTTTCTTTAATTTTCTTTAATTAGCATTTTTTTTCTTGTCAGAAGGCTGTGGTATGTTCTGCTTCAGAATGATGGGAAATTAAGGCATCTTTGCTTCCTTTTTTTTTTCCTTACCCTCAGTCTCTCGATTAGTTGTAATGATGTGTTCCTGCATATGTCATGCTGCATGTTAAATGTGCTAGATCACTTTGTACCTGATCCAAAGCCATATGAAGTCACTGGAAAGACTTCTGTTATTTAAATTTACCTTTGATGGGAGTGAAGGGTAAATGAAACATATTTGTTTTCATGTAAAGATCATATTTATTTTTCAGCATGTTTTTTATTTTGATGAATTCTTTGGGGAGTCATGTACCAATCAGGATGTGTATATGAAGACAACTCATCGTCTCATTCAGCATATTTTTAATGTGTAGGGCATCAGTGCTTACATTTGTTATTTTTTGCCTTTCTGTTTTCCAATTTCATATACTGCTTTAATTTTCCTTTTACTCTTTTCATCTTTTGATATACATTCATTTCACCTTTTCCACATACCTTCCCCCTTTTAGAACATCTTTGATTGCAATTTTGACAAAATAAATCAGGGAAAACTTTCTTCACATTCAGTGAGAAATCTAAATCACAGAGGAAGTTAAAATTGGACCTCAGCTGAAGAGACAAAAAGAGACACCATGGCCAGCCTAGAACGAAAAAATGTGTGCCAGGATTTCTGAAGTCTAATCTCCACTCTAACAAAGGCTTCTGTGTGGTATAGCACACTCATCTGTAGAGGAATAATATTACCTCTTTCACGAGACTGCTGTGAGATATTTTTGCATGTATTTGTACAGTTCACAGGGCAATAGAAATTATTAACCTTGTGATTTATTTTTATTTTATTGATTTATATTTGCTTAGCAGTTTAATCATAATTACATACTTCCTGAGTAATGGAAAATTGATGGTGGCTTTACATGAGTGATCTTATTTTCACACAAAGTAACAAGCTTGAATATAATTACATTTTTGAATCTTTGAAGGAAAGGATTACATATCCATGCTGAAAATTAACAAAATGGAGCATTCTGTTACTGAAAATCTCCAAGTATAATCAGCAGAGACAGAGAGTATCATGCTCTTGAGAAAAGGAAAGTGAAAAAGGAGAATGAGGCTTGTAGCTTGCTGTGTAATAATCACTAAAGGCACAATTCACATTATAGCTAATCCAGTAATGCCACCAAAAGAGATGCCACTGTTTTTTCTCAGCTTTCCCTAACTTTTCTGTCCCTCCTGCTGCATCCCCTCCACTGGCATTGGTCTAATCTGACACCATGGTGAGCTAATTCTGCAATCTAAGCTGGCAAGAAATTGTTCACTATGCTCACTGCAGTCCTACATTTTTACCCATTTCTCTGTATCAAGGGGGTACTGAGCCAGCTAAAAAGTCTTTTAAGGTAGGGGGGGATAAATAATTTGTTCTGTAGTATTCCTTTTTTGGCTGATTCAGTTCCCTGAATCTGTTCACATCATACTTGTGGGTTCAGTGCTTGTATAAGCAAGGATGGGGAAGGAGGAGTAGGCATGCAGTAACCTCAACTTAGATGGGCTTGAAGGACAGTGGAGCTGTATCCTGAGACCTCTTTGGCATTTTATGTGCCTTGCCGTTATAATCTTAAGGTGATATGATGACAAAGATGGAGCAATCTGGAATAAGCCAAGACTGTGGTTTCACTAGCTGGAGTGAGTGAACCAAACAGCTCTCTGCCACTGAAAGGGGATGATCCTCTTCCTTACCCCCCACTAGACACATTCCCATAGGTTACGTGAAGCCAGTTTGGGCATATTTCATGATCCTCTGTGAGGTACTTTACTTCACTGAAACAGCAGAAAATTAGCTTTCAAAAAAGCGTAAAGCTTTCTGCTGTTTCAGTGCAGTAAAGTCAAACATCAGAGCCAGCACAGGGAGGGGTGCGTCAGTGGGATAGGTCGCACAGCTGGGAGCAGAGAAAGGGAAGAGCAAGACCTTCCCCTAGGCAGCAACAACCCTTTAGATTGACTTAGCTGCATGCAGGACTGCAGCCTGAGACAAAGTAACCTCGATCAGTAAATTATAGTGTTGGGGTGTTAATTTTCATCAATTACAACATGTGTTAATACAGAACCTGACTTGTGGCTGGTTTGCATCTCATGTCACAGTCATTTTTCTCTGTGATTCATAATCAGTAGGATTCTCATTCATAATCCTATGATACTTCTGCAGTGCCTAAACAGCTGGAAGAATAATAATGAATTCTTAGCTTCCTTAAATGCATTTTTGGCATCTGGAAAAAAGGAAGAGAGCCAGCACTCTGTGACATGCCAGCTCTCCATAGGACATGCTTGGGAATCACTGTTAATTGTTTTGCAGTTTCCCAGATAGGGAAGCAAAACAAACCTCATTGCTAAGAGTCCACTATATATAAACATATATTTCTATTTATTGACATTGCAGGATCTCTTTTACTAGACATGAATAAATCAGATGTGACACTAAAAATATAAGTTATCTTCACAGAGGCAATGCAACCTGCTTTGCATACAGGCAGACTGGTGCTGGCAAGACTTACACTATGATAGGTACTCACCGGAACCCAGGACTCTATGCTTTGGCTGCCAAGGACATCTTTAGACACCTGGAAGCATCACAGTCAAGGAAAAAATCTCCTTGTTTTGATCAGTTTTTATGAGATCTACTGTGGACAGCTTTATGACCTGTTAAATGGAAGGAAGAGGTATTTAAATAAAAAGATGTTTTGCTATAAACCTAGAGTTATGAATCAGTTGGTTAGTGTTTATAAATAAGTTTCTTACTGTTTCATGTAATTACATTTAACATATTACCACTTATAATAAATATTATGTATTTAATTAGGGTTGTTCCTAGGAGCTACTGAGAGAGGAAGGCAGAACCTGTCACTAACTACTGTGGCATTGATAGGGGCTCCTGGTTTGTACTATTTGGGGGGGAAAAAAATAAGTAAGAATAAGGACCTATGGCTGAGAGACGAGCTCATGCTGTTTCACTTACACTATAACAATATAATAGCTGAACATCCATAGTAGAGAAAGAACCTTCTTGTGGCCAGAAGTTCTGATGACAACTGTTGTGGAGTCCCTGTCTTTCCCTGCTCAAACATAATCTCTGGCTGTCCCTCCTGCTGTACCAGTGGGGCTTCAGTTCTTGCCACTCCAGTCTCTGAAGATCCTGTTGATCTCCCACTTGTCATGCTTGACACTGCAGAGTCTGCTCACCCCCTCCCTGAGCTCCTTTGCCTGGCAGCCCAGTGACTCAACCAGAGTGCACCTCTGCAGGTGATGCTGCCATCACCCTCAGTAGTAGCACCTCAGCCCCAGGCTCATTTGGATGGATGTATACTCCTACAGGAGCTCCATCTGGAATGGAAATCAGGACAACTCAGTACATACTTGCAGCAACTGAATTAAGCGCTCAAGCTCTCTGTACAAGATTCCATTTATTTCACAAAAGAATCAAACATATATGTTTCAACAAGGATCTGGAAAGAACTAACAGCATACAGCCAATACTACTAACACAGGAGGGCATATCTGGCTCAGCTGGGATGTTTGCCAGTCCTCAGAACACTTAAAGATAAAAACATTCCATACACATACTCATGACTGTCTTCAGCCACATCTTCCCAGGCCTACACAAGGCCATCCTCCAACCTGACCTTGTGAAACTAGTTCTTCAAAGGCTTGGCAAACATGCAGCACAACAAATTCTAATGGTCACTCTTGAAAACAAATGCCAGGTGTTCTGAGCTGCTCCCACATCTCCCCCTTTTTTGTTTAGGAACATCAGATTCACAAGGAAGGTAGCGAGGACTCTAGCTTCGAACCGACGCAATCCTTGTACTGCTCCTCAGATGATTCTGATTGCTGCAAACACACAAATGATTAATAACCCTCCAATAGCAAAACAAATTCAGATACACAGATTTAAACCTTCAAACCATGTTTTTGGATTTAAGCATTTAACACTATTAGACAATTCTTTGAGAAACGCCTTATTCTGCTAATTTTGTGTATTTCCCATTTGATCTTGTAATATCTGTGCAAGATCTTGTATCTCTCCTGCAATATTAGTAGCAAATGCACCTTGCAAATGCACCTTCACTTAATTCCAATCTCATACACTTTCATTCCCTTGTAAAGGAGTTACACTGAGCCCTTGTTTTTGAAATTCCCAATTGCAATGTAATTTCATTCTATTTTATAATGCACTTTGTCTATCTCTATGTGATGGGTTGATCCTGGCTGGACACCAGGTGCCCACCATAGCTATTCTATCACTCTCTCCTCCACAGCTGGACAGGGGAATGGGAAATGAGGTTTGCGGTCAGTTCATCACACGTTATCTCTGTCACTTCATCCTTCTCAGGGGCAGCACTCATCACACACTTCCCCTGCTCCAGCGTGGGATCTCTCCCATGGGAGACAGTCCTCCATGAAGATCTTCAGCATGGGTCCTTTCTGTGGCATGCAGTCCTTCAGGAGCCTACCACTCCAGCGTGGTTCCCCCATGGGGTCATAGGTCCTGCCAGAAAACCCGCTCTGTGGGCTTCTCTCTCCACAGATCTGCAGGTCCTGCCAGGATCCTGCTCCAGCGTGGGCTTCCCACGGGGTCACAGCCTCCTTCGGGCATCCACCTGCTCCGGCGTGGGGTCCTCCACGGGCTGCAGGTGGATATCTGCTCCACCGTGGACCTCCATGGACTGCAGGGGAACAACTCGTCTCACCATGGTCTTCCCCACGGGCTGCAGGGGAATCTCTGCTCTGGCGCCTGGAGCATCTCCTCTCCCTCCTTCTTCAGTGACCTTGGTGTCTGCAGGGTTATTTCTCTTACATGTTCTCACTCTTCTCTTCAGCTGCTGTTTCTGTCTGTTCCGCAACCACATTTCTCTTCCCCCTCTCCAGCTGTTTTTTTTTTGTTTTGTTTTGTTTTTCTCTCTCTCTTTCCCTTTTTTTTTTTTTTTTTTTTTTTTGTGCACAGAGGTGCTACTACTATCACTGATTGGCTCGGCTTTGGCCGGCGGCAGGTCCGTCTTAGAGCCAGCCAGCATTGGCTCTGTCAGACACAGGGAAAAACCTCCAGCAGCCCCCACAGAAGCCACCCCTGTAACCCCCCGCTACCAAAACCTTGCCACACAAACCCAATACAGTCCAAGCCAAATTACCACTGCTTTTAAAGCATCCAATTGTGCTAGTATTGTTGATCAATTTGTACCTGGGTATTCAGTTCAGCCGTAACATTTTTTTTTTAATACATTAGCTACTGTGTGAGCAGTCTGAACAGATTTCACAAGCGCTGTGGTAGCAACGGCGGCAGTAGCTGCAATAATGATAGCTGATATTATAAAGGCAATGAGCCATCCTATAAATTGTTTTGGGTAACTAATTGTCCACTTCAAAAGCCTTGATAATTGACTTAATCCTTATTCCCTTTCCCACGATTTGGTCATATTTACAGGGATCCACAATTCAGCACGACATCACATCGGCATGATTACTGTAAGACTTAGTTCAGATATATTCTTATGAGTAAGGTTAATTCAGATTAGTTTCAAAAGCATGGTTATGTAAAGCGATATCTACAAATTGAGCTGCTACAAAAACATAAGGATGTGAAGTACATATTATCACTGAATCTTTGTGATTCTGTGTCAGGTTCAAACTTATACAAGGAATGGTTTTTTATATAGTCACCGTGGCTTAGGCGCAACACCTTCAGTGGGCCCAATAAAAATGCTGCACCTGAGGCACAGTGACCCTGCAAAGAAAAAGGATCAGAATTCTTACAATACTGTTGCTGGCCACTATTGCCAGGTATGCTAAAAAAAGGTATTCTTTGGAGTAGGATACACGCTGCATCATCACACTAGCTTGTTGTTGCATTCTCTTCAAATCTCCCTACGTGACAGCTTTTTCATTCTCTATGCGCCGCTTCCTCCTCATTCGTCTCTCCTCCTTCAAATTCAGAGTCTTCATCTGCGGGATTGGGTTGTCCGAGTGGTTTAGCCAGCTCACGATATGGCTTCATGTGTTTAGCTGGAATCCACTTGGTTCCTGTGGGAAGAAGAACACAAGCATACCCTCGCCCCCAAGTAATTAGTTCCACAGGTCCATTCCAACCAGGTCCACTAAAAGGATCTTTATACAATACTTTAGGTCTGTGTGAAATAGAATCAGGAGTTTTAAAATGCCGATCTATCGCTGTGCTGGCCATTAAGTCTGGTGAGCGATTTAAAAAATTCAAAGTAAACATAGCATTATCTAGCTGTTCTTGTGGTGGCATATTCCCCCTTTTTTGTTTATGCAACATGGACTTTAAAGCATGATGCGCACACTCAATTATTGCTTGTCCAGTAGGTGAATGTGGAATTCCTGTCACATGGGATACCTGCCACTGTTGCAAAAATAATTGAGTAGATTTAGCTACATACCCCGGACCGTTGTCAGTTTTAATGGTTTGAAGAACCCCCATAATTGCAAAGCATCGTGACCAGTGTCGTTGAACATCGCATGCCCTTTCTCCAGAATCAGCAGTAGCACAAATATAAGAGGAAAAGGTATCAATAGAAACATGCACAAATTTCAAGGAGCCAAAGGCAGATACGTGTGTAACATCACTTTGCCAAATGGCATTAGAATGTAAACCACGTGGGTTAACTCCAATGCTCACTGCATCAGAAGCAACTCTTTGACAATCTGGACAAGAACAAATTATATCTTTAGCCCGTGGTTTTGTCAAATTAAACATCTTTTGCAATGCTGCAGCATTTTGGTGAAAAAAGGAATGAGAGGCCACAGCAGAGTGGAATTGCACTGTGCCAACAGTAAAAGAGTCAGCCACGGCATTGCCTTTAGTCAAAGGTCCTGGCAGCACAGTGTGCGACCTAATGTGACAAATAAACAAAGGATAAGCTCTTTTATTTAAAAGAGTTTGCAATTCCAAAAATTTGTTGAATAAGTCTTCATCATTTATCTCCTTTAAGTAAGATCCTGGTAATCGCTGTACAACACGTACGACATATTCTGAATCAGAAACAATATTGAGTGGTTCCGATGGAAATAAAGTTAAAGCGTGTAAAACAGCCTGTAATTCCACACGCTGCGTGGAACCTTGTAACAAAACAACAGATATCTGTCATACTCCATTATCTAGCCAGGTAACTACACCTCTTCCCATTTTTCCAGAGCCATCTACAAAAACTGTACAAGCATTAACAACAGGAGTATCTGATACTATCATCTGTGGTTTGATGTTTAATGTGTGAAGGTTTTGCAGTAACTTACATTTAGGCAGTGAGAAAGAAATTTTGTTCATAAAGTCAGCCAATGCGATTTGCAGTGATTGTGATTGAACAAAAAGGTAATCAAAATCTTGTTTTGAAAAAGGAAGATACAAGGTATCGGGATCAAAACCAATGAGACACTGAGTGCGTGACCGTGCTTTTTGTACCACAGTCACAATCATTTCTAAAGGCTGTGTAATAGTTTTCTTTAAAGTGTTAGAGAGAAACACCCATTCCAAATATAAAATTTTCTGAGCGACTGTATCATGTTGCCCTATAATAGCAAAAGGTTGGTTTGGACCTTGTATGACATACACATCAACAGGTAAAGTTAAGTCCCTTCTATAGGCTTGTAACATAGATATCTTTTGTGAAACTAAATTTCACTCTTCCTTGGCAGCTGGAGTTAAGATCCGTGGTGATGTTAAATCAGGATCACCTCTCAGAATGTTAAAGAGATTACTTAATTCCTCCGTGGTTATACCTAACATGGGTCGTACCCAGTTTATTGTTCCTAATAATTTTTGAGCATCGTTCAGAGTTCGTATATCTGTCTGCAACTTTAATGATTGAGGCTGTACTGTTCTTTCCATAAGAATCCACCCTAAATATTTCCAGGGCGGCATCTTTTGAATTTTTTCTGTAGCAATTTGAAGTCCAAAGGTGTGCAAAGAATTTACAAGATGTTGCACAACACTTTCCAAATACTGTGTTGTTTCTGTTGCAATTAAAATATCATCCATATAATGATATATTATAGCATTTGGAAATGCGTCTCGGCTCGGTTGAATAGCCGCAGCAACTACTATCTGACATATAGTAGGACTATTCATCATGCCCTGAGGTAGCACTGTCCACTGATAACGCTGCATAGGCTCGGCGTTATTTACACTAGGCACTGAAAAGGCAAAATGTGCACAATCATCAGGATGTAAGGGAATCGTGAAGAAGCAATCTTTTAAATCAATGACTTGTCATTCCCACTCTTTAGGGATCATTGCAGGATTTGGCGTCCCTGGCTGGGTAATCCCCATAGGTTGTAACACTGCATTTATCGCTCGTAAATCCTGTAATAATCTCCATTTTCCTGACTTTTTTGGAATAACAAAAATCGGTGTGTTCCATGGACTAGTTGAAGTGACAATGTGTCCCTGCTGCAACTGCTCTTGAATTAATTTATGTGCTTGGATCAATTTGTCCCCTTTTAGTGGCCACTGAGCGACCCAAACAGGCGCAGAGGTTAGCCACGTAAGTTTGAGCAGGGGTTTTACATCAGAGACCCTTAGGATAAATTTGAATTGACTATGGTTAGGGTAATGTGCCATTGTTTCAATAAATCTCTGCCCCACAAATTTACAGATGAGTCAAGTACATAAGGCTGAATCCATGCTTCATGCTTCTCAGGCCCCTTTACTGACAAAAGTTTGGCACTTCGCATGGGCTGTTGAGTGCCTCCTATACCAACAATTGTAGAAAGAGCTATTTGCAATGGCCACGAAGTTGGCCAGTCCTTCTTTGATATTATAGAAACGTCTGCTCCGGTATCTAGCAATCCTGAAAACCATCTACCCTCAATTTGCAAATTTAAAATCGGCTGTTGCTGTGTTATTTCCTGCGACCATGATACAAAAGGACTCCCGGTGCTACCAAAGCTACCGTCACCTCCATTATTTTGCATGCTTTGAGGTGCCCAACAAGGAAGCAATATTAATTGAGCTATTTTTGTGTTTGCCGGAATTGTACATGGAATTTGCATTGAAGCTAGCATGATTTTAATTTCCCCTTGATAATCTGAATCAATAACTCCAGGGTATACAATTATTCCCTGTGTCGTAGCACTAGATCGTCCAATTATTAATCCTAACATGCCAGCAGGCAAAGGTCCGAATATTGCAGTCCCCACAATATAAATCCTCTGTTCTTTTATTGAGAGGTCACCTGCTGTTGCCAAATCCAGCCCGGCACTCCCTGTAGTTGCGGGCTGGAGGTCATAGATGGTTCTTGTGTGCTGCCTGTTTGTGTAGCAGTCCAATCGGTTAGTGGTGCCTGCACTGAATTCCAGACCCTGTTGGTTTGCGGGGCACCGGGTCTCGCACCCCTCCTGTAGTTTCCCTGGAAGAGATTACCTTCTTTGTCAAATTTCGATTTATGTCGATTCGCCCAATGATATCCTTTACTACAATGAGGGCAGAAGTGATTTATAGGTTTATCACGTTTGGATTTCTGTTGTTTAGGACATTGCTTAGCCATATGTCCCAATTTTCCACAGTCAAAGCATTTCACAGTAACTTGATTAACATTTAGTTGCTGTGACAGTGCAGCAGCTAACATGTTAATTCTATGAGTGTCTGTCCCTACGTTTTGACATATCTTAATATACTGCCCAACATTAGTAGCTCTTCCTCTAACCATTTTCAATGCAGCCTGACAGTCTGTATTTGCATTCTCATAAGCCAATTGAAATAACACTTTTGCAACTTCCGCACTTTCTACCTGCCGTGTTATCGCAGCTTGAAGGCGATCAATAAAAAATACGTATGGTTCCTGAGAGCCCTGTTGTATAGAGGCCAATGAAGCGGTACCTTGCCCAGTTTCGGGTACGCGTCGTAAAGCCATGATCGCAATATGAGTGGCTTGATTGAAAACTTGCTTTGGCAAAGCTGCTTGTGCCTGAGGTGTAATGTAAGGGCCTGTTCCTTGTAACATATTTTGATCTATAAGTATCCCTGATGACAAGTTCTCCATAATTTGTTCCACTGACAAATCATTGTATTCTAATCGCCATACAGAATACTGAGCAGAAGTCAACACTGTTTTCATAAGCAATTTCCAGTCCCAAGGAGTCATAGTATAAGTGCCTCCAATTGCTTCCACTAGTCCCATTGTAAAGGAATTGTGTAACCCATTTTCACGAATTGATTTCCGTAATTCTTTTATCATTTCATAAGGTAAACCATCATGCTGTGGTGGATTATGGGGTTTGTATATAACAGGAAAAGTAAACATGGTATCTCCTTGCTGTAGAGCTTTTTCTCGGCAGCGTTGCATCAAGCTATGTGTATTTTTTCCCAGATCATTAAGTGAATCGTCACATTTAGCATCAAAGTCTGTTAGAGGTGGAGCTGAAGGCACTATAGTTTTTTCTCTGCACCGCTGTAAAGCAGGAGCCACAGGATTAGACAGAGGCATAGAGTTAGAGGGATTAGCAGGAGAAGGAGATACAGGCAGTGCAGCAAAGCCAGGTTCTGTTTTAAGTTCTGCAAACCCTGGAGAGGGAGTACCAGGCGATTGGGGGGGGGGGGGTGGGGGGGGCGGCGGCGCGGCAGCCGCGGGAGGCAGCGGCAGGGTGGCGGGGACCTGTATGCGGTGGTGAGGGTCGGCAACCCCATGGAGCCCGTGCTGCCCGCCCGCTGCCTGCCTGTCTGCCTGCCGGCGGGATGTGTGCATTAACGGTGTTAGTGCAGGCAGTGGTGGAGGTAATGAGGGATATAAATCCGGCTCTTTTTCAGAGTCCACCCTGCCTGATGCAAAAGAATTATTATCGGAATCAGAATCCTGCTCATTAGCAGCCTGCTTACAAACTGTCTCCTCAAAAGCAGTATCAGGTTGTATTGATATGATTTTCTCTGCCGGCTGTAAATGCACCAGTGCAGTATAAATAAATTTCCATGTCACAATTAAATTTTCTGATACACCAAATGCCAAAGTTTTTCGCGTTTGTAAACGCTCCCCGACTCTTTCCCAAACCTTGCTATCAAAAGTTCCCTCTGTGGGAAACCAGTTACAATTATCCTTTACCCATATTAAAACCAAAGCAATTTGTCCCTCTGTTATTTTATACCCAGAGGCCCGTAAAATCTGCTGCAAAACGTTTAAGTAGAGCTTATGCTCCTGAGAAACTGATTGCCCCATGCTACCGCAATCTCACAACTCACCCGTTCCACAGGGGTTGCTGTTACCTATTTTCTCGGAGTCGTGGCCACTTCTTCAGAACTCTCCCTGTTAGATCGCGTGGTCTCCACAGTGGAGGGGAATCACCTCTTTTCTTCTTCTCTTGATCATGTCGTTTTCTTCTCTTGATCACGTCAGGCTCACCATCTGCGGTGACTGAATTAAGCGCTCAAGCTATCTGTACAAGATTCCGTTTCACAACAAGAATTTCACAGAAGAATCAAACTTATCTATGTTTCAGCAAAGATCTAGAAAGAACTAACGGCATACAGCCAATACTACTAACACAGGAGGGCATATCTGGCTCAGCTGGGATGTTTGCCAGTCCTCAGAACACTTAAAGATAAAAACATTCCATACACATACTCATGACTGTCTTCAGCCACATCTTCCCAGGCCTACACAAGGCCATCCTCCAACCTGACCTTGTGAAACTAGTTCTTCAAAGGCTTGGCAAACATGCAGCACAACAAATTCTAACAGTCACTCTTGAAAACAAATGCCAGGTGTTCCGAGCTGCTCCCACAATACTTGGTATAAAAAAATCACTGTGGTCTGAAATCTCTAAATAAAATAATGGTCAGTTAAGACCTCAGCAGTGAAATCTTTTCAGAGTGATCTTGAAGGAACATTACCTGTCAGCTGGAGGCCTTTATCAGCCTTGAGAGCACTATCCTGAGAGCACACTGGAGGGCTCAAGAGGGAGGCTTTCTGCCTTGGGAAGTGAACATCTGTTCACAAAGGAAGCACCTATTTCTGTGCATGTGTGTTCCCTTTCTCCAAAACAGTCTTTAAGGAGCAGGTAGTGTAACCTGCTATGTAAGGAGCCAATTTACTAAGGAAGAAAGAGTGTCCTTATATTATCTGAATGTCCATTAATTATCTTACATGTCATTGAAGGGGAAGATTAAAGTTCCTCCTGCACGCATCATGTCTGTATTCTTCCTGTATATTGTAATGCTTACTACTTCTGTGTGATTCATAGCAGAGTTGCTCTGGACTCTGACTCTCTGGCTATGGGAGCTGCTTTAAAATCCTGTGCAAAAATCTTGAGAAGTTGAACAGAGCATAACTTACAGTCTGAACTTCCTAGATGCAGTTTAAAGAGAGACAGGAACTCTAAAATGTAAACATGATAATTTACTTCCTTGCTTTATTATATTCCTGAATTAGCAGAAATGCATTGCTAATGACACTTTAACAGTGAAATGTCAGTGGTACATATTATAAATTAAATATTTCTTCAGGTCTGAAAATAAATGAATGACAGTGGTGCCTCTCCCCAGTAAGTAGCCTTGATTGCTTTTTCACAGTTGTAGCACTGACATGTGTTTTCATTGCTGCTATTTGAGACTTCAGAAATCTCCTTTCTGCACTGTTTCGTTTTCAGACTTTTTGCAAGAGAAGATAGCAAGCATGTCATTCAAATAGTTGGACTGCGGGAGGTTCAGGTGGACTCTGTAGATCTACTGTTGGAGGTAACCTCTACATTTGCGATTATTTTTTGTCTTCTACAGCCTGATTTGTGAGAGAAGTCATTTGCAGAGAAGACTGTTATTTGTTGTGTAGTACTTGTGTATGTTCCTGTTTAAGGTTCTGAAATAGGCAACCCCAGCAGAGCACTGAGGGGCACTATTAAAAGTGCCTTTATTCAGTAAGCTTCTTGGGTCACTGTGACTTGTGTTAGCTACATGCAAGCTGTTGATTTACAGCTGTCGCTTCTGCTGCCAATCCTTATGGAAAGATCTTTGCAAAGAAATAGACTCCTGTCACTATTCCAGAAATTAAATAGCGTCCCAGCAAGGAACCCTGAAAGCTGGATCTGTATTTTCTCCCAGTGTGATTTCTTTGGCTTCTATGAACTTAAATTTTCTACATAAAAGGTATGTGGACAAAATATATAAATTTGAAAATTAATAGAACTAGAAATTAGAAAATACTTAAGATTGAGATATTGAGCTGAATTAGGATTAAGACACTGCTTAGATAATGATGGGCGATAACAGCCATGTAAAATTAGGATGTTTAAATGGTAGCTGACATTCAGCACAAGCAAGGCTTCAGTTTTCTTTCCCTGCCTGGCTGAGCCCTAAAAGGGCACTGGCAAATTTTCTGCATTGTCCTGCAGCAAGCAAGCTGGTTAAATTTGCTTTCTAGTTAGTCTGACTTTGCATAGTTTAATTCCTTTCTCAGTAAGGAATTATAAATTACAAGTGCTTGATAGTGTAATTGACTCATTAAAATTGGCATGGTGTTGCCCGCTTATTCCATTTAATTTTGTTCTTCATCTTCCCATTAACTCCAAGCTTCAGGACATGCTGGTGATACTTCTGCAAATTAGAGTGTAAATTTGCTATATGGTTGATTAACACATTCCTCTGTATTATCACATTCCACACATAGAAGAGCTATTAAATGACTTTCTCACAAGTATCTTGGCAAAAACTAATTTTATATTGTCCACAGGCCCTTTGAACACAGAAATGTCACTAGATTGAATCGGAGCTTCTGAATAGTCTGCAACAGATAATATAGAATCATAGAATCGTTTAGGTTGGAAAAGACCTTTAAGATCATTGAGTCCAACCATCAACCATGCCCACTAAACCATGTTATGGAGTACCCCGTCTACGCGCTTTTTGAATACCTCCAGGGATGGTGACTCAACCACTTCCCTGGGCAGCCTCTTCCAATGCTTAACAACCCTTTCAGTAAAGAAGTTTTTACTAATATCCAATCATCTAAACCTCCCCTGCCGCAACTTGAGGCCATTTCCTCTCGTCCTATCTCCAGCCACCTGACAGAAGAGACCAACACCCACCTTACTACAACCTCCTTTCAGGTAGTTGTAGAGAGCAAGAAGATCTCCCCTCAGCCTCCTTTTCTCCAGACTAAACAACCCCAGTTCCCTCAGCCGTTCCTCATAAAACTTGTGCTCCAGGCCCCTCACCAGCTTTGTTGCCCTTCTCTGGACATGCTCCAGCACCTCAATGTCTTTCCTGTAGTGAGGGGCTGTGCTGGGTTGACCCTGGCTGGGTGCCAGGTGCCCACCAAAGCCATTCTATCACTCTCCCTCCTCAGCTGGATAGGGGGGAGAAAATATAACAAAAGGCTCGTGGGTCAAGATAAGGACAGTTTAATAAAGAGAAAGCAAAGGTCGTGCCCGAAAGCAAAGAAAAACAAATGATGTTATTCTCTACTTCCCATCAGCAAGTGATGTCTAGCCACTTCCTGGGAAGCAGGGCTTCAGTACGCGTAGTGGTTGCTCCGGAAGACAAAAATGCCCCCCACTTCTGTCTTCCTTTACTTAGCTTTTATAGCTGAGCTGACATCATATGGTATGGAATATCTGTTTGGTTAGTTTAGGTCAGCTGTCCTGGCTATGTCCCCTCCCAAGATCTTGCCCAGCCCCAGCCTGCCATTGAGGGGGGGGCAAAAATGTTGGAGAGACAGCCTTGATGCTGTGCCAGCACTGCTCAGCAGTAGCCAAAACACTGGTGTGTTATCGACACCTTTCTAGCTACCAATTGTATTGGGTCTGGCTGAGATGGAGTTAATTCTCCCCATAGCAGCCCTCGTAGTGCTGTGCTCTGCATCAGTAGATGCCCACCAAAGCCATTCTATCACTCCCCCCTCCTCAGCTGGACAGGGGAGAGAAAATATAACAAAGGGCTTCTGGGTCGAGATAAGGACAGGAGAGATCACTCACCAATTACCATCATGGGCAAAACAGACTCAACTTGGGGAAAATTAACTTGATTTTTTACAAATCAACCAGAGTAGGGTAATGAGAAATAAAACCAAATCTCAGAACACCTTCCCTCCACCTCTCCCTTCTTCCCAGGCACAACTTCACTCCCGGATTCTCTACCTAACCCCTCCCCAGCGGCACAGGGGGACGGGGAATGGGCAGCAGGCGATGTCTAGCCACTTCCTGGGAAGCAGGGCTTCAGTATGCATAATGGTTGCTCCGGAAGACAAAAATGCCCCCCCTTCCATCTTCCTTTACTTAGCTTTTATATCTGAGCTGATGTCATATGGTATGGAATATCTGTTTGGTTAGTTTAGGTCAGCTGTCCTGGTTATGTCCCCTCCCAAGATCTTGCCCAGCCCCAGCCTGCCATTGAGGCGGGGCAAAAATGTTGGAGAGACAGCCTTGATGCTGTGCCAGCACTGCTCAGCAGTAGCCAAAACACTGGTGTGTTATCAACACCTTTCTAGCTACTGATGCAGAGCACAGCACTACAAGGGTTGCTATGGGGAGAATTAACTCCATCTCAGCCAGACCCAATACAGGGGCCCAAAACTGAACACAGTACTCAAGGTGTGGCCTCACCAGTGCCGAGTACAGGGGGACAATTGCTTCCCTGCTCCTGCTGGCCGCACTATTTCTGATACAGGCTAGGATGCCATTGGCCTTCTTGGCCACCTGGGCACACTGCTGGCTCATATTCAGCTGGCTGTCAACCAGCACCCCCAGGTCCTTCTCTGCCGGGCAGCTTTCCAGCCACTCTTCCCCAAGCCTGTAGCGCTGCATGGGGTTGTTGTGACTGAAGTGCAGGACCCGGCACTTGGCCTTGTTGAACCTCATACAATTGGCCTTGGCCCATTGATCCAGCCTGTCCAGATCCCTCTGTAGAGCCTTCCTACCCTCAAGCAGATCAACCCTCCCTCCCAACTTGGTGTCGTCTGCAAACTTGCTGAGGGTGCACTCAATCCCCTCATCCAGATCATTGATAAAGATATTAAAGAGAACTGGCCCCAATACTGAGCCCTGGGGAACACCACTTGTGACCTGCTGCCAACTGGATTTAACTCCATTCACCACAACCCTCTGGGCTCATCCATCCAGCCCATTTTTTATCCAGCAAAGAGTACACTTGTCCAAGCCATGAGACACCAGCTTCTCAAGGAGTATGCCATGAGAGACAGTGTCAAAGGCCTTACTGAAATCCAGATAGACAACATCCACTGCCTTCCCCTCATCCACTGGGCGGGTCACCTGGTCATAGAAGGAGATCAGGTTGGTCAAGCAGGACCTGCCTTTCATGAACCAATGTTGGCTGGGCCTGATTCCCTAGTTGTCCTGCACATGCCATGTGAGCACACTCAAGATGAACCGCTCCATAATCTTCCCCAGTACCGAGGTCAGGCTGACAGGCCTGTAGTTCCCCGGATCCTCCCTCTGACCCTTCTTGTAAATGGGCATCACATTGGCAAGCCTCCAGTCATCTGGGACCTACCCTGTTGACCAGGATTGCTGATAAATGATGGAGAGTGGCTTGGCAAGCTCCTCTGCCAGCTCCCTCAGCACTCTTGGATGGATCCCATCTGGTCCCATAGACTTGTGAGTGTCCAGATGGCGTAGCAGGTCATTAACTGCTTCCTCCTGGATTAAGGGGGGTATATTCTGCTCTCCGTTCCTGTCTTCCAGCTCAGGGGGCTGAATACCCTGAGGATAACTGGTCTCACTATTAAAGACTGAGGCAAAGAAGGCATTAAGTATCTCAGCCTTTTCCTCATCTTTGGTGGCAATGTTCCCCTCTGTATCCAATAAAGGATAGATATTCTCCTTGGCTCTCTTTTTATTGTTAACATATTTGTAAAAAACATTTTTTGTTGTCCCTTACAATAATGGCCAGATTGAGTTCTAGCTGAGCTTTTCCCTTTCTAATTTCCTCTCTGCACGTCCTAACAAGATCCCTGTACTCTTCCTGAGTTGCCTGCCCTATCTTCCAAAGATGGTAAACTCTCCTTTTTTTCCTGAGTCCCAGCAAAAGCTCCCTGTTCAGCCAGGCCGGTCGTCTTCCTTATGGAAGAGTCTTGAAAACATCCCTAGTTATTCAGCATTCATTGATGTTGGCTTTGGTTCAGAAATTATCTGCATTTAGCACTAATATAATACTCAGGAGCTGCAGCAGTTGGTGAGGTTGCTGGTTGAGAACTGGCCACTGAAAGGCATGAATAATGCACATCTGTCAACTGAGAACATATTGATTTTGCTAGATAATATTTTAATTTGTTCTTACAACCCGAAACAAAATTAATGACTGTTTTATGAATGTCCTGCTGCAGTTGCTGCTAGACTTTCTGTAATAGTCCTTAAAATTTTGCAAAAGAGAATTGAGACGGGGAGCCAAAGGCATCTTAGTAAGATATAGTAGATAGGAACTGTTTAATAATTATCTAGCTTGTAATGAAGTTAAGAGAATTTCAATAGAAGAAGACATAGCCCAAGGGGATGAAAAATGGTGTTTAACGTTTACATTGTTGAAACTAATTGAAGCAAGAGATAGTTCCTGATAAGAATCAGGAACCGACCCCAAGAACCAGCCAAGACCGGCCTTGTGATTTGGATAAATGCCAAGGAGCGACTGAGTCTGCGCAGGGACAGAAGGTTAGGAGTTCATCGTGAAGAAGACATACAGCCTTCATCTTCACGACCCCCGACGACCACCACAAGGAGACACTGCGCAGGCGCAGTTGAGAGGAACTTAGGGAAATGGCTTCTTGGAACTAATTTTAATACGAAGCGGGGATAGGTCATGCATATGTATAGGTGTATTGCGAAATCTTATGTATATGCAACACTTGATGTTTAAATTTGAAGAGAGTTGCCGCGTCAGGCGCGCACGACTTTGGCGGGACTACCCCCCGTGCTGCCCAGCGCTGAATAAACATACCTACTTTACAATCTCACAGGTTGTGGAGTCTATTTCTGCACGTCAGAATTATCCAGATTTGTATCTTGAAGGAGCCTTTGCCCTTCTGCCGAGCCTTGCCTCTCTTCCTTGTTTTTTCTTATTTTATTGTTGCATTGAGTATGTTTAATGTTGTTCCTTACTCTGGCATAATTGCTTTTAGTTATGGAGAAAGGTTTTGGCACTTTGTATTTTGTGTGTAATTTTCTGGATAACAGTACCCATCTATTACATGAGAAAGTGAATTTTTAAAAGAACACAACAAATAGTCAATCCCATGAGTCTCTTAGGATATGTCTGCAGTCTTTGTTTCATTTCTGCCATACTTTTGTTTTTAATTTTATAGTTTGGATATTTTGCAAATCAGAGTGCATGTGTGTCGTGGTTTAAACCCAGCTGGCAACAAAGCACCACGAGGCTGCTCGCTCACTCCTCCCTGCCCCCTCCGGTGGGATGGGGAAGAGAATCAGAAAGGAGAAAGGAAAAAAAAATAGAACCTCGAGGGTTGAGATAAGGGCAGTTTACTGGGACAACACAAGGGGAGAAGTTACAACAACAACAACGGTACTAATAAAATAATATACAAAACGAGTCATGCACAGTGCAACTGCTCACCATCCAGAACCCGACGCTCCACCACTTCCCCCGCTGAGAGACCCCCCCAGCCCACTCCCCATTTATATCCTGAGCATGACATCACATGGTATGGAATATCCCCTTGGCTAGTTCAGGTCAGCTGTCCTGGCTGTGCCCCCTCCCAGCTTCCTGTGAAAATTAACTCTATCCCAACCGAACCCAGGACAATGTGCGATGCAACAGCTTCTTACCTGCAGTATGCTCTCTAAGCTCCGTAGTGTCACTGCAAGCAAGTCCGTATACAAAGTTCCGAAAGAAACATTGGAACGGATCCAGTCTAACTTAACATCTGCCTTGCACCAAATTTCAAGGCTGTAATGAACCATTCCTCCTAATGTAACCTCATCTTAGGAGGACAAGATCTCTTTCTGAGAGATTATGTTTTTATTTACAATTTGCTTGGATTTTGTCCCACAAAGGTGATTTTGAAGGGGGGGAAAAGAACATAGCACGGGAGCTACTGGAGTCAACTCAGATTCCTCTCGATCTCATGCTATCATCCAAATCCAAATTGAAGACAGCCAAAAGAACATTTGGAAGGTAAGACTAGAAGTGGGAGTGCTCAGGGATGATGAGGAAGTTGAGCTCAGGGACATCCAGGAGACAAACAAAGAGATGTTGAGTTAGTGGGCAGCTGTGAGTTAAATCAGAAGACAGGGTTCAAAGGGACTTTGAGAAGATTCACAGTCCTTTCTCTGTTCCCAGGGAGAGCGCTTAAGCCACATCTATGAGAGGTTTCTCAAACTTGTTTGTAAAAATTTCCAGTGAAGGAGTTTGGCAATCAAATAAATCCCTTCATCTTCAGTGTTACAAAGCTTTCCCTGTCTGGCATTAATCTGGCCAAAGGTAGATGTCTGCAATGGACATATCCATGTCTGAGCTCATCACCTTTGAAGTCAGTAGAAAGACATAGTCATTTCTGGGATCCAATTCATGCCATTCTGCAGAGTCACCTAAATTAGGTCAGATGGATTTGCCCCTCAAAGCACCTCTGTCCTGTAATTGACTACAAAGGGAGCCTGGGATGACTAGCCCAGGTGGCGATGATTCCAATAGAGTTGTTTGCCTTTGGTCAGAGGTATCCTAGTACATCACATAAACCTCCCTGGTAATTTGAGACTGTGAGACTGATGCTATCTGCAGTAGACAAAAATAAGTTTGCTTCCTCTTGCAGAAGCCATTTTATGTATATGACGACTGTAACTGTGCATCTTCTCAGTCATCTTTTCTCCAGACTAAACGACCCCAAGAAATAGGTCCGAGGAAAGAGGTCTAGGTCTCTACATTACTGCTGAGTGTAAAAATACCACGCTGACACACCCTTCCAGCAAAAAGGATGCAGTCTTGCTTCCCAGGATCTTATTTTAAATCCAAGGCAAAATGGAAGAGCCACAAATAGTGGAGAGAGGAAAAGGCAGAACAGGCAGGCTTAGAAATAGAAGAGTATGTGGTTATGTAGGTGTGGCATGTGTGCTATTTTCTTTGTTACTGAAAGCGAGGTGGAGCTCGAGTGGGGAAAGGATCCCAAAATATGCCTATAAGAGAAGTCAGGGCTGTTCCAGACTTTTATGCTGTAAGTTCCTTGGATTCCTTAAAGAAGAAATCCTTATTATTTATTTACGTGGGATTCTGTAACAGCACAAAGAAGTAATGAAGGATGACCAAAAACATTGCATAGTCACTAGAATCATAGAATCATTTAGGTTGGAAAAGACCCTTAAGATCATCGAGTCCAACCGTTAACCTAACACTACCAAGTCCACCACTAAACCATGTCCCAAAGCGCCACATCTACACATCTTGTAAATACCCTCAGGAATGGTGACTCAACCACTTCCATGGGCAGCCTGTTCCAATGCTTGACAACCCTTTTGGTGAAGAAATTTTTTCCTAATATCCAATCTAAACCTCCCCTGGTGCAACGTGAGGCCATTTCTTCTCGTCCTATCTCTTGTTACATGATGTCCTGGTTTCAGCTGGGATAGAGTTAATTTTCATTCTAGTAGCTGGTATAGTGTTATGTCTTGGATACAGTATGAGAAGAATGTTGATAACACACTGATGTTTTCAGTTGTTGCTAAGTAGTGTTTATACTAAGTCAAGGATTTTTCAGCTTCTCATGCCCAGCCAGCAAGAAGGCTAGAGGGGCACAAGAAGTTGGGAGGGGACACAGCCAGGACAGCTGACCCAAACTGGCCAAAGGAATATTCCATACCATGTGACATCATGCCTAGTATATAAACTGGGGGGAGTTGACCTGGGGGGGGATCGCTGCTTGGGAACTAACTGGGCATTGGTCAGTGAGTAGTGAACAATTGCATTGTGCATCACTTGTTTTGTATATCCCAATGCTTTTATTATTATTATTGTCATTTTATTATTGTTGTTGTTATTATTATTTTCTTCCTTTCTGTTCTATTAAACTGTTCTTATCTCAACCCACAAGTTTTACTTTTTTTTTTTTCCAATTCTTTCCCCCATCCCACTGGGTGAGGGGGAAGTGAGTGAGTGGCTGTGTGGTGCTTAGTTGCTGGCTGGGGTTAAACCACGATAGTCCATTTTAGTGCCCAACGTGGGGCACGAAGCATTGAGATAATGACAGACCTGACCAGAGTGTGTTAAAACAAATTTGTTACAAGCATTTATTATATTAGTTTAATAGTCTCTGGTCACAATGTTGATTTATTGGCTCTCAGAGTTGTGGTGCTCATTTTCAGAGTTCTGTTATGTATTACCTCACTTGCTGTATGTAGTCCCTGTGCTGCTGCTTATCATCTGTGGGAGGTGGATTAAGGTTTTCGCTTTGATGTATTGTGTACTACTGGCTTATGGTATGATAAAATTATTGGTCGTGGGACTAATCTGGTGTTTGCACTCAGCATTGTTGTCACCTCTATACTTCAGGAGCCATCTGTGGGAAACTATTAATAATTACACCCTTTACCTTTCCTCCTTGGAAAGCCAATCTATGGGCGAGACACCTTTCATCCCCTTTCCCTTCTCCTCCAGTCTAGTTACAATGGCGTTTGAGAATTTTGAAAAATTTGAATATCCTTGGGATGTTGAAACCAGCATGGTCCTATTGCTAGGATCTAGCATGTTCCTGAATGTGGTTCAGGACTTGTTTAGGGTTAAACAACTATTTAAGAAGATCACCCAGAGATCTACCCTGAGGCTGGATAATTATGAGTGGCAGGGTGTGTGGGGTAGTATGGGCAAGTACCTAGAAAAGTGGGCACCTCCAATGTTTTGGAACTTCACCCTTGAACAAGTGCAGAATCCTGAAGAATGAGTAGAACATTTGGAAAAAGTATGCTGTCATCCTGACAATTCCAGGGAGACACAAATCACTGCAACGTGCTGGGGCCTGGCCCATGCCTACCGAGCCCTGTTCAACACTATTCAGTACCCTCAAAGGGAAGAGAAGGTCTGTGGATCTAACAAGAAGGCGACAGGCACTGCGGCCGCTCCAACCCCCATGACAGGCACTTGCAGCTGAACCAGAGAACCAACCCATACCAGTATCAGTTGCCCCCATACAGAAGAAATATACAAAAAAATCAGTTTGCTTAGTGAAGGATGAACCAGGATCATCACGAGAGCAAGAGGCAGAACCAGAGGTAATCACCCGATCCCTATCCCTGAGTGAGCTGCAGAATATGTGAAAAGATTTCAGCCATTGTCCAGGTGAGCACATTATCACCTGGCTGCTCCAATGCTGGGACAATGGGGCTATGTCGTGGTTTAACCCCAGCCAGCAACTAAGCACCACACAGCCACTCACTCACTTCCCCCCCACCCAGTGGGATAGGGGAGGGAATCGGGAAAAAAAAAAAAGTAAAACTTGTAGGTTGAGATAGGAACAGTTTAATAGAACAGAAAGGAAGAAACTAATAATGATAATGGTAACACTAATAAAATGACAATAGTAATAATAAAAAGATTGGAATATGCAAGTGATGCACAATGCAATTGCTCACCACCCACCAACCGACACCCCGTTAGTCTCCGAGCAGCGATCCCCCCACCCCCACTCCCCCCAGTTTATATACTAGATGTGACATCACATGGTATGGAGTACCCCTTTGGCTACTTTGGGTCAGCTGTCCTGGCTGTGTCCCCTCCCAACTTCTTGTGCCCCTCCAGCTTTCTCGCTGGCTGGGCATGAGAAGCTGAAAAGTCCTTGACTTTAGACTAAACATTACTTAGCAACAACTGAAAACATCAGTGTTATCAACATTCTTCTCATACCAAACTCAAAAACACAGCACTGTACCAGCTACTAGGAAGACAATTAACTCTATCTATCCCAGCTGAAACCAGGACAGGCTAGTAGCTTGGAATTAGTAGGTAGGGAAGCCAAGCAGCTGAGATCACTTTCCAGGGAAGGTGGCATTAACAAGGCAATTGGAAAAGGGACACAAGCCATCAGCCTCTGGAGGCGACTCCCATCAAGTGTGAAGGAAAGGTAGCCCTTCAAAGAAGATGTTATATGTCAACCAGGCAAGTGGACCACCATGGAGAGAGGTATCCAATATCTGAGGGAATTAGCCATGCTAGAGATGATTCATTATGACCTGGACAACCCACAATTACCCAAAGATCCAGATGAAGTCCAATGCACACAACACATGTGGCAGAAGTTTGTATGGAGCGCGCCATCGTCGTATTCCAACTCACTGGCGATAATGACCTGGAAAGACGAAGAGGCACCGACAGTGGATGAAGTGGCTCGCCAACTTCGACAATACGAAGAAAATCTCTCCTCCTCCCTACAAGCCTGCATCTTGGCTGTGGAGAAGCTGTCCCAGGATTTCTAGCAAATCAAAGAGGATATGTCCTACTCCCCACCTGTATGGACCAATGTCTCAGCTATTAGGAGTGAGCGTTCCTCTGCCCAAGAGAGACAATATAGAAGGTACACACCACGAGGTGCCCTGTGGTTTTACCTATGTGATCACGGAGAGGACATGAGGAAATGGGATGGAAAACCTACCTCAGTCCTAAATGCACGGGTATGTGAGTTGCGAGGAAAAACCACCACAAAAGGGGATTCTCCCAGGAAAAATGCCACTCCAGTTTCCAGACAGAGTAGAAGGGCTGGTCTTACTTCAGATCTCCTTGAAGGGACTTCTAAGTCAATTTTACAAGAAGTGGGTAATGGATACTCTAACCAGAATTAGAGGGGGCCCTGCCTCCAGCCAGCTGGAGGAAAGGGACAAGCATGTTTATTGGATGGTGTGGATTCGATGGCCTGGCACGTTAGACCCACAGGATTACAAGGCTCTAGTAGACACCAGTGCACAGTGTACTCTAATGCCATCAAGTTATAAAGGGGCAGAACCCATCTGTATTTCTGGTGTGACAGGGGGATCCCAAGAGTTAACTGTATTGGAGGCTGAAGTAAGCCTAACTGGGAATGAATGGCAGAAACATCCCATTGTGACTGGCCCAGAGGCCCCATGCATCCTTGGCATAGACTACCTCAGGAGAGGGTATTTCAAGGACCCAAAGGGGTATCGATGGGCTTTTGGTATAGCTGCCTTGGAGACGGAGGGCATTGAACAGCTCTCTACCCTGCCTGGTCTCTCTCAAGACCCTTCGATTGTGGGGTTGCTGAGGGTTGAAGAACAAGTGCCAATTGCTACCACGACGGTGCACCGGCAGCAATATCGCACCAACCGAGACTCTCTGATTCCCATCCACAAGTTGATTCGCCAACTGGAGAGCCAAGGAGTGATCAGCAAAACTCTCTCACCCTTTAATAGTCCCACATGGCCAGTGCGAAAGTCTAATGGGGAGTGGAGACTAACAGTTGACTATCGTGGCCTGAATGAAGTCACGCCGCTGCTGAGTGCTGCTGTGCTGGACATGCTGCAACTTCAATACGAACTAGAGTCAAAGGCAGCCAAGTGGTATGCCACAATTTACATTGCTAATGCATTTTTCTCAATCCCTTTGGCAGCAGAGTGCCAGCCACAGTTTGCTTTCGCTTGAAGGGGTGTCCAGTACACATGGAATCGGCTGCCCCAGGGGTGGAAACACAGCCCCACCATTTGCCATGGACTAATCCAGACTGCACTGGAAAAGGGTGAAGCTCCAGAACACCTGCAATACATTGATGACATCATCATATGGGGCAACAAAGCAGAAGAAGTCTTTGAGAAAGGGAAGGAAATAATCCAAATCCTTCTGAAAGCTGGTTTCGCCATAAAAGAAAGTAAGGTCAAGGGACCCGCACAGGAGATCTAGTTTTTAGGAATAAAATGGCAAGATGGACATCGTCAGACCCCAATGGACATGATCAACAAAATAGCAGCTATGTCTCCACCAACTAATAAAAAGGAAACACAGGCCTTCTTAGGTGTCGTGGGTTTTTGGAGGATGCATATTCCAAATTACAGTCTGATTGTAAGCCCTCTCTATCAAGTGACGTGGAAGAAGAATGATTTCAAATGGGGCCCTGAGCAACAACAAGCCTTTGAACAAATTAAGCGCAAGATTGTTCATGCAGTAGCCCTTGGGCCAGTCCGGGCAGGACAAGATGTTAAAAATGTGCTCTACACTGCAGCTGGGGAGAATGGCCCTACCTGGAGCCTCTGGCAGAAAGCACCTGGGGAGACCCGAGGCCGACCCCTGGGGTTTTGGAGTCGGGGATACAGAGGATCCGAGGCCCGCTATACTCCAACTGAAAAAGAGATATTGGCAGCATCTGAAGGAGTTTGAGCTGCCTCAGAAGTGGTTGGTACTGAAACACAGCTCCTCTTAGCACCCCGACTGCCAGTGCTGGGCTGGATGTTCAAAGGGAAGGTCTCCTCTACACATCATGCAACTGATGCCACATGGAGTAAGTGGGTCGCACTGATCACACAACAGGCTCGCATAGGAAACCCCAGTCGCCCAGGAATTTTGGAAGTGATCACGGACTGGCCAGAAGGCAAAAAATTTTGGAATGTTGCCAGAGGAGGAGGTGACGCGTGCTGATGAGGCCCCTCTGTATAATACACTGTCAGAAACTGAGAGGCAATATGCCCTGTTCACTGATGGGTCCTGTCGCATTGTGATGGGACCAGAACTGCCTTCAGCATGCAACACTACACACCATCCTCCTGCTGTGCCCGATGTCACCCGCTCGCCACACCGCACTGAAGCCTGATCCTGCTCTGCCAACTGAGAGGACTTTGCACCATCCCTCCTGACCTGAAAGGCTGTTATGACAGATGGAGCCCAAAGTTGGGGACTAAATGAACTCAACGAACATTTTATAGAGATGGCCCATAGACTAAGGGAATGATATCTCTGTGTGTGTATACATATTTATATATATATATATATGTATCTCAAGGGACAGAAAAGGTGATGGTGATTGATTAGGATGTATTGGAAAGTATGGGACCTGAGCATGACATCAATGGTATAGAATAAGGGGTGGATACTGTCCTGGTTTCAGCTGGGATAGAGTTAATTGTCTTCCTAGTAGCTGGTACAGTGCTATGTTTTGGGTTCAGTATGAGAAGAATGTTGATAACACACTGATGTTTTCAGTTGTTGCTAAGTAGTGTTTATACTAAGTCAAGGATTTTTCAGCTTCTCATGCCCAGCCAGCAAGAAGGCTGGAGGGGCACAAGAAGTTGGGAGGGGACACAGCCAGGACAGCTGACCCAAAGTGGCCAACGGGATATTCCATACCATGTGACATCATGCCTAGTATATAAACTGGGGGGAGTTGACCTGGGGGGGCGATCGCTGCTTGGGAACTAACTGGGCATCAGTCAGCGAGTGGTGAGCAATTGCATTGTGCATCACTTGTTTTGTATATTCCAATCCTATTATTATTATTGTCATTTTATTATTGTTGTTGTTTTTTTTTTTTTTCCTTTCTGTCCTATTAAACTGTTCTTATCTCAACCCACGAGTTTTACTTTTTTTCCCCGATTCCCTCCCCCATCCCACTGGGTGGGGGGGAAGTGAGTGAGCAGCTGTGTGGTGCTTAGTTGCTGGCTGGGGTTAAACTATGACACTTGGGAAGAGAGACCGACACCCACCTCACTACAGCCTCCTTTCAGGTAGTTGTAGAGAGCGATAAGGTCTCCCCTCAGCCTCCTTTTCTCCAGACTAAACAACCCCAGTTCCCTCAGCCACTCCTCATAAGACTTGTTCTCCAGACCCTTCATCAGCTTCATTGATCTTCTTTGGACGTGCTCCAGCACCTCAATATCGTTCCTGTAGTGAGGGGCCCAAAAGTGAACACAGTATTAGAGGTGCAGTCTCACCAGTGCCGAGTACAAAGGGGTGATCACTTCCCTAGTCCTGCTGGCTGCACTATTTCTGACACAAGCCAGGATGCTATTGGCCTTCTTGGCCACCTGGGCACACTGCTGGCTCAGATTCAGTTAGCCAACCGCGTGGATATGTGCGCATGCCAGCACAAGAACCTCCGCTAGCGGAGACATCGTCTTAACACGTATCAAGGAGTCCAGATGCTGTGCCCAGTAACAGCACAGTAACACCAGAAAGCTGCCATGACCTCCAGTCCTCCACGAACTTCTCCAATGTGAGGCCTTCCCACAGGCTGCAGTTCTTCACGAACTGCTCCAGCTTGGGTCCTTTCCACAGCATGCAGTCCTTCAGGAACAGACTGCTCCAGCGTGGGTCCTCCACACAGTCACAAGTCCTGCCAGCAACCCTGCTCCAGCGTGGGGTCCTCTCTTTCCATGGGGTCACAGGTCCTGCCAGGAGCCTGCTCCAGCGCGGGCTTCCCATGGGGTCACAGCCTCCTTCGGGCATCTACCTGCTCCGGCATGGGGTCCTCCACAGGCTGCAGGGTGGATATCTGCTCCACCATGGACCTCCATGGGCTGCAGGGGGACAGCCTGCCTCACCATGGTCTTCCCCATGGGCTGCAGGGGAATCTCTGCTCTGGCGCCTGGAGCATCTCCTCCCCCTCCTTCTTCACTGACCTTGGTGTCTGCAGGGCTGTTTCTCTTACATGTTCTCACTCCTCTCTCCGGCTGCAGTTTCTGTTGCGCAGCAACTTTTCCCTCTTCTTAAATATGGTATCACAGAGGCGCTACCACCATCACTGATTGGCTCGGCCTTGGCCAGCGGCGGGTCCATCTTAGAGCCGGCTGGCATTGACTCTGTTGGACATAGGGGAAGCTTCTAGCAGCTTCTCACAGAAACCACCCCGTAGCCCCCCCTGCTACCAAAACCTTGCCACGCAAACCCGATACACAAGAATAATGCAATTTCCCAAATGTAGCATAGATTTGGGGCTAACAGCTTCTTCCACGACTCGGGAGGACGTTAGGAAACAGAGGCAACTTCTGTTTGCCTTGTGGACTGTTCCCTGGACAATGTGAACAAGGTCTTTGAGGAAAAGCCAGCTTTGTTATCTTGCCATGCTTCTCCTGGTACAATATGATTTTTTCAATAATGCATCCTTAGCAAGGGTGAGCAGGGCGCCAACTATCTCTTTCCAGTGCTCTCAGCAAAAAGAATTTGAAGAGACTTTCTCACACAGAGAAACATTGTGTTTGTGATAGACCTTTTGGGAACACACTTAAAGGATGAGAAAACAGAAACATTTTCTCAACAAACAAGGGCAGCTCTGGGCATAGGCAAAGTAAGGCAGCAGACTGCCTGGAGTAGGAAGACATCTGGTGTCCTTCAGTGCTCTTGCTGAAGGAGAGGTCAAGACAGGTAGGGTACCACTGGGGATATGAGAGGGGAAGCAGAAGCATCTCTTCTCAGAAACAGCTGCTCTTTTTGGGCTCTAGAAATCACTTCAAGAACAGCAGTGAAAAATAATCTTAATTTTCCATAGTTCTGCTTGCCAGTTCCTCTTTATGTCTACTTTTTTCTTTCCATGGCAACAGTGGACAAGCTCTGTCCCATCTTTAGGATAGAAATGCTGTGTGCTGGCATTGTCGAGAAGCCTTCAGTTGATTCTGACTGCAGAAGATAAGAAGGGCTCATCTTTACCAGGTCTGACCTGATGCAGACAGGAAATTGAGAACATGAAATTTGCCAACCTAATCTTATCAAATAACTTTCCTTTTCTTCACTAAAATGAAAGATAGATTAAAGCCCAGCCCCTGTCAATATATCTGTAATAACCTGCCCACCACCATGTGGGCAGGCTGGGGTGGCAGCCAGGGCAGCCCCCAGCCCAGGGCATCAGGCACCTCCTTGGGGACAGGCAGAGGCCAGTCTGGGATGTTAGCCTGTGTGTGGGGGTCAGGATGAGGCCCAATGAGTTGAACCAGGGTCAGGCATAGCCCTGGGATGGCTGAGCAGGGCCATGGTGACAGGGACAGGTGAAGGCCAGGCTGGGATGTCAGCCTGCAGGTTGGGCCAGGCAGGGCAGGGCTGTGGCAGAGCTGGAGACCGGCACTCCGGTGCCATTGCTGGGGCAGGGACTGATGGCCTCAGGCTGAGCTGAAATGGGGCTCCTGGGTCCATGGGCAGGGACTGGGAGGGCGAGGCAAGGGAGGCTGGAGAGGGCCACTAAAGCCCGTAGTGCCCTCAGGGCCCTGACACTAATAACTAATATAGCCTGCCATTCATGAGAAAAATTTACAGTTGCTAAACATCACTGTTACTCTTTTACCAAGGAAAAGCAAGATGGTTCAATGAATTCTTCATCCATTTTCTACTTATGTTTATATACATCAATTTTTCCATTGCCACTTTAAATCTTCCTGAAGAAAATTTGTGTCACTCGAATTTTTTTAAGGCTGTAGTGTCCTCAGCAAAAAATATCAAACCTGCAGGTCCTTTTCTAAGTCACTCATCATTTGAATGTATAAGAACTTACAAATATGAAGTCTTGTCTTCATATAGGTCATGCCTGAAGTTTCATTCAGGTTTTACGGTTTCAAAAATCTAGTCTGCCAATGCTTTTCATTTTTTAATTACACTATAAACATTTCCATATAACTCTCTTAATAGTGTAGTAGATTCAATTTTCATGTTGTGAAGAAAATTCTTTCTTTTCCCTGGCAAACTCACACATTCTTGTGTCTTAAAAGAAATTGTTAACTACACCAATAAATTAAAATAAACACTCTTCCTTTATTTTCAGATTGTGAACAAGACTGCCATTTGCTATGACGGTCATTTATGGCATGAAATATCTCCTAATAACATTAGATGGCACACACAGAACAGCAAGGATAATTTTTAATTGAGATGAGATGAAGAGATGGGTTGCATAATGTAGTAATAAAAGTTGCATCTCAGAAACAAAACATTCATCAGCAACTCTTGCTATTAGTTTTCAAGGCTGTTGTAGAGAACGCTAAGTCCAGTAAATGCTTTCTCGCAGTAAATATTTTATCCTTAAAGACTTGAAGAGATTTTGGGGCCCTTCTGGCTAACTTAATCACCCAATTTTTGTATTATTTCCTGCTCCAAAGGTAGTGCACTATTTCATTCTCCAGCTACTCTGCTGAGTAACAACACAAAGCACACATCGGTAAAATGCTTTTTTTTTTTTTTTTGCATTTAGAGATTTTTAATTCTTCAACATAAGACAACCCAAGTTTATGAAGTCATGCCAATGGAAAATTAGCCCAATTATTTTAAAATAGAATAGAATGTATTTTTTCTGATTTCCTGGATTAGTTCCATATTTTCTTTGTAAGGGTATGTGGAAGGAGAGTGTCTGCTCCTTTAAGGATATCTGCTCAAGGACTTTTTTCATTGCCACAAGGGATAATAAGAAAAGGAGGAAACCATAAACAAGAACATACAGGGACACAAACCTGACTGACAAATAATAAGGGAGGCAGTGATGAGAACCAGTCCTGGTCAGTCACACTAATTGATTAGGTGTCGTGGTTTAACCCCGGCTGGCAACTAAGCATCACACAGCTGCTTGCTCACTCCCCCCCCCCCCAGTGGGATGGGGGGGAGAATCGGAAGGGTAAAAGTGAGAAACAAACTCGTGGGTTGAGATAAAAACAGTTTAATAATTTAAAAGATATAAAAATAATAATAATAAATAATTGTAAGGAAAAGAGAGAAAAAATAACAAAGAGAGAGGAAAATAAAACCCAAGAAAGACAAGTGATGCAAATGAAAACAATTGCTCACCACCAACCGACCGATGCCCAGCCAGTCCCTGAGCAGCGGCCCCCTGCCAACCTTCCCCCCCCCAGTTTTATTGCTGAGCATGATGTCATATGGTATGGGATATCCCTTTGGCCATTTGGGGTCAGCTGTCCCAACTGTGTCCCTTCCCAACTTTTTGTGCACCTCCAACCTACTTGCTGGCGGAGCAGCATGAGGAGCAGAAAAGGCCTTGACGCTGTATAAGCACTGCTCAGCAGTAACTAAAACATCAGTATGTTATCAACACTGTTTCCAGCACAAATCCAAAACATAGCCCCATACAAGCTACTATGAAGAAATTTAACTCTATCCCAGCCAAAACCAGTACATTAGGGCATGTGGGAATATGAAAATGTTTATTCCAGCAAGGTTATCTGACATTTTCAATTGGGAAACTAAGGGAAAAAGGGGTAAATCAGAAACAAAATATACACAGACACAGACCTGACAAACATGGAGACAATGACAAGAAACAAATCTTGCCAGTCACACTAATTGATGGGCTATCAAGAAACTACAGGCACCACTCCCAGGAAGATCAACCTGGATTTTGCAACTAATAAGATTGTAAACCATGGGATCCTGAACTGGAACGGGTTCGGAATCGATAGAGCTGTACAAACCCATGAAGGCATGTGCAGGGGGAAGTGGGAGCAGGGAGGAACAAAGAGAGGGGTAGACAGAAAAGGGTATAAAACGGGCTGGTCACGTGTAAAATGGGGGCAGTCAGTACGCTTGTCTGGCTGAGTCCTGCACCTGATCACTGCAGTCTGTCCTATGTTCTTATTAAATCTTTTCTTAACTCTCTCTCTGCGCAATCCCTCTATCCTGTCTGCATGTGTGCTGCAAGGACTAAGTGCCAACTACTGGTGAGACCTATGTGTGTGAGTGAAAATTGGTGCCAGCTACTGGAGTTAGACCAGGGGTGTGGGTGCCCCACGGCCTGTGTTGCGAGCTACTGGAGCGAATGGGGGTCCTAGCATCAGTAGCTGGAGGGGCCATAGCTCTCTGGATCTATGGAGCGCAGAGTGCCAGCTACTGGGGGGGACAGGCATGAGTGGATTGGGTGCCAGCTACTGGAGTCAGACCAGGGGTGTAGGTGCCCTCAGCCTGTGGTGTCAGCTACTGCAATGAGTGGGGGGGTCTCAGCATCAGCTACTGGAGCAAGTGGAGGTCTTTAACCTCCAGCGACTGGGGTAGGAACGGTGTGTGTCCCAAAAACCAGCTACTGGCAAGGACTAGCATGAGTGAGGTGAGTAAGGGGCTCAGCGCCAGCAGCTGGAGTGGGACCGCGGGTCACAGCCCATATGCCTGGTGCTGGCTGCTGGTGGTGTTGGAGATATGCAAGAAACAAAACAAAGGATGTTACTTCACCCCTGTAAGGAGTTAACGAGGCGCAACCCTGAGAGAAGGGAGTACCCAGATAAGCACAAGGGAAACTCTACTACTGATAAAATCAGAGCTACTTGAACTTTGAGTGAACTATCCTAATTAACACAGTAAAACCCGGGCCCTCGGGTAGGGAAAGCACACTACCAACAGAAACCCCTTCCTCACAGAACATGCACAGTAAAAAAGGAGGACGTTGTGACTTTAAGTGGAGACGAGGCTCGCGAGAACCAATAGGAGCAAGGATGACTAAGCGAAACTGTAAAAGTACTGATAACTGTTGTGCGGGATGTATAAATGTTTTCCGTGTGTTAATCGAGGTGTGCCAGCTTTGTGGAATTATCACCCATCTCTGCGCAGGCATGAAATGAACAAATATTTCAGCTCTGTGTGTTATTGGCTCTTCGCACACCGGGTGAAGAACCCCGTTTTGGGACAACAGTGGGGGCTGGGTCCGTGCTGGTATGCCCAGGGGGACTTGTGAGGGTGGAGTGCCTGTGGGACAAGTGTGTGAGTGCATGCGTGTTTGCTAGCGAGCATCGAACTGGACTAGATGGCGAGAAGGGGGCCCGTGAAGCAGGTAAGGGGGCCCAGGATGTGGGCAGGGGTGTCAGGTGGACAGAGGGGCCGTGCTGGTACTCGAGGAATCTGTGAATGTGTGTGTGTGCTTGTGAACCTAGAGAGTGTCATGCGTGTGCCTTCACTAGTGACCTTCTATCTCTACCACCCAAATATGAGGAAGGGGATGTGGCTGTCTATGTTTATGTTTTATGAGAGTCCTGTATGTAGGTGCTGTTGAGGGCAGCACCTCATCTGCAGCAATCTGTGTGACTGGCTGTGTCAATGTCCTGTGTATGTCCTCCTGTGTATGTGTCCATGTATGTGTGTCTCTGGAATACGTGCTCAGCTTCACTTCTGGTTGAACCTACAGAAGGTGGAAGCAAGGACAGGTAGCCTGGGAAGAATACAGAGAAAGTGTCTGAGCAGCCAGGGATCAGGTTAGGAAAGCTAAAGCCCTGATAGAATTAAATCTGGCCAGGGATGTCAAGGGCAACAAGAAAAGCTTCTATAGGTATGTCAGCGATAAAAGGAAGACTAGGGAAAATGTGGGCCCTCTCCAGAAGCAAACAGGAGACCTGGTTACGTGGGACATGGAGAAGGCTGAGATACTCAATGACTTTTTTGCCTCAGTCTTCACCAGCAAGTGCTCCAGCCACACCGCCCAAGACACAGAAGGCAAAGGCAGGTGTTGTCCCAAAACTTGTGGGATCGTTCACCCAGTGTACAAGCCAATAACACACAGAATCAAGGTATTAGCTATTTATTGCTGGTTCTGTGCAGAAAGGGGTGCTAGGGGGTATCCCCGCAAAGCTAGCACACCCAGCACTAAAACAGTCATTCATTTATACATTGTAAATTAGCCTAATTACCATACTCATTGTTTATCAACCTTTTACTGGTGCCCATAATTCCATATCTTAAAGCTGATTGGTGTATAGTGCCTTGTCTTCATTTAAAGGTGCAGTGTCTTTTAATTTTACTGTGCAAGCTCAGTGGGTGAGGGTCTTCAGGTGGAGAGCCTAACTTCTAGAGGTGTGGTCTTCATATTGTAATTAGTTAAGTTCACCTAAAGGGCACGTTTTCATGCGGTGTAGCCAAGCTTCTTGGGCAACCAGCCCACTAACGTTTCTGGTTCCTAGTTTTAGGTCGATTTGTTCCTTCTATTCCATTGTCTTGTTAAGAGTTACTTACCCAAGTGATTTACATCGATTACTTATCTTTTGTTTCCTAAGTTTATAAAAAATTACAACCATAAAGATTTCAATAACAATTCCCCCCCTTTGAGACTTATCGAAGTCTTAACTTTTGGTAAGTCTCATTTTCATTATGTACAATCATTACATATGAATTTGATATTTGTTTAGTGATTAGGCTCTTAAGACATCCAAACAATATACAAACAATTATTATGATTATAATTAACACTATTAAACTCTGCAATAGACTTTGCAACCATCCAGTCAAAGAAAATCCCAGTCCATGTAGTATTTTATTTAACCATCCTGTTTCCATGCCTGTTCTCAAGTCACGGCTGGACTTTGCAACTTGTTTTATTTTCTCCAGTTGCCTATCCAAATGTTCAGTAATATTTGGGATATGATGCTAACACAAATTTTGACTTTTATTTCCTAATATTTGCCACCTACCTAGACTAAACACCTTTTCTTTCTTAATATACCAGTTCCATTAGTCAACATAGTAACAAAAATTCAGTTCAGATTCAAAGTTAAAATTCCCCAATCTACTGGTGAAGCAGCTGACTTAGGCAGTGGCAGACATGCAGTTATTTGACTAACATTGTGAATTTTACCAAACGACTGGATGAGTTGCAGAATCAGATTGCCATTACAAATAAACATATATTGCAAGACTATTAAAACTAACATTGTCCTGTGAGTCATTTTGGATTCTCCTTTTCCCATAAAAATTTCTTTGTGTCCTTTTAAGATATACTATAAGGATAGACAAAATCTTAAAAGTATTGTTATTATTTCTGGTACACACTCTATTTCTTCATATGATTTCGGGGTTGTCCAGGTGCAATTCATCTGACTTTAGAGAATTTCAGCTTAGCAGCTCCTGTTCTTTCAGAAGTCCATTTTTCTGGTGTTGCCTTCTTTATTCAGGTATGGTGAATCCAGGAATCGATTCCCTCTACTTTCACAGCTGTGAATGTGGTCAGAAGAACGGAGTATGGTCCTTTCCACTTCTCCTTTAGAGGTTCATCTTTCCATGTTCGAACATAAACCAAATCTCCTGGTTGGAAATTATGTACAGCAGTGTCCAGGGGCAAAGGTGTGCGTTGGTTGAGGTATCTGTGTAGGGATGACAGAACTCTGGAAAGAGATAACAGGTAATTTCGTAACATACCTTTTCCTTTAATATGCATTTGGTCTCCCTAGGTAATGATTTCATTGGTAGGATATGGTTTACCATACAAAATTTCAAATGGACTAACTCCTTCCTTTGTCTTTGGAGTAATTCTGATTCTCATTAGAGTGATAGGCAACATTTCTACCCATTTCATATGGGTTTCTTGACATAACTTGGCAATTTGTCTTTTTAATGTTTGATTAATTCTCTCTACTTTCCCACTAGACTGTAGTCTCCATGGAGTGTGCAATTCCCATTTAATTTGAAAGAATTTTGACACTCCCTGTACCACTTCTGCTACAAAAATGAGGCCCATTATCTGAGGATAATCCTTCGGGGATTCCAAATCTAGGAATTATCTCTTTTAGCAACACCTTAATTGCTTCTCTAGCCCGATTGGAGCAGCAAGGGAAAGCTTTAGGCCACCCCGAAAAGGTATCTACCAAGACCAGTAAATATTTAAATCTATTACATTTAGGTAATTCAGAGAAATCTATTTGCCAGTGCTCTCCCAGGGCTATTCCTCTCTTTATGTTTCCTGCTGGTGGTTTTTGTTGAATTCTAGGATTGTTAGCGCAACAGAGATGACACCTGCTGTAGTTTGCATCTTTGGTCCTATTGCATATCTCTTGACATAATTCACCATTGCATCAGCTCCCATATGGGTTGTTTCATGTAGATTTTTAAACAACGTTATAACGCCTTTGGTTGTGACCAGGAGTTGACCAGTTGGTGTTATCCATTGTCCCTTTTCATCCTTAGTACATTTTAAGGTTTTGGCCAGTTTATTTTCTTTGTCAGAACATTGTGGCAAATCTATACCTATTTTATTATTTGGTATTGTCCTGTCCCACTCGATGGGCTTGGGGGAGGTGATCTTTTAGATAGTCCGTTGCTGCACACAGGAGTCACGACAATGACTCAGGAGGGACAGGGAAAATTTCAACACCCCGTTTTGCTCGGCGAATCCCAGGGCAGGAGTCATGACAATGGCTCCTAAATGCTCGAAATATGTTTTATTTAACGTTGACTTATAACACAAGTGTGGCTAAATTTGGTGTAGCAGATATTTTGAATAAAAAACTTGACACCTAACAGCCGTAGCAAAATATTCTTCACGAACTGCTCCAGCATGGGTCCTTTCCACAGGGTGCAGTCCTTCAGGAGCACGCTGCTCCAGCGTGGGTCCCCCACGGGGTCACAAGTCCTGCCAGAAAACCTGCTCCGTGGGCTCCTCTCTCCACAGATCCGCAGGTCCTGGCCGGCGGCGGGTCCATCTTAGAGCCGGCTGGTATTGGCTCTGTCGGACACAGGGGAAGCTTCCAGCAGCTTCTCACAGAAGCCACCCCTGTAACCCCCCCCACTACCAAAACCTTGCCACACAAACCAAATACAGTATGAAACCCCTTGTTATAAATGGGAGCAACACCTTCAACTCCGAGAGCCCCTTGTACCCTCTTGGGATGCATTTTGAAAAACTGGAATAAGTTTGGTGGGGACCCTATGACTAAGAATAAAATGAAAAGATATTGTACTCAATGCTGGCCACAATATCAATTGGGAAATGGAGAAAAGTGGCCAGAAAATGGTTCATTGAAATATAATGCAGTTAATGCTGTTTTGCAAACAACAGGGAAAAATGGGATGAAGTACCGTATCTCGATGCTTTTATGATATTGAGAAATGACTATGAAACCAGAAAGAAATGTAAATTACTTAATGTGCACTTGAGTGTGGACGGTATATACATAATAGAAAAAGAGGGAAATTATAATCATCAAGGTTGTTGTATAGGATGTGGATAAAGTAACGATTGTCTTGATACCCGCCCCCCGAGGAAGAGATACATTTATTAGTGCCACAGGCCCCCTCGGGAACATAATTGGAAAGATATTCAATAGGATCTTCCCCCTCTGGGGATTCAGAAGGAGCGGCAGGTAGTACAGGGTAGTACAGGGAGTGAAAATTTTAGTCCAATAGCTGGTAGAACCAGAGCACAGAGTGCTGTAATTCAGGCACTGTTAAGGCAAGCTGTGGGGGAAGACGGAACAGTTCTTATCCATGTCCCCTTCACTACTAGTGATTTATTAAATTGGAAACAGTCAGCAGGATCTTATCAGGAAAATCCTGAGAAGGTGTGCTAGTTATTGGAGACTATTGTACTTACTCATACCCTGAACGGGGGTGATATGCAAGCCCTGATGAATACTCTTTTTACTACAGAAGAGAGGAGAATGATATTGGAGGAGGCTAAAAAGGAATTGGAACGGAGACATTTGCTGGGAAATCATGACATTCATTTGCCTACTAGGCAGCCTGACTGGGATCCAAATGAAGCAGAGGGGATGACTAGTTTACAACAATATCGGGAATTGATATTATATGGGGTCAAACCTGGAGTATCTAACCCAAAGAATATTTCAAAATTATATGAGGTAAGACAAGGGGCTAGTGAAGACCCGTCTGCCTTTTATGAGCACCTTTGTGAGGTGGTTCGAAAGTGGACGGATCTTGACCCAGAAGAGGAACCTAATTGGAGGATGTTTAATATGTTGTTTATTGGCCAATCAGCCCCAGACATTAGAAGGAAATTGCAGAAGATTGAAGGAGCAGGGGAATGAATGTCTCCTAGTTAATAGAAATTGCATATAATGTGTATAACTGAGATGAAAAGGAAAAACGAGAAAAGCAGAACAGGATTAAGTTACAAGCATCATTGCTTGCTACAGCACTAAATGGAAATAGCATGAGAGGCAGGGGCAGAGGAAAAATAGGAATGAGAGGAGGCACATCCAGAGGGGGAGGGAGCCCAAGAGGGGTTGTTAGCGACAAGCCATCTTTGAACCCCAATCAGTGTGCCTATTGCAAACAAGAGGGACATTGGAAAAATGCATGTCCTGAGTTAAAGAAGAAAGAACCAAGTGAGGACACCACTCTCATAATGCTGGAAGATTCAGGCTGAGGAGGACCGGGGGAAAATATTATTGTTTCCCCAGCCAATCCCCTGGTTCCTGTCAAGCTGGGAATGAAACCATAAGTTTTTTAGTGGATAGTGGAGCTACCCATTCTGTATTAACTAATCACATAAGTCCACTAAGTGAAAACACAGTTCCTGTTGTTGGGGCAACCGAAAAGCAAACCGTGAGGCCATTTTTGAAACCAACAGAATGTATAATTGGGAATACCAAATTAATTCACGAGTTTCTCTATATGCCAGAATGCCCTTTGCTGCTATTGGGGCTGATGCCTTGAACAAAGGCAGGAGAAGGAAAATTTTACTGTATCGCTGTACTAACGAACTTTTGCTTGCTTGAAAACTTCAAAATTTTGGTATGTACTAATTAGATAAGAAAACCTTGAGCTTTGTCAATGGTATGCGCTAAAGGCGCCAACAAACAGGAGGCCTCGGGCCTGATGTGCATCAACAGACAAGAAGCCTTGGGCCCTGATGATAAGCTTTGAGTTCTGCTGAGTTTTTGTAATTAAAAACTTGCCGAGGCCAGCTAACTAGGAAAAAGAGATGATCCACACTGCGTGTGACCAAAGGGTGGACACTATGTAAATGATAATATGAATATGTATGACTGGAACGATATAAATTTTGCTTGCTGTAGGTAACAGTGTGCACGATAGGTGGAGCGATCCCCCGTACACCCAGCGCTGCAATAAAGAATGCCTGCTTTCTAAAACTCCAAAATCGAGTCTTAGAGAGTTTCTTTGCCCAGCTTTTTCGGTAACAGAGCAGGATTTGTTATGTAAACTGAATGCTCAAATAACATTTTCCAGAGATTCTGTACAGTTACATATTCCCAAGGATATGGCTTGGAAAGCTCCAGTTTGTTTAGTGACAGGACTTCAAGTGTTGGAAGCTTCTGAGAACCATATACCAGATGAAGTGATGAATGTGGTAATTCCTTTAGTGTGGATGATGGAAAAACCTGGAAGATCGAAAGGGGTAAGCCCTTTGAAAATTGAGCTAAAGCCTGGAGCACGTCTGTTTTGTTTCCTGCTGGCGGGATGGGGGGGGGGGGGGGGGGGCGGGGGGAAGTGTACTGCCACAATGTCCGGTAAGAAAAAAACAATATCCCATTAAATTGGAAGCACAGAAAGGATTAGAACCCTTAATGTCTTTTTGGAATACGGACTGTTGCGGGAATATCAGTCTGAATATAATACTCCCATTTTACCAGTGAGAAAACCAAAACCACAAGAATATCGATTGGTACAAGATCTAAGAGCAATAAATCAGATGATGTTAGATATACATCCGGTGGTACCCAATCCATATATTCTTCTTACAACAATACCTGAAACTAATGTTTGTTTTACAGTTTTGGATTTGAAAGATGCCGCTTTCTGTATCCCAATAGATGAACAAAGCCAAAAACTGTTTGCCTTCGAATGGGAGAATCCGTCAATTGGGAAGAAGGTGCAACTGTGCTGGATGGTGCTTCCACAAGGATTAAAAAACAGTCCCACACTGTTTGGTAATGTATTGGCTAAGGAACTGGACCAATGGCAAGGTAAAAATCAGGGTATAACCTTGCTACAGTATGTTGATGATATTCTAATTGGAACAGATAGCAGAGAAGTTTGCATACAGGCAGCAATAGACTTACTGAACTTTTGGGGCCTCGCAGGATATCGAGTGTCCCAAAGAAAGGCACAGATATTGCCAAGGAACAAGTACGATACCTGGGGTTTGAGATCTTCCAAGGCCAGAGGATGTTGGGGATTGAATGAAAAGAAACCATCTGTAGAATTGCAGTCCCAAAGTCAAAGAAGGACCTCAGAGGTTTCCTGGGAATGGCGAGTTGGTGTCAAATATGGATACCAAATTTTGGTCTCTTGGCCAAACCTTTGTATGAAGCCATAAAGGGACCAGGAGAGTTCCAGGAATGGACTCCAGAATGTAAAACTGGATTTGATAGTATCAAGGAACAGTTAATGAGTGCTCCTGCAATAGGCCTACCAAATCTAAACAAACCTTTTCAATTATATGTGCATGAGACACAACAGGTGGCACTAGGAGTACTAACCCAATTACTTGGGGAATGGAAATGGCCTGTAGCTTACTTTTCAAAACAGCTCGATGAAGTAAGCAAAGGATGGCCAACCTGTCTAAGGGCTGTTGCAGCCACTGCAATGTTAATAGAAGAGGCTTGCAAGTTGACCTTAGGACAACCTCTCATGGTTTTTGTTCCTCACGCGGTAACAACAGTCCTAGAGCAAAAGGACATCATTGGATCTTCCCAAGCTGGTTAGCCAAGTATCAGGTGGTGCTCCTAGAACAAGAGGACACTATTCTCAGAATAACCTCATCTTTAAATCCTGCCACAATGTTGCCAACCTCGGAACACGAGTCATTACATCATGACTGTTTAGTTACCATAGAACAAGTATATGCCAGTAGGCTAGATTTAAAGGATGAACCATTAGAAAATGCAGATATGGAACTATTTACTGATGGGAGCAGTTTTATCCACAATGGTGAATGAAAAGCTGGATATGCCATAGTAACCTGTTGGGATGAAATAGAAGCTGGACCATTGCCATGTAACACTTCCGCTCAAAAGGCAGAAATTATTGCTCTAACTCGAGCCCTTGAAATTGGAAAAGGACAGAGAATTAATGTATATACAGATGTATTGGTTTTGTGTGGCAAGGTTTTGGTAGCGGGGGGGGTTACAGGGGTGGCTTCTGTAAGAAGCTGCTGGAAGCTTCCCCTGTGTCTGACAGAGCCAATGCCAGGTGGCTCTAAGTTGGACCCGCCGCCGGCCAAGGCCGAGCCAATCAGTGATAGTGGTAACGCCTCTGTGATAACATTTTTAAGAAGGAAAAATAGTTGTTGGGACAGACAGAAACGGCAGCCAGAGAGAGGAGTGAGAAGATGTAAGAGAAACAACCCTGCAGACACCAAGGTCACTGAAGAAGGAGGGGGAGGAGATGCTCCAGGCACCGGAGCAGAGATTCCCCTGCAGCCCGTGGTGAAGACCATGGTGAGGCAGGCTGTCCCCCTGCAGCCCATGGAGGTCCACGGTGGAGCAGATATCCACCTGCAGCCCGTGGAGGACCCCACGCCAGAGCAGGTGGATGCCCAAAGGAGGCTGTGACCCCGTGGGAAGCCCGCGCTGGAGCAGGATCCTGGCAGGACCTGCGGATCTGTGGAGAGAGGAGCCCATGGAGCAGGTTTTCTGGCAGGGCTTGTGACCCTGTGGGGGACCCATGCTGGAGCAGCGTGCTCCTGAAGGACTGCACGCCATGGAAAGGACCCATGCTGGAGCAGTTTGTGAAGAACTGCAGCCCGTGGGAAGGACCCACGTTGGAGAAGTTCATGGAGGACTGTCTCCCATGGGAGGGACCCCATGCTGGAGCAGGGGAAGAGTGTGATGAATCCTGCCCCTGAGGAGGATGAAGCGGCAGAGATAACGTATGAAGAACTGACCGTAAACCCCATTCCCCATCCCCCTGCGCCGCTGGGGAAGGTAGGTAGAGAATCCGGGAGTGAAGTTGTGCCTGGGAACAAGGGAGGGGTGGAGGGAAGGTGTTCTGAGATTTGGTTTTATTTCTCATTACCCTTCTCTGGTTGATTTGTAATAAATCAAGTTAATTTTCCCCAAGCTGAGTCTGTTTTGCCCATGATGGTAATTGGTGAGTGATCTCTCCTGTCCTTATCTCGACCCAGAAGCCCTTTGTTATATTTTCTCTCCCCTGTCCAGCTGAGGAGGGGGGAGTGATAGAATGGCTTTGGTGGGCACCTGGTGTCCAGCCAGGGTTAACCCACCACACATACACTGGGCTCTGATCTATTGTCGGCAAAGGCAAAAGAACCTTCTCTTCGCTACGTGTCTACATGTGTCGTGGTTTAACCCCAGCCAGCAACCAAGCAACACGCAGCCGTCCACTCACTTCCCCCCCACCCAGTGGGATGGGGGAGAAAATCGGGAAAAGAAGCAAAACTCGTGGGCTGAGACAAGAACGGTTTAATAGAACAGAAAAGAAGAAACTAATAATGACAATGATAACATTAATAAAATGACAACAGTAATAATAAAAGGATTGGAATATACAAATGATGCACAGTGCAACTGCTCACCACCCACCGATTGACACCCAGTTAGTCCCCGAGCGGTGATCCCCACGCTCCCCCCCCCACTCCCCCCAGTTTATGTACTAGATGTGACGTCACATGGCATGGAATACCCCGTTGGCCAGTTTGGGTCAGCTGCCCTGGCTGTGTCCCCTCTTAACTTCTTGTGCCCCTCTAGCTTTCTCGCTGGCTGGGCACGAGAAGCTGAAAAATCCTTGACTTTAGACTAAACATTACTTAGCAACAACTGAAAACATCAGTGTGTTATCAACATTCTTCTCATACCTAACTCAAAAACATAGCACTATACCAGCTACTAGGAAGACAATTAACTCTATCCCAGCTCAAACCAGGACAATGTGTAGAAACACCAAGTACCAAACATCAAATACAAAACAAGATACAAGATCAAGATACAAAATGAAGTTTTAATTCCTGTATTGGGTCTGGCTGAGATGGAGTTAATTCTCCCCATAGCAGCCCTCGTAGTGCTGTGCTCTGTATTGGTAGCTAGAAAGGTGTCGATAACACACCAGTGTTTTGGCTACTGCTGAGCAGTGCTGGCACAGCATCAAGGCTGTCTCTCCAACATTTTTGCCCCCCCTCAACAACAGGCTGGGGCTGGGCAAGATCTTGGGAGGGGACATAGCCAAGACAGCTGACCTAAACTAACCAAACAGATATTCCATACCATATGACGTCAGCTCAGATATAAAAGCTAAGTAAAGGGAGACGGAAGGGGGGCATTTTTGTCTTCCAGAGCAACCACTACGCGTACTGAAGCCCTGCTTCCCAGGAAGTGGCTAGACATCGCCTGCTGATGGGAAGTAGAGAATAATATCAATTGTTTTTCTTTGCTTTTCGCGCGCGACCTTTGCTTTCTCTTTATTAAACTGTCCTTATCTTGACCCACGAGCCTTTTGTTATATTTTCTCCCTCCTGTCCAGCTGAGGAGGGGGAGTGATAGAGCGGCTTTGGTGGGCACCTGGCACCCAGCCAGGGTCAACCCACCACAGTCCTTTTCTGGCGCCCAACGTGGGGCAAGACAACGGCAGTTTTGCATTAAGCGTGCCATAGCTAGTTATTAAGTGGCAAGCTCCTGTGCAGGTCACGGAGCTTGTTGGCTGCTTGCTTATCTCTATCTTGCTGAGTTTGGGAACATGGTAATGCAAACAATGGCTATGTGCTTTGTCCTGGCACTGATGGCTTTGCTGTGTTGTGGGAGCTATCTTGTGGAGGAGATGAGGGAACACATCTCCCTCTCCCTACCGGGCATTGATGTGAATGGTTTTATTATGCAGGCTCCCGAGGTCCTCGTTCACCCTTATGTGAGCTGTTCAATACTAGTAATTAATACTGGTGGTATGTTATGGGTATTGTGGAATCTGGTCTCGTCCTGGTATAAGAGAAGACAAGTTTCGGGTGAGGCAATACTGAAATGTGCCCTCAAGCGACCGGTCCCTGGGTGGCAGGGTATATGGAAGGATTTGGGCAGATTCCTAGGACGGTTATCACCTCCCATAATCTGGGACTTTACACCTGAACAGGCAAGCAACCCTGGCAAACTGACGCACCACCTGATAGAAGGGTGCCTTGCCTACCCCGATGAAAACCAGCAGCTTCTCGCACTGTACTGGGGCCTGGCCTATGCCTACCGAGCCATAGTTCAACATTTTCAGAGGACCATGGTTGAGGCAGGGACCCAGACTGCATTTGAGGACACCAAGCTCGAGATAGGGACCCAAACAACAACAACAACTACAGTAATTGCCCCAATAGTGAAAAAGAAACAGTGGACAAGGAGTTCAACGGGTCCATATCATCGATTAGTAAGGGAAGAAGAAGAAGAAGAGGAAAGGTTTAATCTAGAAGCTGGTCCTTTGTCAAAGAAATTGGAGGAAGGAGTGAGAGAACTTAAACAGGAAGCGGAAACTACCCGGTCCCTGACCTCCTCAGAACTTCGGGACATGCGGAAAGACTACAGCCGCCAGCCAGGTGAGCGGATTGCTGCCTGGCTGCTCTGATGCTGGGATAACGGCACCGACAGTCAGCAAATGGAAGGCAAGGAAGCCCAACAGCTGGGATCCCTCGCTAGAAACCGGGGAATTGAAAGAGGAATCGGAAAAGAGGCAGCAATTTGCAGTCTTTGGAGATGGCTCCTCTCAAGTGTGAGGGCAAGATATCCATTCAAGGAAGATCTTGTGAATGCCTCAGGAAAGTGGACTACCGCAGATGAAGGCATCCAGTACCTGAGAGAGTTAGCAGTGCTGGAAGTCATCTACAGTGATCTAGATGATGAGGAGGTCTCCAAAGATCCAGAGGATGTCCTGTGCACACGGGCCATGTGGAGAAAGGTGATTCAAGGTGCCCCAGCATTGTATTCTAACAGCTTGGCAGCAATGTATTGCCCAGATATGGAAACACCAACTGTGGAGAAAGTATCATCTTGGCTCCAAAACTTTGAAGAAAATCTCTGTGTCTCCTCATCCCTACAGGACAGTGCCTTGGCTGTTAGGGACGCTCCAAGAAATCAGTCCTCTCCTGCCCCAGTCAGAGGGAAAGGGAGCCCAAGGCGTATGCCACGTGGTACACTCTGGTTCTTCCTGCGTGACCAAGGGGAGGACATGAGGAAGTGGGATGGTGAACCCACCTTTAAGCTGGAAGCCCGCGTGCGTGAACTGAGAGGGAAGACAGCTGTTAAGAAGGGGTCACCCAAGAAGAAGGCTGTCAGCGTCGTTGCTGTAGAGGCCCGAGAAAGCAATCAGCGATCCTCCAGGCATAGAAGAACCGAAACCACCTCCCTTGATTCTGGTGAGGGGACTTCTGGTCTGGCACCACAAGGGTCAGACAGTGAATACTCTGATGAGGAACAGCAATAGAGGGTCCCTGCCTTCGGCCAGGAGAAGGAAAGGGATGACCGGATATACTGGGCTGTGTGGATTCGATGGCCTGGCACATCGGACCCACAGAAGTATAGGGCTTTGGTAGACACTGGTGCACAGTGTACGCTGGTGCCATCAGGGTACAGGGGCACAGAACCCATCTGGATCTCTGGAGTGACAGGGGGATGCCAAGAATTGTCTGTGCTGGAGGCTGAGGTGAGCTTAACAGGGGACAAGTGGGAAAAGCACCCCATTGTGACCGGCCCAGAGGCCCCCTGTATCTTTGGCATAGACTACCTCAAGAGAGGGTACTTCAAGGACCCAAAGGGGTACCGATGGGCTTTTGGTATAGCCACTGTAAATACAGAGAAGATCAAACAGCTATCTACCCTGCCTGGTCTCTCGGAAGATCCCTTCATTGTGGGATTGCTGCAAGTTGAAGAACAGCAGGTGCCAATCGCTACCAGGACGGTGCACCGGCGGCAATACCGCACCAACCGAGACTCCCTGGCTCCCATCCGTGAGCTGATTCATCAACTGGAGAGCCAAGGAGTTATCGGCAAGACTCATTCACCTTTTAATAGTCCTATATGACCAGTGCAAAAGTCTGATGGAGGGTGGAGGTTAACAGTAGATTATTGCGGCCTGAACGAAGTGACACCACCACTGAGTGCTGCTGTACCAGACATGCTAGAGCTCCAATATGAACTGGCATCAAAAGCAGCCACGTGGTATGCTACAATTGATATTGCCAATGCGTTGTTCTCCATTCCTTTGGCAGCAGAGTGCAGGCCACAGTTTGCTTTCACGTGGAGAGGTGTCCAATACACCTGGAATCGACTGCCCCAGGGGTAGAAGCACAGCCCTACCATTTGTCACGGACTAATCCAAACTGCACTGGAACAAGGCGATGCCCCTGAACATTTACAATACATAGATGACATCATCGTGTGGGGCAACGAGGCAGAAGAAGTGTTTGAGAAGGGAAAAAGAATAATTCAGATTCTTCTGAAAGCTGGTTTCGCCATAAAGAAAAGCAAGGTCAAGGGACCTGCACGGGAGATTCAGTTCTTGGGAATAAAATGGCAGGATGGACGCCGTCATGTGCCTATGGATGTGGTTAACGAGATAGCAACTATGTCTCCACCAGCTAACAAGAAGGAAACACAAGCTTTCCTAGGCCTCGTGGGGTTCTGGAGAATGCATATTCCAGGTTATAGTCAGCTTGTGAGCCCTCTCTATCGAGTAACCCAGAAAAAGAACTATTTTGAATGGGGCCCTGAGCAACAACAAGCCTTTGAGCATATCAGACAGGAAATAGCTCGTGCAGTAGCTCTTGGGCCTGTCTGGACAGGACCAGATGTACAAAATGTACTCTACACTGCAGCTGGGGAGCATGGTCTCACCTGGAGCCTCTGGCAGAAAACACCAGGAGAAACCCAAGGTCGACCATTAGGGTTTTGGAGCCGGGGGTACCGAGGATCAGAAGCCCACTACACCCCGACTGAAAAAGAGATACTAGCAGCATATGAGGGGGTTCGAGCCGCTTCAGAAGTTGTTGGTACAGAAGCATATCTCCTCTTGGCACCACGATTGCCCGTACTACACTGGATGTTCAAAGGAAACATCCCCTCTACACATCATGCAACCAGCGCTACATGGAGAAAGTGGATAGCATTGATCACGCAACGAGCTCGACTGGGGAAATCCAACCGCCCGGGAATTCTGGAAGAGATCATGGACTGGCCAGAAGGCAGAGATTTTGGAGCATCACCTGAGGAGGTGGCTCGTGCCCAAGAGGCACCACCATATAATGAGTTATCAGAAGACGAAAGGCGTTATGCTTTGTTTACTGATGGATCCTGTTGTGTGGTAGGGAACCATCGGAAGTGGAAAGCTGCTGTGTGGAGTCCCACACGACAAGTCGTTGAGGCCACTGAAGGAGAAGGCGAGTCAAGTCAGTTTGCAGAAGTGAAAGCCATCCAACTAGCCCTAGAGATTGCTGAACGAGAAAAGTGGCCGGTACTCTATCTCTATACCGACTCCTGGATGGTGGCTAATGCCCTGTGGAGGTGGCTACAGCAGTGGAAGAAGACCAACTGGCAACGCAGGGGTAAACCCATCTGGGAAGCTGCATTGTGGCAGGACATTGCTGCCTGTGTAGAACACATGGCTCTAAAGGTATGTCATGTAGATGCTCACATGCCCAAAAGCCGTGCCACTGAAGAACATCGAAATAATGAACAGGTAGACAAGGCTGCCAAAATTGAACTAGCTCAGGTGGACCTGGACTGGGAGCGTAAGGGTGAGCTATTTGTAGCTCGATGGGCCCATGAGACATCGGGACATCTAGGGAGAGATGCAACATATAGATGGGCTCGTGATCGAGGGGTGGACCTGACCATGGACGCCATCACACAGGTCACTCATGAATGTGAAACATGTGCTGCAATCAAGCGAGCCACCAGAGTAAAGTCTCCCTGGAACAGAGGGCGGCGGCTGGGTTTTCGATATGGCGAGGCCTGGCAAATTGACTACATCGGACCACTGCCACGAACACGCCAAGGCAAGCGCTACATACTCACCATGGTGGAAGCAACTACTGGTTGGCTAGAAACATATCCTGTAAACCATGCCACTGCCCGAAACACAATCTTAGGCCTTGAAAGGCAAATTTTATGGCGACACGGTACCCCAGAAAGAATTGAATCAGACAATGGGACTCATTTCCGAAATAACCTCATAAGCTCCAGGGCAAAGAAACACAGCATTGAGTGGGTGTACCACATCCCCTATCACCCGCAAGCATCTGGAAAAATTGAGAGATAAAATGGACTGTTAAAGACTAAGTTGAGAGCGCTGGGCAATGGGGCATGGAAGCATTGGGATACAAATTTAGCAGAAGCCACTTGGCTAGTTAACACCAGAGGATCTGCTAACCATCCTGGTCCTGCCCAAACAAAACCCCTACATACTGTGGGAGGAGATAAGGTCCCCGTAGTGCACATGGAGGCAGCATGCCGATGTTAGGGGTGGATTTGATAGGCCAGCTCAAATGCATCTATGCCAATGCACGCAGCATGGGCAAAAAATAGGAGGAGCTGGAAGCCATCGTGCAGCAGGATAGATATGACTTAGTCGCCATCACGGAATCATGGTGGGACGACTCCCGTGACTGGAGTGCTGCGATGGATGGCTATAAGCTCTTCAGAAGGGATAGGCGAGGTAGAAGAGGTGGTGGGGTGGCTCTCTATGTTAGGGAATGTTTTGACTGCACAGAGCTACACGATTCTGATGACAAGGTGGAGTGCTTATAGATGAGGATGAGAGGGAAAGCCAACAAGGCAGATATTGTGCTGGGAGTCTGTTATAGACCACCCAACCAGGTGGAAGAGACGGATGAATCTTTCTACAAGCGGCTGGCAGTAGTCTCAGAATCGTGTGCCCTTGTTCTCGTGGGGGACTTCTTTAACTTTCCAGATATCTGCTGGAAATACAACACAGCAGTGAGTAAACAATCTAGGAGGTTCCTGGAGTGTGTGGAAGATAACTTCCTGACACAGCTGGTAGGTGTGCCAACCAGGGGAGGAGCCTTGCTAGACCTACTGTTTACAAACAGGGAAGGACTGGTGGGAGGTGTGGTGGTCAGAGGCCGTCTTGGGCTTAGCGACCATGAAATGATAGAATTTTCAATTCTTGGTGAGGCAAGGAAGGTGGTCAGCAAAACCACCACTATGGACTTTTGGAGGGCAAACTTTGGCCTCTTCAAGGCACTGGTTGAGAGAGTCCCTTGGGAGACGGTCCTGAAGGGCAAAAGGGTCCAGGAGGGATGGACATTCTTTAAGAAGGAAATCTTGATGGCTCAGGACCAGGCTATTCCCATGTGCCGCAAGTCGAACCGACAAGGAAAACGACCGGCCTGGCTGAACGGGGACCTTTTGCTAGGAGTCAAGAAAAAAAGGAGAGTTTATCACCTCTGGAAGAAAGGGCGGGCAACTTGGGAGGAGTACAGGGATCTTGTTAGATCATACAGAGAGAAAATTAGAAAGGCAAAAGCTCAGCTAGAACTAAATCTGGCCATTATTGTAAGGGACAACAAAAAATGTTTTTACAAATATGTTAGCAGTAAAAAGAATCCCAAGGAGAATGTCTATCCTTTAATGGATACAGAAGGGAACATAGCCACCAAAGATGAGGAAAAGGCTGAGGTACTTAATGCTGCCTTTGCCTCAGTCTTTAATAGGGAGACCAGTTACCCTCAGGGTACTCCGCCCCCTGAGCTGGATGGTGAGGATGAAGAGCAGATTATACCCCCCTTAATCCAGGAGGAAGTAGTTAGTGACCTACTACGCCATCTGGACACTCACAAATCTATGGGGCCCGATGGGATCCATCCAAGAGTACTGAGGGAACTGGCGGAGGTCCTTGCCAAGCCACTCTCCATCATCTATCAGCAATCCTGGTCAACAGGGGAGGTCCCTGAGGACTGGAGGCTTGCCAATGTGACTCCCATTTACAAGAAGGGTCAGGGGGAGGATCCGGGGAACTACAGGCCTGTCAGCCTGTCCTCGGTACCAGGGAAAATTATGGAATGGTTTGTCTTGGGAGCACTCACATGGCAAGTCCAGGACAAACAGGGGATCAGGCCCAGTCAGCATGGGTTTACAAAAGGCAGGTCCTGCTTGACCAACCTGATCTCCTTCTATGACCAGGTGACCCGCCTAGTGGATGAGGGAAAGGCAGTGGATGTTATCTACCTTGACTTCAGCAAGGCCTTTGACACTGTCTCTCATGGCATACTCCTCGAGAAGCTGGTGTCTCATGGCTTGGACAAGTGTACTCTTCGCTGGGTGAAAAACTGGCTGGATGGACGAGCCCAGAGGGTTGTGGTGAATGGGGTGAAATCCAGTTGGCGGAGGGTCACAAGTGTTCCCCAGGGCTCGGTGTTGGGCCCCGTTCTGTTTAATATCTTTATTGACGATTTGGATGAGGGGATTGAGTGCACCCTCAGCAAGTTTGCAGATGACACCAAGTTGGGAGGCAGGGTGGATCTGCTTGAGGGTAAGGAGGCTCTGCAGAGGGATCTGGACAGGCTGGATCGATGGGCCGAGGCCAATTGTATGAAGTTCAACAAGGCCAAGTGCCGGGTCCTGCACTTCAGTCACAACAACCCCATGCAGCGCTACAGGCTTGGGGAAGAGTGGCTGGAAAGCTGCCCAGCAGAGAAGGACCTGGGGGTGCTGGTTGACAGCCGGCTGAATATGAGCCAGCAGTGTGCCCAGGTGGCCAAGAAGGCCAATGGCATCCTAGCCTGCATCAGAAATAGTGTGGCCAGCAGGACTAGGGAGGTGATTGTTCCCCTGTATTTGGCACTGGTGAGGCCGCACCTCGAGTACTGTGTTCAGTTTTGGGCCCCTCACTACAGGAAAGACATTGAGTTGCTGGAGCGTGTCCAGAGAAGGGCAACCAAGTTGGTGAGGGGCCTGGAGCACAAGTCTTATGAGGAGCGGCTGAGGGAGCTGGGGCTGTTTAGTCTAGAGAAGAGGAGGCTGAGGGGAGACCTTATAGCTCTCTACAACTACCTGAAGGGGGGTTGTAGTGAGGTGCGTGCTGGTCTCTTCTGTCAGGTGGCTGGAGATAGGATGACAGGAAATGGCCTCAAGTTGCAGCAAGGGAGATTTAGGTTAGATATTAGGAAAAATTTCTTTACTGAGAGGGTTGTCACACATTGGAATAGGCTGCCCAGGGAAGTGGTTGAGTCACCATCCCTGGAGGTATTCAAAAAGCACAAAGACGGGGTACTCCATAACATGGTTTAGTGGGCATGGATGATGGTTGGACTCGATGATCTTGAAGGTCTTTTCCAACCTAAATGATTCTATGATTCCATGATTCTATGGGTAAGTGGCTAGAGAAGGCAGTGTGGATTGCTCCTCCCATGGGAAAAGGCAAACCCATTCGTGGGATTGTCTTTGCTCGAGGACCTGGGTGTACTTGGTGGGTAATGCGGAAGGATGGGGAGACCCAGTGTGTGCCTCAAGGACATTTAACCTTGGGGGAAAAATAATCTGTAATGCGAGTTGTATGTTGTAGGAAGCAATGTAGCAGGAATGACCTGAACCGCAGAGGAGTGAACTTCGCAAGGAACCAGACAAGTGCATCAGTGACCCAAACCAAGCCGGTGTGGTGCCCAACGATCGAACATACTGCTTCTCCTGTCCTGACCACTCATCTTGACGGATGGGGCCCAAGTCATAACCTGTGTGTGAACATCTGGAGGAGTGGAAGAAGCCCATGGACTATCTATCTGTTAAAGGACAGGGAATAGTAATTAATAAGAATGTATAAATCTGTATGTTGGGTATAAAAGTGGTTTAAGTATGTAGTTTCAGTTGTAAGTGTTGGTAAGAAGGGATTTCAGTAATGAGAATTAAATACAATGGTGTGGTTAGAAGATATGTGTATTAAATTATGCAGGACCTGAGCATGACACAAATGGTATGGAATAAGGGGTGGAGATTGTATTGGGTCTGGCTGAGATGGAGTTAATTCTCCCCATAGCAGCCCTTGTAGTGCTGTGCTCTGCATCAGTAGCTAGAAAGGTGTCGATAACACACCAGTGTTTTGGCTACTGCTGAGCAGTGCTGGCACAGCATCAAGGCTGTCTCTCCAACATTTTTGCCCCCCCTCAACAACAGGCTGGGGCTGGGCAAGATCTTGGGAGGGGACATAGCCAAGACAGCTGACCTAAACTAACCAAACAGATATTCCATACCATATGATGTCAGCTCAGATATAAAAGCTAAGTAAAGGGAGACGGAAGGGGGGCATTTTTGTCTTCCGGAGCAACCACTACGCGTACTGAAGCCCTGCTTCCCAGGAAGTGGCTAGACATCACCTGCTGATGGGAAGTAGAGAATAACATCATTTGTTTTTCTTTGCTTTTGGGTGCGACCTTTGCTTTCTCTTTATTAACCTGTCCTTACCTTGACCCACGAGCCTTTTGTTATATTTTCTCCCCCCTGTCCAGCTGAGGAGGGGGAGTGATAGAGCAGCTTTGGTGGGCACCTGGCACCCAGCCAGGGTCAACCCACCACAACTTTTTATATTCTCTTGAACAGAGGAACGCTCACTCCCAATAGCTGAGATGCTGGTCTGTACAGGTGGGGAGTATGACTTTTCAATCAGTTCGATCAGTTTTTCAGGCTTTTCGGACAGTTTTTCCACAGCCGAGATGCAGGCTTGTAGGGAGGAAGAGAGTTTTTCTTCGTATTGCCGGAGTTGGCGAGCCATTTCATCCACCATCGGTGCCTCTTCGTCTTTCCAGGTCAATGTTGCCAGTGGGTTGGCATACAACGATGGTGTGCTTTGTACAAACTTCTGCCACATGGGTTGCGTGCATGGGACTGACTGTATCTTTGGTTAATTGTGGGTTGTCCGGGTCATCATAAATCATCTCTAGCACAGCTAATTCCCTCAGGTACTGGATACCTCTCTCCATGGTGGTCCACTTGCCTGGTTGACATATAACATCTTCCTTGAAGGGGTACCTTTCCTTCACACTTGACAGGAGTTGCCTCCAGAGGCTGAGGGCTGGTGCCCCTTTTCCAATTGCCTTGTCAATGCCACCTTCCCTGGCAAGCGATCCCAGCTGCTTGGCTTCCCTACCTTCTAATTCCAGGCTGCTAGCCCCATTGTCCCAGCATTGGAGCAGCCAGATGATAATGTGCTCTCCTATACAACAGTTGAAATCTTTTCGCATATCCTGCAGCTCACTCAGGGATAGGGATCAAGTTATTACCTCTGTTTCTGCCTCTTCCTCCTGTTCCCGTGATGACCCTGGTTCATCTTCTTCCCTTACTAAGCGAACTGATTTTTTTTGTATATTTCTTCTTCTGTATGGGGGCAACTGATACTGGTATGGGTTGGTTCTCTGGTTCAGCTGCAAGTGCCTGTCGTGCAGGTTGGAGTGGCCGCAGTGCCTGTCGTTTTGCTGTCAGATCCAGAGACCTTCTCTTCCCCTTGAGGGTACTGAATAGTGTTGAACAGGGCTCGATAGGCATGGGCCAGGCCCCAGCACGTTGCAGTGATTTGTGTCTCCCTGGAATTGTCAGGGTGACAGCATACTTTTTCCAAATGTTCTACTAGTTCTTCCGGATTCTGCACTTGTTCAGGGGTGAATTTCCAAAACATTGGAGGTGCCCACTTTTCTAGGTACTTGCCCATACTACCCCACACACCCTGCCACTCATAATTATCCAGCCTCGGGGCAGATCTCTGGGTGATCTTCTTAAATAGTTGTTTAACCCTAAACAAGTCCTGAACCACATTCAGGAACATGCTAGATCCTAGCAATAGGACCATGCTGGTTTCAACATCCCAAGGATATTCAAATTTTTCAAAATTCTCAAACGCCATTGTAACTAGACTGGAGGAGAAGGGAAAGGGGATGAAAGGTGTCTCACCCATAGATTGGCTCTCCGAGGGGAAAAGGTAAAGGGTGTAATTATTAATAGTTTCCCACAGATGGCTCCTGAAGTATAGAGGTGACAACAATGCTGAGTGCAAACACTGGACTAGTCCCACGACCAATAATTTTATCATACCATAAGCCAGTATTACACAATACATCAAAGCGAAAACCTTAATCCACCTCCCACAGATGATAAGCAGCAGCACAGGGACTACATACAGCAAGTGAGGTGATACATAACAGAACTCTAAAAACGAGCGCCACAACTCTAAGAGCTCATAAATCAATGTTGTAACCAACAACTATTAAACTAATATAATAAATGCTTGTAACAAATTCATTTTAACATGCTCTGGTCAGCTCTGTCATTATCTCAACGCTTCGAGCCCCACGTTGGGCACCAAAATGGACTGTTGTGGTTTAACCCCAGCCAGCAACTAAGCACCACACAGCTGCTCACTCACTTCCCCCCCGCACACCCAGTGGGATGTGGGAGAGAATCGGAAGGAAAAAGGTAAAACTCATGGGCTGAGATAAGAACAGTTTAATAGGACAGAAAGGAAGAAAATAATAATGATAACGATAACAATAATAAAATTGCAATAATCATAATAAAAGCATTGGAATATACAAAACAAGTGATGCACAATGCAATTGCTTACCACTCGCCGACCGATGCCCAGTTAGTTCCCGAGCAGCAATCCCCCTCCAGGTCAACTCCCCCCAGTTTATATACTGAGCATGATGTCACATGGTATGGAATGTTCCTTTGGCCAGTTTGGCTCAGCTGTCCTGGCTGTGTCCCCTCCCAACTTCTTGTGCCCCTCCAGCCTTCTTGCTGGCTGGGCATGAGAAGTTGAAAAATCCTTTACTTTAGACTAAACATTACTTAGCAACAACTGAAAACATCAGTGTGTTATCAACATTATTCTCATACAAAATCCAAGCCATAACACTTTACCAGCTACTGGAAAGAAAATGAACTCTATCCCAGCTGAAACCAGGACAATCACTGATCAGGTTTCTACTACAACAAAGTTCTGAATATCTTCTCCGTGCTGGATAAAACTACTGCAGCTGTAGATTCCCTAAGGAGGGAGTGAATGATGCGTGCAACAGAGCAAACAGCAACCAAAAATATATTTACTAGAAAAACAGAAAACAAAAACATAGGAAGGACAGTATCCAATTGGAACAGCACTGTCAGTGGGGACTCTGCTGATCTAACACGTAACAGAGCCGTAAGTACAAGGCTCTCTGCCTTGTCAGTTTTATTTGGAAAAGATGCCTGTTGCCAGGATCATCAGAGATTGTTATTCATTAAAGCTGTCAGACCGTGGAAAAACCTGCACAGCTCATTTTTTAAAATGAAAACCAAACAAGCCCTGCAAGTGCAGGTTGCGCAGGTACCTCTGCTTGGGGCTGCCTGTGGTGCGTCAGCAGGGAGAAGTGTGCAGCTGGCCGCACCATTTAGGACTGTTAATAATAGTAATTAGAGGTTGAGAAACCATCTTGAAAGTTGAGATAAATTTTCACCCAAAACTTGAAATGAACGCAAACCCTTCCTGAGGGTTCAAAGAAGACGTTCGTAACTTGGAAATTTTCTTTTTAAAATATGTCCTGGGTTCAGCTGGGATAGAGTTAATTTTTTACAGGAACCTGGGAGGTGAGGGGGGGGCACAGCCAGGACAGCTGACCTGAACTAGCCAAGGAGCTATTCCATACCATGTGACATCATGCTCAGTATATATAAGGGGAGCAGGCTGGGGGGAGCTCTCGACTTTCGGTGGGGGAAGTGGTGGAGCGTCGGGTTCCGGGTGGTGAGCAGTTGCACTGTGCATCACTCCTTTTGTATATTCTTTTGTTAGTACCGTTGTTGTTGTTGTAATCTCTCTTTTTGTGTAGTCCCAGTAAACTGCCCTTATCTCAACTCTCGAGGTCCCGGTTTTTTTCTTTTCTCCCCTCTGATTCTCCTCCCCATCCCACCGGAGTGGGGCGGGAGGAGTGAGCCAGCGGCTGCGTGGTCCTTTGTTACCAGCTGGGCTGAAACCACGACAGTCCTTTTTGGCGCCCAACATGGGGCAGGAAGGGTTGAGATAACGACAGATCTGGCCAGAGCGTGTTGAAACAAATTTCTTGTATTAGAAATGCATTTTTTATATTATATAAATAGATGCTACTTACAATGTTGGTTCGTTTGTTTACATGGTGGCGCTTTGTAAGTTCTTATATGCTCTATGTATTGCCTGTAGTTACATTTATCACCTCTGGGAGAAGGATTGGGATTATCATTTTGCTATACTGGGCAATGTCGACTTGTGAAATGATTACATCACTGGTCATGAGGTTAAGCTGGTATCTGTATGAGGCAGTGATATCATTTCCATACTTCGGGCACCTTCTATCGGATTTTATTGGTAATTACACCCAACCCATGGGGAAGTCAGGGGGGATACTTCCCCCCATCCGTTCACCTCCCTTCTCTCCTTCCGGCTAATTACAACAGCTTTTGAGAATTTTGAATATCCTTGGGATGCGCAAGCCAGTGTGCTGTTAGTGCTATGCCTCCTGAATGTGTTTCAGGTCTTGTTTAGGGCTACACAAAGGCTCTTTAAGAGTACCACCCAGAGATCTGCCCCAAAGCTGGATATTCATGGGTGGCACGGCATGTGGGAGGATATGGGCAGGTATCTAGAGAACTTCTCACCTCCAGTGGCTTGGAAGTTCACTCCCGAACAACTACAGAACCCTCATGAAGTGGTAGAATATTTGAAAGGAAAATGCTGTGGCTATTCCAGAGACGCACAACTCACTGCACTGTGCTGGGCCCTGGCCAGTATCTACCAAACACTGCTTGATATTAGGCAGCACCCTCAGGGGGAAAAGAGGGAAAACAGGGCGACAGGCACCGTGGCTACCCCTACCCCGGCGACAGGCAGCGTGGCTACCCCTACCCCAGCGACAGGCAGCGTGGCTACCCCAACCCTGGTGACAGGTACTGCAGCTAAACCAGAGAACCAACCTGTGCCAGTATCAGTCGCCCCTGTACAGAAAAAGAAACACACAAAGAAATCAGTTCGCTTAGCGATAGATGAAAATGAACCAGGATCATTGCGAGAACAGGAGCAAGAGGCAGAACCTGAAATAATCACCCAATCTCTATCCCTGAGTGAGTTGCGTGACATGCGAAAAGATTTTAGCCGCCACCCAGGTGAGCACATTATTACCTGGCTGCTCCGATGCTGGGATAATGGGGCCAGTAGTTTGGAATTAGAGGGTAAGGAAGCCAAACAGTTGGGCTCTCTGTCCAGGGAAGGGGGCATTGACAAGGCAATTGGGAGAAAAACACAAGTCCTCAGTCTCTGGAGGCGACTTCTGTTAGGTGTAAAGGAAAGATACCCCTTCAAGGATGAAGTTACATGTCACCAAGGCAAATGGACCACCATGGAGAGAGGTATCCAGTACCTGAGGGAATTAGCCGTGCTGGAGGTGATTTATAATGATCCAGAAAATGTGCAGTCACCCACAGATCCAGATGAAGTCCAATGCACACAACCGATGTGGCGGAAGTTTCTACGAAGTGCACCACCAACCTATGCCAACTCATTGGCAGTAATGACCTGGAAAGAAGGCTATGAACAAACGGTGGACGAATTGGCTGTCCAACTCCGGCAATACGAAGGAAGTCTCTCTTCCTCCCTACGGGCCTGTGTCTCGGCTGTAGAGGAATTGTCCCAAGAGTTCCAGCAATTCAAGGTGGATATGTCCTCCTCCCCACCTGTACAGGCCCGCATCGCGGCTACTGGGAGTAAGCATTCCTCTGCCCAAGAGAGAGGAGAGAGAAGGTACACATGACGGGCTAACCTGTGGTTTTACCTGCGTGACCATGGAGAGGACATGAGGAAGTGGGATGGAGAACCTACCTCAGTCCTGGATACACGGGTACAGGAGTTGCGAGAAAAAGCAATCAGAAAAGAGGATTCTTCTTGGAAAAATGCCACTCCGGTTTCCCGTGAGCAGTCCCCCAGACGGAGTAGAAGGGCTGATCTCATTTCTGATCCTCTTGAAGGGACTTCTGATTCACGTTTGTGAAAAGTGAGTAACGGATACTCTAACCAGGATTAGGGGGGCCCTGCCTCCAGCCAGGTGGAGGAAAGGGACAACCGAGTCTACTGGACAGTGTGGATTCGATGGCCTGGCACATCAGACCCACAGGAATATCAGGCTCTAGTAGACACTGGTGCACAATGTACCCTAATGCCATCAAGTTATAAAGGGGCAGAACCCATCTGTATTTCTGGTGTGACAGGGGGATCCCAAGAGCTAACTGTATTGGAAGCTGAAGTAAGCCTAACTCGGAATGAATGGCAGAAACACCCCATTGTGACTGGTCCAGAGGCCCTGTGCATCCTTGGCATAGACTATCTCAGGAGGGGGTATTTCAAGGACCCAAAAGGGTACCGTTGGGCCTTTGGTATAGCTGCACTGGAGACGGAGGAAATTGAACAGCTGTCTACCCTGCCTGGTCTCTCTCAAGACCCTTCGGTTGTGGGGTTGCTGAGGGTTGAAGAACAACAGGTGCCAATTGCTACCATGACGGTGCACCGGCGTCAATATCGCACCAACCGAGACTTCCTGATCCCCATCCATAAGCTGATTTGCCAATTGGAGAGCCAAGGAGTGATCAGCAAGACTCACTCACCCTTTAATAGTCCCATATGGCCCGTGCAGAAATCTAATGGGGAATGGAGACTAACAGTAGATTATCGTGGGCTGAATGAAGTCACGCCACCGCTGAGCGCTGCTGTGCCAGATATGTTAGAACTTCAATATGAACTGGAATCAAAGGCAGCCAAGTGGTATGCCACAATGGACATTGCTAAATGCATTTTTCTCCATTCCTTTGGCAGCGGAGTGCAGGCCACAGTTTGCTTTCACTTGGAGGGGCATCCAGTACACCTGGAATCGACTGCCCCAGGGGTGGAAACACAGCCCCACCATTTGCCATGGACTGATCCAGGCTGCACTGGAAAAAGGTGAAGCTCCAGAACACCTGCAGTACATTGATGACATCATCGTATGGGGCAACACAGCAGAAGAAGTTTTTGAGAAAGGGAAGAAAATAATCCAAATCCTTTTGAAGGCTGGTTTTGCCATAAAAGAAAGTAAGGTCAAGGGACCCGCACAGGAGATCCAGTTCTTGGGAATAAAATGGCAAGACAGGCATCGCCAGATCCCTATGGATGTGATCAACAAAATAGCAGCTATGTCCCCACCGACCAATAAAAAGGAAACACAGGCTTTCTTAGGTGTTGTGGGTTTTTGGAGAATGCATATTCCAAATTACAGTCGAATTGTAAGTCCTCTCTACCAAGTTACCCGGAAGAAGAACGACTTTAAATGGGGGCCTGAACAACGACAAGCCTTTGAACAAATTAAGCGGGAGATTGTTCATGCAGTAGCCCTTGGGCCAGTCCAGGCAGGACAAGATGTTAAAAATGTGCTCTACACTGCAGCTGGGGAGAATGGCCCTACCTGGAGCCTCTGGCAGAAAGCACCTGGGGAGACCCGAGGCCGACCCCTGGGGTTTTGGAGTCGGGGATACAGAGGATCCGAGGCCCGCTATACTCCAACTGAAAAAGAGATATTGGCAGCATCTGAAGGAGTTTGAGCTGCCTCAGAAGTGGTTGGTACTGAAACACAGCTCCTCTTAGCACCCCGACTGCCAGTGCTGGGCTGGATGTTCAAAGGGAAGGTCTCCTCTACACATCATGCAACTGATGCCACATGGAGTAAGTGGGCCGCACTGATCACACAACGAGCTTGCATAGGAAACCCCAGTCACCCAGGAATTGTGGAAGTGATCATGGACTGGCCAGAAGGCAAAGATTTTGGAATGTCGCCAGAGGAGGAGGTGACACGTGCTGAAGAGGCCCCGCTGTATAATAAACTGCCAGACAATGAGAGGCAATATGCCCTGTTCACTGATGGGTCCTGTTGCATTGTGGGAAAGCATGGGAGGTGGAAGGGTGCTGTATGGAGTCCTATAAGACAAGTCACAGAAACTGCGGAAGGAGAAGGTGAATCGAGTCAATTTGCAGAGGTGAAAGCCATCCAGCTAGCGTTAGACATTGCTGAAAGAGAGAAGTGGCCAGTGCTCTATCTCTATACTGACTCATGGATGGTGGCAAATGCCCTATGGGGGTGGTTACAGCAATGGAAGAAGAGCAACTGGCAGCGCAGAGGTAAACCCATCTGGGCTGCCGCGCTGTGGCAAGATATTGCTGTTTGGCTAGAGAAGCTAGTGGTAAAAGTACGTCACGTAGACGCTCATGTACCCAAGAGTTGGGCCACTGAAGAACATCAAAACAACCAGCAGGCAGATCAGGCTGCCAAGATTGAAGTGTCTCAGGTGGATCTGGACTGGCAACATAGGGGTGAGCTATTTATGGCTCTGTGGGCCCATGATACCTCAGGCCATCAGGGAAGAGATGCAACATATAGATGGGCTCGTGATCAAGGGGTGGACTTGACCATGGACACTATCGCACAGGTTATCCATGAATGTGAAACATGTGCTGCAATTAAGCAAGCCAAGCGGCTAAAGCCCCTGTGGTATGGAGGGCGATGGCTGAAATATAAACAAGGGGAGGCCTGGCAGATTGACTATATCACACTCCCACAAACCTGCCAAGGCAAGTGCCATGTGCTTACAATGGTGGAAGCAACCACTGGATGGCTGGAAACATATCCCGTGCCCCACGCCACTGCCCAGAACACTATCCTGGGCCTTGAAGAGAAAGTTTTATGGCGACACAGCACCCCAGAAAGAATCGAGTCGGACAACGGGACTCACTTCCGAAACAACCTCATAGACACCTGGGCCAAAGAGCATGGCATTGAGTGGGTATATCACATCCCCTATCAGGCACCGGCCTCCGGAAAAATCGAACGATACAATGGACTGCTGAAAACTACATGGAGAGCAATGGGGGGTGGAACTTTCAAACACTGGGATACACATTTAGCAAAAGCCACCTGGTTAGTTAATACTAGAGGATCTGCCAATGGGGCTGGTCCGGCCCAACCAAGACTTCCACATACTGTAGAAGGAGATAAAGTCCCTGTAGTGCGCATGAAGAGTATGTTAGGAAAGACAGTCTGGGTTAGTCCTGCCTCTAGCAGAGACAAACCCATCCAAGGGATTGCTTTTGCTCAAGGACCTGGGTACACTTGGTGGGCAATGCAGAAGGATGGGGAAGGTCGATGTGTACCTCAAGGAGATTTGATTTTGGGAGTCAATAGCCAGTGAATTAGGCTGTATGATGTTAACTGCTAAATAACCTGCCAATGTATGTCATTGTATCTATAGCGGCTATATGCCATATCAAGGGTATTACAGTAAGAATTACCCAAATGACTGAAGGATGGACTTTGAAACCGAGCCAAGTGCAACAGTGATGGAACTTGAACTGGTGCCTAGCGATTTCCTCAAGATCAACATCTTCGACCTGCAGACCAAGGGCGTAGGTTGCACCGAATGTACCAGCCGCAAGCTCCAGAGGCAGCATACAACAATCCAACACCTCACACCATCTCTCCTATCCTGAAGGACTGTTGCAACAGATGGAGCCCCAAAGTCATGGACTAAATAAAATTGATGGACACATTAGAGGGATAGCCCATCGACTAAGGGAATACTATTTGTGTGTGTGTGGGGGGGGGTGTCCCTATACATATATATATGTATACAAGACAAGGAAAGTGGTAGTGGTTAATTGGAAAATGTAAGATCTGGGCATGATGTAGATGGTATAGAATAAGGGGTGGATAATGTCCTGGGTTCAGCGGGGATAGAGTTAATTTTTTACAGGAACCTGGGAGGTGAGGGGGGGGGGCACAGCCAGGACAGCTGACCTGAACTAGCCAAGGAGCTATTCCATACCATGTGACATCATGCTCAGTATATATATGGGGAGCAGGCTGGGGGGAGCTCTCGACTTTCGGTGGGGGAAGTGGTGGAGTGTCGGGTTCCGGGTGGTGAGCAGTTGCACTGTGCATCACTCCTTTTGTATATTCTTTTGTTAGTACCGTTGTTGTTGTTGTAATCTCTCTTTTTGTGTAGTCCCAGTAAACTGCCCTTATCTCAACTCTCGAGGTCCCGGGTTTTTTTTTTCTTTTCTCCCCTCTGATTCTCCTCCCCATCCCGCCGGAGGGGGCGCGGGAGGAGTGAGCGAGCGGCTGCGTGGTCCTTTGTTACTGGCTGGGCTGAAACCACGACAAAATATTATTTCATTCCTGCATACCAAGCCCTTGAAAAAATATCTAAGCAGAAAGGCTGCTTTTTAGGAAACTTCTAGAAGCTTTTGCTTTTTTGTTCTTTTGGGCCTGCTCACAATGCATGCAGTATTACTGAGCCTATTGTAAACGTGGGACTCTTTTCTCTCTTGCTTGCATTTATTTTATGCCAACAGGATGATATTAAATTACCTCCTGTACCTCCCAGAAGCCCAAGTTTTCTTTACACTATCTTTTTCATGTCACAGATTCCAGGCTGCTCCGGTCTCCCATGGATAGTTACAGCAGCCCAGTAGCTGCTTTGATATACAACTTCTTTGTACATCTTAATATGTTCCACTCTATAGCCCAAAATAGTTAAAGCACCAAGTAGCCCAGTTGTTCCCTTTTCTATCATGACAGGACATTCAGCTGTACATCGCCAGTGCTCAGCTGAGGGGGCTACTGCAGCCTCCACACACAGGACATGCAAAAAGCCATACAGGCTAAAAAACATAAAAGCCATACAGCTAAAGTTTGGTTCACTGGCTCCAGTGGAAGTTTCTCCTGGGGTAAATATGAAAGCAGTAAGGTCCAATGCCTCTAGTGACATCTTTGCATCATTGGCATTCTTTCCATCTTTCTCATGTATCTGTCTCTGGCTAAACAGAGTATCTGTATAAGAATCAAGCCTGAACTGGGCAATGCACAGTTTTTTTCAGCATTCAAAGAAAAGTATAAACCTTCTATAACTGTATTTATGTGAGAGTAATTTAGACCTTGAATTTCTTACATGTAGGGCTTTTGCATGTGACTAAGAGCTACATGTACACTCAGAGAAAGTGCAAAAATGAAACTGATTTGGGGAAATTAATTCAAATGATGCCTACACATTTGGGATGTCTAGGGTAGCAAGTTCACAGGCTAAGGTCTAAAATACCTATGAGACACACACAGAGAACATGATATTCATAAACTCAGAGTCTTATTTGACAGAAAATAAAATACAGGAATGTACAAGCATACATATTTTGTTATAGGGTTCCTTAAAAATAGTTGCTGGCAAAACAGGATATCTACTGTGAACAAAGAATCATATCTTTAGATAGTCCTTTGTTACTTTAGCAACTCTCAATTTCATCAAATAGGGGCTATATCCCCAGGAATTTCTGTGACAAAGAGGTCCCACAGAATCTGGAAGATTATCCAATTAGTTTAAAGAAACTTACAGCAAGGATGAATGACTAAAGATAGAAGTCTCTGAGAACGTTAGGAAAAGAGAAAGAAAGTGTGAGAGTATGAGAGAGACAGCAAGCATCACTTTCTCATATGAGTAAAGTGAGGAGAATTATACCTGTCCTTAAGTATTGCAGTGCAGTGACTAAATCAAGCGCTCAAGCTCTCTGTGCAAGATTCCCTTTATTTCACTAAAAGATCAAACTTATCTATGTTTCAACAAAGATCTAGAAAGAACTAACGGCATACAGCCAATACTACTAACACAGGAGGGCATATCTGGCCCAGCTGGGATGTTTGCCAGTCCTCAGAACAGGTAAAGATAAAAACATTCCATACACATACTCGTGACTGTCTTTAGCCACATCTTCCCAGGCCTACACAAGGCCATCCTCCAACCTGACCTTGTGAAACTAGTTCTTCAAAGGCTTGGCAAACATGCAGCACAACAAATTCTAACGGTCACTCTTAAAAACAAATGCCAGGTGTTCCGAGCTGCTCCCACATTGCAGTGAGTGGACAAGGTCCCTGGTTTGGACCTGCTTGCTTCCCTTCCTTTCTTCTTTACTCTTACTTCTCTCTCTCTGCACATCCCATATTTATATGAAAAACTTAAATTGATTCTTATGGAGTCTTTCTAGCTTTACATGCATTAACAAAAAGGGCTTCTTGACTTAAAAGCTCTGTCTGGGGCAGTACCAGCAGAGAATAAAAGATTGCTGTTAGTCCTGGGCTGAGTCAGGGCAGATGGCTTCTTTTCCTGGGAACACAAGGGAGGTTCCAGAGAGCCATTACCTTGGAAATCCCACCCAGAGCATGGTCTTCAAGAGCTACCAGCTCTTCCTAGCTCTCTCTAGGTACTGGGAGTTGTCCACAGAAGGAGACTATGTTATCATGCCTGGAAGGATAATTGCATGATCATGCATTCCCATCCCGTGCCCATCATAGGTATTGCAATCCCTGAGGTGGCACCGGAGTAGGAGAGTGTCCAGTTGATTCAGAAGTATTTGAGACTGACTGCTGATCAAGCCTATCTACATTTTGTTGCTAACAGCTCCTGCCTGACTCACCCTTAAGCATGGCTGGGAAAACCTCACTGTTTAACCCTTGCAGCTTTGGACCTTCTGCTTCAGTCAGCACGACTCTGAGTTCATTGGGAGCCTTGCAGAAGACATTGTATTTGAGAAGTTTGTGATCTTGAACAGGCCATGTCTGCTCTATTGGGCCTTATACTTAGGGCCCCTGTTATTAATATAATCTGTAATTTATAATATCTTTGGGAAAGGTAAACTGTATGTGGATCAAGGGGTGGAATGTAGTGATTGTGACCTGGAGACTGCTGTACATCAAGGAGCTAGTGATCCACATAACAGTTAACCTGAGTGGGCCCAGGCCTGTGCTGCGCTGCACATACAGCTTGGCCTTCAGGCCTGTTTTGTGTTCCACAAATTCCTTGGCCACAGGATAAACTCAGCTCAGGTGATTATGACACCTGTGTGGCCTTGCCTTTAAAAGCGCAGCAAGAAGTTCTCATGCCAATGTCCTTTATGAATAGAATTGTTTTCTTGTAAGAAAATTATATATTGGCTCGAATGACCAAAAAGGAGGAACATGGACAGAATCTGCACAGCATGCCATGGGAAAATCCATTCAGGGTTTGTCCAATGCTGCACAAGCATGGGGTTCCCAGCATCTGAAGGGATGTAAGATTTACTCACTATCTATATTCCCTTTTTTATTCTGTCTTATTAAAACAGCTATTTTATTAAGCCATTTGTTGTTGGGCCTTTCTTATGGAGATCCAGAAAGGACTCTGCACCTCAAACACCACACCCCCCCACACCCATGCAGAACATTTGGCACAGTTGGCAGGATCTTGATAAGAAATGCTGTTTTGGAAGAGGGATAGTGGAGAGCAGGAAAAGCTTGAATGGTTGCCAGGCTGGCTGGGCAAACAGGCATGGGGGCCAGTCGCACAATGTTTAGCTTGGGTAACCCCCCTAATGAGTTGGAAAGCTGAGAAGGAATTACCTCAGTTCCCCACCCCTGAGGATATTAAGAGATGGTTAGAGAAGCAAGGGGCAGAGGGCAATGAGATCTAAGTAGTATCTGATTGTTGTTAACTTGCCTTCAGTGACAGAGAGAGACCCTAGAAAACAAACAAAAGAAAACAAGGGAATTGCAAGCACAACTGGAAAGTTTGGCAGCCGGTTATGCTTGGATAAGCTGGAAGCCCAGGCACAGGGGGATATGCCAGAAACCCAAGTGCGCACAGTGAAGAAGGGGTAGAGTGCCCATGTTGGGCAACAGGAGTATAGGGATAGAGCAGTCAGTTACCCCAGTGATTATAGGGACAGTGGCAGCTGAGATTCCTCTACTGAGGAACGGATTGAAGGGTCGACGGACAATCTCTGTGCGACCTTTGGTTACTAACAAAGCAAAAGGACCTCCTGGGGTGCCACAGCATACGATATCAAGTGTGAGATTACACTCAGACCAAACTGCAGAATGTGGCAGACGTACTGGCAGAATCCCAGGGAGAGAATGGGACAGTGGTTACTACGAGCGTGGGACTGAGGAGGGGAGAGTGTACAACTGAGCCCCGAAAGAAGTGATGCATCTGTGAATAATTTCCCAAAATCCAATGGTGACACAATGCTTAAAAAGGACCCAGGTAAATGGCAATGGTTGCAGGGGTCAGTAAAGCTACAGCACCCCTCTCCATTTGGTTAGGATGATAAAATGGTGACATGGAGGTATATGGGGGGGGCAGTATTTGATAGAACGGGCTATTCAACAGGGTGTTTACAACTCTGCCTTCGCTAGCTCAAATTTAGAGGTATTTACCTCAGGAATGCAATCCAGGCTGTTAGGAGGAGACCCTTTTAATCTTAAAGGGACCATCATATCACTCCTAGGAGCTGCCCAGGGGAAAGAGGTTGGTGATGATTTAATTCTCATGCTAGGGCAGTTAAGTGAGTACCAAGATGAAAGGGTTTTATTAAGCCATTTGTTGTTGGGCCTTTCTTATTGAGATCTAGAAAGAACCCTGCACCGCAATTTATGCAAAAATGCATAGTTTGCCATTTTGCCATCTCTGGTCTCATCTTCAGTCAAAAAATGTTAAATGATATAACTGTAAGATTTGCTCGGTCTTTAACTAGCCTTACAGTTTTTTATGCTGTTTTTAGCTCAGACTCAGTATTTCAATGAAGAGCCCTATTTAAGCATTCTTTTCACTCATCAGACTAAAGTTTAAATTCCAGACAATTAAAGTTATTCAGATTTAAATGGGAAAATTTCCTTATTGTTTTGTAACTGCACAATTTATAAGTCATAATGATATTCCTTCACTTTTTGTCCAGAAAGAAACAAAGGCTGATTTATTTCCTAATAACAAAGGCCAATGATGAGGCTGTATGAAACTGCTTCCTTATTTTCAATGGGTCAGTGGCAGGCTGTTAGGCATCTTTAAATCCCTCTTCCCATCTATAACCTTCCCCCGAAGCAATGCTCTCCAAAATATTGCCAATCTGTGGAGCATACCACATATCGAGTTATAATGAATACCCAGTTATGGTGCAGCTGATATCTGCATAATCTGTTACTATAGGTTTGCTTGATATTCACTGTATTAGCATTGATGGCACTGGGCTTACTGAAACACAGTAGAATGCATTCATCTGGCTAATGTATATACCTTCATTATGCTGCACTGATGTAAACAATGTCCTGTTCCTTCTTTACAGTAACCTAATTGACAGTCAAGCATTTTGAGTGCTCCAAAGAACTATTGTTATACTGTTAACTATTGAATGCCGTATCAATGGGATTTCTGTATTGGCTTTGCGTGGCAAGGTTTTGGAGGCGGGGGGGGTTACAGGGGTGGCTTCTGTAAGATGGTGGTTTAACCCCAGCCAGCAACTAAGCACCACGCAGCCGCTCACTCACTCCCCCCACCCAGTGGGATGGGGGAGAAAATCGGGAAAAGAAGTAAAACTAGTGGGTTGAGATAAGAACGGTTTAATAGAACAGAAAAGAAGAAACTAATAATGATAATGATAACACTAATAAAATGACAGCAGTAATAATAAAAGGATTGGAATATACAAAACAAGTGATGCACAATGCAATTGCTCACCGCCTGCCGATCGACGCCCAGATAGTCCCTGAGTGGCAATCCCCCCACCCCCCCGTTTATATACTGGACGTGACGTCACATGGTATGGAATACCCCTTTGGCCACTTTGGGTCAGCTGCCCTGGCTGTGTCCTGTGCCAACTTCTTGTGTCCCTCCAGCTTTCTCGCTGACCGGGCGTGAGAAGCTGAAAAATCCTTGACTTTAGACTAAACGTTACTTAGCAACAACTTAAAACATCAGTGCTATCAACATTCTTCTCATACTGAACTCAAAAACATAGCACTATACGAGCTACTAGGAAGACAATTAACTCTATCCCAGCTGAAACCAGGACACACCGGTAATCCAAAAGAACCTGTACTGTTGCTTTAATAAATTGTGCTGCTCATTAATCTAGTCATGATAGTTCGTTAACGCAACCAAACTCCCTAAGTCTGGTAGTTCTCGTGCGTTGAACGCGGCTAAGCCGAGAGTGCAGTGTGCTACAAGTGCATCCGTCATTCATATTGAACACGACCAGACTTATAGTGCTGAATTGGACATCACTCAGAAACTAGACCTAGCCTCCCCCAGCCCCTCTAACATCTGAGGATAAGCTGGAATGCAAGGGGGTTTATTTTCTGCCAAATTCCTTTACTCTTTAATGCAACATGGGAGAACCATGACCTTCCCATGCTGACTGTCACCTGCAGACATTCCCAGCATCCCTCCCCTGCATAGGACCATCCTGCAGGTCACGCTGTCCATTGCCCACGGTAGTGAGAGCCCAGGCACTGGGGCCACCAGGGGGCTCGCTCCCCCAGTGCTGCCACGGACTGCCATGTTCACCAGCAAGGGGTGGGAGCAGAGCTACGCTGCTCCTAAGACATCTGGCACCGTCCCCTTGCACCCTGGGCAGAGGGCCCAGCCTCCCTGTCCTCACTGTCACAGAGCGCACCCACTGCTTTCAGCTCGCACAGTCTGCCTTCCCCTGCTCAGGAAGGGCAGAGCGGGGCAGCCAGGAGAGCTCCTGATGCCTCCCTTACCGATGCACTCCACGCTGGACTGAATGTGGATCCAGCCACCTCTGTTGTCTCTTCCCAGACATGGGTCTGTGTATACAGGTTTCCCGTGTGTAGTGAGAGACTAATTTGTGCCAGAGCTTAGCACTAGTGACTAAAGTAAATGAAGCCTTAGGCCGCATGAATTGTACTTTAACCTTCGTTTTCATCTATGGAAATGTAATGGGTAGGTAAGGAAGTATAAATAAAACATTAAGTACAGGATATTCTGTAACAAAAGATAAGGAAATGTCTCAAGACACAGACAAAAAGGGTACTTGGAGGCTGCGAGAGCAAATCAGAAGAGAAGACCCCAGACTCCGTGAACAGGATTAGATGAGCAGAAGTGCCATCAGGAAATCAAGTGACCTATAGAGACTATAAAATCTGGTAACAATCGACAGGCGGGGTCCCTCTTGAGAGGCACCCAGCTTGAGCTGTAGATTGCATGCATTATGAATAAATATATACAAAAGAGTTGATCTGATCTGTTAAAAAGTGGAACCTAGGGACAAGCCCTGTTGAGGTGGTGTCTGCATAATTCCTACCATGGTCTAGGTGGTGGCTGTATAATTCCTACAACACCATGACTGACGGGCTGGACTTTGCTCACACATTTGATGTAGGTGATGGATGGCTGGAAACCCTCAGGACAGCTCAGCATCACTTCTTTGTTATTCTTCTAATTCTCTTGGTTTGGTGCCAGTTGGAGTCTTGGGTCCCACCACGGTCTTTGGCATGTTTCTGGCAGAGGAGAAAGTGGGTGTTAGTTGGGGTAGGAAGTGATGAGGTGGGACAGGGGTAGGTCGTAGGAGAGAAATCCCCAGCAATCCCTCCAACCACTGAAGGGAAGAGGGAAGATGACAGGTCCATCTGCCAAGACATGACCCAAGACTTTTTGGGAGGGGGCTCTCCTTGTGTACTGCTCAGGAACCACTGCAGGAGCTGCTGGCTTGCCCAGCTGGCACTACCTTGTCTCTTGTCTCCTGGCTGGGCTGTCCTCTTCAACATTTTGCACGGGCAACACAGCACCAAGGAGGGACTGTCACCTGTCTGCTGCTCAGCTGGGCAGCGTCACAACCAACTATCAGGGTGAAAGTAGAGAGGGGACATGGGAGAGTTGCTGCTGCCTCACTTACCGATACACCCTATGGCCCTCTCAATGTGCATCCAGGCACCTGTGCTGTTGCTGCTCCACCAGGCATCTCCATAGACTGGTTCTCCAGAACTCCCTCGTAGAAATTCCCTTGCACATTTGTCCTTGGGGAAGGATGGCTTGAGATCTCCAGAGCAAGTCAGCATCAGTTCTTCATTCAGTCTAATTATTTTTGTTTGGTGAAAACCAAAGTCTTTGATCCCACTGGGGTTTTGGGCAATTTCCTGTCAGGGAGAAAGTGTGAGACTCCTTCTCAGGGACAGAGGATGCTCAGGCAGGAGGGGGGACTCAGGCTTTGCCATGACTGACTGTGGTGTCAGCATTCAACACCATGAGGAAATGCAAGGGTGCACATCTGATCACAGGAAGGGGAGGAGTGTCCCCTGTAAGGCAGCTCAGTGTCAGTTCTTCATTGAGCCTGTAAAACCTCTGCTTTGGGACAAAGTTGAGCCTCGAGTCCCACTGGGGCTGCTGGCATCTCTCTGCACAGAGGAGAAGGAGCAGGTGTAAGGAGAATGGGAAGGGGCCTGCTGTGGGGTCTATTGCCCTGATTTTGACACTGTCCAGCTCCTTTGGTTACCACATTCATCTCTAAATCCCTCTCTTGCAGCCTAGAGCAGAGTTAAGGGTGGCAGCAGGCCACTCCAAGAGCAGTCCCATCCATCCCTACAGACGTGTAGGCTTCCTCACTCAGGCTCAATTTGGGTAAGGCTGACCAGGGACTGGGCTCCTCCCCAGCCTTCACACAGAGGTCCTTCCACTCCCACCACCTCGGCCATATGCCCAGGCACTGTTTGAAGGCACAGAGCTTACAGTAGCTCCCTGTGCCAGGACCCTTGTACCTGCCTTTGAACCCCTCCCCAGGAGCACAGACCCCTGGCAGCTGCCTGCAGTAAGATGCTGAGACAAAAGGTATCCTGGCACTGCCAGGACAGGGGGGAAAGCCAAGGCATCCAGGTCCCCCATTCCTGGCCTGTCACCCAGGAGGGGCTGAGGCACGACCATGTAATGGAGGGTCCGGTGCCAGCTCATGACTGTGGTGTCAGGGTGATGTGGGGCTGTGCTTACTCTTGCAGGTGGCAGTCCCATTCCACAAGGTCTGGGTCCCACTGGAAATGTATCTGATCTGGGGGACCGATGGCAGATACTCCTGTGAGAAATGCACTTATGCTGAATTTCATGAATTTTACAAGTTTATTATAGAACAAAGGCAAACAGCGCTGGGCGCGTGGTCAAAACCAGAGGCGTGCCGGTTATACCCAAACTCGCTTTTTTTATACACCGTGTTCGTGGCGTTTCCAAGGGGTTATTTTAATATTTCAGGTATCTATTAACATAACTCCACCCCAGACCACCCCCACTTGCACGCGTCTCTTGTGGTTCGGGGGGGCCTTCGGGGATCTGCAAGGGATGAAGTCAGTAGTCTTCCTCTGGCTGCACTTTTCACCCTGTCGTTTTCCTCCAGTCGCACTTTTCAATATTTTGATATTAAACTTCTGTTTTTCCTTTGTTCTTCTCGTATCTTTCATGCTAAATAATCTTTGACCCCCAAAGTACTGTTCTCATGCTAACAAATCACTCCTTATCTTCTTACTTGTGTTCTCAGTTTCTCTCGTCCTTGAGTCCATATGTCTGTTTTCCTGTGGTTTCACAAATCTATCTACACATCCTTTAATTACTTGAGTTGCAGGATGTCTTATCTCATCAGAGGCCTACAAACTATAAAATACAATTGACATCTGGAATATACCTTATGCAGTAGTTAAGCAAATTTCAGTGTTCTCGTTTTGCGAAAGCCAATATACATTTCACAATTCCCCCCCTGTTTCCCTCATCATTTGGCTTGAGCTATACTCTCTCTTAATCCTTTTTATTCTTTCATTCCTTTCGAAAATCAACCTCGTCTCCTCCATTGGGTCTTTTCCTTTATATGCCCTTCTTAGGACCATTATTCTTTCAGCATTATTTTGACTTGCCCTTTTAGGATCCATGGGTATGCTAACAATTTGCATTTCTTGCACTATACTAGTAATTAGTCGTATTAAGCAAGGTATAAGACATGGTAGGAAGAGAAGACCTGCTACAGCACACAGAAGGAAGAACCCCACCTTCTTCCACCACGCAACGCCCAGTAATCCATCCCACCAGCTACTGTCAAGTATAGATTTCCATTTTTGTACTTGTACATGAGCTATTTTCCTGATGTCTTTAGCTAGGTCCTTTACTGCTTCCCCATTATTGTCTATTTGTAGGCAACAATCTGATGAATTGAATTTTCCACACACTCCCCCTTCTTCGGCCAATAAATAATCTAGGGCTAGCCGATTTTGATATACTGCGGCTCTAGTTTGTGACTGTTGTTTAGTTATCAGTTCCAGTGTCGTGGCTGTTTTATTGGTAATCACCTCTACCACTGCCTGCAACCTAATTATACGATTTAACATATAGATTGGGGTCCTATAACCCCAACTACCATCCTGAGCCCATGTGGCTGGTCCGTAAGTTTCTATGATTCTCTCTGGTGGCCAGTCATCCTCTCCCCACCTTTGTGCTCCTCCAATGAAATCTCTTTTGGTCCTTCGTAAATTATCATATATCGGAACCCCTAATTCTCCCTCTCGTTGTAATGGGAGTAGAAAGAACCCTGGCTGTAAAATTCCCAACGTACAACTCCCTTTCCAATCCTTCAATAACTCCGTATATGCCCGTTTACCACAAATCCAGAACAATCCATCTGGGGCTTTCCATTCCATATCGGTATTGTTGATGTTATCCCAATACCTTTTGATTTCGTCTATCCCCTCAAAGGGATTACCTTTCCCCTGGGTTTTATTGCACCAGAAAAGTTCTATCATATTATCAAATGTACAATTGGAGTTGTTTGGTCCGGACCAATAGCCGTCTGGAGCCTCGGGCCACCACCATTCACTAGATCCATTTGTTGCCTTCATTCTTTTACAAGGTGAAGTGCCTACTCGAGTCCTAAATTTTCCTTTCCCCGTTCTCCAAATACACTCATCTCCAATCACGGTGGAACTTAATATCCACCCTTCAGGTCTGTGATCCTGGGAAACCTTTGTACGGTTCCATCTTAGGATGTCTTGAACCCTTAGACTACTCCTTTTCCATGGCCATTCTTCTGTCATCAGGGTTCCGCCACATATCTAGCAGTTAGTTACATTTAATTCCTTACTTATTCTTTTTACAAGGTCTATAAACAAATTCTGTCCTAACCTAGGGAGCTGTAAATCATCTTCCAACAAGTTCCTTATACCTTTATACAAATCGCTGTAGCTTTGGGGTTTAATCTGAGGTTGAGTGATCGACTTTACACGTTTCTTTACTATTTCTTCTTTTTTCATATCTTGTACACCCCCTCCGTCAGAGATGTCCCAGTGACCTGTTTTGGTAAAACAAATCCACTGCTCCCCTCTCGGGCAGCCCACCCCATTTTTAATTCCCTCTTTTCCTAAGTTTTCTGCTACCCAAAGTTCAAGATTCCCAATTTTGCAAGTTTCCAATTTCGGAATTTCATAGCAATCCTTATTAATATGTGTATGGTATGCAAGATTGGTTAATGTTTTTCCCCCCAATTTGATTGATTGAGTGCATTTGTGGCAAGAGTTCGCAGCATTATCCTTAACGGTTAGGAGTAGTAGTAGTAGCAGGGGTCCAGTATAACATATACTTCTATTTCCTATGCCCGACGGGAGTGCAGCCCGTGGCCGGATCACTGTGGCAAGTATAGAGGTTAATCTGGTCTTGTCCCCTACATTAGGTGCCCTTGATTTGACAATTTCCATGCGAATCTCTTTGCGCAACATGCCAAGGTTTTATACCACTCGCTACCAAAGACTTCCCAATTTTCTGGAATCAATAATTTCCACCCACAAAACAGTCACACAATTTGCGCACTGTCCAATCGAGTAGGGCCTAAACATTCGTCATCGCTGCGACATCTCCTACAGTGGGGTTGTCTATTATATGACACGTAAGACCATTTTTGATTACACCTTAAACATTCAAACATTCACATAAAACCCATCCCACATGTCCGGATCCAGGGTGCTTAATATAGGGAATTCTGTAGCTTAAGGAAGGTAACAAAAGGTCGCTCACATGCTAATGCTAGGATCCTGTCCCCAGGTGTTACTCGATACACCTCCGAACCACCAGTTTGTGGGGGGATTGCTGCTTCTCTCCAGGGGGCAGACCTTGGTTTCTCCGGGTTTTTAGGTGCCCCCCCCCCTCCCCTCAGGATCTGGAGAAAGGACTCCTCCTGGGCTGGGGACAAGGTTGTCAGAAGGAGGTCTATTCATAAAGTTTGTTTACTCAGCTTCAGCTTCAGATCTCCTGGGGTTGATGTTAAGGTCCATTCAGTCGGAGGCTCCACAGGTCCTTTTATCCTGGTGGCATGCGTCCATCCACGTTCAGCAGTACGAACGGCTGTCTCTGTAGTCAGCAGGACCTGAAATGGACCCTCCCATTGAGGGGGTCAGAGTTTGTTCTTTCCATGTCTTTACCAGCACCCAGTCCCCAGGCTTATAAGTATGGATCTGAAAATCCAAGGGCACTGTTTGGGATAACATTCCTTGAGTCTTTAAATGTTGTAAGGCTTTTCCAATCATCTGTACATATTTTCTAACTTGTTGCTCCCCTCCCTCGTAACTGATGGTTTCCCCCGTTCCCGTTATGTAAGGTAGTCCAAACATCATTTCATAAGGAGAGACTCCTATATCAGACCTTGGCTGGGTTCTAATCCTTAATAGTGTTAGTGGTAAGCACTTGACCCATGACATTTGAGTTTCAATCATTAATTTGGTTAGAGTTCTTTTGAGGGTTTGGTTCATTCTTTCTACTCGTCCCGAACTTTGCGGGTGCCATGGGGTATGTAACTCCCACCGTATCCCTAGACTTGTCATGAGCTGTTGGACAATTCGGGAAGTAAAGTGGGTTCCCCGATCTGAATCAATTCGATTTATTAATCCATATCGGGGTATTATTTCTTCCAATAACATTTTCGATACCACATTGGCAGTTGCTCGGGCAGTAGGCGTAGCTTCTACCTAATGGGTCAAGTGGTCCACTAATACTAAAAGGTACCTCCATTGATGTACTGGAGGTAGCTCCGTAAAATCTATTTGTATCGCCTGGAACGGCCGCAGTGATAAACTGCGTCCTCCCCCGGAACCTGTCTCATTATTTTCTTATTTACTTTTTGACAGGTAATACATCTATTTGTCACCTGCCTTGCTATTTCAAAAATTCCTACACACCCATATTTTCTCAAGAATTGATCACATAAGGCTTGGGTTCCCCAGTGAGTACTCTGATGTATCTTCTCAAGGATACATCTAGCTAAGGGTTTTGACAACATCTGCTTTCCATCTTTCAATTTCTAGATCCCTTTTTCATCTTTTTCTCCCCCAATCTTTAGTAGGTCTTGTTCTTCCTTTTCAGTAAACTGAGGTACCCCATCCTCATATGGAGGGGTAAGGATAAGTAATATCTTTTCGTCTCCTGCCTCTGCGGCTTCTTTGGCTTCACTGTCTGTTAGATTATTTCCCCGTATTATAAATGACACTCCTTTTTGATGTCCTCTCACGTGTACTACAGCAATTTCCTCAGGACACTTTAAGGCCTCCAATACCTCTTTAATTAATTCTTCATGTACCAAATTATTCCCTTTTGAGTTTAATAACCCTCGTTCTTCCCATATTTTCCCGAACGTATGTACTACACCAAATGCATACTTGGAATCTGTAAATATGGTTCCCTTTTTCTCTTCTAAAAGTCGTAAGGCTCGATTCAATGCATATAATTCACAGGATTGGGCCGACCAATGTGAGGGTATCTTCCCTTTCTCTATTGTCTGCATTTTTGAGTCATCGACCACCGCATATCCAGATATGCGTTTGCCCTGTACACATCTAGAGGATCCGTCTATAAAATACTTTTCTCCTTCCTGTAATTCTTGTTCCATCAGATCCTCCCGTACTTTGGTCTGATAATGTATGACTTCTAAACAGTCATGTGCAAGAGGCTCCATAGGGTCCCCATACAAGAATTGGGCTGGATTTAAACTAGTACTGGTAGTAATAACTAGTTCAGGACTATTAATTAATATAGCTTCATACTTCAAAATTCGGGAGTCAGTCAGCCATTTCTCTGCCTTCTGGTTCAATATATTCCTAACAGCATGAGGAGTATAAACTATCAGTTTACCCCCGAAGGTTAGCTTTCGACTCTCTTCAACTAACATTGCTGTGGCTGCTATGGCTTGAATACATATTGGCCAACCTTTGCTTACTGGATCTAATAATTTGGATAAGCAGGCCACGGGTTTTTTAGAACCCCCCCACTCTTGGGTTAGGACTCCATAAGCCACCCCCTTTTCCACATTCACAAATAGTTGAAAGGGTTGTGTCAACGATGGTAAATTTAAGACAGGGGCCTTACTTAGTTTTTCTTTAATCTGTTCCAGTCTTTGGTCATCTTTTTCAGTCCATATTACATGGTTCCCTGCTGTTAATTTTTCATACAAAAATTTTACCATTTTGCTATATCCGTCAATCCATAACCTACAATATCCTAATAAGCCTAACAACTTTCTCACTTCTCTTTTTGAAGTTGGGGGAGGGATAGAGAGAATGCCTTTTATTCTGTCAGGATCCAATTTTCTGGTCCCTTGACTTAGCCAATGTCCCAGGTATTTAACCTCTTGCTTTACAAATTGCAGTTTCTTTTTTGAAACCTTTAACCCTTGTTCACCCAAAAAATTCAGGAGGGCAATGGTAGTTGTCCTTACTTCCTCTTGGGTTTCTCCAGAAATTAACAAATCATCCACATATTGGACAATTGACGTTCCTTCATTATTAGAAAAAAATTGCAATAATTTCTCTAAGGCTTGCCCAAACAGGTTGGGGGACTCCGTAAACCCCTGTGGTAGTTTTGTCCATCTCAGTTGTTGTTTACGGCGGGTCTCAGGGTCTTCCCATTCAAAGGCAAATATATCTCTGCTTTCCTCGGCTAACGGGCAAGCCCAAAAGGCATCCTTTAAATCAATTACACTATACTATTGGTGAGTTGGTGGGATATGGCTAAGGAGGGTGTAGGGGTTGGATACCACGGGGAATCGGGTCAGGGTCCTTTTATTGACTTCTCTTAGGTCCTGAACCAGTCGGTAGCTTCCGTCCCCTTTCCTTACTGGTAAGATAGGAGTATTATGAGGAGACATGCATGGTTCTAAAGTCCCACTCCGAATTAGTCCATCTATGACTGGTTTTAATCCTTCTCTCCCTTCCTTGGAAATAGGGTATTGACGAACCCTAATGGGGTATTCTGGGTGTTCTATGTTAACTGTTATGGGGTCGATATTTAATCCCCCTCTGTTGTCTTCGGTGGCCCAGACTTCGGGTTTAATTTGTGCCTCATCTTCTGGGGTTAACTGCAATATTCTTACTTTCATTCGTCCTTCCTCCGGCACTACCCCTATCCCTAGTTGAAGTTGTAAGTCTCGTCCTAGTAAATTACATCCAGCCCCCGGAACTATTAATAAATCCCCTACCCCTATACGGGTCTTACCTTCCACCGTTATATTTTTAATTACTGGTGCCTTAAATCCCTCCCCTTTTGCCCCCAATACTTTTATAGTTTCTCTACTTTCTTCGCATCCTTTTGGGTTTCAGGTAACACAGGTGCGCTCTGCCCCTGTGTCCACTAAAAATTCTAATGTTTCCTCCTGGGGTCCTACCTTTAATTTTATCAAGGGCTCAAACTGATGTTCATTCCCCAGGAAGAAGAGCCCCTGACACCCTTAGTCCTGTTGTTCCTCCACAAAGGTCCTCAGATCTCTCGCCCTTTTAGGACATTCTCATTTAAAATGTCCTGATTTTCCGCAATAAAAGCACTCAAGCTCCCTATTTGGCCCCTTCTGTCCGCTTGCTCGTCGGGGTTGTGAGCTGGGTGGCCCAACTCGGCCTGGTCTCAGGGCACTCGGTCCCTGGTTCTTGTTTTTCTTAGCACCCTCAGGACGTCCCACAGGATTAGACTCTCGCATAGTCGCTACCATAATCTTAGCCTTTGCCTTTGTCTTTTCAGCATCCCTCCATACATATACCTTTTGTGCCTCTCGCAACAACTCTTGCAGTCCTCGATCCTGCCAATCCTCTAACTTTTCTAGCTTCTTTCTGATATCTGGCCAGGCATGTGTCACAAAATTTATCCTTAGCAGGGTTTGTCCTGCCGGGCTCATCGGATCTATGCCTGAGTACTGTTGTATATTCCTCTGGAGCCTTTCCAGCCAATTAGTGGGCGTTTCATCTTTTCCCTGCTGACTATCAAAAGCTTTATTTACATTCTGTCCCCTAGGCGCCGCTTCTTTAATACCCTTAATTATTAGGTTTCGATAATCATTCAGGTGCTGTCTTCCAACCCCCTCATTATGGTTCCAATTAGGGGCGGCTATCGGCATCTTTTGTTCCCCTGAGGGTCCCTGCTGGTTTTCCCTTTCCCATATTTTTATTCCTGTTACTCGGATCATCTGTCTTTCTTCTGAAGAAAATAAAATTCCCATAATAGACTGCATTTCTTCCCAGGTGTATATATTTGGACCTAAAAATTGGTCAAATTGTTCCGCCAAACCCAGGGGGTCGTCTAAGAGACCTTTCATCTCTTTCTTAAAATTTCGAACTTCCATGGAGGTTAGTGGGGCATTGACGAATCCAATACCCCCTTGCGCCCCCCCCCAAAGGAACTTCCCGTAATGGAAATAGGGCCACATCCTTTTTAGGGAGTCCCTCTTCCGAATCACTAACCTCACCTATTACCATTATATTGGCAGTTCATCTCCTGGCTTGCGTAGGTGTAGTGTGGGGGACCCTTCTTCCCCTCCCACCCCGGGATCTTCCCTCGTTACTTGCCCCCATATTCTCTGGGGAGGCATCATCTGCCTCTTCTCCCTCCTGGGAAGGTGCCCCTGGGACTGGGTTATATGGAGGAGGTAAATGGTCTAATGGGTCCCATCGTTTAGAGTGGTCTGCCTCCTGTTGTTCTTTAAGTTTTAATATATTAACCCCGGTTGGCCATATTTCCCCTTTCCAGCATGAGGCATATTCACTTTCTTCTGGATCGAGGGGCTCCTTACTATTTACATAAACATTTAAAGCCTGACATATCCACCCCTCAAAGGACCCGTATAGGGGCCAAAACAAATTATCGGGTCTAATCTTCTCTTTAGTCCACTTGATCATACAATAATGTATCATTTTTATTTTGTCTTTTCCCTTAGTACAGGGACTACTATCCCAGTTAGATAATTGAATCCCCAGAGGACTGTCTGGGGGTATATCCGTAGGTACCTTTTTGCTCCCTTTCTTCCCGGGACCTGTCTGTTTACTCGACCTCTGTCCCATGTTCCCGAGGTCCACTCTCTCCAGTCCACTCGCTTCGCCCCTTCACCGGCCAAGTCCCTCGTGGGAGATTGGAAACGCGGTTATAAGGGCTCCGCTCTCACTTCGTAGGTCCGGAGACCATCCGGCCCACGTCTCAGTCACACACTCACTGACCTCAATCCCGCCCGACCGAATAATACTTACAGTCCTTTTCTTACTCGGGTTTTCGTGCACAAGAATTACGGGCAACCACGGTGATAGGGAGCTCCATCCTTGCCTTTGCCCTATAATATGGCTGAAAAATTTCACCTGTATTCTGAGGGGCTTCCGAGGGTCCTCTCCCGAGCCGCTGAAATCAACAGGGCGCCTCTCGTTCGTGGTCCTCCGGAGCCCCTGCAGACAAGGTGATCACGTCGGGGTCACCAATTTGTGAGAAATGCACTCACGCTGAATTTCATGAATTTTACAAGTTTATTATAGAACAAAGGCAAACAGCGCTGGGCGCGTGGTCAAAACCAGAGGCGCGCCGGTTATACCCAAACTCGCTTTTTTTATACACCGTGTTCGTGGCGTTTCCAAGGGGTTATTTTAATATTTCAGGTATCTATTAACATAACTCCACCCCAGACCACCCCCACTTGCACGCGTCTCTTGTGGTTCGGGGGGGCCTTCGGGGATCTGCAAGGGATGAAGTCAGTAGTCTTCCTCTGGCTGCACTTTTCACCCTGTCGTTTTCCTCCAGTCGCACTTTTCAATATTTTGATATTAAACTTCTGTTTTTCCTTTGTTCTTCTCGTATCTTTCATGCTAAATAATCTTTGACCCCCAAAGTACTGTTCTCATGCTAACAAATCACTCCTTATCTTCTTACTTGTGTTCTCAGTTTCTCTCGTCCTTGAGTCCATATGTCTGTTTTCCTGTGGTTTCACAAATCTATCTACACATCCTTTAATTACTTGAGTTGCAGGATGTCTTATCTCATCAGAGGCCTACAAACTATAAAATACAATTGACATCTGGAATATACCTTATGCAGTAGTTAAGCAAATTTCAGTGTTCTCGTTTTGCGAAAGCCAATATACATTTCACACTCCCCAGCACAGCTTAGCTGCACCAAATCATTCAAGGCATAGCTGCTCTGGTTCGGGGTAAACAGCAGCTTGGGGTCCCAGTTGGAGGGAGCTTTACATCTTCCTATGTGCAAAGGACATGAGGGAGATCGCTGAGGATCACTGGGCTCTGGCAGTGTCCTCAGGGGTGAGGAGGCCCTGTCCAGAGGGGTGCTGGTCCCCCTCACATCAGAGGGGTGGCAGAGATGAGCACCTCCCAGGATGAGGCCCCAGACCCCAGGTGCATTAACCCTCTTTGCACCCTCAGGTGCAGTGCCAGAGGGTTTCCTGCAGGCCCTCCTGCCCACCCACTCACTGCAGAGGGATCCAGCAGCCCAGTGGACTTGCGCTCTCTCCCCCAAAGACAGGGGCTGTGGGTCTCTGCCAGCACCACTCACCTGCATTCATGTCATTCTGCTGGGCAGCTCCTGCACCACCTGCTCACACCCATGTGCGCACTTATTTGCAGCAAAAGCCCACTCAAGATGCCAATTTGCTTTTGCTCTGCAGGTTACACTTGTTATTTTCTCCTCTCCAACTCTTGCTCAAAATACCCACTGGCTCCTAGGACTGGGTACCTCCTGTCCCATATTCCTCCCATCCTCACCCAGGAGGGGCAACACTCCCACATCTGGGTTGGCAGAAAGGACTCGACAGGGGCTGCAGTTACGTATTTAACCAGCTGCATGTTTAGTTGCATTTTGCAACATGTAGATTGGGCAATTGGTGGAAGTAAATCTTCATATTCATTTTTCATTAGTTTCTAGACAGGAGTGCTGCTGTCTCTCTGCATGGCACTAATTTGGGTCTTTACCCTCTGACCAGATACCAGTTTTCATGTAATAAGAAATGTACCTCTCTGTGAGCTCTCTTCATCCAACAAATTCAGCTGTAAGTACCCAAATGTCCAAAGTTACTGGGGTGCTGCCAGGCAGGCAAAGTGAGTTTGCACTGCCTCCCAACACACCCAAATGGCATTAGGACTCACCATTAAACCATGATTGTTCTGCACTCCTTGTGCAGCAGGCCAGCAGACCACAACAGCTGTATCATCTCAACCAGTATAAAGCCCCTGCCAAATAAATAGAATAAAATCACACCAGACTAGCAAACCGAGCAGCAATTCTTTCGGGCAGATGAGAGCTAATTGTGAAGGCATTTCCAATGTTTCATTTTGCATTTCAGGGCCCAAGATCGTGCCTGTACAAAGTTTATTCATCAGTGGGGATCCTTCCAGCTTAGAGTCACAGCAGAAATTTGAACAATCATTGCTTGAAAAGAGGTTTGTGGGGCCTGACCTCAAGCAAGAAGCAGTTTGAGGAAATGATCCCCCTCCATTGGAGACAGCCCCAGTTCAGCTCCAGGAGCTGAGGGGGCTGCAAGTGCTCATGGCACGGCTGGCATCTCCCAGACTGCCCCAGTCTTGACCTTCAGTTCAAAGGGGGCTCGTTGCTTTTCCTTTTGTAAGTGCTTCCATACCTCCTGGTAGCTGTTACAGTCCCCACAGTGGTGCAAAACCCACTAGCAGCACAGGACATGGCAACCTGCTGGGCAGGAAATGAGGAGGTTGTGTGGATTGTCTGGCTCATAGTTCACAAACAAGTTTCAACATGTCTAGTGCACACAGGCGACTCATGGGGGGTTACAAAAGCGACCCAGCCTTGGATTGCCTTGAGGCTCTGTCTCTGCAGAGACGACTCACGGGGAGCTGTGGAGACAGCTTAGCCCTGGGTTGTCTGATAAACCCTAAACTAAACAGGGCGGTGGCTGCACCATTCAAAGAACCAAAACCTGAATGGAGCCTTGAAATCCCTTAACAAATAGTATACCCTGAGTCTCAATCCAACCACTATTTAGTTGCAAATGACAACCTTGTGTAGTCAAACAATCACAGACCAACAAAGGCTCAGATATACATAATCCATTTAGGCATATATCATAATCCACTCAGACATAGTCATACACACCATTCCACAAGTCAGGGGATAAAAACTCTAAGATTCAGGTTGGAAATGGGGGAGTCACTTTGCCAACTATACAGTTAGCTTGTGAAGGAAGCCCTTGCCCCCCTTGATTGGGACGCCGGTTGAGGTAACTTCCCTGGGATTGAAAGCCCTTACCTGGAGGGGTAAGTGAATATCATTTATGCTTTAAGTTTGTAAATGCATGTGTGCTTGTGGTTGTCTGCGAATCACTCATGGTTGTAATAATGTACTACTCTTGCCTTAAAAAATTGCAATAGTGCATTCCTCCATTGTATCTGTAAAACCTGCAATTAGTGGCGAGTTAAGTCTGTAAGTGAAGTTCAAGTCGTTTGCTTGAACCTTGCAGTTAAGTCTGTAAGTGAAGTTCAAGCTGTTTGCTTGAACCTTGCAGTTAAGTCCTTTTCCGTCACAGAGGTAAAGAGAAATTCTCCTTTGCATGCAACCTGCTAACACAAGTGCAAATTTCAAGAGATATCTGGGACAGTGTCTTCCTACAAACACTGATGCTTTACCAGTGGGGGTGGTTGCAATGGTACGCCAGAGCTCTGCCTTGCTCCCAGCCCTCCCTGAGCCTCACACCAAAGCTTTTAGTGCCCTTCATGTAGCAAAGCATTTGCTGCTGATACAACCATGAATGAATCTCTCTAGAGCTTTTTGGCCTTGTATGGTGCTTCCTTACAGAAGCATGGGGTAACTCCATGTTTAAAAAGGCCACATCTCATGGTTGCTGTTTTAGAGGTGTAATGCAGTGCAGACTTACTGTAGCATGAAGGAGAATTAGTCTTTGTTTAAAGTTTATGATTTTTTTTTTATTAAAAGGTGAAGCTTCTGCACACTGAAATTAGGTGTATTCAGCATTATGCTAATTATTGTTGACAGGCACTTAGGATTGATTCAGCCTTTCCCTTAGTTATGGACCATTCACTGAAGTACAAGTAAATAGGTGCTGTGTAAGGCTCCCTGGCTGGAAGCGTGTGTGAAGGGATCCCTTGGACTGAGCTGGCACAACAGCCACACATTTCTGACTTGGCTGGCCACTTTCATCAGGAGACCAGTGAATCACTTCTCTTAAACCTGGGCATTTATCAGCCCTAATCCTTTGCCAGAGATGTCAGCATCTTTTCCCTTTTCTTTTTTTCACGTGAAAAGGGCCTGGCAGAGGTGCAGTTTTGCTCCAGGGCTTCCTCAGTCCTCCTGTTGGTGTCTGCTAGGTGGGGGTGGTGGGATGCTGCTGCAATCTGGCATGATTTCCAGAGCAGCATCAGGCAAGGGCAGATGGCCGAAACATGCTTCTGCAAAGACTGCACGTGTGCTAGCAGTGTGTGTCAGTGGCCACGTCTGCCCTTTGGGCACAAGAACTATACCGGTGAGCAGTCCCGCAGGCAAACCTTCTTGCTCCTCCTTGGACCCGGCTGTGCCCGCAGAGCCCCTTGCAAGCACCTGCAGGATGCCCATCCTCTGCAACTCGTCCTTTCCTTTCCAAGCCCTCTGAGGTGTGGGGGTGAGCATTCAGGCCCTTTTTTTCTTCCTCACAGGCTCCCCTGTGCACTTTGGCCTGCTGGATGTGGCCCTGTCATGCTCATGTGTGGGGCAGACAGGGGCTGACACAGCACCCACACCCAGGCTGGGCATGGACCACACTGGGCAGAGCCTGAGGGCTAGGTGGAGAGAAATCAGAAAAGACAGGCAGAGCCCACAGCTCATCCCCATCCTCAGATGAGCCAGAGCCTGGTGAGTGCTGCTGTGGGGGAGTGCACCAGCCTCAGAAATTAGCCTGGGAATTAACACTGTCTAACAGAGGGACGAGTATGACAAAATGAGCTTGCTTGCCTTGCAAAGGGGTAGTGTACACCAGCAAGACAGTCTAGGAGGCTGCCAAAGCCTATTTACCTCCTGTACGCAGAGCATCCTGCTAGCAGCGCCTGTGAAGGCACCTCCAGGGCTTGCCTCCTACCGGTGCCCCTGGTGCTGTAGAGGAGCTGAAGACATGCAGGGTGTCACAGCACCGATACCATCTGCCTTCAGGCATCTGCAGGTGCTCAGAGCCCTTCCTGGTGTCATTTCTGATGACTGATTGAGGGTTGAGCCTGGAAGTCTCTGCTTCCCCACAGAAGGGAGAAGAGAAGACACTTTCAGTCCATGTCTGTTTTTGTCTAAAGAACATTGCTGAATACAATCCAATTCAACCTCAGTTCTCCAATAAGCCCAAGCCTGGCAGGCATGTGATTACCACTTGAGACTCACTGGGAGAAGCTAATCCATGACTGCTGGGTGCAGTCAAGATGCACAGGTTGTGGGGGACACCTCTGTCCTCAACCTCTTTCTTACACTCCCTCTCCAACCACTCCATAACATCTACCATGGGAAAAGAGCTCCTTGGAGCAAAGGAGCCTTTGCTCTAACCCAGGGTGGCTGTTTGTGTGCTTTGGTGGTGGTCATGGTGTTGCAAATATTCTGATAAAGAAATCAAAATTTAATCACATCATAGAAGAGTTAGGTTTGATTAAGAAGTAAAATTGTGAAGCATAATGTATAGGATTGTTAAGTTTGAAATGTAGCCATAGAAACTTTAGGAACTGTGTTATGTGTGACTATAGGAACCTTAATATTGTTAAAGTTTGAAATAGCTAACCATAGAAACCTCACCAGGAAGTTACTAGTTTTTCTATGTTTTGTTTCAAGAAACTAAGGAAACTGTCATGGACACCAGTTATGCTGCTTGGAACCCCCTTACCCTTCCCATCTCAATTTGAGTATTGAAGATTCCAATGAGGAGAGCGAAGTGAAATTGACCAATGATTGTTTTTAAATAAGAATACTGATAAGGTTATATAATCAAAGGACCAATCATTATAAAGGTTAAATTTAAGAGTGAGCATAGTATGCATTTTTATGTAAAGAGCTTATGTAACAATGACCTGACAGAAAAAGTCTATAAAAACTGATGGATTTTGATACTAAGTTGGACACGCCTTTGGAGGAGCGATCCCCTGTGTCCCCAATGCTGCAATAAACGAAGTGCCTGCTTCTTAACTTCACATTGGTGTTAAGGAGTTTTATTCCGGATTTCGGTAACAGTTTTGGCACCCCAGATGGGACCTTGCGAGTGAGACTGGACGAGATTGAGTGTTGATCGAACTCCGGCCGGCACCGAGGTATTCATGGGGAGAACCATCACCCTCGACTCACAAAGCTCCTTGCAACGTTCCCTGGAAAAAAGGTAAGGCACTTCTTTGAAATTTGTTTGGATAGCCTGCCCGTAAGGCGCGGTGAAAGCTTCGCAGGGTTGGGGCTCAGAGGGTACCCATTTGCATTGGAAGCCTAGGCGTCTGCCCGTAAGTCATAAGCGAAAGCTATTGCTGGGTTGGACTTTGCGTATTATTTGGGACAACTGTCATTTGCATTTGTTTGGTATTTGATATTTGGTATTTGATATTTGGTATTTGAATGTATATAAGTATAATGGCATTAGCAAAATTGTTTAAGAATAAGAGTGCAGGAAATATAACTGCTGATGAAAAGATACCAAAAACATCACCGTTGGGATGTTTATTGGCACATTGGGGTGAATTGCAGGAAAAATGGTAAACAAACAGAACTTTGAGTTATAATACTATATTGCAATTAATGTTGTTTTGTAGGAGAGAGAGTAAATGGAATAAAGTGCCATATGTAGATTTGTTCTTTTTAAGTGAAAGTATCTGACGGGACTGGAGGGGAGTCTCCCAGCAGAACCTCTGGTTACAGCTAAACTGGGAGAACAGAAAATTGAATTTTAATTGACACTAGAGTCACCTTTTCAGTTTTAAATACCTTAGAGGGAGAGTTAAGTTCTGAAGAAATTGGTGGTGGTGGTGCAACAAGTGAACGAGAAACTAGACCCTTCTTTAAATCTTTAACAATGAAATTAGGAAAGCAATGGGTCACTCAGCAGTTTTTGTATGTGCCAAATTCTCCTAAACCCCTGTTAAGGAGAGATCTATTTGAGAATTTAGAGGCAGAAATTAAATTTAAAAATGGAGAGATTAAAATTTTAATTCCAGAAACTAAACATATCGAAGCAATGGCTTTGTTGTTACAGGATGGTTACCAAAAGCAGAAGATTATACCAGTCAAAGTAAATAATGCTGTAATTCCATTGGAATTACATTACAATTGTAATTACATTGGAATTGTCTGGACTGGGAAGTTCCCGGTAAATCCAAAAAGCAGAACCTGTGAGAATTGATTTAAAGCCAGGATCGAATCTGGTAAGAATTAAACAATACCCCCTAAAACTGGAAAGTCGGAAAGGGTTAGCATCAATAAAACAAAAATTTCTAAGATATAAATTGTTAATAGAATGCGAATCCAAATATAACACCCCAATCTTGCCTGTTAAAAGGCTAATGAAAAAGATTACAGATTAGTTCAAGACCTCAGAGCAATAAATCAAATAATACAAGATATTCATCTGGTAATAGCAAATCCTTATACTTTGTTAACAACCCTAACAGAGAAACAAGAATGGTTTACAATGTTAGACTTAAAAGATGCCTTTTTTTCTGTATTCCCTTGGATCCCAATAGTCAAGAACATTTTGCTTTTGAATGGGAAAATCCTGAGACTGGGAGAAAAACACAATATACATGGACAGTCTTGCCTCAAGGCTTTAAGAACAGCCCTACCATTTTTAGAAATCAATTGGCATGAGAATTAGAGATTTGGAAGAAAGAAAATAATCAATAAATCTTATTGAAATATATGGATGATCTGTTAATTGTAGCTGAGACAGAAGAACAATGTACAAAGTTAACTATTAACTTTTTGAACTTTTGGGGAGTCAGTGGATATCGAGTGTCAAAAGAGAAAACCCAAATAACCCAGAGAGAAGTAACTTATTTGGGTTTTGAAATCCTAAAAGGACAGAGACAATTAAGAACTGAAAGAAAAGAGACAATTTTGTCATCTCCCTGAACCTAAGACTAAAAAATTAATTACGAGCATTTCTGGGAATGGTTGAGTGGTGTCACCTGTAGATTATAAATTGTGGCTTGCTGGTCTGACCTTTATACGAGCAGCTCAAAACCTCAAACAATGGATTGGACTGATGCTGAGAAAGCTACTTTCAAAGAATTGAAACAGGCTGTAATAGGGGTGCCAGCCCTAGGCCTGCCAGATCTCACAAAGACATTTGAACTCTTTACTCATGAAAGAAGAGGTATAGCTCTGGGTATCCTGGCCCAATATTTAGGGCCAAGTTGGTGAGCTGTGACCTACTTCTCGAAGCAATTAGATAATGTGAGTCTGGGATGGTCTGGTTGTCTGAGAGCCGTCGCTGCAACTGTGCTACTGATCCAAGAAGCTCGTAAGTTTACCTGAGGACAAAGGATTATTGTGTATGTTTCCCATATGATAACTATTGTGCTAAAACAGAAAGGGGGGCATTGGTTATCCCCTAGTAGAATGCTGAAATACCAAGTGGTGTTGCTGGAACAAGATGATGTTTACTTAAGAACTACTACCATCATTAACCCTGTTGTGTTTTCAACAACTGATCAAGTTAAAGGAGAACTGGAACATGACTGCTTGCAGACAATCGAAGGAGTTTACTCCAGCTGACTGGATCTCTGAGATGTGCCACTAGAAGAAACAGATTGGGAACTATATACCGACGGAAGCAGTTTCATCCGTGAAGGAAAACGTTTATCAAGATAGACAATAACTACTGAGGAGGTAATTGAATCACGAGCTTTGCCTTCGATTATATCTGCCCAAAAGGCTGAATTGATAGCTCTTATTCGAGCTCTGGAACTAAGTCAAGGAAAGCGAGTCAACATTTGGACAGACTCAAAGAATGCTTTTGGAGTAGTACATGCACATGGAGCAATATGGAAAGAAAGAGGACTGTTATCTGCACAAGGAACCACCATTCAGCATGCAGAACAAATACTGAAATTGTTAGAAGCCATTCAAAAACCAACAGCAGTTGTGATAATGTACTGTAAAGCACATCAGTTAGGTAAGACTGTCCCTGAAACAGGTAACCGATTGCATGATAGAGCTGCTAAAGAGGCTGCAGAAAAAGGCATCCTAGCACTAGTTCCAGGGAAAAGTGTAAAATTGCCTAAAGAAACTCCAAATTATAATGAAAAAGCCGAATAATTAATTATTAAATTGCAGGCTAACAAAAATGAAACAGGATAGGCTGTAACACCGATAGGTCAAATAATAGTCCCACCTGCAATAATGAGAAAACTTGCCCGAGCTGAACATAACAAAGTATATTGGAGAACAGAAAGTAAAATATGGCAAAGATTATTTAAACAATTATAAGCAGATGTGAAATTTATATACAAAATAATCCCCAAACCAGTAATAAGATTATCTTTGGAATTATTAAACAAGAAAAATTTCCAGGAGAATATTAGTAAATTGATTTTATAAAATTGCCTTGAAAAGAAGGATACTGATACATCCTAGTTTTAGTTGATATCTTTACTGGATGGCCTGAGGCTTTCCCTTGTTGCACCAACAAAGCAAGAGAAGTAGTTAAAGTCTTGCTCAAAGAGATAATACCAAAATTTGGGGTGCCTGTAGGAATGTCATCTGACAATGGCCCTCATTTTATAGCAAAGATTATAGGACAATTTGAGCAAAGTATTATCTATAGATTGAGACTATCACACCCCATATAGACCACAAGCGAGTGAAAAAATAGAAAGAATGAACTATACCCTTAAGCAACAGTTGAGTAAAATTTGTCAGGAAATCTCACTCACGTGGATTAATGCATTACCCATGGCTCTATTAAGAATCAGAGTATAGCCAGAAGAGAAAGAAAATTTAAGTCATTATGAAATGTTATATGAAAGACCATATCAAGAGTCCTATGTTCTGAGTACCTTGAGTGCCTTTGGAGATATGTCTTTAAAGGGTGTTATGATTTAAAAAAAAAAAAATTCTTTTCAAGAACTTTGTCAGTATGTCTCCACAGCTGGACCCTTAGAATTGGACATAGCAGCGCATCCCTTCCGACCAGGAGATTGAATATATAAAATCGCTGAGAAGTGGAAAGGACCATATCAAGTCATTTTAACAACATATATAGCAGTAAAGGTCTGGGAAAAGAACCTTGGCTTCATTATTCAAGAATAAAGAAAGCACCAACAGGGAATTGGAAGTCTAAAGAAACTGGTCCTTTGAAATTGAAAATCTATAAATAAGTTTCATGTTATCTACTTGGGAAAACAATTGTGTAAAGCTTATAATATTGGGGTTGCTATTAGGAATATTGTCAAGGGCAGTAATCTTTTTGTGTGTTATAGGGTTTAAGTATTTTTTAAGGAGTTCTAAACATAAGATAAACAAAATGAAACAATTATTGTTAGAGCTACTAATCTTGATTTTAATTGCCTTTGTAATTTTGATTTAAAAAAAAAAAATCTAGTTTTGTAATTGATTCAAAGTTTTGTAAAGATATAAAATATAACCTCAATAACAGCCTGCCTTCTGATTTCAAAGTCAGCCGAAAATCCAATTCCATGGAGAATATTGACATTGAATTTAACCAAAACTTGAGAAAAGATGTAAAACAATGAGAATCAGTTTAGCAAATTAAATTGGATGGATTTAAAAGGCAATTATTTTTTTTAAAATTTGAAAGGAATTATAGCATTTTGAATTATAACATTACCAAACCATCCACCTCGTGGGCAAAAGAATTAATTTATTGCCCTTCGGGAGAAACTTGTACAAACACCACTTGGGGCTGCCAATTGCCAAAACCATAGAGACAAGTGCAAAAAGGAACTTGGGATCATATTTAAAATATAGAATGATGTTTAGAATTTACTGAAGTTCCAGGATCCTTGTTAGATCCGCCCAGAGTCAGGACCATCTTATGGAAATTTAGATTGGTTTAGACAGAGAAAATCATGCATCCTAAATAGAACTGTATGAAAGTTTATACTTGTAACTCCTCTGACCCAGAAATTCAAAGACTTTATCCAGTAGCTAAAGCTCCAAGATGGAGATGTACTTGTAGAAATTATAATAATATTTTAAATGATACTTGGTCCCATTTTAATAATGGAAGAAAAATTTGGCCTGGAATTGACTGTATTAAAGGACAGGTGAAAAGTTTAGGGTTAACTGTTTGGGTGAGTAGTGATGGTACATGATCCACTCACCTTTTCATGAAAGATAAAAGCAAATAATGGACTTTAGACTTAATAACTCTATACCCTCTCTGGAAGAAATCTCCCTTGCGGCCTCAATGGTGGAACTGGGTAAAGTGAGAAGATGATACCTGGCAATTGCCAAGTATTAGAACTAAAATGTGTATTGGCTTTGTGTGGCAAGGTTTTGGTAGCGGGCTGGGTTACAGGGGTGGCTTCTGTAAGAAGCTGCTGGAAGCTTCCCCTGTGTCCGACAGAGCCAATACCAGCCGGCTCTAAGTTGGACTCGCCGCCGGCCAAGGCCAAGCCAATCAGTGATAGTGGTAATGCCTCTGTGATAACATTTTTAAGAAGGAAAAAAGTTGGGACAGAGAGAAAACGGCAGCCGGAGAGAGAGTGAGAACATGTAAGAGAAACAACCCTGCAGACACCAAGGTCAGTGAAGAAGGAGGGGGAGGAGATGCTCCAGGTGCCGGAGCAGAGATTCCCCTGCAGCCCGTGGTGAAGACCATGGTGAGGCAGGTTGTCTCCCTGCAGTCCATGGAGGTCCACGGTGGAGCAGATCTCCACCTGCAGCCCGTGGAGGACGCCACGCCGGAGCAGGTGGATGCCCGAAGGAGGCTGTGACCCCGTGGGAAGCCCGCGCTGGAGCAGGCTCCTGGCAGGACCTGCGGATCTGTGGAGAGAGGAGCCCACGGAGCAGGTTTTTCTGGCAGGACTTGTGACCCCGTGGGGGACCCACGCTGGAGCAGGGTGCTCCTGAAGGACTGCACCCTGTGGAAAGGACCCATGCTGGAGCAGTTCGTGAAGAACTGCAGCCCATGGGAAGGACCCATGTTGGAGAAGTTCGTGGAGGACTGTCTCCCATGGGAGGGACCCCACGCTGGAGCAGGGGAAGAGTGTGATGAGTCCTGCCCCTGAGGAGGATGAAGCGGCAGAGATAACGTGTGATGAACTGACTGTAACCCCCATTCCCCGTCCTCCTGGGCCACTGGGGGGGGTAGGTAGAGAATCTGGGAGTGAAGTTGTGCCCGGGAAGAAGGGAGGGGTGGAGGGAAGGTGTTCTGAGATTTGGTTTTATTTCTCATTACCCTTCTCTGGTTTGATTGGCAATAAATTAAGTTAATTTTTCCCAAGCTGAGTCTGTTTTGCCCATGACTGTAATTGGTGAGTGATCTCTCCCTGTCCTTATCTCGACCCACAAGCCCTTTGTTATATTTTCTCTCCCCTGTCCAGCTGAGGAGGGGGGGAGTGATAGAACGGCTTTGGTGGGCACCTGGCATCCAGCCAGGGTCAACCCACTACACCACCAAACAGGAAAAAACCCACCAGAAATTGGTAATCAATTGGCAGATAAAGCTACCAAAGAGGCTGCAGAAACAGGCATCATGGCATTATTACCAGAAATAGAAATAACTTTACCGGAAACACCACCTAAATATGATAATAAAGATGCCAAATTAATAAAAGCCTTACAGGCACAGGAACAAACAGATGGGTGGGCTGTTACACCCACAGGGCAAATAGTAATCGCACCCTCATTAATGAGAGAAATTGCTAAACGAGAACATAATGAAGTACATTGGGGAACTGAAAATTTAGTAAAACATCTTCAAAAGATAGTTATAAGCTGGGCAATGACAGAAATTATCCAATGTATTACGGGAAAAATGTGAAATTTGTTGTAAAAATAACCCAAATACCAGCAATAAATTAATTTTGGGGGTTACAAAAGGAGGAAATTCCCCAGGAGGCTATTGGCAAACTGATTTTACAGAACTACCTAGAAAAAGGGGATATAGATATATCCTTGTTCTAGTTGATACTTTTACTGGATGGCCAGAGGCTTTTCCCTGTCGCACCAATAAAGCTAGAGAAGTAACTAAAATCTTGTTAAAAGAAATTATCCCCTTTAGGAATGTCCTCAGACAGAGGACCACATTTTGTTGCTGAAGTTATAAAACAATTGAGTAAAAACTTAGCCATAACGTGGGATCTCCATACTCCTTATAGGCCACAGTCAAGGGGAAAAGTAGAAAGAATGAACTATATACTTAAATTGCAGATTGGAAAAATATGTCAGGAAACATCAATGACTTGGATACTAGTGCTACCTTTAGCACTGTCAAGAATTAGAATACAACCTCATGGCAAAAACAGTTTGAGCCCTTACGAGTTACTTTATGGAAGGCCTTAAAAGGCCCTGCATATACCAGGGACAATCCACATTAAAGGGGAAATGGATTTAAATAATTACTTAATGTCTTTGGGAAAGACTTTGCAGGAATTGCAAAGATACATGACGACAAGCAGGCCCTTGGAACTGGATACACCAGCCCATTCATTTCAACCTGGAGACTGGATCTACATCAAGTCGTGGAATTCGGAGCCGCTAACTGAAAAGTGGAAAGGACCATTCCAGGTACTCCTGACTACTTATACAGCTGTCAAGGTCCAAGGGAAAGGCCTGTGGATTCATTACCCCAGGGCTCCAACCTCATGGACAGTTGAACAAAAGTCTCCCTTTAAACTGAAATTGGAAAAGTTATGACTGATTTTTATGTTTTGTTTGTAACAATTATGGTAACAATGAGTCAAGTATTACCAGCTATCAAAATTGGATGATCCTCCATAACCTGACTTTACAGGTAGAAAGCTTAGCTAATGCTACAGAAGAAGGATTACGAGATTTAAATATACAAGTGCAAGCCAATACTAAAATGACATTACAGGATCGTTTGACTCTCTATTTACTCCTTCTCAAAGAACATGGCATCTGTGGATACTTAAATTTGCAAAATTATTCATGCTGTGTTCATATTCCAAATGTAACAGGGGGCCTAAATGAACAACTGGACAAGATCAAACAAGCAGCACAAAGTAGTAAAGAATTATGAGCAGGACTAGAGAATTCGTAGTTAAACAAAATACTCCAAGGACTGGGATTCTCACTGACTAGCTGGCTGGCAGGCCTTTTGCAGAGCCTTATTGTCATTGTAGTTGTTTTAATTGTGATATGTATCATGGTAACTTGCCTTAAATGGGTGTTAATGAACACCTTTATTTCATTAACATGAGGCTACTAAAGAATAGTAGCCTCGACATTCTGGGGATTTGAAGAAACTTGAAGTAAACTCACCTCTAGTGACTGGATTTGTTATACCAAAGAAACTGTTTATGTATCATTGCTTGCATTCTAAAATGAAGGATAGAGCTTAGAAGCACTATACCTTCAAAAGAAAAGGAGGGATTGATAGCTTGCAGCCGCTTTCCTGCAAAAAAAACCTGCTCCTTGCAAAATTAGCAGAGATAAGATGCTCGCTGAAGAATTTAGTGCGACCTTGCTTAGGCTATAAAGTACAGACTTGGTGACTCTGTAATAGATAAGAAAGAGAGTAAAGGGAAGCAGACTGCTTTTAACTGGTTCCTCAGGGTCTAGCTTAGATAAACAGTGTCTGCTTAGAAGGGTGCATGCTCAAAGGTCTGGGTTCATCCAGAGGACAGCCCAGAGAGACTACTGACGACCACCAGGGACCCTCAGAAGACCACTGACTCTTCCTGGAATAAGAAAGAGCATGCGCCAAATAGATTAGCATATGTTAAGTAGTTCTCGGGACTCTAATGAATATGTATGTAATGTAAAGATAAAAGCTGTATAGTTTTTGAACACAGGGCGCCACCTTTGCGAAACGATTCGCGTGTGTGCCCAGCAATGCAATAAACAATGCCTGCTTTCTAAAACCTCAAACTGGTCTTAGAGAGTTTTCGTAACTGGATTTTCGGTAACACCGCATTGGAAAAAAAAAATCCATCCTCAAGCATAACCTAGCCACTGCATAGAAGACAGAGGGGTGTTGCAAGCTGGTACCACCTTCCCAAGCGTGGCCTGAATGCTTGGCCAGCAGCTACATGCTCTGGTCACACAAGGCAAAGCCAAAGCCACAGACAGCTTTGGTTTGTTTGCAACAAGACAGGATGCAGGTGTCCCTGGGCTTCTTGGTTTGGCAGGTCCCACTGCCTCCCCCGTGTCACCACATCGCAGAGCACACCCAGCAGATCTGGCACAGCCAGGAGGATGGGCAGGGTGTATTTCAGCAGGGTGTATCTTGTCTTTTCCCTTCCCTTGGTGGGGAGTGGCATCCTGATGTAATACCAGGGCCCAGGCACACTGCCACGCATGTGTCCCATTTTGCCACAAACCTCACAGTGTGCTGGCATTTAAGCCACGTTTCACAGCAATCTTGCCACCCTGGAGGTTGTCACTCCTCCACTGCAAGGACATGCACTCCTATTGACCCTACAGACTTTGTGGTGGATTTGAAGCTCTTGAAGTGTTTACAAAAAGGACTGCTGGCTGCTTCTACAGGCTGTTCTTTGCTCTCTTTTTTGTTTGTCTTACTGAGCTTTTACATCTTACCTGCCTGATGCCATTTTTTTGTCATCTAGACATGACTTCAGCTCTTTGAAGGGGGCCTCTCTGTTTCGAATAACCTCTGGCCCTGGCAGTTAGCCCTGCTGGCTCCCCTCTGCCTTTTGATACCAGGAGCCCTGAAAGGCTGCCTTAAATCTTTGCAGGCTTGCTGGACACTGTGTGACCATGCTGCTTCTTTTAACTTAATTTTATCTGAGTTTCCTCATTTCATGCATTTCCCCTTTCTGAAGCTGAACAAGATGCCACTGGACTTTTCAATCTTTGGTGATTACGCAGGGTCATGGAAATGAAGCATGTTGTGGCTGTCAACAGCGGGCAGCCCTTTGCTGAGAATGTTCTCAGTCCAGTCCTGCACAGAGCTCAGTTCCCCATCTTCCTCCCTGGACTTGTGGCGCACATGGAGGAGCCACACACTGATGCCTTGCTTGCCTCTGCCTGGTATTTCAAACCAGCCATAGGGGTGCTTGAAGACCAACAGCAGTAGTACTACACCCTGACTCTTCCTTTTGGTTGGGATCCCTGTTCCCAAAGGTGTATCTGTGGTGCAAAGGGGTCTGCATCCATCTTCTAAAGCAAGGACCCCATTGCTGGGGCCACACCTTGGAGAAAGGGCTCCTGCCCTCCTGCCTGTGGCTGGAAGTTGGTGCTTGCAACCACACGTGCTACTCACCTGCACAGTGCTCTCCAGGAGTAGCACCTGGCTTACCAGTCCTCACCTAAAACTCCCCTGCGCTGAAATCCATGGACTGTGCGCAGCTGCTGGTGCACAGAGACTGGCTCTTGCCCTGTAGCAAGCGTGTCCCCATGAGCACCACAGCAAGGGGAAACAGGGGCTCTGGGCTGTGAAAGCTGCTTGTGGGCAATGCTGCCACTAAAGTTTGTTCAGAGGAAACCTCCTGGGTTTCATTGTACAGATGGGGACACTGAGGCAGAGAGAGAGTCAGCGAAGGGGCCAAGGAAGGAAGTCTGCACGGCAGACTCTGATTTCAGTGCTGAGTTCCAGGACGATGCCACAACCGCAGTGCTGTCCTTCCTCCAGCTGAAAGGGAACCGGGCTGCGTCCCAGCATCTGGTCCTGCCTCAGCACTCCTGGGCTACTGCCACAAGTGGGGGTCGCACCGACCAGGGACCTGGGAAGCAGCAACTGTGACCCCAAGCTGGGACAGCCACCGTGCAGGGAGCTGGCATGTCCCTGGGCTATGCTCCATCTAGGCTAGCCTGAAAGCTGGATGTTCATCTGTATTCAGCATGCACAAAGCTCTCAGGGGTTAATATGAGCTCATACATGGCTTAATGTCCCCAAAGCAGTGATCGAAGAAGTGTCAGTCACCTGCATGCCCATCCCCAGCCTGGCAGCCCCTGCCCTGTATGGTGTGGCTGCTGCACGGAGCCTCATGGGATTTGGGGATGTGTCTCTGCCTGCTGGATGCTGGCAGGGTGGGCACCAGGTCTGGCTGCCAGGAGGGGCACAGGAGGGAAAGCCCCCCCCCCAACATGTGGACCTTTCCTGTGGACACACATGTGCCTGCCTGCACCCCATGCTCCCTTGAGCAGATGTCCACCCCTCTGCTGCCCTCAAGCTCAGTGCTGTCTGCAGCCCTTGCAAGAGAAGGGTCAATCCCAGCAGAGCATGAGCCTGTGTTTCCCACCACACTGACACTTCCCCACTTGCTCAGGTTTTAGTGCCTTTAGTGCCTTGAAAAGCTGCCATGCTAATGGGGTACCTTCTTTGTTCTCCATCAGATGCCACCCAGTTGCAGTGACGTGACAGTCACACTCCTTTGCCAGGCCTGATACTGGCTGCTACTGAGTCTGTCTGACAAGATACCCTCTGTTTTCCTGTGAGTTGTGCTGGTTGGCATGGCTTGCAGGTCTGTCCTCGGAAACTGTTCGTGACATTCTGGCTCAGCTGTAGGGTTCCCCCCTTCAATGACAGCTGTCTATTAGCTTGCTGTAGCTGCAGACCCCCAGGGCCTTGTGGTCACCCCTGGGGCTGCCTGTCCTGCCCTGTGTGCATCCCTGTCCCACCTCTCCCTGCCTGTTTTGCCCAAATGTGCATTCCCACCTCAGCTCTCCCAGCCTGTCCCCAAGGCAGCTTGGCAGTGCTCAGGTGCTTCCTCCCTTTCCAGTCTCCTACAGCAGCTTCTGAGAGCTGCCAGCATTGCTTCAGCCCTGGCAGGCATCCAGGGGCCATGGCCACAGCCTTTGCCCTGATGATGAGCCAGGTCCTGATGACCTGGGCAGAGAAGGTCCAAGGGGACCTGCCAGGACCCCCTAGCACTTGGCACCAGCAGGTCTCTGCCTCTCAGCTGGCGCATGTCCCTCAGGTTGTTGTGTGCATTTGGACTCCCACTGCACCCTTAATCCCCCCCCAGCCACCCTGTCACCCCATGCCTTTATCTCCCCCACTGCTGGGCCCCACAGACCCCCCCATCACCCCAGACCAGACCCCCCCATACCATGAAGCTGGGATCCTCTTTGCTTCCTGCATGCCGGATGATCTTCTCCCAGGGTTCATCTCCAGAGCTCAGCACTTCTTTGTTAAGATCTACTCCAAGATCTGCAAGGAGGCCAGGAGCAACTTCGTTGAGCAGCATCTGAGAGCTGTCTGCAAGGAGTAGGAGTGGAGGACATGGCCACTGCTCCAGGACCCCGCACAGGAGAGTGATGGGAGATGGGCAGGACCAAGTGTGCATCTCACTGCTGGTCTGGAGCTGCCCCCGGCCTCGCTCTGTGCCTCAGGGCATGTGAGGTGGGCACTGGTGCTGGGGCTGGCAACTGCTCTGCCCTGTGCCCACGGAGGGCAGGGGGACATGGGGCTGGCCCTGGCAGGCAGCCTGTCACTGGGAGGTTGGGAAGGGATTTCAGCTGGTGCAGTAATGAGGCAAGGACCTGCACTGTTTGCTAGAGTGAAGGGTTGCTGGGTTTGGGTTCAGGGAAGCGCTGAGGAGGGGTCATGCACACAGCATGACCGTCTTACCTGCTCCCATCTGCTCTGGAGGTGCTCACAAGGCTGTGGGCCAGCACCCATCCCTCTCTCCATTGCCACGCACACCCCACAGCACCCACCTTTCTGCTGCCATGTCCCAGCCAAAGGGGTGCTGAGGGATGCTGAGCTCCCTGTGCCAGTGGCTGGCTGAGCTGCCCTCCCCAGACCAGGGTCGGCTCCAGGGCATGGCAGTACCTGGAAGCTCCTCTCCCTGATCAGCCTGCCCCTGGTGGTACTCATGGCCCCATGTCCCCATCAGGATTCTGCAGCTGACCCTCTGGGGCCAGGCCACTGTCAGGGCCACCCAAGCCACAGCAGCAGTGCTGGCAGCCACTGCCCCATACACATTGCCACACACCTTCCAGCCATGCAGGCTTCACGGGCTTCATGCCCCATGCCCAGTTCCTGATTGGGACAGGCTATTTGATAACCACCAACTGGACTTTACTTGAGGTTAGCCAAATGATGCTGAAGAAGACTTCAGTAGCTGCAAACCCCGTAGCAGTGACCCCAAAGCCAGCCTCTCACACCCTAATCACCCCGCTATGGCCCCCTCTGCATCCAAGGCTGTCCTGGCAGCGAGCACCCATCCCTGTGGCTGAACTCAGTTGAGAGTCACTCAGTGTCAGCAGCACAGGCAGCTGGAAATCCCTTCTCCTGCCCCGGGGCTGACTCAGCACCACAGTTTGGCAGCACACAGTCCCCTTCCCCATTTGAGCCAGCCTGTGCATGTGGGGAGAGCAGCCTGGCCCTGTGCAATTTGTGAACAGCCCTGACCACCATCCCCTCTAAGAGGTTTATTAAAGCAGCCCATGTGCAATCCCTGGCCTCTCTAAGCCAGGATAGGGGCTTACACTGCTTCATTTCTGGATTTTTTTCAACTGTTTTGACTCACTCCACCACTGCAGACCATTTGTCCACATGGATGCAACAAGCTCCAGCATGGTGTCCTTGCAGCAAAGGCTGGAGCCTCAAGCAGAGCTTTTCCCTTCTCCTAGGGGCTACCGAGGTATAAAGGGAATGAATGGGTTCTTGGGGCTCATTCCTGCTGGACTTGGAGGTCCAACGCTCATGCTAGTGTAAGTTTAAAAGCCCCAGAGCCCTTCCTTGTGAGTGATCTGCAACCACTGAGCCTCATTGCCAGGTTGTCCCAGGCTCTGGGTCCCAGACCCACAACCCATCCTTCACCATCTCCTTCCCACGCTATTCAGGACTTCCTCCTGCTGCCCACAGGTTACAAGTTCCAGTTTGGCCACATGTACTGGGTCTGGCTGGGATGGAGTTAACTTTCCCCATAGTAGCCCTCATAGTGCTGTGCTTTGTATTTGTAGCTAGAAAGGTGTTGATAACATACCAATGTTTTGGCTATTGCTGAGCAGTGCTGGCACAGCATCAAGGCTGTCTCTCCAACAGTCCCCCCACCCCCAAAGGCCAGTAGGCTGGGGATGGGCAAGAGGTTGGGAGAGGACATAGCCAGGACAGCTGACCCAAACTGACCAAAGGGATATTCCATACCATATGAGGTTGTGCTCAGCAATAAAAGCTAAGAGAAAGGAGGGGAGAGGGGGCAATCGTTATTAAGGTGTTTGTCTTCTGGAGCAACCACTACGCACACTGAGGGTCTACTTCCCAGGAAGTGGCTGGACATTGCCTATTGATGGGAAGTAGAGAATAAATCTTTTTTTTTTTCCTTTGTTTCCATATGCGGCTGTCCTGGTTTCAGCTGGGATAGAGTTAATTGCCTTCCTAGTAGCTGGTACAGTGCTATGTTTTGAGTTCAGTATGAGAAGAATGTTGATAACACTGATGTTTTCAGTTGTCGCTAAGTAATGTTTAGTCTAAAGTCAAGGATTTTTCAGCTTCTCAAGCCCAGCCAGCGAGAAAGCTGGAGGGGCACAAGAAGTTGGCACAGGACACAGCCAGGGCAGCTGACCCAAAGTGGCCAACCGGGTATTCCATACCATGGGACGTCACATAAACTGGGGGGAGTGGGGGCAGGGGGTTATCGCCGCTGGGGGACTAACGGGGTGTTGATCGGTGGGTAGTGAGCAATTGCACTGTGCATCATTTGTATATTCCAATCCTTTTATTATTACTGTTGTCATTTTATTAGTGTTATCATTATCATTATTAGTTTCTTCTTTTCTGTTCTATTAAACCGTTCTTATCTCAACCCACGAATTTCACTTCTTTTCCCGATTTTCTCCCCCATCCCACTGGGTGGGGGGAAGTGAGTGAGCGGCTGCGTGGTGCTTAGTTGCTGGCTGGGGTTAAACCACAACAGCAGCCTTTGCTTTTCTTTATTAAACTGCCTTTATCTTGACCCACAAGGTTTTTTTCATGTTATTTTCTTCCCCCCTGTCCAGTTGAGGAGGGGAGTGATAGAGCAGCTTGGTGGACACCTGGCAGCCAGCCAAGGTCAACCCACCACACCGCACCTACGGACACCTTACTCACAACACCCTGAGCACCCTGGAGAAGCAGATGCCAGACTGAAATGGTGTGAACTCCTGTCTGAAACCTGCTTCGGCCCCCATGAGCGTGCACAAGGAATAAAGACAAGGAACCCTGAACAACGCTGCCTCCCTGAGACATACCATCATCTGATGATGTGATGTAGCCCCCCCCCAATCTGAACTGACAGGTCAAATCAACCCATTTTCAGCAAGAACAAAAGATGGGACAGGTTTATGAGATGCTCAGGAGTGGTGTCCCTAATGGCCAGCTCCTTCTTCCCTGCCCCAAGTCTCGGCAGAGCCTCTGAGCTTGTGTGGCACCACTGGCCAAGTACTGCCAGAGCTGGAAAGGGTCAAAACAACATGGGCTCATGCAGGACAGCAGAGAAAAGAAATACCCAGGCAGGGGCAGCCACATCCAGCTTGGGTCTAGGAATACACCAGAGGGGTGAGGAAAGGACCTCTGGTCCTGCACTTCGAGGGGACAATACGGGGACTGAATCAACTACTCTTGGCCAGGTGGGGTCTATCTCCTCCCTACTCCCATGGTCTGCCATGAGCCAAGGATAGTTAGGGACAACCTATCTCCTTCTGAAGGTCTGGTGTTGGCTGTGGCCGGAGGTAGGACAAAGCCTGCAGTGCAGTGTCCCAGCACAGGTACCCCTCAGGCTCTTCCCAGGGATGGGCTGAAATCACAAGGCTGTGTAGCAGGGAGCTCAATCAGCACCTTTTTTATTAATATACATCATAAAGAAATAAAGGCGAGACACCTTGTTCTAATGGGGAAATACAAATTAAATATGGTGCAATGTCTGCTAAGCAATGTATAAGCAGGAGGTAACCTTGCAAGACCAGGGCCCCTTGCCATGGGGAAGCCAGCCGAGGCACGATGCTGCGAGCAGCATCAACCCGGCCAAGGCACCAAATACTGGCATGGCCTTTTGTTAACACTGTTCCCCACCTGATGCGCAGTGGGCAGCATGAACATGGCAAGGAAGGGATTAACTGGCATTGCCTCTACCGAGGACCCCAGGACCCCCAGCAGCCCCTTGTGCTCATACACAACACTCACCCCCTCCCCACCCCACGGCACTGCTCAGCAAGACCAGAAACCCTATGCCAAGGGGAGTACCACCCCTCCCTCCCCATCTCCCCATCTCCCTCTGGGAGCACCCCTCTGCTCTACCTGCTGGGAGCACTGCCCCCAACTCCAAAGAGCATCCCTAGCCCAGTCAGGGACCCTGCCCTCACCCCCTCCCCTCCTACCCCCTCTCCACTGAGCATCCCAAGGCATCCTAGGCACTGGCTCCCTGCTCAGCATGGAGGGCACAGGGCCACCCCCCAAAGCACCCATCTCCACAGAGGGTGGCTCTACCCATTCTGGACCTATGTAACAGTGAACATCCACGCTCCTTCCTCATAATTCCATGCACCCCTTTTTGCTCCACATGCATACACGTACCCTGTCCCCCTCCCCTGGCTGTGGCCAGGCACAGCCCCAGGCCCTGCAGTGTGGCAGTGCCAGGCCACTTGGCCCAGTACAACCCACCAGGCACCACTATTACACATTAGGACAGGGCTGTTCCAGTGTGGAGGAGCCTATCTTGCAGCCTCCCTTCAAGCCGCAACGCAACCCATCAGCCCAGCCTTGCAGAGACCTTGCCAACACAAGGTGCTCCCACCCCTGTGGCTGATGATGCCAGGGATGCTGAAGGCTGCAGTCTGCACTGCCACCCCTGGGGAGGGGACAGCTAGCATCCTGCACCCTCCAGTGTGAAACTGAGCCATGCAGCGGGGCAGCACTGCCCTGGCAGGGACTGCTTGGGTTCCTGCTATGTATGAGTACATGGCTTACAGGTGCTGGAGATGGTGTGGGGTGGAGGGGGCTCAGATGGTCCCTGGTGTGGCTGCATGCACAGCGATGCCTGGTAATACGAGGTGCAGCTCGCAGAAGGCCCCAGGGGCCGAGTCAGCCTTTGGCAGCTGCACAAGGAGGAGCAAGAAGGAACCACCTACAGTTACTGTATTTTGTAATGGTAAGAAACTAGCAAGAAGCTGTGTCTGTTCCTCTGGCAGGGTGGGCTTCCCCAGATGAGCCTCAGCAGCCCACGGTACTGTGCTTGGCCTCCCAGCCATGTCAATAGTCCTCATCCTCCGAGTGGGTGACGTACATGATGGGCACCAGTCCTTTCTTGGAGCCAAGGCTGCACTGCAGCCAGTCACCGTCTACCTTGGAGATGACCTGCAGGATATCCCCCTTGTTGAAACTCAGCTGTCCTGCCTCCGTGGCAATGTGATGGCAAAGAGCTTTCACTTCACTGCAGGCAGAGGGAGGGGAGGAATGGTTAACTTGCCACAGCACACTCACCCCATTGAAGCCCAGGGACCACCGCGGGCACAGAGGAGTGAGGAAAGCACCCCCTGCCTCCCTCCCCAGACAGGCTCTCAGCTGCCCCCCAGCTCCCCGTCGCCTGCAGATTGCAGAGTTGGGGTGGACAGATGCACAAGCTGTGTCACTGCCCTGATCTGTCCCCTGGTCCATGAGTACAAAGGGGGCCAGGTGAACTGCAACAGGCAGAGCCATGCCAACCCCAACCCACCATGTCCCAGCAGCTGCAGGACAACCATATGGTGCCACTCACCAGGGAGGGTGGGCAGACAGCCCCCAGGCTGGCCACGCCTTGGGGGGCACTTCAGGTGGCTCTGGCTGGGGGGGCTCCAACTCAGGGGCTGCTTCTTGCCACATGCTTGCCCCGACCATCTGGGCCACCAGCTGGAACATGGACTTGTCCAAGCTCAGCCAGCTGGAGGGCAACCTGCAAGAAGGAGATAGAAGCAGGCAGTGGCAGGAAAGCTTACCCGGGGGCAAGGAGCAGCTGCTCTCATGGCAAGGTCATGCCTTAGAGGTCTGGCTCCATGCACAAAGTGCACTGTGGTCCCCAGGCTGTCTCCTGGTGGGGAGGGCTCAGCATCCTCCAGACACACCATGGCCTAGACTGGGAAGGACATTTCCAGTGGTCATAGAAACAAGAAGGGTGCAGATGGAGAGGCAATGCGAGGAGGGCCCAGCTACATGGGGCAACTTCATGCATCCTCCTCACCCATTGTGAGCAACAGGGATGGCTCCATGTTTTGCTCTCACTTAGTACTTGTTTTTGGGAGGGATGAGGTGATGATGGGGGCGGTGCAGCAGGGGCCCTTCCTGCGGAGAGGGAGCTTAGGAGCTGAGGCAGTGGTAGAGCTCAGGCAGAAGACTGAGCAAGGGTAGGAACCAAGGAGGGAAATGGTGGTGTGGGCAGGCAGGCAGGCAGGGCTGGACAGGGGTGAGAGACCTCTCCGTTCACACGCTGCCTCTGATGTACCACCATGGTGTAGCCCAGTGGTTGGCTATTGACCTGACTTCCACCTGCACTGCTGCAACCCCAGGTTAACCAGCCCTCCCCAGCCCCATCCCTACCTGTTAGGCTGCCTGGGCTCTTTTTGCACCTTCCTGGACCCAAACAAGTGTCCCCACTTGATGGGCTGGCTGCCCTTTGATGCACTGATGCTGCTTTCCTCTTGGGGGGCTGCTACTGCTACTCCCACTCTTTGCTGAGTCCCAGTCTCCTTTTCCTTGCTGTGCTTCAGCTCTGTAAGCACCGAGTCTGGGGGGCTGCCCATCCAGAAGGGCCAGCTCCATTCCTTCACCTCTTCGCCAACCAGTACCTGCTGGGGCTTTTCCAAGGGCTCTTCCACAGCTTCAGGACTTGGCTTGCTGGCAGCCTTGGGCCTCCCCTCCAAGGTACCCTCAGCCTCTGCACCCTCTATCACCCCTTCGCGGGGGGATGGTGCCTTGCGGGTCTCCACTGACCTGGGCACAGCATTCAAAGCTGCCGCCTTCTTCTCATAGCGGATGAACTTCGAGCCTTCGGCCGAGCCCTCGATATAAATCTGAGAGCTCTGCATGAGCTGGTACCACCAGCCCACCTGCTTATCCTTCTTCCCCTCCCATGTGCTCTCTCGTACCTTCCTCTGCTCTTCCTCCCTGTTGCCATCTCCGCAGGAGGCCCCCACCCCCTTGATCCTCTCACTTGCAGCTTGCTGGGGGCTGTAGCCTGGTGAGATGTCATCATCTCTGGCACCCACTTTGCATGCTTCAGGGGCAGTGCTGCAGTCGTAAGGATCCTCACTGCTGCCCCGCATCCGCATCAGCTGCAGGGTGGAGTGTGTGGAAAGCAGCAGGTCCTGCTTCACACGCAGCAGCTCCTTTTGCTGCTGCTGCTCTTTGCTCATCTGCATCAGGTGATGTTCAAAAAGGAGGTCTAGGTTAAAGGGTAGCAGGGAGAGAGGCTGGAGCAGGAGCAGGAGCTCCTCAAAAAGAGGCTGGCATACACTATGAGACAGGCACAAGAAGCCTACTGGCTGGTAGTGTGCCAGGATGATATCTGTAGGGCAAGAGACATTTAATTAGATGAGAGGCCCTTGCCACCTTTGTCAAACCACCAAGAAGCTGCTGAAGCTATGGGGAAAGGAGTTGGACACTAGTTTTTGGTCACAGATGTGGCTGCAGTGTGAGGCTCAGCACTGGGTCAGGGAGCACCAGATGCTCTGTGAGCTCTGGGCAAACTGGCCCAGGTCCTGCTTCCAGTCATGCCTGCAGCCAGGACCTGCCTGTCAGACTATCCACCAGGATGACCTCTGTCACAAATGCCATGGGAGTAGGGTGCAAATAAAGAGCATCAAAGAGGGTTGGCACACATTAAGATTCTCTTCCCCACCTCCTGGAGATGAACAAGGAGCTGAAGATCTGGCCAGTACCAGTCCTCTGCAGAGAGAGAGGTGTCGGGGACAGCTGAATACAGTCTTTCTAGGGATCTGGCTGGGCTGAACTGTGGATCCTAACAAAATGAACTAGCATTTCTACCTGCAGCATTCATCTTTCACTTCATTTGACCACATCTGCAGTGCCCCCCCCAGCTTTGTTGTCAGGTCTCACTCCCAGGGAGAGAGTTGGGAACAGGATTTGTGGCCGTTTGGCTCCAGTGAGATAACAAACTTACACCATAGACAGGACTTGCACCTTATCTCCAACCCTTTTGCCTATCCTTCTGTGTCCTGACAGCCCAAACAGAAAATTGGCGTAGTCAGCAGGATTGCCATGGATAAACTGCTGCAAAAATATAACTATGCCCCTTCCCAGGCTGGGAAGGAGCGGGCCCAAAAGTTTTGGAAGAATGAGAATGCATTGAGCATTGTCAGGCTGTGCATTTGTGTGGTTTTAGGAGCCTGTTTATCTTGTGCTCAGCAAGAAGCTAAGGAAGCCCCTGCTCCCAAATAAATTTCTGATGTAGAATATGCAGCTTTGAAATCAGAAAATGAGGTGTTGAAGTCCTCATTGGCCTTTGAAAGGGAGACAGGAGAAAAACTAGCTGATAAACTTGTGAGTGAGAATAATCATCTCAAACAACTATTGGAAAGGGTGAATCAGCTATTAGATAAAACCTGAATATTCTATAGCAAGTATATTACAAATATTGCTTTCCAAAATCTATGCTTAAATTACTGTTGTGAACTTTATTCAACTGTGAATGAATCTCAGGCTGCTATTATAGTCATAATCTCTTTAGATATAAACTGTTGACCAAGTCTGAGACTAGGAGTTGATCCAGCCGCACCTAGACTCCGACAGGAGTTTAGAAAGCAAGGGGGTCTTCTCTGAACCTCGTGACTCAACGGGAGGGTCTCCCCTACCTTTCTCTAACTCGATTTTTCTTTGTATGTTTCTCTTTTACCCTATTGCATCTTTGGTCTCTGTATACATAATTTTAGTTTGATTCTAACTTAATTTTCCTTTGTATGTTTCATCCATGTATTAAATAATAGAGTGAACCTTGCCATCGAATTCTGTGAAGTCACGCTTTTATAAATTCCTATTGAATCAGTTTTGCTAATACCCTTAAAGGTGATTCTTTAAGTGGTCCAAACCACTCCTTTTGCAACAAATTGATGTCATGGACAGGATGGCAAGTAGTATCACTGATTACTTACAAAGCATGGAATAAGTTCGAGCCCCAGATTTTCAGAGGAATGGGCTCGTGATAACTGGCATGATTGGAAAACTGTTGAAGAACAGCTAAAACTGGCCAGGATCAATATAAAAGTTGGAGGAAAGGGTTGAAATGATGCTTATGTAAGCTCCCCATCCCCCTGACATCATGCAAATTAGGAAACCAATTGTATCCCCTGAAGAATGGGATGGAAACATATGGGGTGACCCCAATGATAGCTATGCAAGGGGAAATAACCCTCTGTCTCCTTTAGATTCCCCCAAATATGAGGCCAGGCCCATTATAAAAAACAGAAGAAATCGCTGGACCTCGGGGTGGAGTAGGAGATCATACCCGAAAAACCCCATTTGATCCAATTCAGATGGCCAATTTGTAAGAATGCTACGGCCGTAAGCCAGGCAAAACTGAAATTGAATTGATCAAGCGTTTCCCAAAGACTCATAAATCTGGATGGCATTTGCGATTGTATAACACCATCTACTAATTGAATAATAGATGGAGCAGAGATGGCTGCCCCAAAACCTTGCCACACAAAGCCAATACACATTGTTACATAAGCTCTTTACATAAAAATGCATGCTGAGCAGCCCTCCAGCAACACGTACACTGGGACTATGTATAGTCTAGTCCTTCAGCTCAGAGCAGAGGGGAGCAGCCTAGGCTGAGAGACCAACAAGAGACATGCGTGCCCCAGAGCACCAGTACAGGTTGTCCGGTGTAAAATCCCATAGGATATTCTCCTGGCTTGGTATGAACTTTCGGGGCAGTTGTATTAGCAGATACACAAAAGGCTTTAATTTTGGGGCAGCATGCCCCAGAGCTTAGATCTGTGCTCTACATTGTGCAGAATTTGGCCCCCACTGCAGCCCACAGCCCTCAGGCTCTTACCTTCATGGTTGAAGAGGTGGTTGAACCAGAACTCCAAGGACTGGATACTGCAGGAAGGGAAAACAAGCAGGGAAAGAAAGAAAAAGTGAAAATCAATTCACCCCCTTCATCCTAGCTGTTCTACAAGAAGCGTGGCTGGAAAAGGGCATTTACACAGCATAGCCCTGTGAACCTCAAGACCTAGTGAAAGGACAGTGGCTCACTCCCATCAGCATGCACTGACCACAGCCACCCAGCTTGTCACAGAGCCAGTTTGCTTTACATGAAGCATTGTGCAACCGTAACCCCTAACAACAACCATGTTTCCAGCAAGTTTCCTTACCATTTAGCTCCTATGTCCTTGGCAGAGCTTAGGTTTGCTGAGAAGGGCTCATGTGAAAGAGGTAAATCATCTACAAACATGAGATCATTGCTGCAGGCTTGGCCCAAAATATGCTGGCATCCTGTGCCAGCAGGGGAGAGCAGGGCAGAGCTTGCTCCTGCTTGTAGGGGTCCCCCAACATTTGGAGATCTTGGGGACTCTGTTGCCACTGTTGGAGCTCTTGCTGATCACTGGAGAGGAGCAGGGAAATACCATCCTAACAGTACTCATCCCTTTACCGTGGCCACCTTCTGTTTAACACAGAGTGTAGTGCGCACACTCCTTATCCAATCTGGAAGGGTCAGCCTTGAGTCCTGAACCAGGGCAATTTCTCCTTCAAAGCCTCATGCACTGGGATTCACTGCAGCTCCAGGAAGCAGTGATTTAAGCAGGGATTTTCAGAAGTAATTTATGCGTATGTTATGTCTATCCCTATATGAATGCTGACAGACAGACTCTTCCCACCTAATGTTTTGGGGCTAAAACAAGCTGACAATGTTCTTCAGTGGGCTACAGCCAGCCCTTCTCAGTTCTGGCCTGGTAGGGGTAGGTTTTGATCCTTCTGGAGTTCCCTGAAGCTCACAGCTTCTTCCTTCCCTCACCTACAGCTGGGGAGTGGCTTCCCAGGTTTCTTAAGTCTTTTCATTGGCAACTGTGCCTGCTTGCAGTCAAGGACCAGCACCTGCTGCCAGCCCTGGACAGTGACATGCAGTCAGCCCAGGGAGCCTGCTTACTTGAGGAGGCCAAAGATGAATGCATTGAACCTCATGGTGTGGTTGGTGAGCTCTGTGTACTGGCTGATCTTGCTATAGAGGCTGTGCAGCAACTTGGTAGAGGGGCCTATGGAGAGAAGCGAAATGTTGAGATTAGTTGTGGTCAGCAAAGCCAAAAGGGCATCACAGGAAGGAGCATCAAGGCAAAGACAGAAGTTGGCTGGGTGCCCATGCCCATATGTGCATTGCCCCTCCACCAATTATCAAGATGAGCTCGCTCCATCCCAAGAGTTAGACTTCAGAAGGGGTGAAGTTGTGGTCTGTCCCAGACTGCCACTCCAAAACTTTGGGAGAGTTTCAGTGGATGAAAGTACCCCAGGGACGTGTCTCCCACACTATAGGGACAATCACGGCCCTCAGCTCAGAATCAGCAGGTAAACAGAATATTATGGTGGGTAGTTATAATTTGGGGTATCTGCAATCACAGAGATAACCCCAGAGCTGGAGATTTGCCACAGACAGGCTAGGAGGCTTCCCAGCCCTGGATGTAAGCTCTTCATGATGCAGAAATCAGTGTGGCCCTGCCATCTGTAACCTCAGAAAGGAGTTCTCCTGAATGGTAGCCACTGCCACAATCCAGGGTGCAGACTGGTACTAGCAGAGGGTGCAGGTGATGTGGGCGTGCTTGAGCCAAATGAGCTGTGCATGCAAATTTTCTTACAGACCAGCTCTGCCTTATACAGTAGCTGTGCAGGGCTAAAGATGAAGGTCTAGAAACACCCTGGAAACTTAGAGGATGGAAAAGGGCATTCTTTTAGGGTTTTTTTCTTTCTTTTTTTTTTTCCATTGCTAGGGGCTGTTATAGGAGAATTTAGAAATTTCAGGAAAAATGACAATAAATATTTGGACAGAATAGAGCAGTGGCTCTCCCACCTTGCAAGACAAGGTCAAGGTGCATCTTGTTCCACACAGGGAGCCAGGTATTATTCTGCATCTGCATCCTTATAGTCAACCTTCCCTAGCACCTCCCAGCCACAACACAGGAGTACCACAGAGCAATGGGCATCACTGCATACCCTCCATACCTAGCTGGGTGGATACCTCCACCATGCTCCAGGGGATGTTCCTCCTCTGGCCAATGATCATGTCCAGGACATAAGCCTTGAGCCCGTCACTCAGGATGTCCCGGACAGCAGGGCACAGGTATTTCAGGATGAGATGCCCCACGTTGGGACTCACGGAGCTATTCCCAAGTTTGACCTAAGGGAGAACAGGCAACAGGGAGAGGGTTGGTAACTGCTCTACAAGATACAGACGCATGCGAACAGTCCAGTCCCACTTGCCTACTACAGACACCCAGCAGGCAACATCCAGGCTACAATGATGCTCAGCAGCTCCTTGAACAGGCAGGCTCTTCCCCTTCACCCTTTCTGCCTCATACACCAATTCTGGGTTGCCCCCTGCAAGGTCTGCCCCAGGCTGGGATGAGGCAACAGCTTGGGAAGAGAATATCCCATCTTGAGAAGAGGATATCTCAGTTAGAAGGGATGCCCAGTTCTCCCTACGGGTATAACAAGGCTGTCCTGCTAGAGGAAGAAGAGAGTAGGGGCTTTTTCTGCTGCTGTAGATTTTCTTGTTGCTATTTTTAAAGTAGGAAGCAGCAAGCAACATAGGAACTTCCAGTACTGAGAGGTTAAGGAACACTTAACTCAGTGACATGCCGAGCTATAATTCCTAGGGATTAGTATAAATAAACAGGGTGAGGGCAAAATGGATGGACAGAGCCCAGGTTGAGGTGAGGAAGCATGTAAGAGCCCAGCATCAGCAGAGCAGGGACATATTCTGCTGCATACAGTCCTTGAGCTGCCGAGGGGGTCTATCCAAAGGGGTCAGCCCCAGGCCTTGCACATCATGTCAGTGGTCCCAGGCAGTTGTGTTCAGGGCACAGATTTTACCAGCTGAGCTGGAATTACACTGGCCAGTTGGCACGGGTCCACAAAGGTCCTGAACTGAGACTGAACTTCTGGGTCAGGAATAATCCTGCCAGATCCATTGAGTGTGGGAGCATCAGGGACAGGTGCTGCCTTTTGACAGGTGAATGCTCAGCCCTTGGCACACTGACGCATAATGAAACCCCAGAACAAAACCACAGTGTTGTCTGGCAAGTAAAGTAATGGGGAAATGTTGCAATTATTCCCCAAACCAACAATGCAAGAATAGGAAATTCACAGTGAAGCTTTCAAAAGCTGTGGAAATCCAAATGGCTCTGGTTATACTGCACAGCAATCTCTGCATCAGCAACAATTGTAATTAGGAGCAAATTACCCTGGGCTCTGAGATAAGATTGAATGGGCTTGGAATCTGTCCTAGTCAGGTTTCTCCTTGGGGATGGCACCGCGGGGCAGTTGTCATGTCCAAACAGTGTCACATTGCTGCCCCAGAGTCCCTGCAACTGAAGCAGAGCATTCAGCTTTGAGAGGAGGCACCACAAAGATGCTGAGTGTCATAGGACTGCAAACACTGGCTGGCACAAACAGAAGTGAGCTTGCTCTGCCTGTGTTATTCCATAAATGGGAGATGAGGGGAGCACAGGCCAAAGACAGCCAGCCCCATGGGCAACCTAGATGAACTCTGAAGCTAGTGGGTTCATGGTAAGGGTTATAGAGGAAGCCCAACTGCCTCAGATGGGCAATGACTGATGCACCTTTTTATCATTATGGAGCCCTGTGAGACATCAAGGGACTGGGGACACTGCACTGTGCCCTGGCATCAGTGCCAGAACAGAATCCCTGGATGAGTGGAGGAGGGAAACACAGCTTTCCACTGTATGAGAAAAAAGCTGGTGTACTGCATCAGACCGGAAGTCCGGTTGGCCTGATATTCTCTCTTATAAAGAGCCATGAGTAAGTACATAAGAAAGAGTCAAACCAGAGCAAACATATATAATACTTCCCCTTAATACTCTCCCAGCCTACAACTACTTTCAACTCAGAGACTACTTAAGCTGGACATGATTCCTATGTGTTTAGTAGACTCAATGAATTTCCCTTCCCGGTATTTTTCCGATCTTCCCTTAAATCCACATAACCTTTTAGCATCCCCAGCATCATACAGCAAGAATTGTCACAGATTTACTATCTGCTGCATGATGTACCATCACCTTTGTTTGTTTTGTTCTTGGTACTACTAGCTTCATTGGATACCCTGTAGTTTTTTAACTGGAAGAGAATGGAGAGGCAATCTTTCTCCATCCTCTCCATGTCAATCATGCTGTTGAGAAGCCATACTGAAAGCAAGACTTACCTTCACCCCTGGATCCCTGCTGGTTCCAAAGTGAGCCACAATCAGGTCAACAGCAGTGTTGATTGCCTTCACCAGACCTAGAGGGAAAGAGAGTCAGAGAGCTGCCTGAGGGGCTTCTAGGACAGACCCTGACCAAACACTTAATGAAGAAATCAGGCAGGGGCATTTCAAGCCTATGTCAGCACACATGCCCTCTCTGGCGACATGATCAGCTCATGTTGGCTTTCTGCCAAAAACATGCAGAACCCCTCCTAACTCCTCACCAAATCTATCCTTGCTGGTTCCAACACTCACGTACCAGCCCAACAGTATGACAACCTTTAGAAGTGGCTGAAGCATAAGACACCCTGTCAGTGTTCCCAAGGGACATGGACCATCACCTCCACGCACCATCCCTTGAGGGAGCAGAGATGGGGTCTGAGGCAATGAGTCTTTTGCTGCTGTTATCTTACAGGGTGGCAGGGCAGAAGCCATGCATTTGGCAAGCTATGTAATAACTTTCAGTAACAAGCCAGTGGTGGGTAATCTGACATCTGCATCAGTGTGATGCAAGAACAGAAGTGGAATAGAGGGGAAGGCTGCCATCTGGTAATCACCAACACATAGCTGGTAAAGGCATGGGAACCTTTCTGCACATCCCTTGCCTCTGACATGATACCGAGGCACCTGTCAACAACCCAGTCCCCAAAGCTTGCCTCTACCATGGGTCTCATCACAGCCATATCTTGTCCTGTTTTGGAATCCTTTCTCCTGCCCTTTTACATAAATGTTTTACCATGTAGGACCCAGCAGACCTTTTACCTAAATTACAAAATCTAAGGCTAGCACATCTGCAACATCACACAGACTCACAGGTCTACCCTTGTATACTGAGACAGGCATGGCAGCATGCTCTGCCTTAGGGTCATACTCCTGTGCCTGCCTGCTCTCTCCACCCTTTCTTGTGGACTTAAGATCCTTTCTAATCATACTTCCTGGGACAAGCAGCTCAAACATACTCCATGTCATGTGGCATGGTGCAGAGAAGACAAGAACCTGCCGTGGAAACATCCATCAGTCCAGGGGGACATGTAGTTATGATGCTACAGTAGACAAGGGCAGGGAAAGAAACCATTATGTCTACAGAGATGAGATGAGACAGAGAAGCACTATTTGCCTTATGCTGCACTACACCTGTGAGAGACTGAAAGAGTTAATGTCTCAAACATTGTGGTGGGGCAAGTTCTGCATAACAACGAACTCTGCATAGCAAGGAACCACAGGTGAAAAGAAGCTGATCAGCACAGATCAGAAACAGGACAGGGAGGGCATACCGGAGGGTGCACAGCTCCGTGTTCTGATGTGCTGTTCTGATGTGCTGTTCTGATGTGCTGAGCAGGGCAGCTCACCATGCATGGCGAAAGATCACGTCTACAGGGAAGGGGAAGCTACTCCCCAAACGACCCCCAAGCCCAAAGGCTCACAAACTGAACATGGTACCTAATTAGCCTAATGAGTTCAAGTGCCCGCCCAAAAGAGGGGCAAGGAAATGATAAAAGGACACAAACTGAAGCCCCAGGTGCACAAGCCCACCGGAACTGGACCCATTGGCTTACTGGACCAACGCTGGACCCAGGACTGGTGAAATCTTTCTCTCTTCCTTTTTCTCTCTGTCTTGTTCTCTCTTTCCTTTTCCATAATCCCTACACCTCATCCCTTTAAGACATAAAACCATTGACCAAGTCTGGGACTAAGAGTGGATCCAGCCGCCCCTAGGCCCTTCTCTGAGAAGGAGTCTAGAAAGCAAGGGGGTCCACTCTGAACCTCGTGACTCAATGGAAGGGATCTCCTTATTCCCTGAATTGATGTATATGGTTACCACGGGTTACACGGTTCCCTGAGGTAGTTCCATGCCAATTCCTGTTGTGAGAAACCCCGCCCCCTACTGTTATGCCTCCCAAGTTCAGTTTGCCTCTGTCATGAATAAAATGTTTAACTGATCGTTTGGTGTCGTTTCACCTTAATTTAGCCCGAGGGAATTCCAAATTAAACACGACTCCCTGGTCTGTCCAGCCCAGGTCGTGATGACACCACACCCTCCTCCACTGACACAAGACGCATGGACTCACTCACCCTTCTTCTGCAGCAGGTCGATGGAGATGGACTCTGTGTTGCCATCTGGGGAGAGGCAGAACTCAGTGGGGGGTTTCTCTGCTAGTGAGAAGTAGTCAGGGAAGAAGTCAGTGTAGGTAAGCTGGAGTTGCCTCATAGACTGCCCTGCAGGGCCAAGACAGGGAGGAGAAGGATCAGCCCCAAGCCCTTATACCAAAGCCTCTCCCACATTGTTTGCTTTTCCCAAAAGCAACCTGCACCAGCAGGAGTCTTCACACCAGCCTGTCCAAGACAGCAAGGCTACAGGCTTGTTACTCTTCCAGCAATGGTTTGCAACATGAGCCTGTAGCGTTCAACCCCACAGTCCACCCAACATCTAGCTCCAGCTTGACCGGGGGCCCATGGGCACTGGAAGATGCTGTGGGAGGTTCACCCTCATGAGCTGATGCTAAGGAAAACCTCGCTGCACCAGACTCTCAGGGCTGCTGTGTGGATAGCCCCAGCAAGTGGGGTCAAAAGTAGAGCACAGAGAGAATCCCTACTTGTTACACACACAGGCATCAAACTACATGCCTTCTGCCTGTCCCCTGAGATGGTCTCTATTTTCAAGAGGTGACTTTTGCAGGAGATCTTTCATGTGCTTGATTTCCATCTGGTTGATTCCCCAGCTCTGGGCAAGGCATCTTCCCGTGAAGGAGGGATGAAGAAACTGTTTGGGTTGGCAGTGAGGTGTAGAGCTTTGGGGAATTCACTCCATGACTTGGGGCTGGCCTCAAGAATGCTCTCCCTCCCACAGACAGACCCCTCTGCTCCTCCTGGAGGACTCTCAAAGGTTCAGCCAAAAGCAGCCTGCCACTCTCAGCCTTTCCTACACAGGTTTTGGAGAACAGAGAAGACCTTAAGGGCAGAGCATGGAGAAGACAGAGCCCCATGGAGCCCTACAGTGTTGCCAGCTGCCCCATGGGAGCTACAGCCCAGCACCTAGCATGCTGCCAGAGTTGGGGTAGATACCATGGAGCACAGACATGAGATCTCCAAGGGCCACAACTCCTGTATGAGACATGAACTACAAGCTGGACACAGTCTAGGAGCACTTGCTGAGGTCTGAGCCAGCTTTTGGGCCATTCACCTTCCCCTTCAATCCAGCCCAGAGCCAGACCTGACTGCTCTCACCTTGTGGAGAAGAAGGGAGGCTCCACACAGAGTGTACCCATCAGTGAGGCCATTTTCACCTTCATCTTGTACCCCTCAGCCCCACTGCGAGCAGATGCATCATCCCTCCTGCTCAGAGCAGGCAGAGCAGTGATGAGGCCAGGCATAGCTGGGATACTGAACCTGAGCCCCAAGGTCACCTCCCAAGACGCCCCCCCAGCAGAAAGGTGGTGCGCACCATTCAGCTTGCAGCGGAAATGGTTGGTGTTGAGAGTGCCGGGGAGCTCAAAGATGGGGTTTCCCCGGTTCAGCTGGGGCTCTTGCTGCCTCCTGTCTAGGCTGCCTGCTAAGCCAGGCAGCCCCGAAAGGTGGTCCAGACCCAGGGGGTTCCTCTGCCTGTACTCCCGCCACTTCAGTGCTTGGGGGGAGAGGTGATTTGCTAGAACGCCGCAGGCAGTGAACACCAGATGGCAGGATGTGAGCAGATGGGAGGACATGGAGGAGAAACGGGGAGAGAGATGAGAAAGAGGAAGGACAGAGAAAGAGAGACAGCAAGTTAGTTAAAAGTCCAGCAGCATTGCAGGACATTAGCATACATACATGAAGGGAGGCGGAGGCCACAGCCTGGCAGAGCAGGGCAGGAGCCTGGATGGCCTCATGGCTGCGGGCAAAGAGGGAGCAGGTTTGGGGTGCAAGCACCTGGTGTGGGGTGCTGTAAGATCAGCAGCCCCATGCTGCCCTCTCCAGAGACACAGTGTAGAAGTCAGGACTGGACAGACATGCTTTTAGCATACCATTTTCTTTTGCAGGCAGAGTGATGATGGGGGCTGTTGGGTGCTGCAGCACCCAGATGCAATTTTGCCCCGGGCTGCAGCTATAAGGGAGAGTGGTACTATAGGGAGCAGTAGCCAGAGAGCTGGAGATGTTCCAGACTAGCACATCCTGGTGGATGGGAACCCACCATTGAGGGGCCATATTCCCATGCTGCTCAGGGGACCAGAGCTGCTGGTCTCACTGCCACTCCTCCAGTGGGGATCTGCATGGCCTCCTACTCTGCTCACGGGCATACCATCCACCAAGAGGGGCAGGAAGGACCCACTGTGGAGTCGGTACTCGGAGAGCGGTGGGCTTGGCTCCAGAGATGCCTCCTTCTTGGGAACAGGCTTGGGGTTCTCCTTTTGCCTCAGGGCATCAGCTTTGGTGGCTTGGGAGGGCTGCGTGGCACTGACAGCAGGAGAAGACCTCATGGGAAGCAGGCTGGCAGAGATGGGGCAGGATCTGCTCCTGGGAGGCTGGCTCTCTCCAGCCCTCTCTGTGGTGGGTGAGAAAGAGGAGTCCACACTTTGAAAGAAAGGCATGTTGCATCGCACAGGAGAGTAACTCCCCAGGGGGGGTGGACGGGTTGTCTCAGGGGCAGGCTTCTTAATGCAGCCATCATTGCGGGAGGCAGCTCCATCCACTGAGCGTTGGGTCAGGAGCGTGCTGTGGGCTTGGCTCCCCGCTGCCACTGATTGCTCTGCTGAGGTGGCCAAGGCTGAGGACTGGGAATTGGAGGAGATCTGCTGGCTGGCAGGCCAGTTGCTGGACAAGCTGTAGAGTTGGGAAAGGCTGGAGGCAAAATGGCTGTGCAGAGCACAGGCCTTGGGTGGCTTGCTGAAATGGTGCTGGAAAACAAAGGGCTGGATAGGCAGAGTCGTGGGACGCTGGTCCTTGCTGTAGCGTACCACAGGTTTGCAGTCTGTGCCACCACCTTCAGGGAGAGAAAGGGGGACAGAGTGTGAGGATGGGCAGAAGGACAGTCATCATCAGCCTGGCAGATCACAGGCAAAAGGGACCCTTCTCTCAGCTGTGGGAAGAGGATGAGCTAGAGGCCAGTGACACAAGCAGAGTGGTTCAAGTTTGAACCAGTTACATATATTATGAGCTGGCAGGGTAAAGACATGTGGCCCCAAATGCAGAGTTTCCAGCTGTTGACAGCTATCTGGAAGAGTAGGGCACTGCACTGGGGGCTTCTCTCTCCTGGTAGGGTCACCAGATTCCCATCCCTTCCCCATCCTTTGCTCCCAGGACAGCACAAGCCATGGCCCCAAGCGCCTGCCCTTGGCCTGCCTCCATCCAGGCAGTACCACAAAGACATGGCCCAATGCACTGTGGTACAGCAAGATTTCTTATCCCGACTCACCCAACTGAGCAGAAGCATTACATGCAATAGCACCACAGCTCTGCATCCCACGTTGCACTCAGTGCTGTCAGAAAGGCTGCTTGCTTCCCCTTCTCCCTCCCTCCTCTTTCTCCTGTAACTGTTCCCCCTCTGAGCACACAGGTCCCTTCCTCCCCCTGCCTGTACCAGATCCAAGCAGGATGTTCCCAACTGAATCAGGCCCACAGCAGAATAAGAAGAGCTTCCAACCCTGGAAAAGGCGGGTCTGCTTCAGCAAATGACTGACAGGGATTTCCTAAGGGTATGTGCTGGGCTGATCTCCTACACATGCATGCCTGCAGCTCCTGGTGGGGCCATAATATCCTGAGGGACACAGCTGAAGTGTGACACACTGTGCACACAGTGCACAACACACACAGCACTGGATGCACATATGGGGCTGACTGGGATCCCTGATCACCACACCACATCTCAGCGTGGCGTGGCAGCTTCTGGCTTGCCTTCCCCACCACTCCTCCAGCTCACAGCAAAGCCTGGGACAAAGGACCCATTCCAAGCAGAGCCCTGGTGTTACTTGCTGCCTGTGGGGTGTGCCAGGCCTCTCTCCCTATAGCTAGCCTTTAGCAGGGCTTGCTTTCCCTCTAGTCCCTTCTCAGACCCTCTAGGCTTGCATGCTGCTCTCAGCTGGCATGAGGCAGCTCTGCCTCTATCTCCAGCTGCAGGCAGGAGCTTTCCATACAGTGCTAATGCCTGCCTTGCTGTCACAGTGCAGAGGAAGGGACCGCAGAAGGGGGTGCAGGAACTGCTGGGATATATTGCCCTGAGAGCTCTTGTCTGCCCTCTCCTTCTGCTCCCTGAGCAGCTCTTGCTCCTTCCAAGCACTCCTTCTGCAAACCAAGAGGGCTGCTCCCACAGCTGCCTTCTCCCAGCAGACACCTGCCTTCCCTGCCATCCCACACCGAGTGCACGTTCAAGGCTCAATAAACAAACAGGACAATACACAAAAACCTCTTGCTCCAAAGGCCAAAATCTCTCCCACACCTGCCATGGCAATGAATGACATGTTCTTCCTATCTCCTGCCAGAAATTTTCAGGGCATTAAATGGAGACAGTCAGGTCCTTGGCATGTTAGGGGCTATCTACCACAGCAGTCTGGTCAGAGCCCCATTTTAGACAGGGTCTTACCTGTGAAACAGGTACAAGAACTGTCTAGGGCAGAGATGGAGGTCTCCTGCCATGCTGGAGAAATGGCCGTACCTCTGATGGGACTGTCACACAGCTTCCTCACAAGGACATGTAATGGCAATATCAAGGTGGAAAGCAATTCATGTATTACAGGCTTTCCTGCAGAGGGAGCTGGGACAATTACCCTCCAGAGGAACCTTTGCTGCAATCCAGTGCACTGTGGAGGATATGGCCAGGATATTCCAGCAGAGACACACAGCTTCTCTAATCTCTGCAGGACTCATGTTGTAAGTCCTGGCAGAGACTGTGTGAGCTCCCTGACCCTGCATTGAGAGGAGACTGCTGGCTATGCCTCTTCCCTCCCCACCTCTGCCCAATGTGGCTCCAAAGAAGAAAGGCTAAAAACTCCTCAATGGTTCCTTTCCCTTCATTTGCTGGGAACATGGCTCTGCTGAGCATCTTCAAATCTCTGTCTTGGGAACTAAAGGCAGGTGGTTCTCATGGACTAGGGGAGTACAATGCCCTGGAAGGGAGACAATCCTCCAAGCTGCACAGACCCCAAGTGCTAATGCCGTGTCCTCCCTTACACGATAGGAGAAGTTTGCACAGAACCTCAAAAGGCTTTAGAAATACAAGGACAAGACACTTGCACTGATCTGGGTCTGAAATAAGCACAGCAGGGCTTTGTCCCAAGGAGTGGTAGACCAGGAAACAAACTGCACAGGCACTGGTCTCCCATTGCCATGCAGGTTCCTCTGCTGCTCCCCTCATGTCCCAAAAAGCAGCCTTTCTTTTTACTTCTCCATTCTGCCTAGTTTGGCTCCTTACTGTCTGCTCGGGCTCTAACATCTCTTTGTCCATGGCCACTGGTAGAGCTACTTGAGAAGCTGGCATCTGCCTCCATCAGCAGGGAGAGAGAGGCTTGCTCACCTTCCCCATGCCCACTGGGGACGGTCTCACTGGAGCCTGAGCCTTTGGTGGAACACAAAGCCTGGCTGTCCCCAAAAGCGTGATTCAAACAGAAGCCCTCACAGCTCCGGTTCAGGCTGTGGACAAAGGGCATGGGTAGAAGACTCTGGCTGCGGCGAGCTCTTTCTTCAAGGAAGGTTGGGAAATTCCACTGCGTCTTGGGGATAGGGGAGAACTCCAAGGAGGAATCACCACTGGACCGGAGAGGTGGGGAGGTGCCATTCTTTTTCCTGCCTTTAGCCAGTTCAGCAAAAGATGTCACTCGCTTCGGGGGGGAACTCTGGATGGGTATTGCTGGACTTTCACTCAGCTTGACCGGACAGCTCACCATGTGCTCCAAAGAGCCCAGCCTGCTGCTAGGACTCCTGTCCAGGTTCTGATCATAGCTCCTGGAGCGCTGCCATATTGTGTTGAGGTTAGGTGGTGACACATTCACATAGACCTGACCCTCAGTCATGTTCTGGGTGGCTTCTCCCTTTGCCTCCTCTTCACTGCACTCCACATTCCTTTCTTCTTGTCTCAGGTCAGGCCTTCTAAACAGATAGTATTCAGTGGGCTGGGCTGGGCTACCTTTGGTATGGTCTTCCGAGCAGCTAGTTATGGAAGATCCTGCCAGGCTGGGGGATGACTGGGAAGACAAGTCACACGTGACTAACTTATAATAATTCTGAGTAGCCACAACAAGCCGTGCTTGGCTCTGGAAGCAGGCAGTGAGATCTGAGCTCTCCGAAGTGCAAGGCTCACAGTGGAGGTGGTAGGAGTTACAGTTAGCATCAAGGACAGGTGAGGAGGAGTGTTGACACCCACACACCTTCCCCGAACTCTCTGGGTGATGTGACTCACAAGACATCTTGGATTCTGTGGGTGATGAATGCAAATCCAGGTAAAAAGCTCCTGTGTCTGAGTGGCTGCAGAAGGAAGAGTCACAGGACAGGTTGGCTGAATTCAGGTTAGATCGAGAATGGCCATTCATTTTGTTGTAGAGAGCACTGAAGTTCACCAGCACCCCATTGGAGCTGTTGCAGGAAGAGTCACTTATGTAGCCCATCTGTTGGTCAATCACTTCAGACTGACTTGATGAACTATAGCAGCGACAATGCTGGAGCTCTGAGCTGGAACAGCTGCATGTCCGTTTGTGTAGGGCATCCTGATTTCTCAGTGATTCACCCATGTTCTGGTTCCACTCCTGGTCGCCACCATTGAAAGAGAAGCTGGAGGAGCTGCCACAATGGCAGCTGCATTCATCCAGCTCCATGCATTCCGAGGCCTGGTGGCACTGGTTCGCATTGTTCCTCTTCTGGACATTGTCACTGCTGATTTTGTCCTCTTGCCCATCTACCACACCAGACCGGCTGACCATGTTCCAGGATTTCACAACGTGGTTGGAGTCATGGAGGTGGAAAGGGGGCAAGGCCAGCTCATGCAGATGAAAGGGAGGTTTGCCAGCCACAAGGGAGTTGTGAAGGTGGAAAGATTTTTGACCCAAGTTATCCCCAAAGATGCTGAGGTCTTCACCCTCGTTCAACAGGAAAGGGTTGTGTTGATTACTGACACTATGGACAATCAAGTCCCTCGCTTTGCCTTCTTTGTTGTCTGAGGCCTCTGCTGAGGTTTCAGAGGCCTGAAGAAAGCTGCTGTACGCCAAGGAGTCAGTTTGTGAAAGGTCTCTGTCCAGAAGGGCAGAGGTCTGTGTAATGCCTAGCTCTGGCTGGCAGAAGGGGTTGGTCCTTTTGCTCACGGAGCAGCACTGTCTATCAGGGACCTGGCAATGCACCAGGGGAACGTGATGGACAATCAGCGTCTCGCCAGTCAGTTTGGGTGAACTATCCATGGTGAGGAATGCTCTTCAGGACATCAGTTAAGCTGGTGCTACCCATGGACAGGTAGGGGTGTGCATGAGAGGCTGGGAGGACACTTCTCATGGGAGAATTCAGATACCTAGAGAGAGGCAAAAACACAAAGGAAGTCACCTCTCAGGAAAGGCAGTGACTATTTAAAGCATCCTTGGTTTGACTGAAGACTTCATGACCTAAACAGACTGGACCTTGTCAGCACAAGTACCTGAGCACAAGGTCCCGAGTTCTCCTTCAGGGAAAGCACCACAATGTAAGACAAACATGTGTCCCCCCTCCCTGCAGACTCCTGGGACAACACTTGTGCTTCCAACTGATCCCTCTCAAACTTATCTGGATGTCGTGGTTTCAGCCCAGCCAGCAACTAAGCACCACGCAGCCATTCACTCACTCCCCCCACACCCAGTGGGATGGGGGAGAAAATTGGGAAAAGAAGTAAAACTCGTGGGTTGAGATAAGAATGATTTAATAGAACAGAAAAGAAGAAACTAATAATGATAATGATAACACTAATAAAATGACTGCAGTAATAATAAAAGGATTGGAATGTACAAATGATGCACAGTGCAATTGCTCACCACCCGCCAATCGACACCCAGTTAGTCCCCGAGCGGTGTTCCCCCCACCCCCCCTCCCCCCAGTTTATATACTGGACGTGATGTCACATGGTATGGAATACCCTGTTGGCCACTTTGGGTCAGCTGCCCTGGCTGTGTCCTGTGCCAACTTCTTGTGTCCCTCCAGCTTTCTCGCTGGCTGGGCTTGAGAAGCTGAAAAGTCCTTGACTTTAGACTAAACATTACTTAGCGACAGCTGAAAACATCAGTGTTATCAACATTCTTCTCATACTGAACTCAAAACATAGCACTGTACCAGCTACTAGGAAGACAATTAACTCTATCCCAGCTGAAACCAGGACACTGGAGTAACTGATTTCAGTCAGGTGGCCAAAGGGCTGCACAGGCTTTGGGCCAAATGAAGACCTCATTGCTGATGGCACTGTACACTCACAGGAAAACATGCAGACAGCACAGGGTCTGAAATGAAGTGCTGCACTCTGATGAGAGCAGTCTATCTTCTCGCACTGGATTCAATATCTTTGCCTGCCTTTAGGTACCTTGAACTTTCCTTTAAGAACCAAACACTTAACTGCACTGCCAGACCTTGCAACATTGGAGAGACACAAGTCCAGGCAGAGACTGGAAAGCAGGAACAGACTGGAACAGGAAAGCAGCAACAACCATTCTTCTCCAAAATCCAGGAGTCCCCATGAGGTCCTGAGCTCTTTTAATGGTGCCAGGGGAGCAAACCAAAGTATGCAACTACTTATTCACACAAGGGCCTCTCGTGTGAAAAGGAGCGGATGACTTCAGTGAGGCCATGGGGAGCTACTGCTGATGGTTAAATAGGTCCCATACAGCACATCATTGCCTTCTGCTAACCTTTTGCTGATGATTAAGCCTCAGCTCAGGCTGGTTCCTCTTGTGGTCCTGGGTGCCTGGTTCACAGTTCCCTGACACTCTGCCACATTATCATCTATAGCACTTATCTGCTTATCTTATTACCTGCTGCACTTCACAACAGTACCACTGCCACAGCCCACAGTCCCAGGAGCCGTACAGGCAGGGCACTAAGAGCCCAACTCCCTCAGTGTTCAGTAAATAGCAGGTTGTCATAAAGCTAGAGGAAGATGTTCACTAGCATTTGATATGGGAGAGCAGAGAACATGTTCATTCCTCCTTCCCCATCTAACCCAGAGGTCCAACTTGCAAGCACCTCCAGGACAGTCTGGAGGGGGTTTTCCCTCTTGCCTTGCTTCTACAGTTCAGAGAAGCCAATGCAGAGAAGTGCATTGGAGGGTGTCCTGGTTTCGGCTGGAATAGAGTTAATTGTCTTTCTAGTAGCTGGCATTGTCTTATGTTTTGGATTTAGTATGAGAAGAATGTTGATAACACACTGATGTTTTCAGTTGTTGCCAAGTAGTGTTTAGAATAAGTCAAGGATTTTTCAGCTTCTGATGCCCAGCCAGCAAGAAGGCTGGAGGGGCACGGGAAGTTGGGAGGGGACACAGCCAGGGCAGCTGACCCAAACTGGCCAAAGGGATATTCCATACCATGTGACATCATGTCTAGTATATAAACTGGGGGGAGTGGGGCTAGGGGGAATCACTGCTTGGGAACTAACTGCGCATCAGTTGGTGAGTGGTGAGCAATTGCATTGTGCATCACTTGTTTTGTATATTCCAATCCTTATTTTATTATTGTTATTATTACCATTATTATTTTCTTCCTTTCTGTTCTGTTAAACTGTTCATATCTCAACCCGTGAGTTTTACTTTTTTTTTTTTTCCGATTCTCTCCCCCATCCCACTGGGTGGGGGGGAAGTGAGTGAGCAGCTGTGGTGCTTAGTTGCTGGCTGGGGTTAAACCACTACACCTGGTGTTTACAGTAAACACCCAATGATGTAAAAGTTAATGCTAACACCAGCATTAGCAAGCAGACAAGCCTTGTGGTAGACTCTACCAGAGATCATCATGAGACCTACATGGGGGGCACACACACCCTCATGCCTGCTTCTGTTGGGATGTTTCACACAGGATTAGGCTCTGAAGTAGAGAGGTCACCTGGTCCACTTGGACTGCATCCAGCTGGACTATCGTGCAACCCTAAACTGCCCCCCAACCTATAGTCTCCCTAATGCCTGTATCACTCTTCACTCCCCTTTCAGTGATTCCTCTGTCTTACAAGCCTCTGGCTCCATTTCCACAGCCTCTGCTGCAGAGGCTGAAAGGAATGAGTCTGTCCTCAGCCCAGTTGCTGGGAGAAGATCTTTTACATCAGGGATTCCCAAGATCACATTGTTCAAGAACCACCATGGGTAACAGCAGCTCCTGGCTCTGTGCCTAGCACACACACATGCTGAAAGTGGTGTTCAACAGCTGGGGCAATGTCCATGTCCCATTTTGAACCTTTCACACCACTGATGGTACACGTAGGAGTAGGAGCTCCTATTTATCCTGTCACCCCCCCAGCACTATGGGAAAAAAAACCTGGCCCTGGTCCCCCAGTGCCTATCTACTCATTCAGACTTCCCCTGCCCTTGTTACTGCCTTTGTAGCTGTTTGTAACACTTAATCACATCTCTCCATAAGGCTTTGCTATATTTTGAGTGTCGCCACAATACAACTGCTTGAAAAGCATCATTTTGAGGATACAGACTGTGATGACAGCACGCTTCACTCCTGAAGCACCTGGTCTCCGCTGCCTCTGGGAAATGGCTGCTTGGAGCTGGCTTCCAGCACCAATCTGCTGACAAGCCCTGCTGAGCAACACGCACTTCACATTGGTACAGATGCTGCTCTGGGAGGACAAGCTTTGCACAGGCACACTTTGACATTTGACAGCAAAATGACAAGAGAGCTGACACTCAGCCATTTCCCAGCTGTCTCTCCAGAGCTCTGGCTGCAACCTGCAACTCTTCCCAGCTATTTAGTTTCAGTGGAAGCACAGGCTCCCTGGGTGGACTGTGATTCACTGGCTATCAAAGATGCTGCAGCAGATGGATGCATACTCTGCCTGCTCCCAGCACAAGGCTCTGAGGTCCAATATCACAGGAGGCAGGCAGCCAGCTCCTGCCAGGAGCCATTCTGACAGCTTCCCTAGGGATATGCATGACACTTTTTCTGCCTTAGATACCTCTTTCTCCCTTGGGACACCTCTCCTGGCTTCCTCCTGTCTCAGAGATGCAGGGAGGTTAGGCAGTGGCACTGCCAGTGCAGGGATTATTCAGTTCCCAACACCAGAGCACCCTCCCTGGCCATACTGTTCCTTGGCTCTCCCTCCCTGATTCTGGAAGACTGTAGAAGGATCCTCCTTCTTCTATTTAGGGTCTGGTAGGCTGGGATTGACACTGGAGCATAAAATCCAGCAAGCAGAGTAGTTTCAGATTCTGCTGGCTTTGATCAGCTCCTTGTAAAGCCCTCACACTCCTCTGCAAGGGGAAATTTCCAGATGTGGGGATAGGCAGTCTATACCTGAACACTTTTTGCCAAATCAGTTAATTCTTCTTATTTATCATTTGCAATAGCACAAGCCCACAGTGTGCTGAATCCTGCTCAGTCCTACACACACATCAGCAAACATAGCATCCAGCAATGTTCCCTGCCCAGAAAAGTATGTTGTGGCAGTACAAGGCAGGGAGGCACGCAGGGAGCACAATGACTCTAGACACATCAGTACAACAGCTATTTTGACTGCAAATGTCAAAATTCTTTACCTTCTCCATACTGATGCCATCTGCTGCTACATGGGAGATATGGATTGTTTATTCAGTCAGCTTGCTCTTGAGGTGCTAAGGGTTACCTGGAGAAGGTGAGGGCCAGACATTTCATTACCTGTGGATGCTTCACTCCAGTCAAGATAATACAGAACAGAGAAGGATGGCATTTTGTGAGACACCTATGATGTGTTGTGGAATTGCTTATCAATGCTTATACTCCTATGTATATATGTATATATATATACACACACATAGCAAAAACTCCTTAGCTGCAGCAAAGCTCTAGGTAAGTAGTAGGAGAGGAGTGCTGAACAACAAAGGATGGTTCAGCACTGATCTGAGAGCTGCCTGCCAAGCCATATCTGCGCTTTAGAAAGGAGGCAGCATGTTGCAGATAACAGGGGCATACAGCACCTTGCAGAGCTGAGCCTTTCAGGATCTGCACCTCATGCCTTGTAAGTCCTTGCTGAGTGCTACATAGAGGCCCCCAAATCCCTCCTCTGTCCTACCCTCAAAGACTGAGGACGTGCTGATTTAAGGGTGGTTGGTGCAGCTGCATGGCTTCTGGAGTACAGCCTCCTGCCTCTGCAACACTGCTGAGAAGATGCAGAAGCTATCAGAGCCGGCTCCAAACTGGCCTGCAAGGCTCTGCTTCAATTAAGAGGGGGCTGGTGCCTCCAAGTGCTGATGCGTTAGGTGTGGCGGTCACATACTGCCAGGCATACCCTGCTATCTGTTACCACTCTGGCCATGCTTTTGGAGGTCCATCGCTGATTGCTTAATACCCTGCTCTGCTCAGCTGCACACATGGGGCAATTGGGTTCAACACACAGCGACACAAGTTTCCTCATAAAATGTAATGCAATAGTGGGGGAGGCATGTAAAGATTTAAGAAATAAATGTGTTTTAAATACAAAAAGAGTGCACATATAGCATGGAGAATGAAGAGGCAGGAGCAAGATCATCAGAACTGCCAGCTGGAGGTGATGCTGGCTTTTTGGAGGGTGGCTTTTCTGAACAAATTACTGTTTCTACAAATGTCAGCCACTTCATCTATGACATTGAATGCCCAATGTAAACCTTTAACTGGGAGGATTCTTACTGCCTCTTTCTGAATGGCTATGGTTTCACTGTCATCATCATCTTCCTCAGATGGACCAAGATCTATCAAGTCACTCAAGGGTGAAAGATAGAAAAACAGAGTTAAAAGCTGGGCATTCAGTTTCATAGATGAACCAGCAAAAATCCTTTTGTATTGGAGCTGCTTGTTCTTTGAGGGTTCTTCCATGTAAATCCCTGACTCCTATGGAGCATTTGCATTAACATGCTTAAAGAAACCAACACAGCTCTACAAAACAAGCATGAGCAGAAATGCTGCAAAAAGCAATGGTTTGTGTGAGCTTGCAGACATGGGCACAATACAGACATCTCCTCTTTGCTCACGGGGAGAGATATATTCAGTTTACTCCCTGTAAGTCTACCTCCAGGCAAAAGGGCTGGGTGAATGTATTGGCTTTGCGTGGCAAGGTTTTGGAGGCGGGGGGGGTTACAGGGGTGGCTTCTGCTAGAAGCTGCTGGAAGCTTCCCCTGTGTTCGACAGAGCCCATACCAGCCAGCTCTAAGTTGGACCCGCCGCCGGCCAAGGCCGAGCCAATCAGTGATAGTGGTAACGCCTCTGTGATAACATTTTTAAGAAGGAAAAAAAGTTGGGACAGAGAGAAATGGCAGCCGGAGAGGGAGTGAGAACATGTAAGAGAAACAACGCTGCAGACACCAAGGTCAGTGAAGAAGGAGGGGGAGGAGATGCTCCAGGCGCCGGAGCAGAGATTCCCCTGCAGCCCGTGGTGAAGACCATGGTGAGGCAGGTTGTCCCCCTGCAGTCCATGGAGGTCCATGGTGGAGCAGATCTCCACCTGCAGCCCGTGGAGGACCCCACGCCGGAGCAGGTGGATGCCCGAAGGAGGCTGTGACCCCGTGGGAAGCCCGCGCTGGAGCAGGTTCCTGGCAGGACCTGTGGATCTGTGGAGAGAGGAGCCCACGGAGCAGGTATTCTGGCAGGACTTGTGACCCCGTGGGGGACCCACGCTGGAGCAGTGTGCTCCTGAAGGACTGCACGCCATGGAAAGGACCCACGCTGGAGCAGTTCGTGAAGAACTGCGGCCCGTGGGAAGGACCCACGCAGAGAAGTTCGTGGAGGACTGTCTCCCGTGGGAGGGACCCCACGCTGGAGCAGTGGGAAGAGTGTGATGAGTCCTGCCCCTGAGGAGGATGAAGCGGCAGAAATAACGTGTGATGAACTGACCGTAAACCCCATTCCCCATCCCCCTGTGCCGCTGGGGGGGGTTGGTAGAGAATCCGGGAGTGAAGTTGTGCCCGGGAAGAAGGGAGGGGGTGGAGGGGAGGTGTTCTGAGATTTGATTTTATTTCTCACTACCCTTCTGTGTGATTTGTAATAAAATCAAGTTAATTTTCCCCAAGCTGAGTCTGTTTTGCCCGTGACGGTAACTGGTGAATGATCTCTCTCCTGTCCTTATCTCGACCCAGAAGCCCTTTGTTGTATTTTCTCTCCCCCGTCCAGCTGAGGAGGGGGGAGTGATAGAACGGCTTTGGTGGGCACCTGGTGTTCAGCCTGGGTCAACCCACCACAGTCTTTTTGGTGCCGAAACCCGGGAGAATGTGTGAGGAATTCGAGATAAGGATAGTAATTGAGAGAGGTGACGGGCAAAACATGGACTGAACGCAGCTAGAGAGTTAAGAGTTACATGACAAGTGGGGAATTTTTATTGTTGTAATTGTGGTGAAGGGACGAGGGGTGGATTTGTGTGTAAATTGTCCACTTTTTGTCAGTTTTGTGATGACGTTATTTTGATTTTGGTGTGGGGAATTCTTTTTTGTTGATGTGAGTGAAGATTTTGTGTGATGAATGTAGATTTTAATGATAATTCTTAAAAATGTGATGCACAGAGGCGAGGGGTGGAATGTATTGGCTTTGCGTGGCAAGGTTTTGGAGGCGGGGGGGGTTACAGGGGTGGCTTCTGCTAGAAGCTGCTGGAAGCTTCCCCTGTGTTCGACAGAGCCCATACCAGCCGGCTCTAAGTTGGACCCGCCGCCGGCCAAGGCCGAGCCAATCAGTGATAGTGGTAACGCCTCTGTGATAACATTTTTAAGAAGGAAAAAAAGTTGGGACAGAGAGAAACGGCAGCCGGAGAGGGAGTGAGAACATGTAAGAGAAACAACGCTGCAGACACCAAGGTCAGTGAAGAAGGAGGGGGAGGAGATGCTCCAGGCGCCGGAGCAGAGATTCCCCTGCAGCCCGTGGTGAAGACCATGGTGAGGCAGGTTGTCCCCCTGCAGTCCATGGAGGTCCATGGTGGAGCAGATCTCCACCTGCAGCCTCTGGAGGACCCCACGCCGGAGCAGGTGGATGCCCGAAGGAGGCTGTGACCCCGTGGGAAGCCCGCGCTGGAGCAGGTTCCTGGCAGGACCTGTGGATCTGTGGAGAGAGGAGCCCACGGAGCAGGTATTCTGGCAGGACTTGTGACCCCGTGGGGGACCCACGCTGGAGCAGTGTGCTCCTGAAGGACTGCACGCCATGGAAAGGACCCACGCTGGAGCAGTTCGTGAAGAACTGCGGCCCGTGGGAAGGACCCACGTTGGAGAAGTGCGTGGAGGACTGTCTCCCGTGGGAGGGACCCCACGCTGGAGCAGTGGGAAGAGTGTGATGAGTCCTGCCCCTGAGGAGGATGAAGCGGCAGAAATAATGTGTGATGAACTGACCGTAAACCCCATTCCCCGTCCCCCTGTGCCGCTGGGGGGGGTTGGTAGAGAATCCGGAAGTGAAATTGTGCCCGGGAAGAAGGGAGGGGGTGGAGGGGAGGTGTTCTGAGATTTGATTTTATTTCTCACTACCCTTCTGTGTGATTTGTAATAAAATCAAGTTAATTTTCCCCAAGCTGAGTCTGTTTTGCCCGTGACGGTAACTGGTGAATGATCTCTCTCCTGTCCTTATCTCGACCCAGAAGCCCTTTGTTGTATTTTCTCTCCCCCGTCCAGCTGAGGAGGGGGGAGTGATAGAACGGCTTTGGTGGGCACCTGGTGTTCAGCCTGGGTCAACCCACCACAGTGAAGAATCCAGACTGAAAGCCACTCTTCAGACATTCAACAGGACAGGCAGTGTGAGGGATCTCAGGGCTCACTGGTTCCAGCACCAGTTTCCAGGATCCCAGTAATGCAGTTCATCCCTGCCCCAGCTTTGCCACTCCAAAAGCTGCCAGAAAGTACTGAATGGTTTAAAAAAAACTCAACAGGAAAATTCCAGCAAGCTGGAGGGCATTCAGGGAGCAGCGTGAGCAAAGAGGATGGGGTGAGGGGCACAGGATGAGTGGCCTGAGGACGGGACTGAACCTTCTGGGTGAGTAAGAAGAGGATGGATGTGAGGACTCAGGAAGCCTGTAAGTTGTTGTAGGGTGGGACTAGCTAGTGGTATTTGTTTGGACATTCATTCATTTCTCATCAGTTAATACATCTCTGCCAAATTCATGCCTTCATTAAATGCTTTAGTAAATCATCCAGCATGTTTAATGAAAGAAAAGGTGTAAAAAGAAATACTAGTTGTTTGACTCATCCTAAACCTCCAGTTCTCCTTCCCTGCCTCCAAGAGGGAGCATAGTGAGGGTGGTCTGTCTGGTCCCAGGGTGAATATTCCAGCACCCAGTGTTTAAAGGGGGCTGCCACAAGACAGAAAGACTAAATTACTTCCTAAATTTCTGCCTCAGCTCAGGCTAGTTCCTCTTGTGGTCCTGAGCAAACAGTGATTCCTGAAAAGACCACTTCCCTTTTCTTTCCACAGCGAGGTGCTACCTGTGATATCGATAAAGATTAACTTAGTTCATTTTACCTTAACAATACTTTGGCATTGTAAACCAGGATATTGCTGTCTAAGAAAACCCCAAATTGAATGATAGTCTGCTTTGTTAAAGGTCCGTGAAGGACTGCTTAGTGTTGCCAAATTTAAGTGAAACTAGAGGAAAGGTAATTCTGGCAGGGGGAGATCACGACCACCGACTCAAGGACCACCCACTCAAGAAACCCACCAACCCAAAAGGTTAAGGAAGTAAAGGTCTCAAAAAATCGTAGCAGGCATGCATAGTTATTTACATGATAGACGAAGAATTGTAACCAATCATTTAATAGAATAACAATGAATATGTATTAACTGACTAAATTTTGTGTATAAATAACTGTCAGTTTGTACTGACGGTGTGCTGGTTTGTGCCATGCACCTGTATCTGCGCATTTACATAATAAAAGAAAATACCTCGACTCTGTGTGTAAATTGGGCGACGCACACCGGGTAACAAACCCAAGTTTTTGGGACAACACCTGGGCCAGAGCTTTTTCCAGGACAGCCTGACTAAGCCCATTATTAATGTATCATTACATCCCAGAACTATATAGGATTATGATGTGTTCAAAATGGAAACTGCAGCATGTGATGATCAATCACAGCCCTTGCGCACATGACAGCAAGGAACTGCTCAGGTCAGGGATGAGGGGCTTGCCAACAGAGGTGATAGGCTGAGTGAGATGAAAATAAGTAGCAGTACGTGTATTCCTGCTGATGACACAACTAACATGAGGCAGGTACTGCCTCCCAGTCAGAGGAAAAGAAGCCCCAGCTGCTTTGGGCATTTTGAGTTACAGAAGACATCAGCAATAGCTCAAGCAGCAGATCTATACCAGCTAACACAGGAACCAGGTAGAGACTGAACCAGTTTTTCCCATTTCTGTGCTCTCTTACTTCATGACTCATCATCTGGCATGCGACAGGAGCCACTTATAGGCTGTGACTCATGGGCATTGGCTGAGGTGATCTGGGTTGGAACCTGCTCCTCCTTCTCTCCACAGCCTGTCCTCTGCCCCAGGCCCCACCCCATATGCTCTTAATTACCATATGCAAATCTAGATGAGAAAAAAACTCTGATGTTTCTAGCTGTTAATATCACACTGAAATTGCTGCTGAATTAAACTGCAGACACAGTAAATCCTTTCTTATCACAGACACTCTAGTAGCAGCAGCAGGAGGAGAGCTATGCACTTCTATAGCATCTTTCTGCCTGAGCACTCTGAAAGCATATCGAAGATCTTACAAGAGCAGAAATTACACAATTCCTTTCTGAAACATAGATCTGTCTGGGTGCTGGAGCCTGGCTGCTGCGCAATTCCCAGAGTACTCAAGAACCCACACAGATGAGGAAAAAATCCTATAAGCAAATGAAATAGCTGAGCAGAATCAGTAGCTAAGATGCCAAGCTTAATTCCTCCTTAGCTGCACAGTTTTGGCCAGGGCTTAGCCGTGAAGCAGGGCTGTGACTATCAGCTGGCTGCCTCATGAACATGCTCCTTTTACACACCTGCCCGACTGAGGACCCTGGGAACCAGAGGCTGCAATTGAGTAGTGACAAAAATACAGCCAGCAGTTGTGGGTGAACCAGAGTCAAAGCCAGCAGAAGCGTGGACTGAAGGTTTTCCCACCAACTTCTACGACTGGGAGCTGTGAGCTCAAAACTCCACCACAACAGCCACAGCAGGACAGGGAATAAAGTGTCCTGCTGAGGGAGTCAGGCATCAAACTCAGCGCAGCTTTGTGGATCAAAGCCGGCTCTCTGATCTGTGCCTGCAGGCATACAAGATGGCAAAGCTGCTCCCGAAGTCCGTTATATGACTACACTCAATGGTGAATGAGCAGCTGTTCTTGCTCAGGTGTGCACTGCAGGGGCAAAAGCTCCCGAGATCATAGCAAGAGGTGGAGAGGGCACAGATGATTCGTACGGATGGAGATATTCTCAACAGCACTGGAGATTTCAGGGGTTGCTGGGGATCTGAATCATCCCTAGAATTACTATATTTTGGAAAGACCTCTCAATGAGAGATCATGAATCACATCCACTGGGCCCTCAGGACTTTCCTCCCTAACATTTACTGGAATCTGGCTTCAGATAACTTGGCCTTGCCCAGACCATGGCAAAGGAGAGTCCCTGCTTATCCAAGGCTTATGGGAGGATAATTTCAGAAGCAAGTTTCACCTGCACAAAGAAAAAGTACATGAGGACAGCTGCATCTCAAGTAGTTCTAGATCCCCTATCACCTTCATGACTTAGGGAAAAGATGAGTGTCCTGGTTTCGGCTGGGATAGAGTTAATTGTCTTTCTAGTAGCTGGTATAGTGTATGTTTGGGATTTAGTATGAGAAGAATGTTGATAACACACTGATGTTTTCAGTTGTTGCCAAGTAGTGTTTAGAATAAGTCAAGGATTTTTCAGCTTCTGATGCCCAGCCAGCAAGAAGGCTGGAGGGGCACAAGAAGTTGGGAGGGGACACAGCCAGGACAGCTGACCCAAAGTGGCCAAAGGGGTATTCCATACCATGTGATGTCATGCCTAGTATATAAACTGGTGGGAGTTGGCCTGGGGGAATCGCTGCTCGGGAACTAACTGGGCATCAGTCGGCGAGTGGTGAGCAATTGCACTGTGCATCACTTGTTTTGTATATTCCAATCCTTTTATTAGTATTGTCATTTTATTATTGTTATCATTATTATTTTCTTCCTTTCTGTTCTATTAAACTGTTCTTATCTCAACCCACGAGTTTTACCTTTTTCCTTCCGATTCTCTCCCCCATCCCACTGGGTGGGGGGGAAGTGAGTGAGCGGCTGCATCGTGCTTAGTTGCTGGCTGGGGTTAAACCACAACGAGCTAAGCCCTAAAAGGCACAAAGGAGGTCTTCACAGTGAATAAGATCTTACTGCAACGCGGGTCAGCACATCCATACAGACTCCAGCCACTCCATGGCTGCATATCTTCACTATTGCTTCCTCTCTATCCAGATTAAAACTGGCACTGCATTTCTGTCCAGACCATACATTGCAGGAATCACAGCTGTAAAACAATCCTGAACCCTCCCTGCAAGGCAAAAGCATCAATGACCACTGAAGAAAGCCCGAGAAATAAGAAACTCAGTCTTAAGATAACTCAGTTAAAGAAGCTGGAAAATTATGTTTACTGTCTGTTCAACCCAGAGCTCCACGTATGTAGGAATCACTCACTTGCAAGTGGAAAACCAAATATTTATGGGATGGCAGATTACAGATATACAACCTCATGTAGCAACATAGCAAAAGCAGAACAGGCAGCAAAGGTGGCTAAGGGAGAGTGAAGTAAAACCACAGCAGGGCCAAGTTCTTGAAATAATGTGGTGGGTTGACCCTGGCTGGACACCAGGTGCTCACCAAAGCCACTCTATCACTCCCCCTCCTCAGCTGGACAGGGGAGAGAAAATATAAAGAAAGGCTCATGAATAAGTACAGGGAGATCACTCAGCAATTATCATCATGGGCAAAACAGACTTGACTTGGGGAAAATTAATTTAATTTATTGCCAATCAAATCAGAATAGGGTAATGAGAAAATAAAACCAAATCTTAAAACACCTTCCCCCTACCCCTCCCTTCTTCCTGGGCTCAACTCCACTACCGATTTTCTCTACCTCCTCCCCCACAGCGGTGCAGGGGGATGGGGAATGCGTCAGTTCATCACACATTGTCTCTGCCACTCCTTCCTCCTCAGGGGCAGGACTCATCACTCTTCCCCTGCTCCAGAGTGGGGTCCCTCCCACAGGAGACAGTCCTCCATGAACTTCTCCAACGTGGGTCCTTCCCATGGGCTGAAGTCCTTCACAAACTGCTCCAGCATGGGTCCTTTCCACAGGGTGCAGTCCTTCAGGAACAGATTGCTCCAGTGTGGGTCCCCTGCGGGGTCACAAGTCCTGCCAGAAAACCTGCTTCAGCGTGGGCTTCTCTCTTTCCATGGGTCCACAGGTCCTGCCAGGAGCCTGCTCCAGTGTGGGCTTCCCATGGGGTCACAGCCTCCTTCGGGCACCCACCTGCTCCGGCGTGGGGTCCTCCACGGGCTGCAGGTGGATATCTGCTCCACCATGGACCTCCATGGGCTGCAGGGGGACAGCCTGCTTCACCATGGTCTTCAGCACATGCTGCAGGGGAATCTGTGCTCCGGCACCTGGAGCGCCTCCTCCCCCTCCTTCTTCACTGACCTTGGTGTCTTCAGGGCTGTTTCTCTCACATATTCTCACTCCTCTCTCCACTGCTGTTCTTCCGCAGATGGGGTTTTTTTTCCCCCCCTTCTTAAATATGTTATCACAGAGGCACCACCAGCATCACTGATTGGCTCAGCTTTGGCCAACAGCAGGTCTGTCTTGGAGCTGGCTGGCACTGGCTCTGTCGGTCATAGGGGCAGCTTCTGGTATCTTCTCACAGAAGCCAACCCTGTAGCCCCCCCCCCCGCTACTAAAACCTTGCCACAGAAACCCAATACAAATAAATAAGGTATCACCCCACAAGTCACCAGAAATAAAGAAGCTAGAGATGCCAAAAAGCCCTAGCAGGATTATTTTCAGACTTCAACACAGTGGTGGTGCAATGGTTTGCTACCAGGACTAGGTAGCCATGTCCCTGTGAATAGGAGAAGCAATGCAGGTATGACATTACCTAGCAGTGATGGGCATCAGTTCTGCCAGACAGCCAGAATGCCTGCATCTGCAGAGCTTTATTATTTTTAAATTATGCAATCCTACATGGAATTTAATACATACTGTGTGCAACCAGATCAGGAGCTCCAAAATCCAGCACAAACAGAAAATATCCCAGCAGCAGGCTGGTTTTATTAGATGTTCCTCTTCACGCTGCATGTCTAAATGGTTTTTCAAACAGCAGCTATGTCCAACAGCTGACTCCTGCTAAAACTGCAGGAAACTTTAACCCTTCCCAGTTCTAGGTAGTTCTAACAAGACCAGAAGCAATAACTGGATACACAGAAAGAAATTTTCTGTCTCTCCAGAGCAGGAATATGCAATAAGCAATTCAATGATCTGGAGGCTGGCAGCACCCTGATTCAGGGATGATAGGATGCTACAAAGCAAAAAGGCTGAGTAACAGCCCAATAAAGGCAGCATCTGATGAGAGTAATGCATCAAATTTATCCTGCCCTCTGAAGGACATCAGGACCACATAGACTTTTGCTGCTGATACCCAACTGCTTTTAGTCCACAGGCTGGATTTTGTAATCTCTAGAAGGTAGCTGGAGGAAAAGACCCTGTAGCACACAGGTTTGAAAAGGGAATTTGCCTGATTACTGTTAAGACTGTGCATTTCTTGACCCTTTTATGGCCAAGTCCTTGAACAAACAGGTCCTTTGTAATCCAGTCCAAATGCTGTCTAAATCTCATTTCAGCAGAATTCAGGCTTGGCAAAAGAAAGGCAGAATGATTCCCAAGGTGATGGGACAAGAAGCTTCTGAACTGGGAACAAATCTTTGGACCATAGCGAGACCACGCAAGATTAGAAACCACTTTTTGCACTACACAGCAGGTCTTGATATGACCTCTCTGGCCAAAACAAGTCTATCAAGAATGCTTTTTTCAAGAAAGACAAAATCTAGGGCAACTGTTGACACTAGCTCAGAAATAGAGGGAGGAGAAAGAAGTAACAGACAGATGAACATATTTAGTCTTCATGGATCAACTGCTACAGGGAAGTTTTGATTTCAGCACAGGAACATAGACATTTGTGGACTGAATCAGATGGGTGAAGCCCCGTCCTTCACCTTTGCCAGCAGAGTTCAGATGCTCTGCATGAGGTGTAATAACCCCAAAGTGGGCAAATGAGTGACCAGCTGCTCCATTCTCCACACACACACCCATCACAGGCAGCCTCCTCCACATGGGAACGGTTTGCATGTAGAAGCGGGTTTCATAACCCTCCCATAACAAGCTAGGTGCCTATACAACTATAATGCTATATATTCTTGACATCCCTTATAGTGTCCAATTTTTTTTTCTGAATTCTTACAACTTTTGGGGCTTGTAACTTCCTGAACCAGTGAGTGCCACAGCTAATTACAAGCCACAGTAGTAGTTGTCTGCCAGTCCTTTTGAACATACTGGCATTTAACTTCATTGCTTGTCCTTGGGCTAGGGCAGGGAGAGTATCATCTTTTCTATTACATTTGCCACCCCTCTGAGCAGTCCCAAACTTTTTATTCTGCTCACATACAAGAGTATTCCCTGATCTTTGGTCCTGTCACCAATCTCTCTCCAACTGTTCTCCTGATGTGTGGGTAGGCTCGTATGTTTGCATGGCCAGCAGCAAGGCAGAACTCAGAGGATCTAGATGAAACTGCAGCATCAATTTACATAACAGAATATTTTCCATGCAACAGAACTAACAAAAGGCAAGCCAGAACCTTAATAAAATAGTTAGGAAGCAGACCAGGCACTCCTAATGATTACACATACTTTTCTTCTGAGAGGAGAAACTTATCCCTCACAGGGGCTAGCAACCCAAACCAAACTCAGCTTGCAAAGCTCTAGCCAGGACAGTGATCAGCTGCCCTGAATGAGATATTTATTTTAGGATATCGCTCCACAAGACAGCTCATGTGCTAATTAGGCTTGGAATGATTGGGCTCAATATTAAGGGTCTAACTAACTAAATCTGATAATCCTGGATTAACCAAGGTCTTCTGCTGAGGAAAGCCTTGCTGGGCTGCAGAGGATGCATATACCTATTCACCAAGAGAAAAAAGGAGGTCAAATGGGGATGATCCTTGGTTCTGTACTGGAAGAGCAGGTCAGAGTCCTAGGGGACACACCAAGACTACTGGAGGGATGACCACTCTGCTTTTAATCGCTTCAAGGGTGTTCAAGAGGTCTGAGGAGATAGATACCTTAAGACTGTAGGCTCCCAGGTCTTCCCAGCTAGGACACACTTGCATTTGGACACCACCTTTCTTGAAGCTGTTGTGTTCTTTCTGTACCACATGTCTCAGAGAAAAGAACAAGTACCTGCAACAAGCAGTGAGGAAGAATTTGCCTCTCCTAAGCCCTTACACTGAGATGGGCCTCAACTCAACCAGGAGGTTTCAAAACTCTGCAACTTCTGCTCTGAACATGTACTATAAATACACTGGGTAGTCTTATTCACACAAATGCCAAGCCATTTGAGAATACTGCTGGGCTTTGGAATTTAACAGCAAGATTCGTGGACTAATTAATCACGGTATGTGAAAATTATTCCTATTATCAGTTTCAAATAATCCTCCTTAATTTCCTGGAATACTTCCATGTTACAAGCAGGGCAGCACATATATCATTATCATCTTTCTCTAGACCGTTCATTATTTCATATCATGAACCCTACAGTTTCCCATTTAACACAAATAATTCCCATTTATTCAGTCTCTCTTCTTGTGAGAGTTTTCCAGGACTTTGTGCAGTTTCCTGAGCAGTTTCTTAATTCCCTCCAACTCTGCAGTCATACTTCTGAGCTGGGGTGACTAATTGCAGTTTCCCAATCAACAGTAGGATGTCCCCTGCTTTCTGTATCAACATTAGAAGACTCTGTACCATAACTTTCTATTCCATTGCTTATGTACCCTAACATTCATATGTAGATGTTCACCAAGTAAAGTTCCTTATGACCAGGGTGACATCCAGGTACTTTTTGCAGTTTAATGACATCAGTTTAATGAGTTGGAATCAATTTAATAATTTAATCAGTTTAATGATTTGGAACCTGACAAAATGTACTTTTGTGACTATCCTCTGTTACACACATTTACTTAACATAGCATCAAGCTCAAAAACTCAAGGTTTGCAACGAGACTAGCCTAGAAGAAACCAGGGGATTTTTCTTACATATCTGTTCACTGAGGACAGGAGTTTCTTTTTGCTGTCTGTAGAGTGTGGGTTTTTGGGGGTTTTGCTCCTTCAAGTTGCACAAATTCTTGGGGTAGGGGTGTGGGGAGAAGTTTTCCCTGTCCCCATGCAAATTCCCTTTGTGGTCCCCCAAGAGATAAGAGGGTCCTCAATATCTGACTAAGGTCTGGGTGGAAGGATATTTTCCCTAGTGAATTTGCCTCATTAAATCAGTGAGGTCTGGTGGTTTGCCTCCATGAAAGAAGATTCCCCTTTCGTTTTGATGGGCAGGCTAAGAGGTTGTGGTTTTTCTTTTCAACCTCAACTCGTGCCAAGGGGAAAGCAGACAACAAGGTAGTAGACCAAAATACTGGCTGTGGAACATACTCTGGTACACAGGGGAATCACCCTTCAGTGCCTCTAGGACAAATACAAATGCATTGCTTCAGTTTGGGGTGTTTCTCCACCCTACAATACTAAATCATGTCAGCAGCACAAAGCCTGGGAGAGGTCAGAGGTATGGAGATGGAGACATTCCTTGGGATCTCTAAAGCTTGTGCAAACTCACCAACAGGAACACAGAGAATATAAACCCCAATGGATCAATGACTATCAGTGTCTCAACAAGATATGGTCAAACATAAACAATGACATGTGACTAGAGTGTTGCCACCTTTGTGTGTTAACCACCCTCATGCCTGCTGCTTGTCAGTGCTGGGACATACCTGTTTCTGGCAGTTCCTCCTCTCCTCTTCTGTTATTATGCCATGAACTGGCTAGCCCTACTGTACTAGGGTCTAGAGACCTCCAGGGATGTCCGAGGTCCCTCTGTGCTCCATGCAGCCTCACCTTTCCTCTCTCCCAGTCCTCCCCAAAAACAGTCAGTCTAAGAGGAAATGGAAGGGAAGCACATGGGAATGAAAAGGCTGTCAGGCTTACTGTAATAAGAAGTAGTCACCACCTTCAGAGTGCTTTATAAATACAATAATTATAAATAGCAAGTGTCTGCAGAAATGAAAATGAGGCATATGACATGGAGCTGAAGGCAGGAAGAGACATCTGGGTAAGGAAGATGCTCTCTTCAAGAGCCATTTCAAGCACTATGACTTGCAGCTGGAGGATAAATCTCAGCAGTAGGTTAAGTTAGATGCCACTGACTGTAGGCAAGAGAACAGTTTGTTGCCAATAGAAAATGGCTAAGTGCAGATGCATGCTGAAATCTACTTGCTGTTCTTCTGAAGGGTCAAGCTCACGATAAGCCACATTCAGGCAAGAAATCCCTTAGAAGTGACTACAACTACTCACATACTAACAAGTGGTGAAGGAGAGGGCAACCACAGTAAGCCAAACCCCAGGGCAGATGTGTCACTCCAGGTATTGATCATTAGAATGAATTAGGCAAAGCCAGGGAAGAGACACCGTGTGGGCCAACAATATCTTGGGACCAGATATAGCTAGCTAGCTCTCATCACTCTGAGATACCTGTGCCACTGGCCCAAAAAGCACGTCAACAGGGCAGACACTCGGTCTCTGCTTCCAGAGAACATCTTGTGTTGGAGCAGAGAGGGGGATGGTTTGGTGGTAGTGCCAGTTTCCCATCACTTGCCAAGTGTCAGTACAAAGCATTGCTGCCATCACTCAAATATTTATTATTTATCACTCAATGGTACTGCCAGCCCCACACCCTCAGCACTGCACAAACACCAAGACACAGTCTCTCTCCCAACAGTTCAAACTCAGAGGGTGAGCCTGAGCCAGAAGCTGCTGTCACTTACATTATGGCCACTCACCTACATTACAGCTCTACCTGGGCGGCTCTGCCTCCTGCCTCCCACTTACAGGAGTTAACAACTGCAGTCCTTTTTTCCCTATCTGCTGATAGAACCACCAGCAGCCTTGCCCAGTAAGAAATATTTGCATGTGTCTGATGGATAGAAAAAAACCCATTGTCTATACATCCCTGAGGCTGCAACACAACTGTGGAGGAAGAGTTTGGATGGAGAAGACTTTGTGCACAGGCCTGCTCTTGTGCTCATCTTAACAGGTATGTCCCTGCTTTGACCCACTTCTTTCAGAAAATGAACATTAAAATAATTTTCATCAAGAGAGAAAATTGGAGCAGAATCAGGGACTAGAACCATTTTGACAGCCCGTTACTTTATCTTTGGAGAGTAACCAACTTTCAGATGAATGCTAGGGCATGCAGGGAACTTGCTCAGCAGATAACATGACAAATCCCTGCTAAGGCTAGTTACCAACACAGTTATTGATCATTACTATGGATTTCACCCCCTGCCAGCCAAGCTCCCTCAGCTCCTTCAAGCCTTATCCTGCAGCCTTTTGCATAACTCTGGAATGGGGTAAGCTTCTGGCTCTTTTGGACTTACAGACTGGACTGCCAGAAGCACTTTATCCACATCAGGACTCTTCCCACAAAGTAGCAAAGGTAGCAGACAAGTGAGCTTTCCCACTACTGGTTGGATTTTAATGACTTCCACAAACACTGGAACAAAATCTTCTCGTTCAGTATTGTCCTGCAATTCCACAGCTGACAGGGAGGCACCTCCATCTCTGAACCTCCATGTCTCACCCAGCTGCACAGATCTCCGCATCTCTCACTTTTTGTTTGCTTTTCTTGGGTTTAACCAGCACTCGGGTCCATCAGAACCATGCCTACTGAGATGAGTTATTGCCCAGCATCTATGATATAGAAGTGGCTTTGGACTGAATGTCTTAAGCTGACGCAGTTTATATAAAACAGAAGGGCAAAAAGCAAACAGCTCTGTAATGAAACCATTTTAATTTTTAAAGAGCAGATCTCTGGCATATCAGGGAAAACAGTTATAAAGCCAACAAGAACAAAGAGCTTGGAGAAGTACTGCAGAAAAGACTTTGAATGTACATCATAAGTAAGAAAAAATCTGGAATCACCAGGTAAGGTGAGGAAATTAGAAGAGCAGGGCTCCTGACCAACCTGAATGAATAACCACACAAAGAAGGATATTAGAGGTAAGTAGAAACAGCATCTTTGATGCTGTTTCAGCAAGAAGAAGAATATGGAAGCTGCAGCGATGACAGGTTAGACAATACAGGGAAAAGAGGGTGCAGAAAAGGAAGTGAGCATTTGAAGTGGAAACAAATTCAAGAAGATAAATGCACTCAAGTCAGAGGGACAAGATATTCTTGATCCCAGAACAATGAAAGAATAGTCGCATGATCGCAGATGACAACAGCGCTTTTGATAAAAATATCCATGAGGAAAAAGACAGGAAGGAGGGGAAGACGTGTGGCTGCCAAATAATAAAGGTAAACCTGTACCTGTTCTGAAAGAGGAAGGGAAGTGACCCACATTAGATCTATTGACCTGCCCTTAATACTACATACATTACAAAACATTTGAAAAGAATAAGGCGACTGGGAAATAAATGAAAAATAGGGCAAAGCACAGCATGGGGTTGCTAAAGGTGGGTTACTGTCTGGCTATCAAGAATAATACCAGAGTGAGATCTTGACTCACCAGGAGCATTAGACTGGAAGAAAATTAAGATGTCTGGGACAGAGAATTCGTTTTTTGTTTGCTATTACAGCCTCAGACACCTGAGAGGTGGTAATGGAGCCACGGGCAGGCCATTTCCAAGTCAATGGCATATTCTCTTGGGCTACCTGCACTTTCTGCAATGCAGGTCCAGGGTCCCTTGGATCCAGAGATCCAGCTGCACTTTGTCCCCAGCATTCTCCATCGATGTAGCAAAGAAGACACATGGCAGCAATTTTATCTCCTTCCTGTGAATCATTTTGGTCAGCTCCAGTTGCCAGAAGCTCTTGCCCATCTTTTAAGCATCTCAGGGCAGAGATTATCTGTGCAATCTCACTGCTTAACAGATGCTCTTGTAAGAGTGGCACCTACTAGCTAGGCACAGCCTGTATGTCCTGGGGAGTGTTCCCATCCCATGCAGTGAAGCAGGCTGCATCACCTTCTTTTTATTCCTTTAGGCAAGCATTGTACACACAAACTATATGCAATTTTTCTTCCACACCCCGATACAAGTATGTGTACGCTGCATAGATATGTACTGTTGCATGTCCTGTCCTCCAGCCCATGATGCACCTACAAATGCACATGTGGTGTTGTTACCCCCACCAACCTCCTGCAGGAGCCTGTTCTGCAGCAGCACCACAAAATGCAGTCTGGTAGCATGTCTCTCATTGTACAGTTCCCTCTTCTCACACTTACAGGAACATATCCTGCTCCCTGCTCCCATTGAGCTGAGTGGGTGTGACGGTCTGACAAATTATAGTCAATGTCTCAAACATTCGTTAAAGAACTTTGGTGGAGAAAACGGCCTCTGTAAAAACGCTGGAGTTTTGTGAACAGGACAATGTGGCCGGAGGAGAGGGCCCCACGGAGGGTGGGACTGCACTTCTCCAAAGCCGCAATTCCTTATCTTAAGTGACCAGGAGAAGGAGCACAGCATATGCGCCTGGAGGAGGAGGCCCCACGGAAGATGGGACTGTGCTTCTATCTGAAGTGGTCATGCCAGCAGGAGAAGAGAGGCAACTCCGCAATGAGCCGCCCCCCCCAAAAAAAGCTCACCGACCGATTCCAGAGAACCCCGGGAGTGGAGACTGCGCATGTCGAGACCATCAACTAACACACTATAAAAGAAGGGAGAACGAGTTCTCAGTGCGCGCCCTCCGGACCTGGATCTCTACACTGGCTGGACCAACGCTGGACCCAGGACTGGTGAAACCCTTCTCTTCTCTTCTCTCTTTCTTTCTTTCTCTCTTTCTCTCTCTCCCTTTTTTCCTTCTCTCTTTTCCACAGTCCCTACACCTCATCCTTTTAAACATAAACCGTTGACCAAGTCTGAGACTAAGAGTGGATCTAGCCGCCCCTGGGCTCCTCTTTGAGAAGGAGTCCAGAAAGCAAGGGGGTCTGCTCTGAACCTTGTGACTCAACGGGAGGGATCTCCTTCTGATACATTTCATGTTCCTTTTTCCATTTCTTTTTCTACACCTCCCCTCTCTTTTCAAACAGCGGCTTAATGACATGCTGCAAGGTTCATATTGATAAGTTCACTTATACTTGAGCAAGGTTAGCTAGGTTGAATAAATGTTGATTGTTGTTTGAACTCCCCTGGTGTCGTTTCACCTTAATTCTGACAAAGGAAATCCACGAACCTGAGTCGCTCCAACCTTGGGACGCGACATCTTAATTGGCGTCACGGACAGGATTTCCCTTGTTGGAAGGGAGTTTCTAATGGGATACTGGACCTCCACTCGGAGAACGGGTGGGGAGGATCTGGGAAGGATCTCTCAACAATAAGTCGGGAGAGATCCGAGCAGTGGCAGACATAGAGGTCCGGGAAATATCTGTGTCTGACTGTTCCCCTGTTTTAGAGAGGCTAACTGCCTAGACGGGATTTCCCTTGTTGGAAGGGAGATTTTAACGGGATACCAGACCTCCACTCAGAGAACGGGCGGGGAGGATCTGGGAAGGATCTCTCAACAATAAGTCGGGAGAGATCCGAGCAGTGGCAGGCATGGTGACCCGGGAGACATCTGTGTCTGACTGTTCCCCTATTTTAGAGAAGCTAATTGCCTATAAAGCCCACCCTTCCCCACAAGGAGTAGCCTGGGCACGAGACCACTGGCATGACCCAAAAGCCATTGTAGGAAGAATTGAGAAGCTAGCAAAAGAAGGCAGGTTTCGCCTGGGAAAAGGGAAGGCTGTAGTGTGTGCAGTGTTAGGGGCTGCACTCGTAGCAGCTCAGGAAGACAGACAGGAAACAATGAGAGCTGAGCAGGCAGATAAGGAGAAGATTCAGTCCCTGCAGGATTTAGTTAAAGTCCTGCAAGAGCAGTTAACTGCTGAGCGTAATACAACGCAGCAGCTTCATGCCGCCTTGTCTGATGCATTAGATCGGGAAAGAATTTTGCGAACCAAGGCGGACGAACGATCTGACCTGGACTTAAACCTGGAAGGTCTAGAGGTAGTTCAGGTGAAACAGCAAAAATCTTTATACCCAAATCAAGAGTTAGAATGTACCAGAAAAGTTTTTTACCCTGAGGATGAAGGGATAGCAATGAGGCCATTAATTAAAACAGAAACCATAGACAATGGCCAAAATGGCAGAGCACCACACGTGACCATTAAGACGATACCATATTCCGCCACTGAATTATCTAAAATTCAGGAAAAGTATAGCTGACTAGCAAAAGAGACCGAAACAGAATATGTGTGGAGGGTGTCATTAACCGGTGGCGACCGGATTTTATTGTCAGAAGATGAAGCCCAAGGATATTGGGGCCCTGGAGTGTTCCTAACTACTGATGATCCTAGGGAACCGTGGTCTCTGACGCAGCGGACAGCTTACTGGGCGGGGGGAATAGACCAAATGGAACGAGGAGAACCAACACGGATAGACACCCCTTCTATAAATCAGTTAACCGAGAGCTTACAGAAAACTGCTTGTCTCCAATTAATGCATGATAGGCGATTAGTGCCACAACAACCCTCTCCGATGTTGTTAAATGCCAATCCCGATAGAATGACTCCTCTAATCCGAGGTTTACCAGATTCTTTGAAATTATATGCTGTCCAACTGCAGGATAGATTACGCGATGTGATAGCACCTAGAGGAGGCAGGCGGAATGCAGGAGGGGCCCTGACCTGGGGAGAAGTGGCAAAGGAATTGATTCACTATGGCCGGAGAATGGGTCTCACAAGGGAAGAAAGCAGGGCTAAGCCTGCTATCCGCCAAATAGAAGGACCTGGCCGACCTCCCCCATCTAAGACTGTAAACACCAAAAAGCCGTATGGGGGTCAGCGGAACTTGTTGTGGGCAGAAGGGATAGAAAAGGGAATTCCCCGGGATGTGATGGACGGCATGCCCACCTCTGTCCTAGAAAAGTTAGTGCTAGGGTGGAAAGACAAGAACAAGGAGCCTTCCCATACTGAGGTAAACATTCGAGACTATAAGGGGGTGAATCCACAGTTACTGACGACTCCCACTCCCCAAATGCCTACTGCCCCAGAGGAAGGTATGACCGTCCGCAGGACGGGAAACTAGACAGGCTGTCCCCAGTAAGTGAGCCGGGGGACGGCCAGTGGGTTTATTTAAGGAGGCTCACTGAAAATAGGACAGGAGACCTGTTGATTACTTTTCCCCTTGGTCCCTTTAAGACCCCAGTAACTTTTTTAGTTGATACGGGTGCTCAGATGTCAGCACTCCGGGCGGATGTTGCTAACCGCAATGGAATAATTGCAGATAAAAAGCAGATATGGGTCACAGATGTTTTCGGAAGCTCCCAACCACAGCCGACAGCCAAAGTTAAATGCTGGCTGCCAGGGGATTCGTCCCCTGTTGAAGTTACTATGATACTAGGTCCTCTACCCACCAATATTCTAGGACTCGACCTCTTAAAGGGCCGGTCATGGGTAGACTCTAAGGGAAGAGAATGGAAATTCGGGTGTCCCACAATCTCTATGAGGCTTTTGCAGTCAGCACCAACTCTCCCCCCTTCAAAAATAGTTAATGTCAAACCTTATGCTTTGCCTTTGGGAGCAAGGGAAGGGATCACTTCAGTGATAACTGAGTTACGGGAACAGGGGATAGTTATTCCTATGCACTCACCCTATAATTCCCCAGTATGGCCGGTCCGCAAGCCAAATGGGAAGTGGCGATTGACAGTTGACTATCGACGCCTGAACGCCAATACTGGCCCATTAACAGCTGCAGTTCCCAATATAGCAGAATTAATTGCAACCATACAAGAACAGGGTCACCAGATTTTAGCAACCATTGATGTGAAAGACACGTTCTTTATGGTTCCCTTACAAGAAGCAGATAGGGACCGCTTTGCCTTTACCTGGGAAGGTATACAATATACATTTACATGACTTCCCCAAGGCTATTGCCACTCACCAACCATTGCTCACTATGCATTGGCCCAGGAAATAAATCAGATCACTCCTAAAGATGGAGTAAAAGTATATCAATATATTGATGATGTGCTAATTGGAGGACCAGACACCACTGCGGTGGGGCAAACCCAGAGAGAAATTGTTAGCCACTTAGAGAATTTAGGGCTCCAAATTCCTGCTGAAAAGGTGCAACTCCCATCACCTGAAGTAAAATTTTTAGGTATCTGGTAGAAAGGAGGGACTGTGTGTATACCTCCCGAAACTTTGTCCACCCTTGAACAAGTAAAAATGCCTGAAAATAAGAAAGAATTGCAGCATGCTCTAGGCTTGCTAGTGTTTTGGAGAAAACACATCCCCGACTTTTCTATCATAGCTCGCCCTTTATATGATTTAACTCGTAAAAGAACTGCTTGGGACTGGACACCTGTCCATGAAGAGGCTCTGAAATTATTAATTTTTGAAGCAGGGATTTACCAGGCCCTAGGGCCGATACATCCAACAGACCCACTCCACATAGAATGGGGTTTTGCAATTCATGGGTTATCTATACATATGTGGCAGCGTGGACCTGAAGGTCCTACTCGTCCCATAGGATTTTTCTCACGTAGCTTTAAGGATGCTGAAAAACGGTATTTGGTTTGGGAGAAAGGACTCTTTGTGGTTAACCTAGCCTTACAGGAAGCCGAGAGAATTATACAGCAGCCCATCATCTTACGAGGGCCCTTTAAGGTCCTGAAACCAATATTGGCTGGAACTCCTCCCCCTGCAGGAGTAGCTCAACGAGAAACAGTAAGGAAGTGGTATGCCCAGTTAGACCACTACTGTCACACTAGACAGATAGAGGAGGGAACACCCAAAATGCTCCAAATACAGGATCCCCCTTCTGATCACCCAGATACAGAACCCCCTCCATCATATATCAAAGTGGCTCCTGATTTTAAACCTCATTTAACGAACGTGTGGTTCACTGATGCTTCTGCAAAAAGGGAAGGAAAGATGTGGAAGTATCGAGCAGTAGCATTACATATTGATTCAGGGGAGCATGTGATAACTGAGGGAGAAGGTAGTGCCCAAGTAGGGGAGTTAGTTGCTGTGTGGAGCGTAGTCATTAAGGAAGCTGAGGCAACAGAACCAGTATACATCTATACTGACTCCTATGCAGTGTTTAAAGGATGCACTGAATGGTTACCGTTTTGGGAACAAAACCAGTGGAAAGTAAACCAAGTGCCAGTGTGGCAACGAGACAAATGGGAAGAAATACTGAATATCGCCAAGCAGAAATCTTTCTTGGTAGGCTGGGTTGCTGCACACCAGGCAGGAGATAACCCAGCTCACCTCCTAAATAACCAAGTAGATTCCTTAACACGTCTAGCCAGTCTTGCCATCGATGGTGAAGCAGAGAAATGGGAACACCTTCTGGAGTGGCTGCACGTGAAGCGTGGCCATTCAGGGAGTAAAGATCTATACAAAGAGGCTATTAGTAGAGGATGGGCCGTTACACGAGAATTATGTAACACTGTTATTTCTGCATGTGGTCAATGTCGAGTTCGTTTGGAAAAATATAACCCTTTAAAAGAGCAACCCCTACATTTAAGGACAAACAAAGGTTTATGGCAAACATGGCAAATTGACTATATTGGCCCCTTTCGGGTATCAGAGGGAAAATGATATGTGTTAGTAGGAGTAGAGGTGGTATCAGGACTAACACAAGCTGAAGCTGTATCCAGAGCAACAGGAGAAAATACAGTGAAAAGTCTTGAAGTATGGTTTAGCTGCTTACCCAAGCCTCAATCAATTCAATCTGATAATGGGAGCCATTTCACTGCTGGAGTAGTGCAAGAATGGGCTAAGGGTGAGGAAATCCAGTGGGTTTTTCACACCCCTTACTACCCTCAAGCTAATGGTATTGTGGAGAGAACGAACGGACTTCTAAAACGAGCTCTGAGGCCCCATGACCCAGGGTGGGCCTCGCGAGTACCGGAAGCAGTATACCGAATCAATAGCCGGTGGGGGGCAAATGGCTGCCCCCGACTCCTAGCGTTCTGTCCCACACCTCCTTCTATTGTTCCAGGGACAAAAGGCGGCAAAGACCCTGTACGCCTGCTCCACTATGCTGGACAACCAGTATTAGTGGAACTGCCCACTCTGGGCCAAGTGCCCCTAACTCTAAAGACACCCCTTAACCTTTATTCCTGGGTGGCCACAGATGCTCATGGGAAAGAACATAAAATCAATACTCGGTGGATCATTCCTTCTTTTTAATGATCGGTTCCATTGGACCGAGTTCTGTTTTGTTTTTGCCCTTCTAGGAACCAATCTGGAAGACGAAGAAGAAACAGACAGAAGAGCCCGAAACAGATGTTAATTCCAAGTGTTTTGATAACTTGTGTAGTCAATAGCTTGTTGTATCTTGCAATATGTATCTGTTATCACCTCGAGTGCTGTTTTGGAAGACCCTTTTCCTCACCCTTGCTACCGCAGGAGGAGATGGGTCACCAAACCTCGCTTGGGAAATAATTCAAGGTTTTATTAGGCTGTGGGGACATCAGGACCAAGGTTTATGTATCTCCCTGCCTCAAGCAGCTGAGGAAGGACTGAGGTTTTTTATGATTCCAGTGGATTTGTCATTTATTTTTAACATGAGAAACGCTACCTCTCCAATATACATGACAGCGCACTGGATAGATAAACAAATATGGGTAAAATGGAAGGATCTTCCAATGATAAGCAATCCTGTATATCAAGAGTGGAAAACTCCCCCCAATATGAAGCGAGATTTATCACTATATCACAGTGCTTGTGAATTTAAAATCCCGACCCTTGATGTTACTCTGTTATCTCTAATAGGTGGGTCAAATCCCCTAATTACTTCAAGCCATGGATCTTTACCAAAGGCTAACTTGACCTTTAAGAAGGTAGAGGGCACTCGACCATGCAGACACTACCCTTGGGATCCCCTGTTTGATCCCCTAACCAGACCTGATTTTTATGAAGCCAACTATACAGTACAATGGAATCCCGATTGGTGTATACAACTTCCAAACACAACAAATGTATCCTCAAGAAATGGCTGCAATGTTATGTGGGCCTGGTCTCAATCTACTTTTGGACAAACTTTTGTGGATCCCAAATTTGACCCACCTATTAGAACCTCAGAGAGCCCCCTTTTTAATTGTAGCAGAGTACTTACGTGTAAAACAGGACCTGGAAATCCTCCTGAAACTTGGTTCATAGCTGGAATCAGAACGTTAATTCGTGATATGTGTACTTACTGGGGCTACCCTTCTAAGGGCTGGAAACATAAAGATAAATCTTGCAATACAACTGACCTCACTCGAGGAGTTGATTGCGGGCTGCCCCACACCCACTATCCCATAAAAGGGACAGCCCTGAATACTAAGCCACGAGTTGTTATATTAAATAACACTGATAACTACAATTGCAAAACAAGCATATATCCAGCTCCTTTGGGGTTAGCATGGGGATGTTCTGACGGGAAATTCTATTCCTATTTAACATTAGAATATCATGCAGGATTGAAATGTGGGGTAGGGATCCCTTCATTATGTCCCTCGAGAGTATTTAAATTCTCCGCACCCACGAAAAGAGCACGTCGAGAGGCGGAGCCACCTAGGGAATGACCTGGATGGGCAATACATGGAGTCAGTGTACCAGATTACTATACTGCAGGTCAAACAGTTTCCTTAATGTTCGAAAACATATTTACTCCATATGTAACCCTCAAAAGACATCAATTTGTCTTAGAAAACATCACCTGGCAACTGCATTTATTAAGTAATTGGACTGGGTATGCTTTTGGAGAATTAAACTTACAAGTTCAACAAGTATCCAAGATGACCCTACAAAATAGCTTGGCTTTAGATATGTTGTTGTTAAAAGAACAAGGTGTATGTGGTATGTTAAACTTGACTGAATCTGAATGTTGTATCACCATTCATAATGCCACGACCTCCATTGAAGACGCCCGCGCAAAGATGAAAGAGATTGCTGATCAAACAGCTGAATTATTTCAATCAATGCAACCAGCTGACTGGTTTGATGGCTGGAGTCCCAACTCATGGCTACATTCCATTTTGGAATCCTTGGGACTGACGGGATGGGGAAAATGGCTTGTAAATATTGGACTTATGATATTAATTGGATTTGTATGTTTAATAGCAGGCCTTGCCATAGTAAGATGTATGATTAGCCGCTTAATATCCTCAGCTATCTCTCTCTCTTCTCCTACTGTCCTCTATATTAAAATCACCACAGACGAAGATGATATGAATGAGGATCAAAGTCCAGCGACTGTTTGAGCCACGGGGTGGTGTGACGGTCTGACAAATTATAGTCAATGTCTCAAACATTCGTTAAAGAACTTTGGTGGAGAAAACGGCCTCTGTAAAAACGCTGGAGTTTTGTGAACAGGACAATGTGGCCGGAGGAGAGGGCCCCACGGAGGGTGGGACTGCACTTCTCCAAAGCCGCAATTCCTTATCTTAAGTGACCAGGAGAAGGAGCACAGCATATGCGCCTGGAGGAGGAGGCCCCACGGAAGATGGGACTGTGCTTCTATCTGAAGTGGTCATGCCAGCAGGAGAAGAGAGGCAACTCCGCAATGAGCCGCCCCCCCCAAAAAAAGCTCACCGACCGATTCCAGAGAACCCCGGGAGTGGAGACTGCGCATGTCGAGACCATCAACTAACACACTATAAAAGAAGGGAGAACGAGTTCTCAGTGCGCGCCCTCCGGACCTGGATCTCTACACTGGCTGGACCAACGCTGGACCCAGGACTGGTGAAACCCTTCTCTTCTCTTCTCTCTTTCTTTCTTTCTCTCTTTCTCTCTCTCCCTTTTTTCCTTCTCTCTTTTCCACAGTCCCTACACCTCATCCTTTTAAACATAAACCGTTGACCAAGTCTGAGACTAAGAGTGGATCTAGCCGCCCCTGGGCTCCTCTTTGAGAAGGAGTCCAGAAAGCAAGGGGGTCTGCTCTGAACCTCGTGACTCAACGGGAGGGATCTCCTTCTGATACATTTCATGTTCCTTTTTCCATTTCTTTTTCTACACCTCCCCTCTCTTTTCAAACAGCGGCTTAATGACATGCTGCAAGGTTCATATTGATAAGTTCACTTATACTTGAGCAAGGTTAGCTAGGTTGAATAAATGTTGATTGTTGTTTGAACTCCCCTGGTGTCGTTTCACCTTAATTCTGACAAAGGAAATCCACGAACCTGAGTCGCTCCAACCTTGGGACGCGACAGTGGGACAGAGACCTGGAGACACAGAGAGGGTTCCCAGGTCCCAGGGCAAGATAGGGATGAGGAGCTGCAGTTCAGGAAGCCCTATGATGCTTCCAGGACATTGTCACAGAGCTGCAAGCAGAATGCACTCTGCTCCATGGTTTTGCTGGAAGCCCTGTCCTTCCCACCCAGCACCCTGCACTGAAACTCTGGGTTTATCTTCTTCACCAGGTGTAAAGGCCAGAGAGCCTTGCCACTGCACAGGGATGGAGAAGGAGCAACTGTCTGAGAATCTGCAGCAGCAAAATGGTTCCTTCAGAAAACTGCTGCAGAAAAGGCTGTGCTGATGATCACTCTCACCTCCACAAACCTCTTGGGGCTGCACAGAGCACTGACCATCCTAGGGAACACAGTGAGAGGCTGGAGAATGACAGTACAAACAATACATTTACATTCCCTGACAATGACAAGCCTGATTTTCCTCCCCTGTGCCCTCTATTGCTGGTCTCTGACCCACAACCCCCTGTTCCTCTAGCTCTTCAATGCCCCTCACACCTGCGTCTTCTGCTCCAAGGTTCCTCTACAGCTCTGCCAAATATTTACCATTTTATCTACATTTTTCCTACCATCCTGTTGCTCCTGACAGGCCTAAAGATGCTTTATCTGAATTATTCTTGGGTCATTGGCAAACTGCAGAAAGCTTTTGTGAATAGGTTAGACCTGCCAAGCTCACTCATTAGCAACACCAGTATACAAGGCTCTAGATGTCTGGAGGTAAAAAAGCAGATCTCTATTTCCCCCATACTCCATATGCCTTTACAACACCCATCAATCCAGTCCTTGTATGATCTGTTCCTCAATAGCCAATGCTAATATAACTCCCATTAACACCACATTCCCCCCAAACACCTACAATTGCAACCTCACATGTTCAGCATTTTCCATAACCCCAAAAGATTGCATCTATTTGATTATCTCCTTTTGTTACTACATTCCCATGTGTACATTCCCCTACAGCCACATCACTGTATCACATACCAAAATCTCATTCTTTTATACCTTTGCTTTATTGTTCTCACTGACTGCCATCCTGAACATTGCCTCTTCAGCATCTATATCCCTATCCCACATGTATCCTTCTCTTTGTTCAAGCCCTTGTCCCTTTTTGTTTGCAGATGCAATTTGATGGAAGGATTTGTGCAGAGGGTGGGGGAGGGAAGAAGGAAGGCGGGGAGGGAAAAGAGGGATTTGGCTATAAAAAGACCATGTAATTAAGCTCTAGTAACTGGTACCCAGGCTGGACCACTCATCTCAGTAATTAAAGGTAGCAATTCCTCCATTCCTAACCTTTCTCATCTGATCTGTGAAAAAGAGGCAGGGAGAAAGCATTCATTTACACAGCCAGCACAGACACGCCCTGGGCAACACAAAGGACTCCAGCCTGCACAGAGCCCGGTGTATCTCTTAACAGAAGAGCAGGGTTTTATCTGCCACACTATTTTATCCTAACACCTTTTGAGCAATTGATTTACCAGTATTAAAAAAAAAAAAAAAAGAAAAAAAAAGGAAAAAAAAAGCTACAAGCCACACTGACAGCTGCCTTTCCTCTGTGTCCTTTGTTTCTGACTTTTCATGGAAGCACTGTCTGTCAAAACAGCTTTTGAGCTGCACAGCAGCATCACCGCCAGGGATGCACAGAGAGCATGGTAGCTTGTGGGACCAAAACAATCTGTGTGGGCTCAGCTGTCATGGCAGACACAACGGAGAGCTGTGCGACTGCATTGTTGGGGCAAAGCACAGCTCGCCTCTGCACAATCAGCCCCAGACATGACAACCACTATTTCATAGCTACAATGGACAAACACGCATTCTGCGCAGCAATACCAGCCTCCTTACTCTCTTCCATCAATTATAATCACAGCAGCTCCAAAGCAACGCAACCTCTGAAGAGACAAAGCAATCCTAAAATCTTTAAGCTTCATTGGGTAGCTGGCAATCTCTACAAAAACAAGCCAGCCACTCTGCAGGACAATGAATGGCCTGAAAACCATCAGTATGACTAATGCCCACCCCGATCATTTATCCATCTCACCTTTCCACAGATCCTCTGTTCCCTGTCTCCTCTCATTGAACACGCTCTGCTCCGGCACTGCTGAGCACTCAGATTCCAGCGGGCTCCATGCCCTCTCACCAGGATGCTATGGGAAACACAGAGTCAATTTTTTATTTTATTTTTTTTCACAGCTGCATCCCTGGCAATGCAGAAGGTCTGCGCAATCACATCTCCAATGCTCCTGCTGCTGTTGTGACGTTGCTGCATGTGAAGGAGCAAGCATGCCCACAGCATCGCTGCTCCGGCTTGCAATCAGTCCCTGCAGGACCTCAGACAAGGCAGGGGATGGGAGGGAGCAGAGAAGGAGAGGAGGGGAGAGAACAGGTCGAGCTGGAAGATGGAGGATTGATTCTTACAGGAATTTGGAAATCAGGAAGGTAGCATGAGGAGAAATATAAAGACTAAAGACTATGCCATAAAATAGAGCTGCAGCATCTTATTCTGTGATGAGCTTTGGTTTCAGATGCTGTGTGGTTTGCAAGCTGTCTGATCTCTTCTCCTGGCTTTGCAAAGGAAAGCAAAAGTAACTGGAGTGCTATGTTCCTACAGTTGATAATGGCAGCCAGAGCCCTTGGAGATAAAATGCTAGTCTGCAAAGCAATGCACAGGAGGAGGAGGATGGGAGGACTTATTACTAAGAGATCAGGAAGACTACAAGAAGCTTCTTGAAGCTTCTTTTACATTTCTGTAGTGCCTTGTCCTAAAGAGCTTCACCAACAGAATCTACACAGCATCCCTGAAATGCAGCCACCCCCAGAGTGAGATGCAACCACCAGCACTTCCCCCAGTGCTGAACACACCTAGCAGGGATAGGATGTCTGAAGTCCATGCTGTCACAGGGACTCTCAAATCAAGATCCCAGCAACTATTAACTACAGCTTGTGATTAAAGTGCTGCCCGTAACCTGGGCATCTCTGCAAAGCAATCCATGGCAGATCTTCCTTCCTGAAACAAGGGATCACCACCTACAAAAGCCCAGGCTCTCTTGCTATCCTGTGGCCATATGAAAGGATTTTTCTATCACCCCCTTTTCACCAGAGGCAGCTGCAACCTGCTCCATAGGCAAGTCAGTGCAGTTCCTCACAGGGCACAGGTAGCTTTGCCAAGGGGCATGTGTGGCTACTTTTGTTTTTCTGTCACAGTCTGGGCATGACCACACACCTGTCCTGGTTTTGGCTAGGATAGAGTTAATTTTCTTTCTAGTAGCTGGCATTGTCTTATGTTTTGGATTTAGTATGAGAAGAATGTTGATAACACACTGATGTTTTCAGTTGTTGCTAAGTAGCGTTTAGACTAAAAGTCAAGGATTTTTCAGCTTCTCATGCCCAGCTAGCAAGAAGGCTGGAGGGGCACGGGAAGTTGGGAGGGGACACAGCCAGGGCAGCTGACCCAAACTGGCCAAAGGGATATTCCATACCATGTGACGTCAAGCCCAGTATATAAACTGGGGAGGAGGTGGCCTGGGGGGCAGATTGCTGCTTGGGAACTAACTGGGCATCGGTCGGTGAGTGGTGAGCAATTGCATTGTGCATCACTTGTTTTGTATATTCCAATCCTTTTATTATCATTATTGTCATATTATTATTATTATCATTATTATTTTCTTCCTTTCTGTTCTGTTAAACTGTTCTTATCTCAACCCATGAGTTTTACTTTTTTTTTCCTGATTCTCTTCCCCATCCCACTGAGCGGGAGGGAAGTGAGCGAGTGGCTGCGTGGTCGTTAGTTGCTGGCTGGGGTTAAACCATGACAACACCCCAGAAACTCAACTGTGCTCCAGGCTGTGCTGGGGAGATGTTCCTAGTGCTAGAGCAGCTCCCTTGAGACAACCATCCTGGAGGGACCATTCACATTTATTGCACTTTGCCATCTAACCCCGCTTGGAGGGCTGAGGTGCCATCACTGCTCCTACAGCCACCGGCCTGCTCTGAGCTAAGCAGAGCTTGGAAAACGGAGCATCCACATTGGAAAAAGGTCTATGCTGGCAATCCCTACAAGCCTGAACCAAACCCCATCTCCTAAACCGAGGCTCTGTGGGGAGCGGGCAAGTCAGAGAACGTGTAGAAATGTCACACATACACACACAGTTCAGAGAAATGAAGAACCGTCACATGCCTGAGTACTTTTTGCTCTATGCCATGATGCATTCAAAGCAGCAACCAAATAAAACAAATACAACAGCTTGGACAATACAACACTTCACAGAAGCTTCTGCCTCTGGAGAGGCCAACATAAAAATTTGTGACAGAAAAATGTTAGACTCATTACTGGAAGTGACTGCCAATTGTCTCGGATCCCAGACCACTAGAAACCTTTAAAATATCTCTTTGGGTAATGTTCAAATCAGATTTCTGACTGAAAACCCAGTGACTGGTGGGTAGCTCCCACAAAGAGCTACTAAGGGCTCCAGAGGCAGGAGTCCAGGACTCCCCCCACCGCAGAGAGACCCTTACAGCGAGAAAAGAGAAAGGGCCTTGAGCTGGCTGTGGGCTGTGCAGCCCATTCGCAATGTACTGGAGCCAGCATTGCAGACGCATCTCTGCTACTCACCTCCGAAACACTGGAAACGATCCATCAGCCTGTCTCAAAGCTCAAGCTCTGCAGGTCCTTCCCAAGAGGCCGATGCACATGCCTCATCTGTGGTACTTCATGCTCCTCAGCCCACTGCTTGCCTTTCCTTGGATGCTTGGGACCCACACCACAACCTTGTCCCATTCAAGCAGCAAGGACAAGCCTCAGGGATGATGCAGGAGTGAGGGATGTACCTCCATGCCTAGCCATTACAGCAAGCAGAAAGCTAGTCCTGGTGGGCTCTGCTCCACCCGAGCTGCAGTAAATGAAACTATTAGCAGTGACAACAATGTACTCCCATTAGAGTGCAGCCCTCAGACCCCCATACGGCCAGTGCCATTGTATTGTCAGTGTTAATTAAGGCAGGCTCAAGCAGATGTCTCCGGCTCGTTCAGCTGGGACAGTCAGGGAGCAGCAGTGAGGAAAAAGACAGTCTCAGCTGCAGAGCTCTGTGCAGAACAAGGAGTGTTTGTTACCCAGGAGACTCATTCCCACAGCAGAGAGGAGAATGGAAACTATTTCGGTGCCCTCCCCAGTCCTTCACAAACATTGCCAATACTGATGCCAGGAGGTATAAATGCTGGCAGGCTGAGTGCTTGCCTGCATCCCTGTCCCTGCCACAGGACACTGGCATTAATTAATTCACTAACAAACAGCAATGCCTCCCCTGTGTAGTAGACATGCAGACCAGAGCAGATGGACTCAGGGGGCTGTTTTGTTAAAAAACAGAGCAATGCAGCAGACAAGAGGCTCCCTTAGAAACATTCCTATTTACATATCTGTTCCCAACATAAACATTTGTATCTTCCTCCCCAAAACAGTTATTCAGCACCTTCCCCCTACCCCAAGCTCACGTGGCCTTGCACCTCTGCGGCAAGCACCCCTTTGCTGCATCTCCCTCCCAGGATCTGCCCCTCTCAGCAACAGTGGTAAAAACAGATGGGCTGTCCCAAAGCTTCGTAGGTAGTAAGAGATTACAGGTGCTAATGAGGAAGAAGAAAGCTCGCTCTTGGGGACTGTCTTCTAGGAGATGACTCCTCTTTGATCACAGAGATGAGTCAGTGTGAGAAGGGGAGAATGGCTGACTCCACAGTCTCATGCAAGGAGGGGAGCAGGGATACTGCAGGCTGCTGACTGTGCTCCTTAGAGAAGAAAGGCAAGGGAGATGCAGGTGCCAGAACATGCCTGTCCCTACAGTAACAGGGGTCACCCTCCTGTTTGGCCTGGAGAGGTAGGGATAGGTGCTTCCCATATAACCCAGCACTGCGGGGTGCAGCTTGGCAGGAGAAAACTGCTTATCAAGCAATGTTAGTGTATTGGGTTTGCATGGCAAGGTTTTGGTAGCTGGGGGGATACAGGGGTAGCTTCTGTGAGAAGCTCCTAGAAGCTTCCCCTATGTCTGATAGAGCCGAGGCCAGCCAGCTCCAAGACGGACCCGCCGCTGGCCAAGGCCAAGCCACTCAGTGACAGTGGTAGTGCCTCTGTGATAACATATTTAAGAAGGGAAAAAAGTTGCTGTGCAACTGGGCAACTGCAGCCAGCAAGAGGAGTGAGAATATGTGAGAGAAACAACTCTGCAGACACCAAGGTCAGTGAAGAAGGAGGGGGAGGAGGTGCTCCAGGTGCCGGAGCAGAGATTCCCCTGCAGCCCATGGTGAAGACCATGGTGAAGCAGGTTGTCCCCCTGCAGCCCATGGAGGTCCACGGTGGAGCAGATATCCACCTGCAGCCCATGGAGGACCCCACACCAGAGTAGGTGGATGTGCCTGAAGAAGGCTGTGACCCTGTGGGAAGCCCACACTGGAGCAGGCTCCTGGCAGGACCTGTGGACCCATGGAAAGAGAGGAGCCCATGCTGGAGCAGGTTTTCTGGCAGGACTTGTGACCCCGCAGGGGACCCACGCTGGAGCAATCTGTTCCTGAAGGACTGCACCCTGTGGAAGGGACCCATGCTGGAGCAGTTTGTGAAGAACTGCAGCCCGTGGGAAGGACCCACGTTGGAGAAGTTCATGGAGGACTGTCTCCTGTGGGAGGGACCCCACGCTGGAGCAGGGGAAGAGTGTGAGGAATTCTGCCCCTGAAAAGGATGAAGCAGCAGAGACAACGTGTGATGTACTGACCATAACCCCCATTCCCTGTCCCCCTGCGCCGCTGGGGGGGATAGGTGTAGAATTTGGGAGTGAAGCTGTGCCTGGGAAGAAGGGAGGGGTGGGGGGAAGGTGTTTTAAGATTTGGTTTTATCTCTCGTTACTCTACTGTGGTTTGATTGGCAATAAATTAAGTTAATTTTCTCCAAGTCGAGTCTGTTTTGCCCGTGACGGCAATTGGTTGAGTGATCTCTCCCTGTCCTTATCTCGACCCATGAGCCTTTTGTTATATTTTTCTCTCCCCTGTCCAGCTGAGGAGGGGGAGTGATAGAGTGGCTGTGTGGTGCTTAGTTGCTGGCTGGGGTTAAACCACGACAGAAGGGGGGGATGTTTAGAGTTATGGCCTTTCTCTTCCCAAGTAACCATTATGCTTGATGGAGCCCTGCTTTCCTGGAGAGGGCTGAACACCTGACTGCCAATGGGAAGTAGTGAATGAATTCCTTGTTTTGCTTTGCTTGTGTGCGTGGCTTTTGCTTTACCTATTAAACTGTGTTTATCTCAACCCACAAGTTTTCTCACTTTTACTCTTTCGATTCTCTCCCCCATCCCACCGGATGGGGAGTGAGTGAGCAGCTGTGTGGTGCTTAGTTGATGGCTGGGGTTAAACCATGACACAAGGTTTTGGTAGTGGGGGGGCTACAGGGGTGGCTTCTGTGAGAAACTCCCCCTGTGTCTGATAGAGCCAATGTCAGCCAGCTCCAAGACAGACCAACTGCTGGCCAAGGCCGAGCCAATCAGCAATGGTGGTAGTGCCTCTGTGATAACATATTTAAGAAGGGAAAAAAGTTGCTGCACAACAGCAACTGCAGCCGGAGAGAGGAGTGAGAAGATGTGAGAGAAACAGCCCTGAAGACACCAAGGTCAGTGAAGAAGGAGGGGGAGGAGGTGCTCCAGGTGCCGGAGCAGAGATTCCCCTGCAGCCCATGGTGAAGACCATGGTGAGGCAGGTTGTCCCCCTGCAGCCCATGGAGGTCCACAGTGGAGCAGATATCCACCTGCAGCCCGTGGAGGACCCCATGCTGGAGCAGGTGGATGCCTGAAGGAGGCTGTGACCCCGTGGGAAGCCCGCGCTTGAGCAGGCTCCTGGCAGGACCTGTGGACCAGTGGAGAGAGGAGCACAGGCTGGAGCAGGTTTTCTGGCAGGACTTGTGACCCCATGGGGGACCCACACTGGAGCAATCTGTTCCTGAAGGACTGTACCCTGTGGAAGGGACCCATGCTGGAGCAGTTCATGAAGAACTGTAGCCTGTGGGAAAGGACCCATGCTGGAGTAGGGGAAGAGTGTGAGGAGTCCTCCCCCTGAAGAGGAGGAAGGAGTGGCAGAGACAACATGTGATGAACTGACCACAACCCCCTGTGCCGCTGTGGGGGAGGAGGTAGAGAAAATCGAGAGTAAAGTTAAGCCTGGGAAGAAGGGAGGGGTGGCTGGAAGATGTTTTAAGATTTGGTTTTATTTCTCATTACTCTGATTTTGATTTGTAATAAATTAAATTATTTTTCCCCAAGTTGAGTCTGTTTTGCCTGTGACAGTAATTGGTGAATGATCTCTCCCTGTCCTTATCTCGTCCCATGAGCCTTCTGTTACATTTTCTCTCCCCTGTACAGTTGAGGAGGGAGAGTGATAGAGCGGCTTTGGTGGGCACCTGGCATCCAGCCAGGGTCAACCTGCCACACATGGCCTTTCAGTACTTAAAGGGGACTTATAAGAAAGATGGGGACAGACTTTTTAGCAGGGCCTGTTGTGATAGGACAAGGGGTAATGGTTTTAAACTGAAAGAGGGTAGATTTAGATTGGACATAAGGATGAAATTTTTTATGATGAGGGTGGTGAGACACTGGAACAAGTTGCCCAGAGAGGTGGTAGATGCCCCATCCCTCGAAACATTCAGTGTCAGGTTGGACAGGGCTCTGAGCAACCTGATCTAGTTGAAGATGTCCCTGCTCATTGGGGGGGGGGGGGGGGGGGGGGGGTTGGACTAGATGACCTTTAAAGGTCCCTTCCAACCCAAACTATTCTATGATTCTATACATCCCCAGTAACGGTGTGCAGTGGCGGGGGAAGGTGAAGCATTAAATGCCTGTGAGGTTCGCTGGAAAGAAGGCACCAGACTAACTCCCCTCCGCCCCTAGGGACAACAGCAGCTTCGGGTCTTTCAATATCAAAACAGCTTGCCCTAAGGGACTGAAGGGAAAAACAAAGATACCCTTTTGAGACTATCCAGGGAAAGAAGGCTCTTCCCCTGTCTAATTTTCTGGGTTAAAAATAATTTCTCTCAAGCCATTTCCATGCCTATTGAACTTCCTTAATTTTTGTCTTCCATGGGTTTCTTTTCCCTCCTCCTTTCTCTCTCCCAAGACATATTCAGACTGCTCTCTACTTTCATGTCACCTGGAGAAGCAGGTGACATGACCTGTAGAACATGCACAGGATGCTGCATGAGAACAGAGAAGACAGACAGGCTCTGGAGCACCAGCACACCATACTGGAGTAGAAAGGGAGTCAGAGTTTGATTTTCCAGTGCATAAGAAGAAAATGGATATATGCATTTTTTTTCCATATAATAGAGGCTACGGCCTGAACAACACACTGACTGTTCATCGGAGTTACAGAACAATGCAGAATAAAACCACATATACACTACTAATTGAAGCATACTCTCCAGGTGGGGACAGGACTGGACACATTACTTTTAGCAGAACAAATGGAAGGGATCAGCTCCTACCTTGCCAGATACAATCTCCCCAGATCATGGGCTCAGCTCCCTGCAGCTGGAAGCCGGGTGCAGCAGCAACAGCATGAGAACAGCAGGAAGAATATAGCATGTAGAGCCAGCGATAATCCAAAGCAAAACCAGCTTGTCCCTGTGTCGGCTCAGGGATCAGCGAGCTATGCTACAGGGAGTCTCTGCAGGCAGCTCCCCCGTTACTGCAGGATGGCGGGCGAGAGGCAACGTGACAAGGCACTCCTTCCAGATGGGAGCTGGCTCAGGGATTCCTCCTGCTGCCAGTCACCTGCCTCTCCTCGGGCACAGCCACAGCGGTGCCAGGGTGTTTGTCTCATTCACAGAGCATGTGGGCAGGAGAGAAAAGCAAGGGCTGCAGGATGCTGGCAATGTAAGGGCCAGATTGCTAATGAAAGCCCCAATGTAAATACAGATGCACTCTGGAGAGGACTGTGGCAGAAATGCAGTTCGTGTTACAGAAAGCCATTTACAGCAAGCTCAGAAAGAAGCGAGTGTAATGGGGCTGTGTGGGCTGACTCCACGGCCTGCCTGCTCAGGCAGGGGGGTGGGAGGGCATCTGCCTGCAAGGGGAAGCTGTGGGGTGAAGTGACCGCTAGCGAGGGGAGACCCCCCTCCAACTCCACACTCTCTAGCAGCTCCTACAGCTCCATACATAGCATCTGCTAGCAGTAATGCAGACCTATGCAATTTTCCATTCCATGCTCCACACTTTCTCTGGTGTACAGTGCTACAGCAGCCCATCACACCTGGGAGAAAGGCTGATCAGAGCATTGCTCCATCCGTGTGTGTGACCAGCTCATGGTGCAGCAGCCCACCCCCGTAGTCCAGGCCCTCTCCCCATGCACAGGGGCTCCACAGTCACTGGGACTTACCCTCTCTCTCTTGAGTTCACTTGCCTTGGGCACCTCCTGCTAGGATTCTTCTTTCCCTCCCATTTCAGGATAACTTACAAACTGTATTGCAACTGGATTTACACCAAATCAGGAAGATGGGGAGATAGGGACTAGCTCAGCAAAGCAGCAATGTGTCAAAGGGTTTGGGGGCTTTGCCTTCATTGTCCCCACAGCTGGAACCAGCAGTAGAGGGGTTTTGCAGGTTTCAGCTACTGCCCCTTAAACTAGCACTGAAAGACCTCAGCAAGAGGCTGAGGAGCTGTTTCAGGATGTATACCACAGTGGGTATAGCCTATTTTCAGTAAGCCCGGTGCCAGACAGGCATAGAGCTTACACCAGTGACCTCTGGGTACAACTGGTGACAAAGAACAGGGAGTTCATGTAGTTCTGTAGCAACTGATGTCTGTTCTGTAGAGGTTGGGGGGGACCTCCTTTGAAAAAATATTGCCTAGCCTCAAAAGAAGAAGTTTGAAAACAGTTGACATAGGCCGATTGCATCAGTGAGTGCTGTTAAAAACCTAGCTTCAAGGAGAGCACAGAGACCCCAGAGTAACAGGTCTATGTCCTGATGATACCTACAAGAGGAGTGAAGCCAGCCAGGCATTAAGCCACCCTGAAATTCTCCCTATTAATGAGAGCAGCCAAGTTATATTATCTATTGTCTCTTCTCTCCAGCAAACTTCTGGTATAGCCACTACTCCTCCACACAGCTGGGAAAGGACAGGTTATTGGAGTTAAAACTCCCTGTTCCTGCACATGCTACTATCCTTTCCCTGGGCTGCCGGTGCCTGCAATGAGGAAGGTACTTTATGCTTTCCCCCTCCATGGTACAGAGATTCTCTACTGCAGCCCAGCCCAGCTTGATATGGGGAAATAACTGTCTGCTCCTTGACCACTTAAGTGTTGTTTGGTAGTTCTGTTGGCCTTGTTTGTTCTTTCGAGGCTCGCTTGCTGGGGCCTGGCGCCTGTGGCACCTGTCAAGGGTTAAGCTTATCAGGGACTGGTATTCAAGGACTGACATGCAAGACAAAGGGAGTGATAACAGGAACTGCAATGTTGTCTTGCCACAGAACTTGGTAGGACTTGTTAAAAACCGCTGAAATCACCAAGTAAGAAGAGAGCATGCGTAAATGACTAAAGTTCATTTAGAGGACAGAAGAAGAAGAGGAAGATAAGACCCCTGAAGAAGTAAACGACCACCAGAGACAGATCTGAGCCTGCACAAGATGACATAAACATTTTAGAACTGCTGACACAAGCTTTTGAACTAACCCCGCCCCAACTTATACATATGTATATTTTGTATTGTGTAACCCTATGAATATGTATGCTTTGGTGTAATAAATATCTGGCTGCTTGCTGAGATGGTGTGCAAGCTTTGAGGAGAAATCCCCTTGCACCCAGCACCAAAATAAACATACCTGCTTTATAACTCACTCTCCGAGTTGTAAAGTTTGATCTGCGTGTCAAGCTGACCTTGGGATGAGATAACTCTCCTGACATTGGGCTACTATTGCACAAGAAAAAGGGAAAGCTTCCCAATGTAACAACAGTAAATCTCATGCCAGGTGCAGCTCCCCAGATCTGTCTGAGACAAAAATACAGCCACGACTTCATCTCCAAGTATTCATCAATATGGGCAAGAAGGCTCCACACAGGGGGCTGCTTCTCCAAACATGATGAGCCTTCATGACTTATTCCTGCATAGTGACAAACCAGGACAGGTCTCTCCTGGGGTGAAGCAACTCTACACTGACAGGCTGGTTCACTAGTAAGCAAGACAACACTGAAGCCATGTCTTCAACCAAGCTGCTTCTGCAGCCAAACTGGTCTCAGCCAGGGAATGGCTAACCACCAGATGATCCCAAAGGGTTTAAAAATCATTCACAACAACCCAGGCTCAAAGCAAGCAGTTGAGAGTGAGTGTGTTTAGATCAAGGCTGCAATAAGGCTCACCACATGTGCAGCAACAGCAATTCTGCCAAGGCACAAGTGACAGCCCTGCAGCATCCACAGCCTGCCAGGAGCATGAGCATTGACCTTGGCTGGGGAATCCTGTCTACAAGCTCTCCCCTGTGCTTTCTGACCACACCTGGAAAGATGGAGGAAAGTGATACCCACCGAAATGTGGTTTAGCAATCTGTACAGCCTGGTCTTGTCTCACATTGGAAGCTGCTCTTCCCTACAAGCACTGCTCCACCTCAGTCTGACCCACTGCCCACATTCATCATTCACTGGAGGAATCCAGTCATTACAGGAGAGGATGGGCACAGTCAGCACCACTTCATGGGAGTTTACTTTTCCAGCTCTAGCTGCATAAAATTTCAAGCAGACCACCTCCCTGTTCAGTGCCTCAGTTTCCCCACCTGTGAAATAAGGATCATAACACTTAGAATCATAGAATCATTTAGGTTGGAAAAGACCTTCAAGATCATCGAGTCCAACCATCCATCCACTTACCAAGTTGCTGCAGATGTTGTAAAGTTAACTTCATTATGGGATGCTGGCAGTCTGTAAACAGTAATGAGAATTCTGCAAGATTGATTTTCCACCCATAAAGCAGAGACTACTTGTGGCTTTCCCAGGCATACAAGCTACTGCACTCAGCTTTCTTCACCCTCACCAAGGCAGATATGCTGCAAAGACAGGGATCCCCATTATCCCCAAAAGCAGGAGCTTTGGTCCCTTTAGCAGCTGCATCCAGACCATCTTCCAGGCAGGAATGCGATGCACCAGGCAAGCCTCAGCGCGAGCTGTCAAGGCACCGGAAGGGCTGGGGCTGCACCGCTCTGGAATTTCAGCAACGCACAAACACTCCATCAGCCTGTACCAGGAATGACTCCTCCCTGCTCCAAACCAGGCTGAATCACTGGAAATACCAAAACAACGATGAGGTCACGTTCCCAGAGCAAGGAACTGGAGCCAGATATAGCCACACGGAGAAGCATGTTAAAAAGGGTGTACAGACTGGAGCCTCTAGCAGACAGGCACCCCAAGCATCTGTCTCGTTTAAAAACAGCTTGAGGCTGCCAGGAGACTTTTTTTTCTCTGCAGGGAGCAGAGAACTGGGCAGCACTACAGGGGCTTTAAAACTCTTTATCTGGCCCATTGAAAGAGGCACAAACATTAGAGCTCATGAGTGTATAGATTTGGGTTCAGCTCATTACAGGAACGAGGCAGAGGAAAAATTACGACTGGATTCCAAGATCAGTATTCCCAAAATCTCAGTCCTGCTGTGATAGGCTCAGGCTTAAGCAGTTCAGAATCCCCCCCCCCGCCCGCAGCAAGCTGAATGGCGAACAAAAAAATCACATGCCCATTACTGTCTAGTTGCTTTTGCTACAGCCTCAGCCAGCTTCCACGAAAACACCCATTAGTTTGATAAGTTTTCAATGGGGTGAGCAGAAAATAACAGTGGCTCCTGCTATTGCTCCTAAAATGAGCATCTAAGGCACTCCGCTGTCAGCAAACAGACAGTTCCAGCCTTTCCCAGTTCTCAGTGGAGGGAGACTGGAGACATTTTACTACTTAGACTATGAAGGAAATTGCAACATAGAAAAAGATCGAGGAATTCACAACAGAATTCACAATAGCCTATTCTTTCCCCTCTCTGTAGGACGAGACATTTGGATGGATAACAAGAACACCCACAGTTATATGAAGAAGAGGCTCTAAGAATCCAGATTTTGTTCAATCAGGACATAAACCAGACCCTAATCAGAAGCCAAGGTGGAGCAAAGATAGGACCAGACACCTAACACCAGGCATCTCACCTGTCTGGCTGGGCAGTAGTGATTGAGCTGGCATACTCTCTGCAACAACCACAACAGTGTCTGGCACGCTGAGCTGGTGGGCTATGCCTGTACCAGTCTTTTTCTCCTACAAGTGCTTTCAGATTCGCTAATAAAAGATATAAGAAAATCTGTGGTGAACTGTGCATATGTATTGGGTTTGCATGGCAAGGTTTTGGTAGCTTGGGGGCTACAGGGGTGGCTTCTGTGAGAAGCTGCTAGAAGCTTCCCCTATGTCCAACAGCCAGTACAAGCTGGCTCCAAGACCTGCCGCTGGCCAAGGCCAAGCCAACCAGCGATGCTGGCGGCGCCTCTGTGATAACATATTTAAGAAGGGGGAAAAGTTGCTGTGCAACTGGGCAACTGCAGCCAGCAAGAGGAGTGAGAATATGTGAGAGAAACAACTCTGCAGACACCAAGGTCAGTGAAGAAGGAGGGGGAGGAAGTACTCCAGGCACCAGAGCAGAGATTCCCCTGCAGCCCATGGTGAAGACCATGGTGAGGCAGGCTGTCCCCCTGCAGCCCATGGAGGTCCACGGTGGAGCAGATATCCACCTACAGCCCATGGAGGACCCCATGCCAGAGCAGGTGGATGCGCCCGAAGGAGGCTGTGACCCTGTGGGAAGCCCACACTGGAGCAGGCTCCTGGCAGGACCTGTGGACCCGTGGGGGACCCACACTGGAGCAGTCTGTTCCTGAAGGACTGCACCCTGTGGAAAGGACCCCACGCTGGAGCAGGGGAAGAGTGTGAGGAATGCTCCCCCTGAGGAGGAAGGAGCAGCAGAGACAACATGTGATGAACTGACCGCAACCCCCTGTGCTGCTGTGGGGGAGGAGGTAGAGAATTCAGGAGTAAAGTTAAGCCCGGGAAGAAGGCAGGGGTGGGGGGAAGGTGTTTTAAGATTTAGTTTTTATTTCTCATTACTCTACTCTGATTCTGATTGGTAATAAATTAAACTAATTTCCCCAAGTCGAGTCTGTTTTGCCCGTGACGGTAATTGGTGAGTGATCTCTCCCTGTCCTTTTATCAGCCCATGAGCCTTTCATTATATTTTCTCTCCCCTGTCCTGTTGAGGAGGGGGAGTGACAGAGCAGCTTTGGTGGGCACCTGGCATCCAGCCAGGGTCAACCCACCATAGCATAACTCCCACAGGAGAGCCATTAGACCAGAAGTGCTCAAAAACAATTCAGTTCATTTTCACCCCACTGTTTCAGCACATTCTGGTAATAAGAATCACCATACTGGGTCACACCAAGAATTCTTCTGGTCTAGTGCCCTATCCTTGACATTTTGACACTGGCATATACTTATCACAGAGTGATCTCTCCTAAGGCCATACTCTTCCAGCCTGCAACAATCAGCAGTCAAGGAACTTCTAGAGCTGGAGGTTGCATACTGACCATCATGTATAATAGCCACTGAAACACATCTCTGCCATTGAGGTGTCTGGTTCCTTTTGGAAACTGTATATTTTCAGCCTTCATGCTATCTCGTCGCAGCATGTTCTGCAAATCAACTGTGTTGAAAAAGGACTTCCTTAACCTCATGCATAATAAAATAATTTTGCTGGATGTGCTGCTTCTGTGCTGTGAGAAATAGCAAATGCTCATCCTTTACTCAACTTCTCCCCACTGTACACTATTTTATAGGCCTTCACTCTTTCCTACTATCATCTACTTTTCCCAGGGGAAGTCCTTATTTAATCTCTTCCTACAGAAGCTATTCCAGTCCCTTAATCATCCTCATTGCTCTTTTCTGTATCATGTCCAGGTCTATGCCACTCTTTTTGAGAGAGGGTGACTAGACTGTATGTGGTACTCAAGATGCAGGCACAACATGACTGTATACCTAAGTATACAAGAATATATACCAGCACTTTTTGATTTATTCTTTATTTCCAGTATGAGGTCTGCCTTTTTGGCTACAGCTGAACACTGAGCTGACATTCTCAGATAACTATCCACAGTGACTCCAAAGGCTTCCTGTGGGCAGTGAGAAACTGTTCACAAATCACCATTACATGCATAAAGTTGTGGCATTTATCAACATGGAATCCCATTTGATGTTTTATCATGCTGATAGTTTTGCAAGATATTCATAGAATCATAGAATCATTTAGGTTGGAAAAGACCCTTAAGATCAAGTCCAACTGTTAACCTAACACTACCATGTCCACCACTAAACCATGTCCCTAAGCGCCATGTCTACACGTCTTTTAAATATCTCCAGGGATGGTGACTTCCCTGGGCAGCCTGCTCCAATGCTTGACAACCCTTTCGGCGAAGAAATTTTTCCTAATATCCGATCTAAACCTCCCCTGGCACAACTTGAGGCCATTTCCTCTCGTCCTATCACTTGTTACTTAGGAGAAGAGACCGACACCCACCTCACTACAACCTCCTTTCAGGTAGTTGTAGAGAGCAATAAGGTCTCCCCTCAGCCTCCTTTTCTCCAGACTAAACAGCCCCAGCTCCCTCAGCCACTCCTCATAAGACTTGTTCTCTAGACCCTTCACCAGCTTCATTGATCTTTGGACATGCTCAATATCTTGTAGTGAGGGGCCCAAAACTGAACACAGTATTTGAGGTGCAGCCTCACCAGTGCCGAGTACAGGGGGACGATCACTTCCCTGCTCCTGCTGGCCACACTATTTCTGATACAAGCCAGGATGCTATTGGCCTTCTTGGCCACCTGGGCACACTGCTGGCTCATATTCAGCTGGCTGTTGAGCAACACCCTCAGATCCTTTTCTGCCAGGCAGCTTTCCAGCCACTCTTCCCCAACCCTATAGCGCTGCATGGGGTTGTTGTGACCCAAGTGCAGGACGGAGCACTTGGCCTTGTTGAAACTCATACAATTGGCCTTGGCCCATCAATCCAGCCTGTCCAGATCCCTCTGTAGAGCCTTCCTACCCTCAAGCAGATCAACACTCCCACCCAACTTGGTGTCATCTGCAAACTTACTGAGGGTGCACTCAATCCCCTTGTCCAGATCATTGATAAAGATATTAAACAGAACTGGCCCCAATACTGAGCCCTGGGGAACACCACTTGTGACCAGAGAGCAACTGGATTTAACTCCATTCACCACAACCCTCTGGGCCTGGCCATCCAGCCAGATTTTTACCCAGTGAAGAGTACACCCATCCAAGCCATGAGCAGCCAGTTTCTCCAGAAGAATGCTGTGGGAATTCCTGTAATTCTTCAGGCAGTTTTCAAACCAACTACCCTGAATAACTTAGAATCATCAGAAAATTATATTCTTCACTTCTTCTTCCAAACCATAGCTAGATGTGTTGCAGAGCATGTGTTCCACACAGATCCCTGAGGGACCCAGGCACTGCAGGTACCAGAGCTTTGATGCATTGCAAAGCCTGGTATTTGACAAGGAGTACTCTAAGCACAGTAACCAGGGATGCTCTGTCTCAGTGGGATATCCCACTGTGGCCTGATGCAAGGAGCTGTGGAGCTGTCCTGGTTTCAGCTAGGATGATAGAGTTAATTGTCTTCCTAGTAGCTGGTACAGTGCTATGTTTTGAGTTCAGTATGAGAAGAATGTTGATAACACTGATGTTTTCAGTTGTTGCTAAGTAATGTTTAGTCTAAAGTCAAGGACTTTTCAGCTTCTCAAGCCCAGCCAGTGAGAAAGCTGGAGGGGCACAAGAAGTTGGCACAGGACACAGCCAGGACAGCTGACCCAAAGTGGCCAACGGGGTATTCCATACCATGGGATGTCACATAAACTGGGGGGAGTGGGGGCGGGGGTTATCGCCGCTCGGGGACTAACGGGGTGTCGATCGGCGGGTGGTGAGCAATTGCACTGCGCATCATTTGTACATTCCAATCCTTTTATTATTACTGTTGTCATTTTATTAGTGTTATCATTATTAGTTTCTTCTTTTCTGTTCTATTAAACCGTTCTTATCTCAACCCACGAATTTTACTTCTTTTCCCGATTTTCTCCCCCATCCCACTGGGTGGAGGGGGAGCAGGTGGGCGGCTGCGTGGTGCTTAGTTGCTGGCTGGGGTTAAACCAGGACAGGAGCTCTAATGCTTGTGCACTGCATCTGAACTTGTGCTGACACAGGGCCGTGCACAAGTAGACACCTGTAGCAGGAGGTGAGACTGTCCTCAGAACTTTTAATACAGCTGGGGTTATTCTGTTGACAATGGATTAAGGTGCACAGGCACTTCCCCTTCTTCCTGCTTTCCCTTCAATATCCAATTACAGTCTCAAAAGAAACCTCCCAACCCTTCACCCCATTACAGACACCTGCCCATAGGCTTTGCCAGGCACAGTCTCAATGCTGTGTATATGTAGCACAACCATTACAGCAGTAGGATGGCCACACTCCACTTCCCAGCGCTGGGATGAGATTAGCAGCACATCAAATTTGTGCTTACACGCTGCTATCTGAACCAGTGTCTTGCCCTGGCACTTGTGGAGGATCCTGGTGCAGTTTGAACCAGCCATCGTGGAACCAGCCAACAAGAAGTTCTTCTTGTGAAGGACACTAACGAGTCACCCGAGAGACACCACCACCATACTGCATATACAGTTTCTTAAGCAGAAAACTCTGAAGTCTCAAAGCAACTGAACTAGCACAGAGGTTGAAATCATCCTAAGGCAGTGTCCTCCAACAACAGCCTTTATAGCTTGTGCCAGACAGATACTGGTGTCAGCAGAACATTTGTAATGATAGACCAAGAGCTGCCCATAGGGGAGACTGTTCAGATAGGAGCGGTCCTGAGGAGGGGACACACTCCCATCCCCAGCTCCACTGAGGACTCAATTGGAAGTGCAGAGTCCAGGGCAAGGCTTAAAGGCTACAAAGATGCTCAGCAAATACCCACCCCAGGCACAACAGATGTGAGTTGTGAAAACCAACATTCCCAGTCCAGGCAAGCACACATGAGAACGGGAAGAGGGGCAGAAACCGTGGGCTTCACATGAGCAGTAGCTATCGTAAGCAAAACCTCAACCAGGCTTCACGTTCCAGAATAAGAGGAACAGAGACCTATACCCAACAAACCTCAGCAAACACCCTGCTATGTGTCCAGGGCTTTGGTGAAGAACTGGGACTTAAGTGTCCAGCAGAAGGCAGGTTGTGTGAGGCCAAGCAGAATTAGGGTAACCAGCCTCCCTGAACATCTGGGAGGGATACAGCAAGCAGAAAAACTCCTCCCAGACAAGTTTACCCTGAAGCACTCCAAGTTGAGCTGGCAAACCAGCAGGATCTGATGCCTGGCCCAGCTTCAGCAGAGCTAACCACAGGAAAGAGCATCAGGCAGCTACAGCTACACACAATATCTTAATTTCATTTATTCCCAGAGCTCAAAGGTACCCTTGCCACACAGCAGCTTGATGGTGTAGGGAAGGGCGAAGGAGGCACTTCATCCGTTTCATGAAAAGTATTGCCTGCAGTCTCAGTAGAAAGACAGAAAGGAGGTTTCAGCAAACCATAACCCCTATGTAATATCCCAGTCTGGGATATTACATTCTCCAGCTCACATAAAAAGAGAGCAGATGTATTCCTGCACATTGACCATCGCACACTGCCCAGTCACCAGCTCCACCAAGCCATCCAATATGCAACGCAACCAAGCCACTGAGTAGAGAAAACTCAGGATGCCAGGCAACCTGCACAGGAAAAAGTGTCAGGCAGCATCTGCTGCCACAGCAAAAACTGAACCAGAACTGCAGGCAGAATATCAGGCAACCATAAACCAGGCTTGCACCTTTTAAATATTATATATTCCCTTATCCTCAGCCCGAAGGTTTTTGAGGGACAATTGCCAGCAGGTAAGGAAGCCTCTGAAGCAGCTGTTCTAGGTGTTGCTGTCTAAGCCCAAAGGATGCAAACCCACTGCTGCCAGCAGAAGGCCACCAGACTGGAACCTGGCCCAGAAGCTTCTATGAAACACATGAACTAGGAGACTTTCAGACTACAATTTTTCAACATGAGAGTACAAATTAGTTTTCTAAATACAGACCTATACTCTACATGGAATGAATGGCCTGGATGCCTGCAGGGCCGATAGAGGGTAGCGCTCTACCCCAGATGACACAAAAGACTTCAGTTTAAAATTCAGGGCAGCTACTGACTCCCTGAGTCACCTTGGTCTGCATACTTCAGGCCCCAGCTCCCTGCTGAACAAGAAGATACTGATCCTCCCTGCCTCTCAAGGGGAGGGGTAATGCAATAAGGCTGAAAAGATCCCAGGATCTCTGCCATAAATCCCAAAGTTAAGGGAGGCAAATGGGGTTGTTCATTATGTATAAAAGCTAGGCTTCTTTTATTAAGTGCCCAATACAGATGTGAAAGCAGGATGCAGTCAGTAACAAAAACATTGGCCTTCCCTTGAGACACAACTCTCAGATTAGATGGCGCTTTGTTTGTGGGGTGATGCATGGGGCTGGCCACTGGAGATAGCACCTATAGGTCTGGGAATAACTGCTCTTGCAGTGCAAAAAAACAATACAACAGTACAGCCCTCACTGGAGCACAGACAGCTACCCCCAAAGCCAGGCATGATGCTTCCAGAGAACCTACGAAAAGCCAGTAGTAGGAATGTATGTTTTCCTAATTCAGAGGAAGCCTGGCCCAGCTCTGATTTCCCACAACATCTCTTGGTGTCGGGGGGGGTGGGGGGGGGGGGTAGAAAAGGCCAGATCTATTTAAAGCTGAAGAGTCTGGCAGAGGGCTCAGCGGAAAGGCAGGGAGCTGACAGCTCAGTACAGCCAACACCACACAGCACAAGAGGCAAGCTGGGGAAAGAGACAGGGGGTATGAAAACTACTTCCCTTCAAGCTGGGAGCAACGGGAGAGAGGTTGTTCCTTCACAGCTGCAGCTATGGCCAGAAGCACTTGCAGGTCAAGCCCAGGCTGTAGGGCTCTGTGTCCTTCTTCTGAGCCCTGCACCATGTCCACCCCTTCAGTAACCCAATCCCCTATCACTGGAACAGAGCTAGAGGAGGCTCCCAGACAGGCAGCTGAGGCTGGGAACTTGCCTTTGCTAGGAGGAACAACAGCTCCCTCACTCCAGCATATTTACATTGGCCAAAACATAAGTAGATGTAGTAAAAAGCCCTTGCCAGCCCTCATGGAAAAAGCTTGCCCCTGAGGACAAGGCACCAGTTTAAAGCATCAACATGTACAGACTTATGCTATGATGACTTCAGCTCCTCCCCACGTTATGAGGCATAAGACAGTGAGAGATGAGAAGTATTTATTTACCTAACACAATTTAGCTAATGGTTGTGCATATTCACAGTAAAGCTAAGAAAAATAACCACTAAAGCTGCATTAGGGATTGCAGAGATGATGAGGCCATAAGAAAAGCAAATGCAGCCTAGACAAGGCAATGAAATACCAGTACTATTGTACAGGCACTGATGACAAAAAATTCTGGTCATCCGCATTTAAAAATAAACTCAATTGAACAGGTGCAGAAAGGGCCTGGGGGAAACAGAAAGCATATCAAACAAAAAGAAACTTAAGAGCCTGGCTTTTTTAGCCTAGCCAAATGTAGGCAGAGAGCAGATAGGATTGCTCTCTAAATATATCACAGAAGACAAACAAAACTGCTGAAGCAAAAGGATAATGCTGTCAAGACAACAAGAGAATAAATGCACTGTGAACACATTTAGATTGAAAATTAGAGGGGGAAAAAAAATCAACCATTAGAACAGGAAGCTTTTCAGCTGGCATGGCTGGTTTTAGGATGAAGTTTTATCAGTGGTCTGACAGGGTTATAGGATACAGCACCTCTGCCTAAAGGTCCCAGATCCGAGAGGTCCCTTATGCTCCTGTTTTTGTTCCCAGCTTGTAATTAGCATGGGTCATTATTCGGACAGTTCTTTTCTTACAACAGACCTTGTTGAGGATCACTCCAGTTGGAGAACCTAGGGCAAATATGTGGTGCTCCTTTGCCCTCCCATTCCATGAGAGCTGCTCATGACTAATGACTTCCAGGCTACAGGTCAGTGGAAGAGAGTTGTGTGGATGCACACCGATAAAGTGAGAGTCACCAGGCAGCCTAGCAGGAATGCAGGTGTTGCAGTTAGTCATGTAAAACACCTTCAAGGTGCCTCTGCCCAAAAGCACCTCAAGGTGCCCCTCACTATTAGTGGCAGAGGTTGCTACATGTCGCCCTGTTGGATTCAGGGGAGAGAGGAGATGCTCTAAGCCCTCTTCTGCTGCGGTATAAGAGAAGCAACCATATCATCACCAGTTATCATCAAAGCATTATCATTCCTGATCCTGAAACTGCTGCCCAATGGGCCAGTGAGTATTTAGGTGCTACAGCAGAACACACTGCTCAAACCATGAACCTCTGCCTTACGGAATAATGAGAAAAAGAAAAACAAAAAACCCAGGGATTAATTTTCAATACACCTATCAAATACAAAAGTTTCATAAAAGACTAAATTATCATCCTCAAACATTGCACAACAGATGACACAAGATCTGACCCCGCGGGACCGAGCAGAGCACCGTGCACAAACACACCAGAAATGCCGACACCCCCAGGCAGCTGCCAGCACCACCAACCGTCCCGCAGGGCTGCCCGCTCCAGCCACGGACGAGCCCCCCGCAGGCGGCGGCGGCGGCGGCCCTACCAACTACCCGCGCTGCGCCGCTGTTTACAGCCGGGCGGCGGGGCAGGACCTCGGCGTTGCCCGCCCCCCCCTCCCTGCCGGGGCCGCCCGGGAGTCGGCGTCCTCCGTCCCCGCTGAGCGGGGCGGTGCTGGGGCCTCGGGGCGCCCGAGGGGGAGAGCTGCGGATGGCAGATGGGGCAGAAGCCCGGTCCCACGAGCCATTACCTACAAAGCTGTATAGCAGCTTGGAGAAAATATTACTACAAAGCGCAATCAAGTCTGGCGTGTACTGCTACACTTGGCTGCTGACACCAGAAGCTCGGACAAATGTACAGGATTAAACGGCTGATGAGAACACCGAAAGCTCCCTTACAGGACGTTTAATGTTTCCTCTGAAACATCCCTTACAGGATCCAAAGAAAGTTCAGGAATTCGAGCTCCATCACATAACAACCACCTGCTGTGCTTTTCCTAGGGGCTTGCTGTTCAGAGTTGCCCACTGCAGCTTCCTTACTTTCCTGATTGTTTCCCAAATCAGGATACCACATTAAAAGCACTATCATCTCAGATCCATCTTCCCACACACCATCCTCCCACTTTAGGAGATTGTGGTGGGTTGACCCTGGCTGGACACCAGGTGCCCACCAAAGCCATTCTATCACTCCCCCCTCCTCAGCTGGACAGGGGAGAGAAAATATAACAAAGGGCTTGTGGGTTGAGATAAGGACAGGAGAGATCACTCACCAATTACCATCATGGGCAAAACAGACTCAGCTTGGGGAAAATTAACTCAATTTATTGCCAATCAACCAGAGTAGGGTAATGAGAAATAAAACCAAATCTCAAAACACCTTCCTTCCACCCCTCCCTTCTTCCCAGGCACAACTTCACTCCCAGATTCTCTACCTATCCCCCCAGCGGCACAGGGGGATGGGGAATGGGGTTTACGGTCAGTTCATCACATGTTATTTCTGCTGCTTCATCCTCCTCAGGGGGCAGGACTCATCACACTCTTCCCCTGCTCCAGCATGGGGTCCCTCCCATGGGAGACAGTCCTCCATGAACTTCTCCAATGTGGGTCCTTCCCACAGGCTGCAGTTCTTCACGAACTGCTCCAACATGGGTCCCTTCCATGGCGTGCAGTCCTTCAGGAGCACACTGCTCCAGCATGGGTCCCCTGCGGGGTCACAAGTCCTGCCAGAAAAACCTGCTCCGTGGGCTCCTCTCTCCACAGATCCGCAGGTCCTGCCAGGAGCCTGCTCCAGTGTGGGCTTCCCACAGGGTCACAGCCTCCTTCGGGCATCCACCTGCTCCGGCGTGGCGTCCTCCACGGGCTGCAGGTGGATATCTGCTCCACCATGGACCTCCATGGACTGCAGGGGGACAACCTGCCTCACCATGGTCTTCACCACGGGCTGCAGGGGAATCTCTGCTCTGGCGCCTGGAGCATCTCCTCCCCCTCCTTCTTCAGTGACCTTGGTGTCTGCAGCGTTGTTTCTCTTACGTGTTCTCACTCTCTCTCCGGCTGCTGTTTTCTGTCTGTCCCAACTTTTTTTTCCTTCTTAAAAATGTTATCACAGAGGCGTTACCACTATCGATGATTGACTCGGCCTTGGCCGGTGGCGGGTCCAACTTAGAGCCGGCTGGTATTGGCTCTGTCGGACACAGGAGAAGCTTCCAGCAGCTTCTTACAGAAGCCACCCCTGTAACCCCCCCCCTGCTACCAAAACCTTGCTACACAAAGCCAATACAGAGATCCAGGAAAAACATACACATCTGGTTATAAACTCCTTTGATCAATTAGCAGAGTGGCAATGAATCAGTCATCCCAATATTCTCCTTTTATTTAAAAAAAATATTTTACAAAATCAGGAGTGATGTAGGACAGACATCACTGCCAACTGATATGTTTCAAATGCTGATCTTGTCAAACCACTGAAATATTTGTATCTGGAGCAAGTTCACCAACAGATCTATTGCCCCCTGCATGTCCTATGCAGCATTTGCAAGTCCCCTTCAGCCAGAAGGTGTGCGCTTTGCATGTAAACCATATGAGAAGAATGACACAGTCTCAGCGTTTCCTTGCTCTGTCAGCAAAAGATCTGCCTCTGCTGCTTGGCATTATATTCTGCTGCATTACATGCCAGGAACAGCTTTGATAGGACTCTTGGTCCACAGACCAGTCTGGGTATGATAGGGATGTGTACTTACCTGCATAAATTCTCCTTTTTCCTCTAGCCCCAGGAAGGCTGACTGTGAAAGACATAATCTTAATCAGAAAGCCATGACTGTCTCTGCAAAGTGAATGATAAATCAGAGGGAGGTGACAAGCACTATCATCACAGCAGTTTCCTCAGTCAGGGTGCAGGCTCTCACTTTACTTAGGTATCTCTTTGCAGGAGAGATCACTGGATTAGAATTTGCTTATTCCCTAGCAAGCAACTCCTGGCTGCTGAAGTCTGGATCCAGTCCCAGCTCCAGTTTGCACTGGCTATGCTGAAATTTAACACCACAGTTTGTAACAAGCCTCCCAAAGTAGCAGGTGCAACAGACTGTTTTTTTCTGTGCTGAGTTAAACCTAGGGAGATGAAACCTATTAGAGCTTAAACAATCTTATACAGTAACTGCTAAAACTGGGACCACAGGCAGCAAGGTGTTATACGCAGACCGGATGAAATGAGGACATGGCTGTCCTGTTGCCATCATACATTGCCTCCACTGATAGCTCAGAGACTCAAGGCAGAGAGCTCCCAATAAATACCAGATGGTTACTGTGCAAAAAATCCAATTCAAAACAAGGAAAGAGTCTAAATTTGTATAAAGGAGCCGAAAAAAATATAACAGCCAACGCTGCTTAGTCCTCTGCATAAAAAAAGCTCCATTTAGACAGCTCAGCAGTGCTGGCAAGACAGACTCTTATGTTGCCATACTGGCCTTCCACCCAGTAACCCTGCTGATTATGGAGCTGGTGTAACAAAACAGTGAGCAAATCCCAGTCCCTCAAGATCACCATGTCTTTGGTTGTGTCTATGCATCTTAGGTCCCTCTGCTGGCAGTCAGATTGATAGGATTTTCAGCTCTCTGGAACTCATGATTGACAGATGAACCATTCCCAAATAAAATATTAGTCAGCACAGAGAAACTCTGCAGAGGCTCCTGAGCCCTCACTAAGTTCCTCTGAAACTTGACCACACTGCTCATCAGGATGAGGGAGCCATCAGGTCATGCTTCATCCATTATACTGAGCAACAGCACTGGCGGAGTAAAGGGCAGGACACCCTGCGCTAGCGGTGAAATAGCATCTTTGCCTCTGATACTTCTTGTGTGATTTCCATCAAGTCAGATGTGCATGTGCCTCAGAAGACAGATATTGCCTCAGTCTGTTATGGTGGGAAAGTTGCCTGATGCTGGTGGCTCAGATGAGCCTTAACCATGACATGGGCTTCTCAGGGCTAGATTTTATGGCTTGTTCTGTATGGGAGCCTGAGCTTCTTTTGCCCTTTTATTTTAAGTCTAAATGAAATGGCTGGTGTCCAGCTACAAAACCTGAGATGGCTCTGAGGACAATGATCTTTTACAACAAGAGCAGATTTGCAATGCAGATAAAACAGGGCAGGCTGATGAATGTCAAGTCCTTGTCCCTTGACAGGGGGTTTCTCTGAGCTTGCAGCACTTCCCAACTGCAAATACAGGAAGAAGGTGGTGGTTGAGCACTGGCCATCTTTTGAGAAACTGGATTAACTGTTAGTTTGGAAGGAGGCTATTTCCAACTCATGCCCTCCAAAGTACCTGTGTACAGTCAAAAGGCTACAAAATTACACATATTACAAAGATTGGGGATTTGGGGATTGTATGGCTGGACCTAAGGCACACCTGGGGTCAATACTGTCACCCCAGTAATATGGCCCAGAGTGGATTCATGACAGAAACAAAGGCACATGAATGAGAAAGACATCGCCAATTCAGCCTTTTCCTCAGCCTGGACTTCTCTTTGCTCTGAGGTATGTAGTTAAATGAAGAAAAAAAAAAATAGCATTATAAACAATCTCAGGGAGCGGAGATGCCTCCTGCATCATGTTCTCTCTTGTTCCAGGGAGGCCCTCTGAGATACCATATAACAGCTCTAATTCACCCTGCCCGCCTTCCCCAAGAGCAGCACACCTCTTTGGAAGAGAAGCTGAAGTCAGAGGGTGCACATGGGTGAAAGGAAAGGCCCAAGTCCTTGCTTTGGTAGCCCGGAGGACAGAGCTCTGGGTGGCCACTGGCTTGGTGCTTTGCAGGGAGCACAGCCTCCTTTCCTGACAGCCCTTTACTTTGGTTTGCTTTGTTGGTTTGTTTTTTGGGTTTGGTTTTTTTTACAGTCCTTTGTCACTATTTGGTGAAAATGTTCCTGTTGTGGCAAAAGGTGATTTTGGCCGCATGTTTCTCCCAGACTTAATGAGTGCTCCAAAGCCATGCTGATGGGAGAAGGCATAGCCAGAGCAGCGGGTGCTGGTCCAACGCAGACATCTCTTGGGTGAGGGTGGAGGTGGCTGCTTTTTGGCTTCTTTGATCTTAAGCAGGACCTGAAATCAGAAAATAAGATGGAAAAAGTGGGAAATGCATCATTATTCACAAACACAGTAGAAGAGGAGCAAAGAAAGGGAAACAGAAGCAGGGGTCCAAAGCCAAAAATGATTGACAAAACAGGAGGACGGCAGGAGGGGTTGCAGAGCAGGAACTGAACTTGCAGCACAGGGTGGCAGCCTGGTAAAAGGAAAAGCAAATCTTATTCTAAAAGGCATTAATGGGAGTGTCATCTGTAAGACATGGGAGGGGATTATTTCAGTGTATTGTTCCTCACAGCTCTGTGATGCCTCAGTTGGGGTATTACTGCAGCTCTTTTAGGCACTTCAGTCAAATAACCCAAAATATGAAAGCCATCTCAACAATAGTCAAAAGTCCAGAAAACAAGATCTATAAGGAAATGTTGAAAAATTGGCTTACTTAATCTAGAAAACAGACTACTAAAGGGGATCTCCAATATGTAAAAGCTTTTTATGATGAGAATGGTGATCAATAGATTCTTATATTCCTTGGCAGAAGGGAACAAAATAATGCACTTGATTTGCAGGTAGTGGGGTCTCTGCTCCCACGTGACCACCAAGATCATCCACGGACAGGCATCTTTTCAGAAAGGGGCTGTCAAAGGCAGGAGGCCAGTACTGAGTGCCAGTGACTCGGCAGAATCCCCAGCTGCTGAACCCCTGTCCTTCCTGCTTGGAACAATGGCAGCTGTAGGTACTTGTCTTCTCTAAGCTTCAGATCTATATTTAAGTTCCTCTCATACTGCCAGCTGGGGATCTCTGTACAAGCACTCCTCTCCTGTGACAATTCACTTCCCAGAGAAGGTAGAAAAGTAAAGTGATTTTGCACTAGAGAGAGATGCTCAACCCAAGCGCTGAGGCTGGGACTTTGGGCCACAGATGTGTTGGTCTTCTGTTCAGCTGAAGGGTAAACTTAGCCCATTTTTACACATCCGAACTGCCTCTGTGTGCTGAGGACCTTCCTTCCTAGCAGTCTTCTCTAGCACCCACCTACCACCTTTGCAAGGGCTGAGAATCCCCCTTCACTCATTCTCTAACAGTCCTGGAGCACCTGGGGAGCTTCGCAGACATCCCAAGGATGATCAAGGCAGTCACTGGGGAGCATTGAGGTGCATGCCCTTGGGACTTTGCTCAGACACTCGTGTCTCGCAGCTCAGTGCAGGAAGAGGAAGGAAACACCAGGTGGCAGCAGCATTTAGCAGATGCTCTTGTTTGAAAGGCAGCCAGGAGCTGTGTTTATGCTGATCTTGCTGAGGGGTGCATTGGCTGTAGTGAGCTGTGCACTCTCTGCCCACTCCATCTCTCCCAGCCTCTCCTTGCCCTAATGGCTTCATCTTCATATTCCCGGGGATGGGAGGGCAGCTGGTTTCAGAGGGGGCATATAATCATTGGCTACAAATGAAGTAAATTCTGAAGTCAAAAAAATCCCCAGCAAACACGTACGCCTGGGTGGAGGGTGAAGGGCTGCAGTCTGCCAGGCTGAAAACTGTACGGCAGCAGGGTGGGAGGACTGAAACATGCCACTCCTTTGCCACTGAGCCACAGCACTTAAACCCTGCACCTAAAAATAGTGCAGCTTCCTCACTCCAGTGCAATCTAATCCACATCTAAATAATCTCAGCCTTGGTCCCAGCTGCAGATGGTTTGAACTCTGCCAAAACCCAAATTCAATCCTCCTTCTCAAGGGACTAGGAGACAGACGGATGGCAGCACTTGCACCTACAGGGACATACACTCTGAGCAATGCCGGGCCCCAGCAATATGGCTCCACGGTAAGCTTAGGTGGTAGTAAGCAGGGTTTCTGGTTTACTAAGGTATCTCCTTACTTTATCACTGGGAGTTGGCTTTAACTGACCCTTCAGGAAACATAAGCCAACTACAGGCAGCACACAGAGGGTGATGCTGAGGAAGATTGCTAGCCACACATTTGGTTGGCTGAGGGTGTTTCGAGCTGTACCTGAAAAACAAAAACATGATTAAAACCATAACAGCAGCACCTCTCACCATCATTCACTTGAACCTTTCATCATCTGTGATTCCAAAGCACTTAGAAAACAGACCAAAATATAAAGTAGATGCTGTCTCCAACAGTGAAATCAACTTGCTGTTGTCCTGGTTTCAGCTGGGATAGAGTTAATTGTCTTCCTAGTAGCTGGTATAGTGCTATGTTTTGGGTTCAGTATGAGAAGAATGTTGATAACACTGATGTTTTCAGTTGTTGCTAAGTAATGTTTAGTCTAAAGTCAAGGACTTTTCAGCTTCTCAAGCCCAGCCAGTGAGAAAGCTGGAGGGGCACAAGAAGTTGGCACAGGACACAGCTGGGGCAGCTGACCCAAACTGGCCAACGGGGTATTCCATACCATGTGACGTCACGTCCAGTATATAAACTGGGGGGAGTGGGGGTGGGGGGATCACCACTCGGGGACTAACTGGGCGTCGATCAGCAGGTGGTGAGCAATTGCATTGTGCATCATTTGTATATTCCAGTCATTTTATTATTACTGCTGTCATTTTATTAGTGTTATCATTGTCATTATTAGTTTCTTCTTTTCTGTTCTATTAAACTGTTCTTATCTCAACCCACGAGTTTTACTTCTTTTCCTGATTCCCTCCCGCATCCCACTGGGTGTGGGGGGAGTGAGTGAGCGGCTGCGTGGTGCTTAGTTGCTGGCTGGGGTTAAACCACGACAAGTACAGAAGATACTTTGGATGTGTTTTATCTAATCAGTTCTCCACCTTCATAAAGTCTTTGGGCATCCATAAGTTGGCCTTGCCTCTTTGCACAGTGTGCACATACTAGTTTAATGAAACAAAAATAACCATGCTAAGTAAAAGCATATCCAGGTGAAACCTAATGGCCTGTGATATCTATATAAGGGTCTTAAGCAAGTGGTGCAAATGCTCCATTCTAGTCTCACACCCTCCAGTTTTAAAGGCAGTGAGACAATTTATCATTTAGTATACAACAGGCCAGAAAACAACACTCATTAATTGGCTCATCTACCAGTTTGAGCTAGAGCACATCTCCTCTGGAGACAGTCAGTTATGATGCAAAACCCTTTATGATGGAGGCAAGATGTTCCCGTGTTTCATGCCTTTACTGTTAAATTAAAATGCAATCACCAGTAACAAGGATAGGGAGAGCTCTGAGCATCTTTTAGATTTAAGCACACAGAGAAGGAGAAGCCTGACTCTCCCTTCAGAAATTTTAAACAGAGAGAAGAGGGACTGAGATCCAAAGCCAGTAAAATGAACATGTGCTTTCCCACTGACTTTGGAAAGCTTTGCTAAAGCCTCACTTCAGTGATCCCAATCCACGCTACCTTTGTGTGTCAGTGACACAGTAAAGCTGGCACTACATAAAGAAAACTTAGACACAAGACCCATTATCGAGAATCAATGTTTACAGATGCAGAATAATCCAGTATACGAAAGGAAAAAAATACACAGGAAAAAGAGCTGAAATGTGGGCTCCTATACAAGTTTTTACACTTTTCTTCTAGAAGAAGAAATGAAGAAATTGTCCTACCTGGCTGTTCTGTGTCTTCTTTTCTACCTGAAGCTGTTTGTCAAGACAAGCAGAAGGGATTGTTTTCAGCACCATACAAAAAGCTGCAGCTTCTTTTAAAATCCCTGGATGGTTACTCAGCAGAGCATGCCAGGCTTCTTCCTAGCTCAGCTGCGAAGCTTGCTAGGGAACACCATGCTTTCCAGGATCTGGAGGTAAACCCATGCAGGGACATGCTGAGTGTGATCCAGAAGTTACAGGATGTCTTGGTGTGCTTCGTGTACTCAATAAAGACTGCAAGAGAAAAGGCAAAGTTCCTGAAGCTGTGGGTGGAACATGGCACTGTGTAGCACTGAGTAAATAAAAAGCAATTGATTGTTGGACTCAGGTATGACATCAGGTATTAAAAAGATTTATACCATAGACAGGACTCTGTATTTCATCCAAGAGAAATGCAGCCTTAAAAACCTGCTTGTGCACACTACTGCAGCTAAAGCAGAAGCAAAAGATGCAAACAAGACATTGTGCTCAGCTTTCTGCAATCAACAGATTTATTTTCTTGGACAGCACTCGGAGAATTTCAAACACAAAACATATTCTTTCTCAAAGGTCAGACATTTCATTACCTCTCATAAGGACTTAAAAAATGTATGTAACTTCTGTGGGATAACGGATTATTTTGGGAGTTTATGGCACCAAGTACAACAGGATTCTGGTTCAGGCTTCTGGCTGCTGTGGTTATGCAAACAAAACATGTAGGTTCAGCTTTTGACACAAAGTTATTTATTTCAATGCCCTCTTCAGCCTAAAAAAGTTTACAAAGATAATTCTGAGATAGAGAAGAGACAGAGCTAATCTAAAAAAAATCACCTAAGTACAACTGTGATAGGGTGTAATATGAAAACTTAAAATAAAAAAAATATAATCTAAATAATGTCATTTATCAAGCCACACCAGCATTGCAGATTTTCCTACAATTCAGTAATGCAAACTTCCAGTGCTAATTCACAAACTTTGATTTGCTCCTGTAGGCTTTTTTGCCACCTACTTTTAGGTTTGATGACACCTTCTGCCTGAAAAAATCAGAATTAATGTCAGGTTTAAATAAAGATTTTTCAACAAAACAAAATTAATTTTTTTACATTCCTTGCAATATGCTAAATTATTCATAAAAGGGAATAATAATTCTTCACTTCCTCAAGAGACCAAGCAGGAGGCATCAAGGACTACAAGGTGTTTAGAAACACATCAGTGACATCTCAGTACATGAAAATTGCGAAGTCTTTCTCATGTAACAAAGGCATAGGATATCCCAAAGTCATGGTAAAACCTTTTTTTTTTAAATGGGAATACTCACCTTTCTGGGGGGTACAAATGAATAAGCTTTTTTCTGCTCATTTTCCAGTTCTTGTATTAGTTCATGATACTATTATTGAAACAGAAGAATGTCTTCTTAAGGAAAAAGGTGCCACACACTGCAGGATTCAGTTTAATATCAATAGTAACATGACATCCTCTCCTGCTAGCATTTTGCTTCCAAGCACTACAGCTATGAATCAGTGTGCTGGTAGGAAGACTTTTACACAGCATTCGGGATCAGTCTTGGAAGATATGCAAAATTACAATTCTTTCCTGTCTTTGCTGGTTTGGTTACTAAAGTAAAAATAACTTCAAATTAACAATGGCTAACAGTTTGGAACTAAGAGTACAGCTTGATATTAAAGCTTTCATAGCATGAGAACTCCCTTTGGAGTTAAAAAGCTACTGTTTAAGAATGATGCAATATTTAAGGGGAAAAGAAAGACATGCTGCTGCCTAATGGAAAATAATTTTGCAAGAACTGCTTACATGATTTGCTCTTCCCTTAACATCCCTCAGCTCTTTCCCAGAAAATTTCTTCCACAAGAGTTCTTTCAAAAGTTGTTCCCTTTACAAAATACAATGTATTGGGCCTCTCCCATCTTCTACTTGTCTCCAGGTTCTAGACTATGGGTGGGACTAATAACCTATTTTTCTCACCCTCTGTGAATTCAGAGTCTGTTTGTACAGAGCTACTGAGCGTGTTTCTTGATCCCCAGTTTCTGCTTTAGAAATATCCTGCTATGTTGTGGCTTCCTCCTATAGCTGTAATGTGCTGGGAAAGAGGCATGGCAAGGGACAAATCTCATGATTTCTCAGGGAGACTCATCCCGCCAGCAATAAGCACACCAACTATCCTGGAATAAGAAAGTTTAGCATAACACTGATGGATGAAGCAGAAGAAAATGGGGTTTGGCCCTCCTGCAGATCCAAACAGAAGGACAAAACCACTCTAACTGAAGACTGGTCCTAAAACAGAGATGCATCCATCAGCTGCATGATTTCACTCAACATTTTGGATAAGGACCAGCCTTACTGCATTCTCTATGACCTGCTATGCACACCACAGAGACCATACAGGTCTAATAAGCCATATGTAATTGAATGTCTAAGAGCATGTACTGGTTGAGTGTGAAGAGAAATGGGCACTTTGAATTAAGGACACCTCAGTTCAGACCTGTTTGGTACAAATCTCCCTGCAAACAGAATGGTTATGCCACAAACTATCAGTGCAGTTTCATGAGACATTGGCTTCAACACAAAATCCACCTCTAGAAGCTCCTGTTTGCTCCCATCCTCAGACCAGGAGCTGTTTTGGCAAAAAAAAAAGTGTATTTGTTTGCATGTTTATTGGATCAGTTCTCTTATCTGACTGCCACTGGCATAAAAGCAATGTCAGCACAATACAGTGACAACAAGCTGTTGGGCATCTGGTTATGTCCACTTGAAGGCATTGCCACACAAACCAGAGCCACAGGCTTTTTTTTCTTTTTCTTTTTCTTTTTCTTTTTCTTTTTCTTTTTCTTGTTCTTGTTCTTGTTCTTGTTCTTTTTTCTTTTTCTTTTTTTCTTTTTCCTTTTTTTATATATCTTTTCAGAAACTGAGCTCAAAACATGGTCTCATGAAGACTTGTGTTGGCACAACCCATGGAACAATGAACTGTGATGGTAGGGTCCAGTAAAGGTTAACTTCTTAAACCAGTTTTATGGCTAAAACCATTGTCTCATGGAAGCATGCCTTCACACATGGCATGAATATTCAGCTTGACCATTTACTGAGAACCCTATTTTATGAAGTATATTTGCAACAAGGCAGCTTTAATTTGTCTTCAAAGACATGATCCAAATCTCTGGAGGGAACTCCCATATATGTTCAAGACAGCTACCCAAACTCACTCACAGAATTTAGAAGCACTCTTGCAAAGCTAGGTTGACCACAAAGAGGCCCTTTTCCCAAACCGAGTATCGTTTCTCTGCATCTTTAAAGCTACGTGAATAGAATCCGATAGGCTGAGTCGGGCCTTTGGGTCCATGCTGCCACATATGTATTGATAACCCATGGATCGCAAAAACCCATTCAATGCAGAGTGGGTCTGTTGGATGAATTGGCCCCAAGGCCTGGTACACCCCAGCTTCAAAAATTAGCAATTTTAAGGCTTCTTCACGGACTGGGGTCCAATCCCAAGAGACCCTTTTGCGTGTTAGATCGTACAGGGGTCGGGCTATGACAGAGAAGTCGGGGATGTGTTTCCTCCAAAACACCAGCAGGCCTAAGGCGTGTTGGAGTTCTTTCTTATTTGCAGGCATTTTCACTTGTTCAAGGGTGGTCAAGGTTTCAGGGGGAATGCACACTGTCCCACCCCTCCACCAGATAGCCAAGAATTTCACTTCAGAAGATGGGAGTTGTATCTTTTCATTTGGAATTTGGAGTCCTAATTTTTCTAGGTGAGCGATTATCTCTGTTTGGGTTTGTCCCACTACCTTGGCATCAGGGCCACCAATTAATACATCATCAATGTACTGGTATACTTTAACCCCTTCTGCAGGAATGATTTTGGTGAGCTCTTGAGCCAACGCATAATGAGCAATTGTCGGCGAGTGCTGATATCCCTGGGGGAGACGTGCAAAAGTGAATTGTATCCCTTCCCAAGTAAAAGCGAAGTGGTCCCTATCTGCTTCTGTAAAGGACTGAGACAAGGACTTTGTCTCACCATTGCCTGGTGTATACGGAGGGGTTAAAAGATGGAATTTTGGTCCGTGGATGAACACTGGGGGACAAGTAGATAGCCGAGAAAAGCGCAGTCAGCACAGAAAACAGATGGTTTGTTGCCCGTTGCTTGGAATGCTGACCATGGAGATAAGAAAGCTGAGCAATACTGGGGGAGGACGTGCAGCGGGCTGTTGCACAGCACAGCTGTGAGCATGGTCGGCGCGTGTGTGGTGGGTTGACCCAGGCTGAACACCAGGTGCCCACCAAAGCCATTCTATCACTCCCCTCTCCTCAGCTGGACAGGGGAGAGAAAATATAACAAAGGGCTTGTGGGTTGAGATAAGGACAGGAGAGATCACTCACCAATTACCATCACGGGCAAAACAGACTCAGCTTGGGGAAAATTAACTTGATTTATTACAAATCAACCAGAGAAGGGTAGTGAGAAATAAAACCAAATCTCAGAACACCTTCCCTCCACCCCCTCCCTTCTTCCCGGGCACAACTTCACTCCCAGATTCTCTACCTACCCCCCCAGCGGCACAGGGGGATGGGGAATGGGGTTTACGGTCAGTTCATCACACGTTATTTCTGCCGCTTCATCCTCCTCAGGGGCAGGACTCCTCACACTCTTCCCCTGCTCCAGCGTGGGGTCCCTCCCACGGGAGACAGTCCTCCACGAACTTCTCCAACGTGGGTCCTCCCACGGGCTGCAGTTCTTCACGAACTGCTCCAGCATGGGTCCTTTCCACAGCATGCAGTCCTTCAGGAGCACACTGCTCCAGCGTGGGTCCCCCATGGGGTCACAAGTCCTGCCAGAAAACCTGCTCCGTGGGCTCCTCTCTCCACAGATCCGCAGGTCCTGCCAGGATCCTGCTCCAGCATGGGCTTCCCACAGGGTCACAGCCTCCTTCGGGCATCCACCTGCTCCGGCGTGGGGTCCTCCACGGGCTGCAGGTGGATATCCGCTCCACCATGGACCTCCATGGACTGCAGGGGGACAACCTGCCTCACCATGGTCTTCACCACGGGCTGCAGGGGAATCTCTGCTCTGGCGCCTGGAGCATCTCCTCCCCCTCCTTCTTCAGTGACCTTGGTGTCTGCACCGTTGTTTCTCTTACATGTTCTCACTCTCTCTCCGGCTGCCGTTTTCTGTCTGTCCCAACTTTTTTTTCCTTCTTAAAAATGTTATCACAGAGGCGTTACCACTATCACTGATTGACTCTGCCTTGGCCGGTGGCGGGTCCAACTTAGAGCCGGCTGGTATGGGCTCTGTCGGACACAGGGGAAGCTTCCAGCAGCTTCTTACAGAAGCCACCCCTGTAGCTCCCCTGCTACCAAAACCTTGCCATGCAAAGCCAATACAGCGTGACTGCTGGATTATGACAATATGCCGCATGTACAAAGCCCATGAACCAATAGACAGGATGGCTATGGCTCATGCAGCGCGCCTGACCAGTGAGTGCATGCGTCATAGGCTCCCTATGTTACAACCGAGGCGTGTTTTGGCACCCGCTGGCCACGTGTGCCGATACCCGTTCCTCCGCAAATGTATAAATACTGGGATTTCCCGAAGAGCATTGGGCTGGTGTACGGCAAGGCCACCGTTGCCTCCGTGGGGACGCCCACGTAAAGCTGGCACCTACCGATTGCTGGGCTGAGCTCACGGCGCAAGACAGCACAAGAATGTATGGATGGTCCATCTTCCTCATGGTCCTCGGGTCAGTATGTTAATTTGCTTTACAAGATACCCTTAGCATAACGCATGTCTGTAGTTAATAAATGCTTGCTTTTTCCCTTATAGTCAGTGTGTGTGTGTTCGCCTTCTCGGGAATCCTCGAAACCACCCTAAAACACCTGGTTAATATTTGCTCTGCCTATGTGCTCTGGCTGGCCTTGCGGTTGGAAGATAAACAGCAAAAACAGGATGTTCACCTCTTATCAGTCACAATACACAATTGAAGAACAATTGGCAGTTGTGGCATTTAGAGAGGGATCTGGCGCCCAGCGACCCCCTAAGAAGGTGTCCATCGAGCTGGGACTCACGCGATCGTCGCATGAGTGCCAAAGCCTATGAGGTGGACATGCCGTTGCCCTGACTACCCAACTTGGGCAAGACTGCTGAAAAGTCGTAAAACTCATCAACAGGACTGTATAAAACGGGCACTAGACAAGCACGGGCAGAGCTCTCCCCACCAAAGAAGAGGAGGATCAACGGGATGCCGCTGGATCCATGGTGGTGACTATCACTTGCTTTTCTTAAGGAAATCTCTGCTTCTTTTCCCCCTTTTCTATCATTTCCCTCTTTTCTCTTTTTGTAAGCAATAAAATGAATTAACCTTTGAATATCAACATTTGACCTCGTTTGTGTCTTAATCTCACTTCGGGTGCATCCGACTCTCACTCCCCCTTCCATACCTTGAGAACGGGACAGCTTCCTGCAAAGGGACCATAAAGAACATATCTTTTACATTGATGGTGGCTAGGATCTGGTGGGCTTGTTCTTGTATTGTTGCGATCAGCTCGGCCATGTTGGGCACCGCAGCTGTTAAGGGACCTGTATTAGCATTCAAGCACCAATAGTCAATTGTTAACCGCCATTTTCCGTTTGGTTTGCGGACTGGCCACACCAGAGAATTGTAAGGCGAGTGGGTTGGGACAATTATTCCCTGTTCCTGTAGGTCAGTTATTACAGGGGCAATCCCCTCTCTCGCCCCTGACGGCAAGGCATAAGGTTTCACATTGACTATTTTTGAAGGTGGGAGTGCAGGCACCGACTGCAAAAGCCTCATCGAAGCCACAGGGAGTCCGAACTTCCATTCCCTCCCCTTGGAGTCTATCCACGCTCTCTTTCAATAAGTCGAGTCCCAGAATGTTTGTTGGTAGCGATCCCAATATCATTATAGTTTCTGTCACAGTTTCATCTCCTGGCAGCCAGCACTTGACCCAGGCAATTGCCTGGGGCTGAGAGTTTCCAAAAACATCCATTACCCAAATTTGTTTCTTGTCAGCAACTATGCCATTACAGCTGGCGACATCCGTTCGGAGTGCCGACACCTGAGCACCTGTATCTACCAAAAATGTGACTGGGGTCTTAAGGGGGCCTAGGGGAAAGGTAATTAACAGGTCCCCTTTATTGTTTTCCATGAGCCTTCTCAAATGGACCCACTGGCCGTCCCCCGGCTCACTTGTTGGGGATGGTGGAGGGGGTTTCCCGACTCAGGGACATCCAAATCAATCAATTCAGCCCCCTGAGGAGCAGATGGGGCTGTGTCCCTGGGTTCCCAGGATGGGGGAGAAAGGTCTTTAAAGTTTGAGGGAGATAGGGCCCCTTTGATTTTGTCCCAGCCTTTCACCAGACCTTCCAGGTTGGGAGTGGGCAACCCATCCATCACCTCCCTGGGAATTCCCTTTGAGATACCCTCTGTCCACAGTGTGTATCTTTTGTCAGGAGGACGTGTCGGTCTGCCTGGAGGAGGGGATCGAGAATTGTGTGCAGACCTGGTTTTTGTTTTTCCATTCCCTTCCACCCTCCTAAGGTCCGCTTTGGATTTTGTCTCTCCCTGAGTGGTGAATCCCATCCATCTCCCATAATTAATCAATTCCTGTGCTACTTCTCCCCATGTCATCTCTGGGGGGCCTCCCCTTCTTCGGGGTCAGGGTGCTCAAGCAATCTTGTATTTGCACCACATACAATTTCAAGGCATCAGGCAATCCCCTTATAAGAGGATGCAACCTTTCAGGGTCTGTTGCGTATTGCATGGGGGAGGGCTGTTGCAGAATCAGGAATCAATTATGCATCAACCGGAGACATGCAGCTTTTTGTACGCTCTCCAAAATGTGACCTACCGTAGACGTTTTAATTGAAAAGGGGTCTCCCCTCTCCATAGGGTCCAATCCACCTGCCCAATATGCTACTCTTTAGGTCAGGGACCACGGCTCTCTATTGTCATTTGTAGTTAGGAAAACCCACGGACCCCAATATCCCCTTGCCTCGTCCTCACTTAGGAGGATACGGTCACCCCCAGTAAGGGATACTCTCCACACATACTCGGTTTCTGTTTCTCGGGGTCCCCGGGAATATTTTTCCTGAATTTTGGCCAAATTGGTGGGGGAATAGGGGACGATGCGGGTGGTAACTTGTTGGGCTCCTCCTTGACCACTATCCACAGTCTCAGTCTTAATCAAAGGCTGCATCATGGCTTCCCCTGTCCCAGGAGAAAATATTTCCCTTATACGTCCTAGGTCTTCAAAAGGGTATGATTTTGATTCCTTTTCCCCATCAGAGTCTGCACCCACATTTTCTACAGTGATTTGGGAGCGGGTTTCATCTAATTGCTCTCTTAATACTCTTTCCCACTCCAGAGCCTCAGTCAAAGCAGTATGTAGTCTCTGGTTAGTCACCCGCTAAGTGGCAAGTTGGTCAGAGGGGCTTCTTGTCTCATTTTCCAATTGCTCCTGCAAAGCCTTCACCAAGTCTTGAAGGGATTTTATCATCTTCCCTTCTGCTTGTTGGGCCACGCATTTGTCCTGTTGTGCTGCCACCAAAGCGGCTCCTAAAACCGCACAAACCAACACCTTCCCTTTTCCTTGCTTCAACCTTCATTCTTTAGCCAAAACGAAAATTCTGTCAGCTACAGCTTGTGGATCATGCCAATTGTTATGGACACAAGTCATACCAGGGGGAGAGGGCCAGGCATTGTAGCCCTCTAATCTCTCCAGGAGAGGGGTACAGTCTACAGTCTGACCTCCCAGGGAGGCCATAATGAACACACAATTACAGGGATCAGATACTTTAGGTAGTCCCCTGAGGACTGTCTCTACAGTCGGACCTCCCAGGGAGACCACAAAGAAATCAGATCGAGTCCCCTGAGGACTACAGTGGGACCTTGCGGCGACTGAATCAAGCGCTCAAGCTCTCTGTGCAAGATTCCCTTTATTTCACTAAAAGATCAAACTTATCTATGTTTCAACAAAGATCTAGAAAGAACTAACGGCATACAGCCAATACTACTAACACAGGAGGGCATATCTGGCCCAGCTGGGATGTTTGCCAGTCCTCAGAACAGTTAAAGATAAAAACATTCCATACACATACTCATGACTGTCTTCAGCCACATCTTCCCAGGCCTACACAAGGCCATCCTCCAACCTGACCTTGTAAAACTAGTTCTTCAAAGGCTTGGCAAACATGCAGCACAACAAATTCTAACGGTCACTCTTGAAAACAAATGCCAGGTGTTCTGAGCTGCTCCCACATCTCCCCCTTTTTTGTTTAGGAACATCAGATTCACGAGGAAGGTAGCGAGGACTCTAGCTTCGAACCGATGCAATCCTTGTACTGCTCCTCAGATGATTCTGATTGCTGCAAACACACAAATGATTAATAACCCTCCAATAGCAATACAAATTCAGATACACAGATTTAAACCTTCAAACCATGTTTTTGGATTTAAGCATTTAACACTATTAGACAATTCTTTGAGAAACGCCTTATTCTGCTAATTTTGTGTATTTCCCATTTGATCTTGTAATATCTGTGCAAGATCTTGTATCTCTCCTGCAATATTAGTAGCAAATGCACCTTGCAAATGCACCTTCACTTAATTCCAATCTCATACACTTTCATTCCCTTGTAAAGGAGTTACACTGAGCCCTTGTTTTTGAAATTCCCAATTGCAATGTAATTTCATTCTATTTTATAATGCACTTTGTCTATCTCTATGTGATGGGTTGATCCTGGCTGGACACCAGGTGCCCACCATAGCTATTCTATCACTCTCTCCTCCACAGCTGGACAGGGGAATGGGAAATGAGGTTTGCGGTCAGTTCATCACACGTTATCTCTGTCACTTCATCCTCCTCAGGGGCAGCACTCATCAAACACTTCCCCTGCTCCAGCGTGGGGTCCCTCCCACGGGAGACAGTCCTCCACGAAGATCTTCAGCATGGGTCCTTTCCACAGCATGCAGTCCTTCAGGAGCACACTGCTCCAGCGTGGGTCCCCCATGGGGTCATAGGTCCTGCCAGAAAACCCGCTCTGTGGGCTTCTCTCTCCACAGATCTGCAGGTCCTGCCAGGATCCTGCTCCAGCGCGGGCTTCCCACGGGGTCACAGCCTCCTTCAGGCATCCACCTGCTCCGGCGTGGGGTTCTCCTCGGGCTGCAGGTGGATATCTGCTCCACCGTGGACCTCCATGGACTGCAGGGGAACAACTCGTCTCACCATGGTCTTCCCCACGGGCTGCAGGGGAATCTCTGCTCTGGCGCCTGGAGCATCTCCTCCCCCTCCTTCTTCACTGACCTTGGTGTCTGCAGGGTTATTTCTCTTACATGTTCTCACTCTTCTCTTCAGCTGCTGTTTCTGTCTGTTCCGCAACCACATTTCTCTTCCCCCTCTCCAGCTGTTTTTTTTTTGTTTTGTTTTGTTTTTCTCTCTCTCTTTCCCTTTTTTTTTTTTTTTTTTTTTTTTTGTGCACAGAGGCGCTACTACTATCACTGATTGGCTCGGCTTTGGCCGGCGGCAGGTCCGTCTTAGAGCCAGCCAGCATTGGCTCTGTCAGACACAGGGAAAAACCTCCAGCAGCCCCCACAGAAGCCACCCCTGTAACCCCCCGCTACCAAAACCTTGCCACACAAACCCAATACAGTCCAAGCCAAATTACCACTGCTTTTAAAGCATCCAATTGTGCTAGTATTGTTGATCAATTTGTACCTGGGTATTCAGTTCAGCCGTAACATTTTTTTTTTAATACATTAGCTACTGTGTGAGCAGTCTGAACAGATTTCACAAGCGCTGTGGTAGCAACGGCGGCAGTAGCTGCAATAATGATAGCTGATATTATAAAGGCAATGAGCCATCCTATAAATTGTTTTGGGTAACTAATTGTCCACTTCAAAAGCCTTGATAATTGACTTAATCCTTATTCCCTTTCCCACGATTTGGTCATATTTACAGGGATCCACAATTCAGCACGACATCACATCGGCATGATTACTGTAAGACTTAGTTCAGATATATTCTTATGAGTAAGGTTAATTCAGATTAGTTTCAAAAGCATGGTTACGTAAAGCGATATCTACAAATTGAGCTGCTACAAAAACATAAGGATGTGAAGTACATATTATCACTGAATCTTTGTGATTCTGTGTCAGGTTCAAACTTATACAAGGAATGGTTTTTTATATAGTCACCGTGGCTTAGGCGCAACACCTTCAGTGGGCCCAATAAAAATGCTGCACCTGAGGCACAGTGACCCTGCAAAGAAAAAGGATCAGAATTCTTACAATACTGTTGCTGGCCACTATTGCCAGGTATGCTAAAAAAAGGTATTCTTTGGAGTAGGATACACGCTGCATCATCACACTAGCTTGTTGTTGCATTCTCTTCAAATCTCCCTACGTGACAGCTTTTTCATTCTCTATGCGCCGCTTCCTCCTCATTCGTCTCTCCTCCTTCAAATTCAGAGTCTTCATCTGCGGGATTGGGTTGTCCGAGTGGTTTAGCCAGCTCACGATATGGCTTCATGTGTTTAGCTGGAATCCACTTGGTTCCTGTGGGAAGAAGAACACAAGCATACCCTCGCCCCCAAGTAATTAGTTCCACAGGTCCATTCCAACCAGGTCCACTAAAAGGATCTTTATACAATACTTTAGGTCTGTGTGAAATAGAATCAGGAGTTTTAAAATGCCGATCTATCACTGTGCTGGCCATTAAGTCTGGTGAGCGATTTAAAAAATTCAAAGTAAACATAGCATTATCTAGCTGTTCTTGTGGTGGCATATTCCCCCTTTTTTGTTTATGCAACATGGAGTTTAAAGCATGATGCGCACACTCAATTATTGCTTGTCCAGTAGGTGAATGTGGAATTCCTGTCACATGGGATACCTGCCACTGTTGCAAAAATAATTGAGTAGATTTAGCTACATACCCCGGACCGTTGTCAGTTTTAATGGTTTGAAGAACCCCCATAATTGCAAAGCATCGTGACCAGTGTCGTTGAACATCGCATGCCCTTTCTCCAGAATCAGCAGTAGCACAAATATAAGAGGAAAAGGTATCAATAGAAACATGCACAAATTTCAAGGAGCCAAAGGCAGATACGTGTGTAACATCACTTTGCCAAATGGCATTAGAATGTAAACCACGTGGGTTAACTCCAATGCTCACTGCATCAGAAGCAACTCTTTGACAATCTGGACAAGAACAAATTATATCTTTAGCCCGTGGTTTTGTCAAATTAAACATCTTTTGCAATGCTGCAGCATTTTGGTGAAAAAAGGAATGAGAGGCCACAGCAGAGTGGAATTGCACTGTGCCAACAGTAAAAGAGTCAGCCACGGCATTGCCTTTAGTCAAAGGTCCTGGCAGCACAGTGTGCGACCTAATGTGACAAATAAACAAAGGATAAGCTCTTTTATTTAAAAGAGTTTGCAATTCCAAAAATTTGTTGAATAAGTCTTCATCATTTATCTCCTTTAAGTAAGATCCTGGTAATCGCTGTACAACACGTACGACATATTCTGAATCAGAAACAATATTGAGTGGTTCCGATGGAAATAAAGTTAAAGCGTGTAAAACAGCCTGTAATTCCACACGCTGCGTGGAACCTTGTAACAAAACAACAGATATCTGTCATACTCCATTATCTAGCTAGGCAACTACACCTCTTCCCATTTTTCCAGAGCCATCTACAAAAACTGTACAAGCATTAACAACAGGAGTATCTGATACTATCATCTGTGGTTTGATGTTTAATGTGTGAAGGTTTTGCAGTAACTTACATTTAGGCAGTGAGAAAGAAATTTTGTTCATAAAGTCAGCCAATGCGATTTGCAGTGATTGTGATTGAACAAAAAGGTAATCAAAATCTTATTTTGAAAAAGGAAGATACAAGGTATCGGGATCAAAACCAATGAGACACTGAGTGCGTGACCGTGCTTTTTGTACCACAGTCACAATCATTTCTAAAGGCTGTGTAATAGTTTTCTTTAAGGTGTTAGAGAGAAACACCCATTCCAAATATAAAATTTTCTGAGCGACTGTATCATGTTGCCCTATAATAGCAAAAGGTTGGTTTGGACCTTGTATGACATACACATCAACAGGTAAAGTTAAGTCCCTTCTATAGGCTTGTAACATAGATATCTTTTGTGAAACTAAATTTCACTCTTCCTTGGCAGCTGGAGTTAAGATCCGTGGTGATGTTAAATCAGGATCACCTCTCAGAATGTTAAAGAGATTACTTAATTCCTCCGTGGTTATACCTAACATGGGTCGTACCCAGTTTATTGTTCCTAATAATTTTTGAGCATCATTCAGAGTTTGTATATCTGTCTGCAACTTTAATGATTGAGGCTGTACTGTTCTTTCCGTAAGAATCCACCCTAAATATTTCCAGGGCGGCATCTTTTGAATTTTTTCTGTAGCAATTTGAAGTCCAAAGGTGTGCAAAGAATTTACAAGATGTTGCACAACACTTTCCAAATACTGTGTTGTTTCTGTTGCAATTAAAATATCATCCATATAATGATATATTATAGCATTTGGAAATGCGTCTCGGCTCGGTTGAATAGCCGCAGCAACTACTATCTGACATATAGTAGGACTATTCATCATGCCCTGAGGTAGCACTGTCCACTGATAACGCTGCATAGGCTCGGCGTTATTTACACTAGGCACTGAAAAGGCAAAATGTGCACAATCATCAGGATGTAAAGGAATCGTGAAGAAGCAATCTTTTAAATCAATGACTTGTCATTCCCACTCTTTAGGGATCATTGCAGGATTTGGCGTCCCTGGCTGGGTAATCCCCATAGGTTGTAACACTGCATTTATCGCTCGTAAATCCTGTAATAATCTCCATTTTCCTGACTTTTTTGGAATAACAAAAATCGGTGTGTTCCATGGACTAGTTGAAGTGACAATGTGTCCCTGCTGCAACTGCTCTTGAATTAATTTATGTGCTTGGATCAATTTGTCCCCTTTTAGCGGCCACTGAGCGACCCAAACAGGTGCAGAGGTTAGCCACGTAAGTTTGAGCAGGGGTTTTACATCAGAGACCCTTAGGATAAATTTGAATTGACTATGGTTAGGGTAATGTGCCATTGTTTCAATAAATCTCTGCCCCACAAATTTACAGATGAGTCAAGTACATAAGGCTGAATCCATGCTTCATGCTTCTCAGGCCCCTTTACTGACAAAAGTTTGGCACTTCGCATGGGCTGTTGAGTGCCTCCTATACCAACAATTGTAGAAAGAGCTATTTGCAATGGCCACGAAGTTGGCCAGTCCTTCTTTGATATTATAGAAACGTCTGCTCCGGTATCTAGCAATCCTGAAAACCATCTACCCTCAATTTGCAAATTTAAAATCGGCTGTTGCTGTGTTATTTCCTGCGACCATGATACAAAAGGACTCCCGGTGCTACCAAAGCTACCGTCACCTCGATTATTTTGCATGCTTTGAGGTGCCCAACAAGGAAGCAATATTAATTGAGCTATTTTTGTGTTTGCCGGAATTGTACATGGAATTTGCATTGAAGCTAGCATGATTTTAATTTCCCCTTGATAATCTGAATCAATAACTCCAGGGTATACAATTATTCCCTGTGTCGTAGCACTAGATCGTCCAATTATTAATCCTAACATGCCAGCAGGCAAAGGTCCGAATATTGCAGTCCCCACAATATAAATCCTCTGTTCTTTTATTGAGAGGTCGGCTGCTGTTGCCAAATCCAGCCCGGCACTCCCTGTAGTTGCGGGCTGGAGGTCATAGATGGTTCTTGTGTGCTGCCTGTTTGTGTAGCAGTCCAATCGGTTAGTGGTGCCTGCACTGAATTCCAGACCCTGTTGGTTTGTGGGGCACCAGGTCTTGCGCCCCTCCTGTAGTTTCCCTGGAAGAGATTACCTTCTTTGTCAAATTTCAATTTATGTCGATTTGCCCAACGATATCCTTTACTACAATGAGGGCAGAAGTGATTTACAGGTTTATCACGTTTGGATTTCTGTTGTTTAGGACAGTGCTTAGCCATATGTCCCAATTTTCCACAGTCAAAGCATTTCACAGTAACTTGATTAACATTTAGTTGCTGTGACAGTGCAGCAGCTAACATGTTAATTCTGAGTGTCTGTCCCTACGTTTTGACATATCTTAATATACTGCCCAACGTCAGTAGCTCTTTCTCTAACTGATTTCAGTGCAGCCTGACAGTCTGTATTTGCATTCTCATAAGCCAATTGAAATAATAATGCTTTTGCAGCTTCCAGATTTTCTACCTGCCGTGTTATCGCGGCTTGAAGGCGATCAATAAAAAATACGTACGGTTCCTGAGAGCCCTGTCGTATAGAGGCAAATGAAGCGGTACCTTGCCCAGTTTCGGGTACGCGTCGTAAAGCCATGATCGCAATATGAGTGGCTTGATCGAAAACTTGCTTTGGCAAAGCTGCTTGTGCCTGAGGTGTAATGTAAGGGCCTGTTCCTTGTAACATATTTTGATCTATAAGTATCCCTGATGACAAGTTGTCCATCATTTGTTCCACTGACAAACCATTGTATTCTAATTGCCATACAGCATACTGTGCAGAAGTCAACACCCTTTTCATAAGCAGTTTCCAGTCCCAAGGAGTCATAGTATAAGTGCCTCCAATTGTTTCCACTAGTCCCATTGTAAAGGAATTGTGTAACCCATTTTCATGAATTGATTTCCGTAATTCTTTTATCATTTCATAAGGTAAACCCTCATGCTGTGGTGGATTATGAGGTTTGTATATAACAGGAAAAGTAAACATGGTATCTCCTTGCTGTAGAGCTTTTTCTCGGCAGCGTTGCATCAAGCTATGTGTATTTTTTCCCAGATCATTAAGTGAATTGTCACATTTAGCATCAAAGTCTGTTAAAGGCGGAGCTGAAGGCACTACAGTTTTTTCTCCGCACTGCTGTAAAGCAGGAGCCACAGGATTAGACAGAGGCATAGAGTTAGAGGGATTAGCAGGAGAAGGGGATACAGGCAGTGCAGCAAAGCCAGGTTCCGCGTTAAGTTCTGCGCAGAGGCCGCGGGAGGCAGCGGTGGGGCAGCGGGGACCTGTATGCGGTGGTGAGGGTCGGCAACCCCGCGGAGCCCGTGCTGCCCGCCCGCTGCCTGCCTGTCTGCCTGCCGGCGGGATGTATGCATTAACGGTGTTAGTGCAGGCAGTGGTGGAGGTAATGAGGGATATAAATCCGGCTCTTTTTCAGAGTCCACCCTGCCTGATGCAAAAGAATTATTATCGGAATCAGAATCCTGCTCATTAGCGGCCTGCTCACAAACTGTCTCCTCAAAAGCAGTATCAGGTTGTATTGATATGATTTTCTCTGCCGGCTGTAAATGCACCAGCGCAGTATAAATAAATTTCCATGTCACAATTAAATTTTCTGATACACCAAATGCCAAAGTTTTTCGCATTTGTAAACGCTCCCCGACTCTTTCCCAAACCTTGCTATCAAAAGTTCCCTCTGTGGGAAACCAGTTACAATTATCCTTTACCCATATTAAAAGCAAAGCAATTTGTCCCTCTGTTATTTTATACCCAGAGGCCCATAAAATCTGCTGCAAAACATTTAAGTAGAGCTTATGCTCCTGGGAAACTGATTGCCCCATGCTACCGCAATCTCGCAACTCACCCGTTCCACAGGGGTTGCTGTTACCTATTTTCTCAGAGTCGTGGCCACTTCTTCAGAACTCTCCCTGTTAGATTGCGTGGTCTCCACAGTGAAGGGGAATCACCTCTTTTCTTCTTCTCTTGATCATGTCGTTTTCTTCTCTTAATCGCGCCAGCTTCTTCTCTCCATCACGTCGTCGTCTTCTCTTAACCACGTCGGGGTCACCATCTGCGGCGACTGAATCAAGCGCTCAAGCTCTCTGTGCAAGATTCCCTTTATTTCACTAAAAGATCAAACTTATCTATGTTTCAACAAAGATCTAGAAAGAACTAATGGCATACAGCCAATACTACTAACACAGGAGGGCATATCTGGCCCAGCTGGGATGTTTGCCAGTCGTCAGAACACTTAAAGATAAAAACGTTCCATACACATACTCATGACTCTCTTCAGCCACATCTTCCCAGGCCTACACAAGGCCATCCTCCAACCTGACCTTGTAAAACTAGTTCTTCAAAGGCTTGGCAAACATGCAGCACAACAAATTCTAACGGTCACTCTTGAAAACAAATGCCAGATGTTCCAAGCTGCTCCCACAGCCCTAACTTGGGCTGTTGTAACAGGACGATCACGCTGGGCCTTGAGGGAACTGGGCCCCACTGGGCCAAGGGGGCTTACTTATGCTCCAATATTGATATGTGGGTTTGAGAGGCCAGACAGTTGGATCACCATTCTGCTGCGTCCCTCTCGTCCTCTTGCCTAGCTTCTTCCTCCCGTTCAAGGGCACTATGCAGCCTGGTAATTTAAGCCCAGGCAGCATCTAGGGCACAACTCAGGAGGCTGATCGAGGCACCTTTGCCCTTACCCTGTTTGCAATGGCTGGCCTCATGCCACTGTTCAAATTCATCCCTGATAGCCTGGTCGTTCGTCCAATTATCTTGGACCCAATCCTCTGCCCAGCAGGGAGAGCTCCAACCTCGCACCTTTCCTAAAGTCCCCAGCAGGTGTTGGAAAGACTCCATCCTGCCGACTATGCCAATTAGCGTGGTCCAAACAGTAATGGAGTCTGACAACACATTATAAACCAAACTTTACTGAGGGAGTAAGAAAGATGAGCATCAATGAGCCCACGCGGCGACTCACCCAATCACTGATGGCAAACACAGGATCGTAAGTGATGCCATGGCTCTGGCGGACTATCAGGGACACTTGATGTCCAGGTCATCTGACAGTAACAGCCAATCGCGCTATATCTTTATAAATGTATATAACTATCTATATATAGATACACATATACATATATAAGTGTCCTGGTTTCAGCTGGGATAGAGTTAATTGTCTTCCTAGTAGCTGGTATAGTGCTATGTTTTGGGTTCAGTATGAGAAGAATGTTGATAACACTGATGTTTTCAGTTGTTGCTAAGTAATGTTTAGTCTAAAGTCAAGGATTTTTCAGCTTCTCAAGCCCAGCCAGTGAGAAAGCTGGAGGGGCACAAGAAGTTGGCACAGGACACAGCTGGGGCAGCTGACCCAAACTGGCCAACGGGGTATTCCATACCATGTGACGTCACGTCCAGTATATAAACTGGGGGGAGTGGGGGTGGGGGGATCACCACTCGGGGACTAACTGGGCGTCGATTGGCGGGTGGTGAGCAATTGCATTGTGCATCACTTGTATATTCCAATCCTTTTATTATTACTGTCGTCATTTTATTAGTGTTATCATTATCATTATTAGTTTCTTCTGTTCTATTAAACTGTTCTTATCTCAACCCACGAGTTTTACTTCTTTTCCCGATTTTCTCCCCCATCCCACTGGGTGTGGGGGAAGTGAGCGAGCGGCTGCATGGTGCTTAGTTGCTGGCTGGGGTTAAACCACGACAATAAGGATACATAAAAAATAGTGTATCTATGTATACATAAATAAAATACACATTCATATATATTTGTACACTCCTTTATATATATATTTCTATATATGTATATATTGTATACATTGTATATAAAAGTATATATTTTTATATTTGAGCATTTCCTGGTCCAAAGGAAGCAGGCAGCCAACCAGAGGGAGAACTGAGAACACGTAGGTATGACAGTTTCAAAACCAGCCCTCAGCCAATCACAAACCAGTACGAAAACACATGGGGAGTGAGAGGGGGCTTCCTTTTCTGACATGCTTCTGTAAACAGAAAGGGGTGGCTGGTCCTGCCAGCCAATCACAGGGCTGCCTGAGAACACGTGGGTATGACAAGCTCAAGAAATGGCTGTCAGCCAATCACAGAGCAGTATGAAAACACATGGATGTTGATGTTTAACAAAATGGCAGCTCCCTGCCATAAAATGGCATCTGAAAATAAATAAATACTGGCCCTCTGTGTATGTAGGGGGAAGGGACTTCCTGGTATGATGTACTTATGGGCAAACTAGAAGGGGCAACTGGTTCTGCCACCCAATCGCAACAGATCACGTGACCAGAAGAGGGGACATGACCTCCAGGGCAAATGGTACACATGGTTGCTGGGGGGGGGTACCCGTTACTTCTTATCTTGGACAAAAGTTGTCCCTATACTACTAACTAGTCTTGAAAACTGGGACACTTTCATGTAAATCAGTACATCTGATCACTCAGGATATCTTTTAACTAACTCAGAACAGCAGCATATCAATATATGCAAATTAGAGAGCTTCAAAGATTGTGGATTTTTGCATTGCATAGAAATCCAAATTTCCCAGAAACTTAAATGGACTCAGTTCTATGTGTTTAGAAAAACATCCAAGAAGTCTGAACTATGCCTGCAGCCCCAGAAATTACTCTGAATTGCTGCTGTGCTACTGTTGCAGTGAAACTTAGATTTATCAGTGCTGTTCTCAACATATCCAATATGTCTGAGAAGCAGGGTTACCATTCACTGCATTTTCCTCCACACTATAATCCAGAAACTGGAAAGAGCTATCTGCTGCCCAGTATAACATATGACCAGGATTCCAACAGTCTGCAAATTGCTCAAATCTAATATACTACAAGTTGGCTCACAAATGAAATTATCTTCCTAATAGCCTACTCACGTGAAATGCTTAGAACACATCCCACATCATGACAGCAGCCATGTTATTCTGAAGTTGTGTGTCCAAAAATGGCTTGGCAAGAGACAGCAATTCTACTGAGAGAGGAAGGCAAGTTAGGGCTACACATATAATGCGGGGGGGGTGTGGGGGGGGTGTGGGGTGATGTTACACCAGCAAACCAAAATGTTTTATCCATCTCCAAGCAGCCTGGAATGGGTGAACCTAGCAAGTATACAAAATACATCATCTGTATTAAAAAAATAAATGAGAAAACACCATAATGTCATATTCAAATGATGTAAGAAGGTCCCCTTCCTTATCAACACGTATACAAAAAAATCCATATGAATATCCACTTGGTTAGCAAGATTTGGGTCTTTAAACTTCACGGATCTTCGAGGACCTGCAGAAGGTAACTGCTGTGCACTTTAAATTCTGTGCAGATCCGCACTGACAGAGGTACATGGTGACAATGAACCCAGAACTGGAAGGACAGGAATTGTGACCCTCCCGTCTGAACTCCATGAATGGAAGAAATGGTGCCATTTCCTGGATAAAGAAATGGCACCACAGGGAAAAAAACCAACAGCAGCAGCAAACAAACCAGACCCCAAACTAAGATACTGTAGAACAATTATATTTAAAAAGATTAACATAGAAAACTTCACCTTGATAGAGATTTATATGTTTACTTTTGCATAATGCCTCGCTTTTGTACCCTCACCCCTCAGTGAATACGGCGGGTGCTGCTGGGGGGGAGGGGGGAAGAGGGGGAAGGGCCAGGCCGGCAAAGGCGGCCGTGCCCCGCTTAGCTGCCGGCCTCGGCCCGGCTCCCTGCCTACAACCTGGTCAGGACTAGCCGCTTCACGAACAAAAGCTTTGGGCGAGATCTGTAACTGAGCGATATGCCGAGCATTACCCCGACAGAATCGTTGCTATTTTTGCTGTTAGCCAGGCAACCCGTGGCTGAGAGGGAGAACCCGTGCCGGCCGCGGCCAGACTCCGGGGCCCGGCGCTCACCGCCCGCTGCCCGATTTCAGCTACCAGCTCCTTCCGAGACACCTCCCGGCCAGCCAGCCAGCCAGAGCCCCCAGGCCGTGCCAGGCAGTGAGACGAGACGAGACGAGACGAGACGAGACGAGACGAGACGTCGAAGCCCTCCGGACGAGGAGCCCTCACACCCCCCGCCACAGACGTTTTTCTCTCAGTTCTTCAGTACCTATCTCAACACCGCACTGCGAGCTCGCAGTGGAGCCCTGGCTCCACCAGGGAGTGCTCCGGATCTCTGCACAAGACGGAAGCAATAACACAAGAAAAACGCACACGACAGGGAAGATACGCGCAAGCAGCGGAGGAAACCGCCGCCACGACTCGACTCGCGCATGCGCGACGGGGTTGTTTTTCACAAAGCTGTTCGCAAAGTGAGCTGGTAGTGTGTGGGCAGCTGTCTTTGTGAGGAGATCGCAGCGCTAGGCGGCTGTCGTCTCAGTAATTCTGATGAAGCGTTTATAGGGGACACGCTGATCTTGTTGGCAGGCTCTTTGCGTGGCAGAGGCGTTGTTCAGTCTAAAGTGAAGATCGCATTTTGTATGAGACCTTGACTTTTTTTTTTCTTACAGTATATTTTTATAGACTTTGTTATAAAATATGGTGCTGGGAAAGGTGAAGAGTTTGATGATAAGCTTTGACTGTCTCAATGACAGCAATATCCCCGTCTATTCTAGCGGGGACACAGTCTCAGGAAGGGTCAGTTTAGAAGTTACTGGGGATATTAGAGTAAAATCTCTTAAAATTCATGCAAGAGGACGTGCAAAAGTACGTTGGACTGAATCTAGAAATGCTGGATCCAACACTGCCTATACACAAAATTACACTGAAGAAGTAGAGTATTTTAACCATAAGGACGTTCTACTCGGGCACGAAAGAGGTAAGCTTTTCACTTATTCATTCACTACATGCAGACATTTTTCCAGAAAAAGACATATCTTTGCATCGTCTTGGTTTATCCCTTTTTAATATGCAAGTCTCATAGAGTTCACTGTTTCTAAAGATGAGGAAATGCTGGCTACGTTCTTGGGTTTTATTTTTGATTATTTGAACGTTTACTTAACATTAAAACCGTGTTGAGGTGTATTTTCAAAGTACCTGCAAACAGGGCTTTCTTAAAATACCTGCCTTTTAACAGAGTCTTTTCGTAAGGATTTGCATTTTTTAATACTTTTTTTTTTATATGCAGTGTCTTTTTTTTCTTAGTGTTATTAGCAGGATTTGTTTCTCTATGGGGAAAATAACTGTTAAATCAAAACCAGATATGCAGTAAATTACTTTCTTGATAGCATCCTATCGAATCACAAGTGTAATTAAAATATAACACTAGACTTTTTGATACATAATAGATACAGGTCTGACTTTCAGACTGATATGCGATGATTTTTAAAGTTGGTTCATTGTTGGCAGATAAAAGATTCCCTGTGGCTTACTTTGACATGCTATCACCACCCCACCTGTAATTTTCCATCTCTTCCTTTGTTCTAAACTAGTATACTTGTAAATTACTTTCATTTCTTTTATTCAACCCCTCTATGGGGGACCCAAATGTAAAAATCTGTATGAAAGGCCAAATAAGAGGTCATGGTTGTACAATCAGAGCATCGCTTCTGAGTTGGGGAGTTCTGGAACCTGCATTCAATGAAAACCTGGTCTGCTAAGTCCCTATAGAAATGGAAAGTGCCCTGCAAATTCCCTTATTTTGGGTATGGAAATGGGGTATTACATTGTGAGCAGGATTGTGGGTCTTAAGTTTGCTAATCTATTGTTCGCATAGTTACGTTGTGAAAGTATAAGGGACTCTAAGCTTGTTTTTTTTCTGAAGTTTCCAGCCTTTGTTAGAAGCGGTTCAATCCTGTTTGGGACCGGTCCTGGGAAGAAGGGAGGGAGTACTCCTCTCTGCAGATTGGTTGCACACGTCAGGTGGTGGCGATGACTTAATTTCTAGCACAATAAAACGTTAAAACTGATTACATAATTTGGGTCGGATGTTTTGGTGTGTTTGTTTTGTTTTTTGTTTTTTTAATATGCAGCATACTTACTGCAGAGATCCTCTGCAGTAAAATGCAATTTTTAAAGAAGTTCGGCTACAGATTGCATTGAGCCTTTTATTAAGCACTTCTGAAGTAAATACTGTAGCAGAGTGGAGTTGCTATTGATTTCAATTATGTCATCGTGATGCAAGCAAGCACGGGTCACTCATGAGGTGGCTTTGTAGCTCAAATGTTCTTTATACTGCTGCCTTAGAAATAATTCTCTCATGTGAAAGTTCGTTCACCTCTGGTTTGCAGATGACAGAAACGTGCAAACGTGCACGAGTCGTTCATAGCAGGATGTATGCTTACAAGTAGGAGGGCGGCCCCATGTTTCTAACTGTCTGCTTAAGCAGCAGCAATAACTTTGCATGTGGACTGTAGATTCAAATGCTGACCCCGATAAGTAGGTGCTTGGTTTTGGCTGGAAAGGGAACAAAAGGTGGCAGGGAAGGGACAGATCTGACACGTTCCGACACCAGAAGCGAGACAGGGTGCGCACCACTGCATGTGCGGCACGTAAAAACTTAAGCAGATGTCCCGGGACACCGCTGCCCCTCTCTCGGCTGCAGGGGCAGGACTGCGAACGCTCGCCGCACGAAGTGGAGTTTAACTCAACACCTCGTACCCTAGCATAGTCCGGAAGGCCACTCCCTGTCCCCGCCTTGTCATTGGCCTGCTGGGGTTTGTTAGCCTGTTGCTAAGGCGATGCCAGCCGCTGATTATAGCGGGCTGGGACGTGGGGGAAGAGCGAGGCTGAGGGAGCAGGTTCCCTTGCCCGCACTCTAGTGTGTGCTGGGGGCGGGGCGAGCGGGCTCTGGCCACCCCGAGGTCAGCACTGTGCGGGGTTGGGGGTGCTCCGGGCCCCGCTTCCCTGAGGAGTTAGCAGAGTATGCACGGGGTGGGGGCACTAGCTGTGAAGTGAGGAGTACAAGTTTACCTTGCTGGGAAATCGGGGGGTGGGGCGTTTCAATTCAGCAGTTACTGCTTTCTCCCTTGCTGCCTGCCTTTCCCCCCACCCCCCGGTTATGGATCCGATCGCGGCCTTGGTAGGACGCTGGGGGCGCTGCGCTGCTAAGGGGGAGTGCTGTCACCCTGGTCACTTTTTGTTGGGAACAGGGCCTGCCTGGCAATGTCGGCCTTGACGGCTCAGAGGGCACACTGCCTTTCTTGGGAAAGTCCATCTCTGGGGACAGACAATAAGCATTCAAGCTCCTGCCGCGCACATCCACTGGGCCATCAAGGGGCTGTGAGCAGGGGTGGCCATTGGGACATATGGCCCTGCAGCCTCTCACATACCTCACTCGGTTGTCTTTCCCCTCCTGTGCCCCTGGCCAGCACTATCTGTAATCGCGTTTCAGTAATGGTCAGCACGCGCTCCTGAGAGAAGTGCAGGACTGGGGTATCACCTTGCGCATAGTGCAGGGCAGGCCAGGGCAAGCCAGCAGCATGGCCCTGTGGTATGAGGAGATGAGATGGTGAGGCATGGACGGTGCCCCTCCCTCTCTCCTTACCTCTGTGGTAGTCATGGTGGGGTGTAACGTATACTGTATGCATATGAGTAGCTGGCAGGGGATCTGCTCATGCCTGTTTAGGCCAGTCCCCTCCTGCTCCAGCCTAGTCTGTGATTGACAGCTCAGTACTTGTTTACCACAGTTCTGCTGCTGCTGCTCAGGCTCAATGGGACTGCTGATCTGGCAGGAAGGAAGTGAAGAAGGGATGAAAAAACTCATGTGCAAGGAAAATATTTAATTTTTCTAAAACAAGCAAAAACCTCCAACTGTTTTTTAGCAAAAAAAACATTATAGACATTGTTTTGCTCTTTCAGTGTATTGAAGATTCTTATTTCATGATGTTACGTGCTGAGGATGCATTTGTATAGTGTTTTTATATTTTTGCATAGGTTTGTTTCAGCATTTCTGGTACGCTAAAGAAATTAGAGCATCAGCATTTTTGTAGGACAATGGGAACTAAACAAACAAACAAAAAATCTTAAAATGTACCAATGTTCCTTCATGATGTTTCAGACTAGTAACAATAGGTAGTCTCTTTTGCATAATCCCACTATATGTGTTTATTACCCTGTGGTGGGTTGACCCTGGCTGGATGCCAGGTGCCCACCAAAGCCGCTCTATCACTACCCCCTCCTCAGCTAGACAGGGGGGAAAAAAATATAACAAAAGGCTTGTGGGTCGAGATAAGGATAGGGAGAGATCACTCAGCCAATTACCGTCACAGGCAAAACAGACTCAACTTGGGGAAAATTAACTTAATTTATTGCCAATCAACCAGAGTAGGGCAATGAGAAATAAAACCAAATCTCAAAACACCTTCCCCCCACCCCTCCCTTCTTCCTGGGCACAGCTTCACTCCTGAATTCTCTACCTACCACCCCCCCCAGCGGCACAGGGGGACGGTGAATGGGGGTTACAGTCAGTTCATCACATGTTGTCTCTGCCGCTTCATCCTCTTCAGGGGCAAGGCTCCTCACACTCTTCCCCTGCTCTGGCATGGGGTCCCTCCCACGGGAGACAGTCCTCCACGAACTTCTCCAACGTGGGTCCTTCCCACGGGCTGCAGTTCTTCACGAACTGCTCCAGCATGGGTCCCTTCCATAGGGTGCAGTCCTTCAGGAGCACCCTGCTCCAGTGTGGGTCCCCCACGGGGTCACAAGTCCTGCCAGAAAACCTGCTCCGTGGGCTCCTCTCTCCACAGATCCGCAGGTCCTGCCAGGAGCCTGCTCCAGCGCAGGCTTCCCGCAGGGTCACAGCCTCCTTCGGGCACCCACCTGCTCCGGCGTGGGGTCCTCCAGAGGCTGCAGGTGGATATCTGCTCCGCCATGGACCTCCATGGACTGCAGGGGGACAGCCTGCCTCACCATGGTCTTTACCGCAGGCTGCAGGGGAATCTCTGCTCTGGTGCCTGGAGCACCTCCTCCTCCCCTTCCTTCTTATAGAATCATAGAATCGTTTAGGTTGGAAAAGACCTTTAAGATCGAGTCCAACCATCAACCCAACACCACCATGCCCACTAAACCATGTCCTGAAGTGCCTCATCTACGCATTTTTTGAACACTTGCAGGGATGGTGGCACCACCACTTCCCTGGGCAGCCTGTTCCAATGCCTGACAATGCCTTCACTGGCCTTGGTGTCTGCAGGGTTGTTTCTCTTACATGTTCTCACTCCTCTCCGGCTGCAGTTTCTGTGCCGCAGCAACTCTTTTTTTTTTTTTTTTTTTTTTTTTTTTTTCCCCTTCTTAAATATGTTATCCCAGAGGCACTACCACTGTCACTGATTGGCTTGGCCTTGGCCAGCGGTGGGTCCGTCTTGGAGCCGGCTGGCATTGGCTCCATCGGACATAGGGGAAGCTTCTAGCAGCTTCTTACAGAAGCCACCCCTGTAACCCCCTCCTCCCGCTATCAAAACCTTGCCACACAAACCCAATACGTACCCCAACCCTTTTGCATATGAGATGCTCAATTATTTTGTCTAAATAACTTTCTATTTTGATGGAATCAGCATTTTTCTGGTTTCATGGTAATTATATCAGAACAAACCACAAATTTGTTGGAGCATTTAAAGCAATGCAAGGAATCATGACTATAAACCAAGGTCAGCTTTCTTGTTGAAATTAGGAAATGTTTGCGTCTTTGCTATCCAAGCAAAATCGAGCTAAACTTTGAAGTTTTGATACGTTAGCTCTAAACAACATTAATTGGACAGCTTGCCACCTTTCGTGCCCCTGAATTTGTTTGGTACTTTCTAGGTGGTGCTTGTGCACTTTTTTTTTTTTTTAAAAATCAATTTTTGGACACTTGCTAGGCAGGAGATAGAAGGAAGCTGAATTACTAAATTTAATCTATTAATGTAGCAGACTTAATACTAAGATCACTTTAATAGTATTAGAGAGCTCTATTTCATTTGAAGTTTTAACTAGAAATCATATTGGAAAACAGTTTCCATTACAGATCTTTCAGGCAGACCTTGAAATGGCAGCAGTTACAACTATGTCAGTACTTGGAATCAAGATCATAAATTAAAACAAGTTAACTTCTGCTTTTATGTAAGGTGAATCTTGGAATCTCGCCTAACCTTAAAAATTCTGCAGCCATACATCTAGCAGTTAATACAAATGGACTGGAGAGACTTGTTTCTGGGATGCTGTGTTCTTAGTATTGTAAAGAATGTATAAATCCCTCTTATTCTGGAAAAGAAACCTATATAATATATTATGCTGTGTAAAATGTTCACAGGTGGAATAGCATATTGGGTTTTTCCCTTCTAGATGATGACAATTCTGAAGAAGGCCTTCACACCATTCATTCAGGAAGGCATGAATATGCATTCAGCTTTGAGCTTCCACAGATGTAAGTACTTACATGTGGTACACAGCTTGTGTGAAAGAAGGCTAAGATACATACCTGCTTAAGAAAAATTCTTGTGGGTGGAGAGGAAACCTTTTCAGTGGTAGTAGGAGTTGTGCTCAGACATGCAATAGAGGACATAATCTCATTAAACTGAAGAGGTTGCTTTTAAACTGGTTAAGAGTTTTTCACAAAACAGGAGCTCATTGTTGCCCAGTTGGTTACTCTCTCTCTCGACTGAGGTCTGTTGACTCATTATGTCTTTGTAGTATTTTACCCCTTCACAGGAGAAGGGAGGGGAATTTGTGTCATTTGAGTCCTGCAGAGTGGCTGAGGTATCTTCTAAATGAAACAAGATTTTACTGGAGCCATGCAGGCCATCAGAACTAGTGATAAGATAACAGCTTAACTGTTTGGGCTCAGTCTGAAACAGATGTGGCAAGCTTAACCACATTTGAACAAAATAAGAGAGTTTTTTTCTAGTTTAAATAGGATGTATGTACTCAGGCTGACCTTTATGCAAAAAGCCAGGATGGAAATAAGCAAATGGATGGGTGGATGAAGCAAGAAACATTCCCATACCTAATCCCGCTTGTCTCAGAAAGCAAAGGTGAAGCAAGAGTGATAGCAGAAGTCTTAAGATAAATTGACACACACACACACACACACACACAAAATGTTTGAGGTGTCTAATGTATACATTGTGAAGGGAAGATTTATAGGTAGAGGAGTTACTGACATGGAAATTAGCTAAAACACAAGTTGCAGGAAAATTAAATATAAAGGAACAGAGAGGGTCTGGAAATAGATGAAAGAAGGGAGGCAGGAGGAGCCTTTTACTGTAAAAGCCAAGCGCTGAAGTCATTAAGGTTAAAAAAAGTTGGCAGAATATTAGACTAATACCTAATATTAAAGCTAATAAACCATCTGCTTATTAGAGGGGCTGGCTTTAGCAGAACCTGTAGATAATAAATGCTTTTACAGATCAGTTTCAGTGAATAGCACAGGGCTTTACAGTAGATATTATTGGAACACTGAAGAAGACCCATATATATGGAGACTTTTAGAAGTCAATTTAAGGTTCAGGTGAAAATCTCATCTATAAGAAGTGATAAGGATGATACCAATATTCCCTTGAGTTGGAAGGGATGTTCAAGTGGTGTTCCCCAGGGCTCAGTATGGGGGCCAGTTATCTTTAATATCTTTATCAATGATCTGGATGAGGGGATCGAGTGCACCCTCAGCAAGTTTGTGGATGACACCAAGTTGGGAGGGAGGGTTTGTCATGGTTTAACCCCAGCCAGCAACTAAGCACCACGCAGCCGCTCACCCACTCCCCCCCCCCACCCAGTGGGATGGGGGAGAAAATTGGGAAAAGAAGTAAAATTCGTGGGTTGAGATAAGAACGGTTTAATAGAACAGAAAAGAAGAAACTAATAATGACAATGATAACACTAATAAAATGACAACAGTAATGATAAAAGGATTGGAATGTACAAATGATGCGCAGTGCAATTGCTCACCACCCGCCGATCGACACCCCGTTAGTCCCCGAGCGGCGATAACCCCCACCCCCACTCCCCCCAGTTTATGTGATGTCCCATGGTATGGAATACCCTGTTGGCCACTTTGGGTCAGCTGCCCTGGCTGTGTCCTGTGCCAGCTTCTCGTGCCCCTCCAGCTTTCTCACTGGCTGGGCTTGAGAAGCTGAAAAGTCCTTGACTTTAGACTAAACATTACTTAGCAACAACTGAAAACATCAGTGTTATCAACATTCTTCTCATACTGAACTCAAAACATAGCACTATACCAGCTACTAGGAAGACAATTAACTCTATCACAGCTGAAACCAGGACAGGGTTGATCTGCTCGAGGGTAGGAAGGCTCTACAGAGGGATCTGGACAGGCTGGATTGATGGGCTGAGGCTAACTGTATGAAGTTCAACAAGGCCAAGTGCCAGGTCCTGCGCTTGGGTCACAACAACCCCATGCAACGCTACAGGCTTGGGGAAGAGTGGCTGGAAAGCTGCCCAGCAGAAAAAGACCTGGGGGGGTGGTGCTGGTTGACAGCCAGCAGTGTGCCCAGGTGGCCAAGAAGGCCAATGGCATCTTGGCCTGTATCAGAAATAGTGTGGCCAGCAGGACTAGGGAGGTGATTGTTCCCCTGTACTCAGCACTGGTGAGGCCGCACCTCGAGTACTGTGTTCAGTTTTGGGCCCCTCGCTACAGGAAAGACATTGAGTTGCTGGAGCGTGTCCAGAGAAGGGCAACCAAGTTGGTGAGGGGCCTGGAGCACAAGTCTTATGAGGAGTGGCTGAGGGAACTGGGGCTGTTTAGTCTGGAGAAAAGGAGGCTGAGGGGAGACCTCATAGCTCTCTACAACTACCTGAAAGGAGGTTGTAGTGAGGTGGGTACTGGTCTCTTCTATCAAGTAACAAGTGATAGGACGAGAGGAAATGGCCTCAAGTTGTGCCAGGGGAGGTTTAGATTGGATATTAGGAAAAATTTCCTTACTGAAAGGGTTGTCACACATTGGAATAGGCTGCCCAGGGAAGTGGTGGTGTCACCATCCCTGGAGGTATTCAAAAAGCGCGTAGACAAGGTACTTCAGGACATGGTTTAGTGGGCATGCGTGATGGTTGGACTCGATGATCTTGAAGGTCTTTTCCAACCTAAACGATTCTATGATTCTATGAAATATGAAAAACAGTATATGTGAATATGGAATATTATGTTTGAGATTAAATAGATGACCAGTAAAATAGCACAAGCATTGATTAAAACACTGAAGTTCTTTTCAAGTGACTTGAAGGAATAACTACGAAGCCCTCTTTGATAATACTGAAAAAATGAAGGCTGATAATAAAAAGCCTGAAGAACACTAGTTTGGCACTGCCTCCTTACTGTTTTTTGCTATTTTGTATCCATAGAATATTTCTAAAATTTATTTAAAACAAAACCAATGTGGTGGGTTGACCTTGGCTGGCTACCAGCCCTCCATGCAGTTGCTCTCTCACTCCCCCTCATCAACAGGACAGGGAGAGAAAATAAGATGGACAAGCTTGTAGGTTGAGATAAAGGCAGTTTAATAAGAAAAACAAAAGCCGTGCATGGAAGCAAAGCAAAAATAAGAATTAATTCACTACTTCCCATCAGCAGGCAGATGTCTAGCCACTTCCTGGAAAGCAGGGCCTCAGTATGTGTAGTGGTTGCTTGAGAAGACAAACACCATAACCATGAATGTCTGTGTCATCCCTGTCATCTCTTCCCTCCCCCCAGCTTTTATTGCTGAGCACATGGTATGGAATATCCCTTTGGTCAGTTTGAGTCAGCTGTCCTGGCTGTGTCCCGTCCTAACCTCTTGCCCACACTCAGCCTATTGGCCTTTGGGAATGGGGTGTTGGAGAGACAGCCTTGATGCTGTTCTAGCTATTGCTGAGCAGTGCTTGCACATTGGTGTGTTATCAACACTGTTCTAGCCACAAATGCAAAGCACAGCACTATATGGGCTGTTATGAGGAAAGTTAACTCCATCCCAGCCAGACCCAGTACAACCAAATACAAAGTAATAGTGAAAAAACCAAGACCCTGACTGGCCTTACTGATTTTGCCTTAAAGGATACTGGGGCAGGATGAAACATTGAAGACTGATTAGAAAATCCTTTCATTTGCATTATTAAGAAAAAAAAGTAAGCATTTCAGATTTGCAAATAGAGATGTCAAACCTGTAGCAGAAAGAATCATTCTAGTAAAGTACTAGCACAGCTAGTATTATTCCCTATAGAAGTTAGGGAGGGAAGCTTTGCCCATAATTTATCTTTTATTATGATGCATTTCAAACATAGTGCAATATAAAAAATTCTTCCTTTGAGATTAAAGGCAAAAAATGTTAGGAAAAGACAAGTTACAGTTAACTGGACGTGACTGGAATATAAAAATCTTGTGTCCTTCATCTGATGATGAGGGGGGTGGGTGGGGGAAGGAGAGGAGGAAAAAAGGGTAATGCTGCAAGTTTTGGAGTCCCTTTCCACATCTCTTTTTTTCCCCTCCAACTCCCCAAAAGGACTTCCTTTGTCTTTCAGCATTCAGAGCAGAATAGTCTTTATCTTTATATATATAAAGATGGCCTCATCAGGGTAAAGGAAAATTAGAAGATGCTCAAAATAGCCTCTATTCAGAACTCTAAATTGAAATATTTAACTACCGTACTTAAGGCAAAACAAACTACAAAAGCACTCAGTTATAGCTAAAATAAACCAGAGACACCAGCCAAGTAAATAATACACAATTATTTACAGAATACAATGTCCCAATCTGATCAATTGTATCGTTATTGGAAAGAGAGAAAAATTTTACTCAACTTTGACCTTTGTCCTGCACAGACCACTTGCTACCTCATTCGAAGGCAGACATGGCAGTGTGCGCTATTGGGTGAAAGCTGAATTGCATAGGCCTTGGCTTCTACCAGTAAAATTAAAGAAGGAATTTACAGTCTTTGAACATATAGATATCAACACTCCTTCGTTACTGGTAAGAACTAACAGAATTACTCATTCTTTTTCTGGCATAAAAATAACGAAGTATAATAACTGAAACAACATCAACATGTAATTTTACCTCATATTTATTTGCTAGTTTAACTACAGCTCTTCTTTTAAGTATTATATCAGTTTAGCAACTCTTTAACTTCTGGCATTTTGAAGGCTAAGTTATCCTGTACTTGGAGTTGCTTGATTTTTACGATACATAAAAAGCATTTGATGATCTAAATTGATACTACTAAATTGTAGAATCTCATTAAGGAAGAAAATTTGGTGAACTGTTCCTCTTCAACTAAAAATAAAGAATAATCTATGGAAGGAACAGTGCAACTCTTAATATTTTAGTGAGGGACTGTTAAATTAAAAATGCGAAGTAAAAAATTTACTGCAGTGCATAATTGATAATTTCCATATGGTTAGTTTTCTACTGATGGGGAGAAATGATCACAATTCTGTATAAGCCTTTCCTGAAATTTCATTTTATTAAAATAACTTTAATATCACAACTGCTTTCAATGAGGATTTGATTTCAGTCTGGCCTAAAAATCCTTTATTTTATCCCTTCCTCAAATTTTAATCTAGAGGAAAAAAAAATTTAGAAGTCCATTGAAATAGGTTTCTTGTGTGTATGGGTGAAAAATCAGGCTTGCAAAGGGACCTTGCACAAACTCCATTAAAATCAAAGGTCTCCCATTTGACTTTAATGGGCTTTGGATCAAGTCCTAAATCCTGATGTTGTGTAAAATAAGTCTTTTTAATATAGATGAAACAGGATCATTCAGAAACCGAGGAAATAGCAGGAGTCAAGATTACAGTAGTTTAGCTTAGTTATTTTGTTTCTGAAATACAGCTTAATGGAAAGTGTGAAGATGTTCTAATTTACTGTTAGTTAAATGAAAAGCTCTGCAACAGTATGTTGGGATGTGTAGGCTATGAAGCTTTTTGTTTTAAGCTATACAGTATTTCTTTTTAGTATTAAAAATTGTTTTAAGTATGGCTGTAGTATGGAGGATGGCAGAAAAAGCAATACTAATACATCAATGGAATTGGGGCAAACATTGTATCTGTATAATGCTGTTTAAATTGCTTGAGACTTTTCCTATGAAAGTAGCTTTGTTTATCAAAATATGTAATAATAAGTGCATTATGAAAATGATTATTTTCCTGTGTTGATTTAAATATCTGAAGAGATTAATGGAGCTCCTGATTTAATGGACAGTATTTTTCTCTTCTTGCAGTCACCCCAAGCAGGCACAAAAGAAAAGACTCTCTGTTGTTGGCTTTGTACCTCAGGCCCGATATCCTTAAGTGCCAAAATTGAAAGAAAGGGCTATACCCCAGGTATGTAATAGAAGTTATTATAGGATATGTTTTTCCTTCCCTTTTAAAGCTAGAGTTTGTACTTACTGTTTTTATATAAATGAAACATTAAGGATATTTTTACCACCTCAGTCTGCATTTAGCAATCTTTACAGTATGCTCTGTTAACTAAGACAGCACTACTTGTATCTCTAGATTGTTAAAGGACCTCATCTATTAGACTGGTATGTTTTGGGTTGGTTTTTTTTGTGGTGTGTGTGGTGGTGGTGTTTTGTGTCTTTGTTTGGGTTCAGGGTTTTTTGTTTTTGTTTTGTTGGGTTTTTTTTTTTTCTCCTTTTAGAACAGCTCATGGGGATCTTGCTTCTATTAGTATCAGCAGATGTTTTTCCAGGTAGAGCAGTGATAGCGGCATCTGGTGTGTTTTAACAGTATACAGAATGTGACAGTTTGCTTAAGCTGCCTTGTAAATGTAAAGAGAACTTGAAATTCTGGGTTTTTTTGTTTCAGGTGAATCAATTCAGATCTTTGCTGAGATTGAGAATTGCTCTTCCCGTATGGTGGTGCCAAAGGCAACCATTTACCAAACACAGGCATTCTATGCCAAAGGGAAAATGAAGGAAGTCAAACAGCTTGTTGCCAACCTCCGTGGGGAATCCTTGTCATCTGGCAAAACAGAAACCTGGAATGGCAAACAGTTGAAAATTCCACCTGTTTCCCCTTCAATCCTTGACTGTAGTATAATCCATGTGGAGTATTCACTGATGGTATGTTGGGTGGTCTGTTTCACTCTTGAGAATGAGTAGCTTCCAACATTACATACAAATTCCTAGCACAGCATTTTGTGATAATTAGTTATGAAAGAAATATGTGTTCTGGTATTAGTGTCCTCACAGGAGATCTGGTAAGTAAATTTAGTTTTAAATCATTGTTGTGGTTTAACCCCAGCCAGCAACTAAGCACCATGCAGCCGCTCACTTGCTTCCCCCTCCCCCCCCCCTCCCCCCTCAGTGGGATGGGGGAGAGAATTGGGAAAGAAAAAAACAAACAAACCTCGTGGGTTGAGATAAGAACAGTTTAATAGGACAGAAAGGAAGAAAATAATAATGATAATAATAACAATAACAAAATGACAATAATAATAATAAAAGGATTGGAATATCCAAAACAAGTGATGCACAATGCAATTGCTCACCACTCACCGACCGATGCCCAGTTAGTTCCTGAGCAGCGATCCCTCCCAGGCCAACTCCCCCTAGTTCATATACTAGGCATGACATCACATGGTATGGAATATTCCTTTGGCCAGTTTGGGTCAGCTGCCCTGGCTGTGTCCCCTCCCAACTTCTTGTGCCCCTCCATCCTTCTTGCTGGCTGGGCATGAGAAGCTGAAAAATCCTTGACTTAGTATAAACACTACTTGGCAACACCTGAAAACATCAGTGTGTTATCAACATTATTCTCATACTAAATCCAAAGCATAACACAATACCAGCTACTAGAAAGACAATTAACTCTATCCCAGCCAAAACCAGGACAATCATGCAAGTTCTTAAAACAGTTGTGTGTCAACTAAGCAAGCATTTTATGAGTAGACTGCGTTTCCATGTGAGGCCTCATGTTAAGACTCTTCTCTTAACTTGAAGAGTTCATGTCTCCATAGGGGCATGGGCCCTAAAAGAGACTATTAGAAACAAGCTCCTCATGGAAACTTCCATAGAAAGACAACTTAGACTAATACTTATGAAGTGCTGATAAAACCCCACATTTTAATCATACACTTGTTTCATTTTTCTTCAGGTATATGTTGATATTCCAGGAGCCATGGATTTATTCCTTAACTTACCACTGGTCATTGGTACCATTCCTCTACATCCATTTGGTAGCAGAACATCAAGTGTGAGCAGCCAGGGTAGCATGAACATGAATTGGCTTGGTTTGACACTGCCTGAAAGACCAGAAGGTAACTTGACAATACAAATCCCAATCAATTTGCTAGTCTGTTTTGGGTTTTGTCTGCTTTATTCATTGCAGTCTTGCTAACAGAGTCAAATGACATCCTTTCACAATAAAGCCCACAGGCTTTAATACTTACTTATTTAAGCTAAACGACTAGTATTTCCTAACAGTGTCCTCCCTTTATTTTTATTAAGCATTCCTGCTAATATGTCAAAAAGAACTCTTGAAGTCTTTCAAGGCGCTTAACTACTGCCCATAGTCTTATATACAATATTATTACAAGTAACAGACATAATAGAATCAAAGCTAACAAGATCATCACTGGGTGGAGCGTGTGATTATAGATTCCCATAGCTGTTGGTGACCACCCAAAGAGAGTTTACCACCAGCGGTGTTCTCCATCCTTCTTCACTCTTTCCAAGACATGATGTATCTCTTTTGCATCATGGTGGACAGTGATTAGAACTCTGTCCATCATCCCTTGCATGTTTTAATACTTGTTGTAATTTGCTATGCTGTAATAGTTTCTTTACTAGTGTTAGATTCATTCCTATGGGAGTGGGCAACAAATCTTGGTATAATGTATAGTTAGACTGGAGCAACTGGTGGGATGTGACAGGAGCTGAATAATTAAAGTCACATCCCGTAATTTCAGTAAGGTACAAATATTTGTATTTGAGCGATTACTTGTATCTACAGTAATGTCATCTATGAATAGAGATTCATGAAGGGTTCTCATACAAACACATCCCTTTCCAATATACACAAGTACAGTTTTGGGGTTTTCATTGGGATGTATTTCAAAATGGCAGACTTCTTGTTCAGTATCAAGACAAATGTATTGGGCTTTGATGGTGTTGCTTTCACAGACAAATCCTCACTGGTCTCGTGCAACACAAGCACCAATATCAACAGTTTGCCACTTGTTCCCGATCTGTTGGGCCCATACTCTATTTTCTAATGGATAGAGTACAGTTCTATTGTGATTTAATCCTAACTCAACGATTGGGTATATGGTGTACACCAAAGCCTCGCGTATTGTTAAGACAAAAGCAGTGGCCCTATTGTTGATGGGGTCATAAGTAAAATTGACTAAATACCACCAGGATTGGAATTCTCTTTCAAATTTAGTTACATTGTCCCAAATTGCCTTTTGAATCTCTGTGGGTAAAATGCCTTCTTCGCCTTCTCTTATAATTGCTGCTACTGTAGACTGCATCCACAGTTGAGCTTGGATACAGCTAAGGGCTAGTGAAACATTGCCTTGGATTGTTCCAAGTGCATCTACAATAATCTGGTGGTCTTTTTCATTAATTTTTTTCCCACTGAGGTAGGATATCAGACACAAGCCATTGATTAGTCCCTAACGCCAACAGAGAGGATTGCAATGGGTGTTCTAATTTGCTTAAGTCACTTGTGGTTGCACTCAGTTTGTTTACAAGTACTTCAGCATTTATGTTATTTAAGACTCCCAATCCTGTCCCTATGATACCAGTTGCATCTTTTTGTTCGTCCAAGGGGGTAAAGGTTTGCTTGTGTAACCGTGCTAACCATCCTGCATAGGATGTACTTGGGAATGGTGAACAGGTCGGTTTGATTGTGGAAACATTAACTTGTATCAACAGTTCTACTTGTTTCAGTGACCATGAGGGATTAAATAACACTTGTTGTTGCCCTACATGTTTGATAGCATATGGTCCAATTTCAGATATTTGCGGGATCAACGTTTTTCTTATTAGCGGAGTCGAGGTTGGATTCATCGTGGTAGTTAGAGGGACTGTAGTTGATATCGGGTCAATTCTTTCACAAGATAACATTAGTTTGTACATTGTCAACTTCACCATTAACTGCCACACAACACCTGAAATCAAGTGTTAAACAGCAACTGGTATCATTGGGACAACGAGATCTAATTTTTCTGACTACCTCTGTCACAGTTACATCATACGCCTTATCCGATTCACAACAAAAAAATGAGAGTCCCTTCTTTAGGCTTTTCAAGAATTGAGAAACTGGGTCCTGCATACCCTATGTGGATTATTTTCTTTTCAAATTTATCACATTTCCACCACTCTGGAGTATCCATCCTTTTTAATTTCATACTTAGCCATGCTGTAGTAGTCACCAGAATCGACAGTATCAGGAGTAGTGAAATATCCCACTTCATTCTTTGCTGATTTTCAGGAATCTGTCAGCTGGTTGGCTATTCACCACTCATTTGACATGAGAATGGTGTATCCAATTTTCTTTTCTCTGCTGGTGTTAGTCCTATAGATTGTTGCAGTGTGTTTTGAACATCCCATAGGATGAAGTTTAATGCTTCTGGCCATTTTAAACCAGTGTGTGCACATACTTTTGCTATCTTTTCATGTTCTGTTCATCCTTTCTACCTGTCACAAAGACCGTGGGTGATAGGGAGTATGTAAATTTCTCTCTATTCCCAGTGATTTGTATAGTTGATTGATTATATTTGCTGTAAAATGAGCACCCCTGTCCGACTCAATTGACTCCAGAACCCCATATCTAGGTATAATGTCTTTCAATAAAGCTTTTATTACTCCCCCTGTGTCAGCTTTTCTTGTCGGGAAGGCTTCCACCCAGCCAGACAGTTGATCTACTATTACAAGCAAATGTTTGTATCCATTTTGCATGCATCCTTGGTTATAAGTCATTGCAACCCATAATAGCAGTTTCTGGGGTCTCTCACCAGCCTTAGTAGCCAAGGCTTTGTGAAAAGATAATATTCTTTTCTATGGGAAGTCTCTTATGGCCAAAGAAAGAATTATATATTTCTTTCCTTCTGTTTTCACATATCTAATATCCTGGGTTTTTTTTTTAAGTACAAATCCCAGACCTGGAGACTTCTCGAGTCCAGAGGACTGCAATGTTCTGTCGTTCCTACCTGTACAGAAATAAATTATCTTTGGTATGCTTTAAACTTTAAGGGGATAATTAAGCCACAATAAACAGTGGTCAGTCTGTTTTTGAACATAAGCTTAATATTAGAATAAAATGAAATAGTCTAGTCTCCCTTTTTTTGTTTAACAATTTTTTTAAGAAGTCACCTGCCTACTACTGAATCTTACAGTGATTAAAGCTTAATAGAATCATAGAATCATTTAGGTTGGAAGAGACCTTCAAGATCATTGAGTCCAACCATCATCCATGCCCACTAAACCATGTTATGGAGTACCCCGTCTATGCGCTTTTTGAATACCTCCAGGGATGGTGACTCAACCACTTCCCTGGGCAGCCTATTCCAATGTATGACAACCCTCTCAGTAAAGAAATTTTTCCTAATATCTAACCTAAATCTCCCTTGCCTCAACTTGAGGCCATTTCCTCTCGTCCTATCTCCAGCCACCTGACAGAAGAGACCAGCACGCACCTCACTACAACCCCCCTTCAGGTAGTTGTAGAGAGCTATGAGGTCTCCCCTCAGCCTCCTCTTCTCTAGACTAAACAGCCCCAGCTCCCTCAGCTGCTCCTCATAAGACTTGTGCTCCAGGCCCCTCACCAACTTGGTTGCCCTTCTCTGGACACGCTCCAGCAACTCAATGTCTTTCCTGTAGCGAGGGGCCCAAAACTGAACACAGTACTCGAGGTGCGGCCTCACCAGTGCCGAATACAGGGGAACAATCACCTCCCTAGTCCTGCTGGCCACGCTATTTCTGATGCAGGCCAGGATGCCATTGGCCTTCTTGGCCACCTGGGCACACTGCTGGCTCATATTCAGCTGGCTGTCAACCAGCACTCCCAGGTCCTTCTCTGCCGGGCAGCTTTCCAGCCACTCTTCCCCAAGCCTGTAGCGCTGCATGGGGTTGTTGTGACCCAAGTGCAGGACCCGGCACTTGGCCTTGTTGAACTTCATACAGTTGGCCTCAGCCCATTGATCCAGCCTGTCCAGATCTCTCTGCAGAGCCTCCCTACCCTCAAGCAGATCCACCCTGCCTCCCAACTTGGTGTCATCTGCAAACTTGCTGAGGGTGCACTCAATCCCCTCATCCAAATCATCAATAAAGATATTAAACAGAACGGGGCCCAACACCGAGTCCTGGGGAAAATAATATTTGTCATGTTATATATTTTGACATGCTTAAGAACTTGTTGTTTGAACTGCATGTACCTTCTCCCTTCAGCACCTCCTAGCTATACAGAAGTGGTCACAGAGGAAAACAGACAGTCCAGCCTTGCACCTATAGCTGCTTTTGATGATTTTGAGAGAGCCCTTCAAGGACCATTATTTGCATACATCCAGGAGTTCCGTTTTCTGCCTCCGCCCCTATATTCAGAAGTAGGTATATCTGTCAGAACATGATGATTCATGTATTGTTTGTGTCTGATTTTTTTTTGTTGTTGTTTTTGTTTTGTTTTGTGGAATAAGTTTAGGAAGCTGTTTCTCCATCCTAAAATTAGGAGAAACCATTAAAATGATGAACATGGAAAAAGTTGATTTTGGGGAGGATTTTTGTTTGTTTGTAAGATGCAAATGAATTGCATCAAGAGTTTTCCATGCCTGTTTTACAGCATGGGTTACCCTTTTTTATTTTTTTTAGGTTTATTTTTAACATGAACTCTGCAACCTTAAATTTAAAAGGTGCTCTGTGAGGTGCCTTGGCTTCTCTATCATGCTATTTCCTGCAGCTGCAGACCTGGAAGGTAATTTTCCTTGGCAGCACTCTTCCCTAGTCTAATACTTTCTCAAAATTTTCAAAGTGGTGTTTACCATTTTAGCAACATCTTTTTTTTTTTAATTTGTGTATTAAAAATAAAGAGTTGAAACCTTATTTTTTTCACCTCTACTGCTTCCTAACATTTTATAGCAACCACTAAACTGTTTTACCTGCATGCGTGTTTAAGTTCTGTGGATGTAGGGCTTTCAGAAGCTTCATGTAGAAGTGACGTACTGGTATTCATTTCTGACTTAAGTTTTCTGAAGTATACAGTTCTTCAATGCTTTTGGCTTTTACAGAACTAAAAATGTATGAATGAGATGCAAATTTCAAAGCTTTTCGTGTTTGTTTTTCAAGAAAAAGCAGTGATATAGGACAAAAGAGAAAAACGTGTTCTCTGGCCAAATTTTGCCTGAATTCACCGGCTTTAGGAAAATAGCATTATGTAGCATGATTTCCCCCCCCCAACCTTGAAACACTACTGTGCTAATGAGCGGGCAGAGGGGTGTTTTTTGTGTGCTAGACGCTTTCCTAAGAACTCTGCTATAGCTTAACTCTAGAGCACAACTTCTGAGTCCTTTTCTTTTTAGGTACTTTAAGATTTAGAAAGAAGCATTTTTTATTTTTATTTTTTTTTTAAACAGAAAAAGGCTATATGAAGTTAACTGATGCAACATTATCTAAAAGATGCACTGTACACTTAAACTATTCTTACCATCCAGTTTTTGAGACCTAAGTTAGCAGGCTGTACCCCTCCTTTCTCCTATAGCAAGGAAGAGGAGGTAAGGTTTAGAACACATGACCTTTTTGAAACATCCCATAGGATATTTGAGGATTAACTACTTTAAAAGTAGAATGATTTTTTTATTGATAACTTTCTGCCTTTTCAAGCAAAACTTCTCTGCTTCTCTCAAATCAATTAAATATTTCTTAAATTATGTTTCTAGTGATATGTCAACTTTTTTTTGTATATATCAGATAATTCAAAAGACTTCTGTGCTAGTAAAGCAGAAATTTTTTAAGTTTTATATTGGTTATTCATGCTTATCTTTAAATTACCATCAACCTGTAGTTTAAAGTCTTCCACTGTATCTAATATTAATATTTCTATTAATTTTTATCCAAAGTTTTGTCTGACTGGAAGTTTTTCAATTACTTCAATAACCTTTGGACTGGGAGTGCCATATATCATTATAGTTGTCTTGTGAATTTTCATTTTTATTTCTAGCAGTTGATTCTAAAATGCACTGGGTTGTTGTGGGGGTTTTTTTTGTTTTGGTTTGGGGTTTTTTTTGGTTTTGTTTGTTTTTTCTTTTGGTTAGATTGATCCAAACCCAGATCAGCCCACAGATGAGAGACCATCTTGCCCCTCTTGTTGAAGGAATCCATAAAAAGCTGACTTGACTTGGGTTTTGAATCACACCTGCTGTGTTGAAGATCAAGGTGTCATAGTGGAGACTTGCTTTTAAAGGAAATGGTATTGCTCTGCTTGTTTAGTGAATAAATGAAAACAACCTGTGATCATACTTTGACACCTGCGGCACATCATAGGACTGTTCCACATGCTTGAAAACCTGAGGCCCCCTCCCTTAAATAGTGGCACATACTAGGAGCAGCCTTACTAGTGTACAGTCATGTGTTTCAAAGCACTCAAACCACGTTGTAAGAGAGAAATGGCTGCTTCTTATGATTTGAAAATTTGCACATGCTTATTGCTTATGTTATGCAGTTCAGTGTCACTACAGCTTTTTCTCATTTATGATGGACTGTTGTTACCTCCCCCAATTGTTTGTGATCTGCACAACAAGGAACAAAAGAAAGCTTTGACAAAAAAAAAAAAAAAAGGCGATGAAGACTGACAAATGCACTGACTTTTTTTAAATTTAATGTAGCCTGGACTTTACCTGCATATGCACATGCTCAGAATTGTCCTAGTAGGCTGATCATGTATCATCTCTTCAGCTTGGATCCTATTGTGGATTTATTTACAAACATCACATGCCTTTAAGCCAATCCTTCTTGCTGTATGTTTTGCAGCCAACTGTAGTAGACAAGCAACAGATATGTGGGGGTGGGGGCAGAGATAACAGAAGGAAACCAGTAAGAGGCTTTATCAAGATTGTATACCTTCTTGATTTCTTTTAAGAATTTGTTGCCTTTCTGCTATTATTGCAAAGCAACATTTTTGTTACAGACTGCTTAAAGATCACTTAATCTCAGGTGAACTCATCACTTGCCAAACTGTTAGAATGCTATTTGTTTTGTTACATTGCACTGTTGAGTTATTTCTTTTTGTTTTGTGTTCATGATTTGGTTTTGTTCTTTGAGGGGGATTCTGAATGGGGACATGCACAAAACTTACAAAGTGAAAGCAGCACCAGCGGTCATCAGTAAAGTGTGAAAAGAACTTTAAAAGGGGATGCTGTCCAGGGTTCATAGGCAGAGAGATATCTCAACTAGTAAGGATGGGAAGGAGAAGGTTTGTTTGTTGGTTTGTGTTTGTTTTTTTAAAATAATACGTAGTTACCTAATCACCAAAAATTATATGTAAAATGAGTCTCCAGTAGAAAGTATATTTCAGACTGCAAGAAAAGTTTGAACTATGACAACTAAGCAACAGCTCAGTTTGTGCACTTTGTATTATCTTCAGGGTTTAAGATACCGTATCATAGAATTATAGAATACCAGGTTGGAAGGGACCTCAAGGATCATCTGGTCCAACCTTTCTTGGCAAAAGCACGGTCTAGACAAGATGGCCCAGCACCTTGTCCAGCCGAATCTTAAGTGTGTCCAATGTTGGGGAATCCACCGCTTCCCTGGGGAGATTATTCCAATGGCTGATTGTTCTCATTGTGAAAAATTTTCCTCTTGTGTCCAGTTGGAATCTCCCCAGGAGGAACTTGTACCCATTGCCCCTCGTCTTTTCCATGTGATTCCTTGTAAAAAGGGAGTCTCCATCTTCTTTGTGGCCACCCTTTAAATACTGGAACATGGTGATAAGGTCTCCCCTAAGCCTTCTTTTCTCAAGGCTGAACAAACCCAGTTCTCTCAGCCTTTGCTCATATGGCAGGCTTCCCAGTCCTTTGATCATCTTTGTGGCCCTTCTCTGGACCCCCTCCAGCCTGTCCACATCTCTTTTGTATAGCGGGGACCAAAACTGAACACGGTATTCCAGGTGTGGCCTGACAAGTGCTGAGTATAGTGGGATAATAATGACTTCTTTATCTCTGCTGCTGATGCCCTTGTTGATGCAACCCAACATCCTGTTGGCTTGCTTTGCCACAGCAGCACGCTGTTCGCTCATATTGAGCTTGTTGTCCATCAGGACCCCCAGGTCCCTTTCCACAGAGCTGTTCCCCAGCCGGGTAGATCCCAGCCTGTGCTGCACTCCTTGATTATGTTTTCCCAGGTGCAAGACCTTACACTTGTCCTTGTTGAACTTCATAAGGTTCTTGTTAACCCACTCTTCCAGCCTACCCAGGTCTTCCTGCAGGGTGGCTCTCCCTTCCAAAGTGTCCACTTCCCCACTCAGTTTGGTATCATCGGCAAACTTCATCAGGATACACTTGATCCCATCATCCAGATCACTTATGAAGGTATTAAACAGTGTTGGGCCCAATATTGATCCCTGGGGGACCCCACTTGTGCCAGGTTGCCAGTTTGAAAAGGAGCTATTTACCACCACCCTCTGGGTGCGTCCTGTCAGCCAGTTCCCCACTCACCACACGGACCACTTGTCTAGACCGTAATGCATCAGTTTCTCTAGGAAGAGGCTGTGGGAAACCGTATCGAAAGTGTTGGAGAAATCCAGGTAGACAATGTCCACCACTTGCCCCACATCAACTGAGCAGGTTACTTTGTTGTAGGTGGCGATCAGGTTTGTCAAGCACAATTTGCCCTTGGTGAATCCGTGCTGGCTTTTCCCAATCACGTGCTTCATTTGACTTGTGATAGTCCCCAGGAGGATTCATTCACATAACTTTCCCAGGGACTGAAGTAAGACTGATGGGCCTATAATTTCCTGGATCCTCCTTTAAGCCCTTCTTGTAGATGGGCGTGACATTAGCCTTCTTCCAGTCTTCTGGGATGTCCCTGATCTCCATGACTTCTCAAAGATTATGGAGAGTGGCCTCGCAATGACGTCAGCCAGCTCTCTTAACACCCTTGGGTGGATATTGTCAGGGCCCATCGATTTGTAGGGGTCAAGCTCCTGTAATAGTTCACATACCAACTCTTCCTTCACTGATGGTGGGTCTGTGTTTGCATCAACCTGGATTTTTGTTCCCAAGGCCTGGGGCCCAACAGTGCTGGTAAAGACAGAGGTGAAGAAAGTGTTGAGAACCTCTGCCTTTTCAGCACTGTTGGTGACTAATTCACCTCTCCTGTTTAACAACGGGACAACATTTTCCTTCTGTTTCTGCTTGTTGTTTATGTACCTGAAGAACCCTTTCTTGTAGTTTTTGACATCTCTGGCCAATTTCAACTTGAGCTGAGCTTTTGCTTTTCTAACTGCATCTCTGCACGCCCTGGCAATGCCCTTGTAGTTCTCAACAGGTATTTGTCCACTTTTCCATCTCTGGTACGCTTCTCTTTTGGTTTTGAGCAGACTCAGAAGCTCACAGTTAAGCCAAGGGGGTCTCTTGCTCTGCCTACTTCCCTTACCTTTAAAGGGGATGAACTGCTTTTGTGCTTCCAGGAGAGGGGGGGTTTGTGCTCAGAAGGGAGGGGGAGAGAGAAAGCTGGTGTTTCTGCATTGTGCTCATTCTTACAAAGTTCTGCCTTATTTTTAAGGCTTCATAAATATGACAAAATAGGCTTTTCATAAGTGGCCTTTATGAGAACATGAAAGATATTTCATGTTTCAAAAATGATGACAGGGTGATTACAATGAGAGTCACGTTTTAAGTGATTCAGTTCAAAGGTTTGGGCTTTGATAAGCAAGAATTGGAAATTGGGTGATGTCTTATGCTGGCCAATTTTGTGAATGTCCCTTCCTTCTACCCTCTCCAACCAGACAAAATTTTAAAAGCTGGTAAGATTTTTGGCATAAAAGGGCATTTGGTAATTTTACTGTTTTTCTTTTTTTTGTTGTTTTAACAGACTAGGGAACAATCGCTGATATACATAGCATTAAAGTACTTATCCCAGTATAATGGAAAACTATGAAACAGAGTTGACCGATGTTGTAGTAATTGACATTGCATCACAGGCTGTGATCAGAGTGAAATATTCTAAAACCTTATCAAATAAAGACTTCCCATTTAAACTTTTTTTGTTAGTTGTTCAGAGGCATTACAGGTTCATAGTTGTAGCCCAATATTTGATATAGAATCTTGTTCTGAATTAGGGGAAAAAAAGTAAAATCCAAGCATTAGAGAAACAAAGTGCAATATTAAATGTTTGCTTTATAGATTATATTCTATGGCTGTTTGTGTGTATATGTATATAATTTTGTTTTGTTTTGGTGCTGAATATGTCCTTATGGACTCTGTTTTAAGAAAACTACGTGGAAAAAAAATTAATTTTTCCTATTGTTCTTCCTTGTGGAAAATAAACTTTTCTTTTTTTTTTAAATGCTTTAACTGTAAGCCATAAGATTGTTTGTGACTTAAACATTTAATATGTGTCTCTATAAAATAATAGCCATAAGGATCAAATTACTATAGAAATACATATGCTATGTATCAACTACATAGGGAAAAAAACTATTTCTGGAGCTACACCACTGATTCGCACAAGAGCTATGTTTCAGCACCTTCAGTTCCTTTTTCTTGTTTATATCAATGATTTCTTGGGGCTAGGTTCCAGATGGGAAGCTACAATACAATCTCCTAAATTTAGAAAATACCAATAACTTACAGGATATGAATGTCTTTCCAGGACACTATTTAAAAATTATTGTACCTAGTGATCTCTGTTCAAGTTGTCTAGTATTTTCCAGTACATATGGTGGGGGCAGGGTTTGCACATTTTGGTAGGGGTGGGAGGAAATTGGGGAAGGGGAATTACTTTAAAAGCCAGATAACTCAGTGGTTTGCAGTTGGGATCTGAATGTTGGTTTGTTGAACTGGGGTCAGTAAGGTGTGTCTTGCTGTTTCCTTGGAAGTCTAATGTTACCAGATGTTGAAAAACACTCTGCTATTTGGGTTTTGAGCAGTAGAGCTTTGCAAGATATTAATACAGCTCTTCAACATTCCAGAAATGAAGCACTGCTATAGCATCTTGTTTCTGCATACTGCACACAGCTGAACCTCTGACAGAATGGACTATTATCATTGTTTGGTATCAAAATGTCATTTGACCTAAGGCAAGGTTCACTAGGCTAGCAGCCAGGGACTCAGGAGTCCAATATATGCTGTTCCTGTCTGTTGGTGTTAAAGGTACTGAAGACCACTAAACTCTCATGGTACTGTTACAGTAGGTTTTATGGTGTATGCTACTAACATAGACAACCCAAACATTTGATCTAACTCCTTGTATAATGCAAACAGTAGACTTCCTGAATGTGTGAATTCTTGTGTGAAATAAAGCATTTTGATTTAATTTTGAATTTGTAACTGCCAACTATGGAGAATCCAGAAAGATCTTTTAGTTTTTTTGCCCATTAATAACACTGTTAATCATTTGTGCCTGAATTCTGGTTGAAACTAATAGGAAATATAAAAAATAAGGTTGTCTCTCATTATGATCATATACTCAGAACTCCTTTATAGCTGAGTGACAATGGTTAGAATATTTTTTTTCTAATAACAGCACAACCCTTTTTAATAACTAAAGTTTCTAATGCTATGTGGCAATGTTAGAATTAAAATTATCATCAGTGTCATTTAAGGGACACACACTTCAAGCATTTTTGTGCAACATTTTCTTGAAATCACGATTTTAGACCGTAACAACCGCTTATGATTTTTTTACTTTTAGGTTTATTGTTAGCATTAATAAAAAAATTGGAAATTGCCAGTTTTATTCTTTGAGATCTGAGTTTTTCATTTAAAAAAAGGCAAATGTTTCATATTTCTGAATATTAAAATACCTGTGCATGCATACAAATCTGTGCTATACCAGGCTATAAAACTAATGGGTCTTCTTGTGGTGGGTTGACCCAGGCTGAACACCAGGTGCCCACCAAAGCCGTTCTATCACTCCCCCCTCCTCAGCTGGACAGGGGAGAGGAAATATAACAAAGGGCTTGTGGGTCAAGATAAGGACAGGAGAGATCATTCACCAGTTACCATCATGGGCAAAACAGACTCAGCTTGGGGAAAATTAACTTGATTTATTACAAATCAACCACAGAAGGGTAGTGAGAAATAAAACCAAATCTCAGAACACCTTCCCTCCACCCCCTCCCTTCTTCCCGGGCACAACTTCACTCCCGGATTCTCTACCTACCCCCCCCAGCGGCACAGGGGGATGGGGAATGGGGTTTACGGTCAGTTCATCACACGTTATTTCTGCCGCTTCATCCTCCTCAGGGGCAGGACTCATCACACTCTTCCCACTGCTCCAGCGTGGGGTCCATCCCACGGGAGACAGTCCTCCACGAACTTCTCCGCGTGGGTCCTTCCCACGGGCCGCAGTTCTTCACGAACTGCTCCAGCATGGGTCCTTTCCATGGCGTGCAGTCCTTCAGGAGCACACTGCTCCAGCGTGGGTCCCCCACGGGGTCACAAGTCCTGCCAGAAAACCTGCTCCGTGGGCTCCTCTCCACAGATCCGCAGGTCCTGCCAGGAGCCTGCTCCAGCGCGGGCTTCCCACGGGGTCACAGCCTCCTTTGGGCATCCACCTGCTCCGGCATGGGGTCCTCCACGGGCTGCAGGTGGAGATCTGCTCCACCATGGACCTCCATGGACTGCAGGGGGACAACCTGCCTCACCATGGTCTTCACCACGGGCTGCAGGGGAATCTCTGCTCCGGCGCCTGGAGCATCTCCTCCCCCTCCTTCTTCACTGACCTTGGCGTCTGCAGCGTTGTTTCTCTTACATGTTCTCACTCCCTCTCCGGCTGCCGTTTCTCTCTCTCTCTCCCAACTTTTTTTCCTTCTTAAAAATGTTATCACAGAGGCGTTACCACTATCGCTGATTGGCTCGGCCTCGGCTGGCGGCGGATCCAACTTAGAGCCGGCTGGTATGGGCTCTGTCGAACACAGGGGAAGCTTCCAGCAGCTTCTTACAGAAGCCACCCCTGTAACCCCCCCCGCCTCCAAAACCTTGCCATGCAAAGCCAATACACTTCTACATCAGCTATCCATAAAAATATACAAAAGGGTGATTAATTATAAAACTCCACTATCTGAGAGATATTAGGCAATATTGCAAAATCGATCAATTTTTTTTTCAATTATCTAGCTGAAATAGCGCTTCTTAATCCCTTTTTAAATTGAAGCCTTTCATGTTTTAGAAAAATCAACCAGTAAATCGCCATAAACTACAACTACCTTAGTTTTTCACAGCACAGCAACACTCACGAAAGTTCAGGTACAGAATCAAAGAACAGTCTTCAGAACAAATAGAGTAAGCTGGGTGTTTGTCCAGTAATGAACTTCCTACAGGAAAACTTCTTTGCTAATGTGAATGCTGCTGATTTGAACTGAATCCTGTGAATCGAACTATATGGCTATATGCAACTCTGCAAAGAGTCAAGCGTCCAACATAAATTTTCAGTAGGCTGGTGTTACAAGAGGATGGCTGCTCCTAGGAATAGTGATTTGGCTGGAGAGTCCAGCCTGACTCAAAGAGTCCAGTCGCAGACTTCCCATGTTCCATGGATTTTGAGCAGAATCTTCAGAGATTCTCAGAACTTTAGGAGGTGCCAAGGACTTGTACTTGCATGATGGATAATTAGGATTTTATATTTTTTCTAGCGAAAGCAACATACAAAGACATGTCATCAGGCGTGTTTCACCTGCCCTCCAGATGATATCCTTGAAATAGGAAAAAAGTAAACTATTTGTTCTCTAAGTAATCATTCACTCCCTATCAGCTACAGCCTGCTATTTTTAGAGCTGCATCTCCATATCTCCTGACCTAGTGGTAGCTTCGGAGTAGAGGCCAGATGATGCTGTGACATACAAGTTGAACAGTGTACCTTTAATCCAGTTCATAACAGGAAAGATTCAGAATTTAGAAGGATGTTGTATTCTGAGTTGGTTTCAGGCACATTGCTATAAATGTTTGTCATATTTGGATGAAAGACAATAACTTACAACAGTGAAGGTGAGAGCATGCATTTTTAAGGGGGTAGGAATATACAATCACAGAAAACCAAACAAACCTCAAACCCACATCCAGGAACTAATATTGAAGTGCAAAACCAGGTATTAAGCATTAAGTCTCTGTCTCTTCAGCAATAGAGTCTGATCCCCTTATACAAGAAAAACAAAAAGCTAAGATAGTGAATCACCACATATGACAGCACTGAGGTCTACCATGAAATCCCTGTATGGGCTCCCACTAAGGACAATGGAGGGAATTATGAAATGAAAGATGGTTCCTCTCTTGTTTCTCTGCATCAGGCTAGTCAAAAGTATGCCTTTGACTTGCCCACTCTTCAACAAATGTTGGGAATGGGGGAAATCAGAACCTGTTAGCTGTTCATTGATTTAATAAATGTTACGTCTAAAATGATTTTTATGAGTGGGGTGTCATTCAATCTTTCTCAAAAGAGATATGACACTTGTTTTCAACTGAATACAATGGGGAAACATAGGAGGATGGAGGATCACTACAAAACCTAATGTTTTTTCTATTTTTATCTGAAAATTCATGCAGTTATCTAAATATAAACAATGCCTTAGTGTCATCAAACTGCCTAGAATCCAAATTAAACTTCCCACTAGAGATGGTCATATTAATATTCAAGGCAAATTTGTCATGCTTGTCCATCAGTTAACAAACAGAATATAATAAATTTTTCCATGGTTCATTCAGCTCTGTAGAAGATATAGACCATTTACTGGGTAATGATTTCTGATTAATAAATTAATTTTTTATTATTTACACCCTAGTTTTGGGGCCAATTCTAAATCAGTTGAAGTCTGTGGGGTTAACCAGTCCATTTTTACTGGTTAGCATTGCTAAGCTCAGAAAACAAATCACCATGACATATTAAAGTGTGCTGGGGAAGATTATGGATCAGATCATCTTGAGTGGTATGTACAGGTGATCCGGCCCAGTCAGCATGGGTTTATGAAAGGCAGGTTCTGTTTGACTAACCTGATCTTCTATGACAAGGTGACCCGCTTAGTGGATGAGGGAAAGGCTGTGGATGTTGTCTATCTAGACTTTAGTAAAGCCTTTGACACCGTTTCTCACAGCATTGTCCTGCAGAAACTGGCTGCTCATGGCTTGGATGGGCATACTCTTTGCTAGATAAAAAACTGGCTGGATGGCCGGGCCCAGAGGGTTGTGGTGAATGGAGTTAAATCCAGTTGCTCTCTGGTCACAAGTGGTGTTCCCCAGGGCTCAGTATTGGGGCCAGTTCTGTTTAATATCTTTATCAATGATCTGGACAAGGGGATTGAGTGCACCCTCAGTAAGTTTGCAGATGACACCAAGTTGGGTGGGAGTGTTGATCTGCTTGAGGGTAGGAAGGCTCTACAGAGGGATCTGGACAGGCTGGATTGATGGGCCAAGGCCAATTGTATGAGATTCAACAAGGCTAAGTGCTGCGTCCTGCACTTGGGTCACAACAACCCCATGCAGCGCTATAGGGTTGGGGAAGAGTGGCTGGAAAGCTGCCTGGCAGAAAAGGACCTGGGGGGGGGGGGGGTGGTGGTGTTGGTTGACAGCCAGCTGAATATGAGCCAGCAGTGTGCCCAGGTGGCCAAGAAGGCCAATAGCATCCTGGCTTGTATCAGAAATAGTGTGGTCAGCAGGAGCAGGGAAAAGATCGTCCCTTTGTACTCGGCACTGGTGAGACTGCAGCTCAAATACTGTGTTCGGTTTTGGGTCCCTCACTACAGGAAAGTTATTGAGTGTGTTCAAAGAAGAGCAACGAAGCTGGTGAAGGGTCTAGAGAACAAGTCTTATGAGGAGTGGCTGAGGGAACTGGGGTTGTTTAGTCTGGAGAAAAGGAGGCTGAGGGGAGACCTTATTGCTTTCTACAACTACCTGAAAGGAGGTTGTAGTGAGGTGGGTGTCGGTCTCTTCTCCCAAGTAACAAGTGATAGGACGAGAGGAAACGGCCTCAAGTTGTGCCAGGGGAGGTTTAGACTGGATATTAGGAAAAATTTCTTTACCAAAAGAGTTGTCAAACATTGGAACAGATGTGTAGACGTTGTGCTTAGGGACATGGTTTAGTGGTGGACTTGGCAGTGTTAGGTTAATGGTTGGACTCGATGATCTTAAGGGTCTTTTCCAACCTAAATGATTCTATGAAAGTCCAGCTGTGATTTCCAAAATTATTTCAGTATTAAATGTGGTATAAACAAAGAGAAATTTGCATCAGTGTTTTAGAGCTATTTAATTATCACCCATAAATTAAACGGTCTTCTTGCCAGTCTTAACAGCTTAAGACAGGAAAGAAAATTTTACTGCTGCCCTTTTTTTTTAATCCATCAGACACTATATATATTGTGACCGACTTGCACACCTCTAAAGCAATACAGTGATTCATTGGTTGTACCACATAAGGCTATCATCTCAAAGAAAGCAAATTAAGAAAGCAATACCTGGTCAATGCAGAAGTAAATCAATATAATTTAAATGAACTTTCAAATCACATCACTGTGTTTGCTTTTCTACTTTCTAATTTTTCCCTATTTTTTCCTTTGTAATTCAAAGTAATTCAAAGAAGGTAACAATCTTCTCTTAGTCCCTTCACAGTTGTGGTGGGTTGACCCCAGCCAGCATCCAAACACCTACCCTGCCTCTAGCTCACTCCCCTCTCCCAGGGGATGAAAGAAGTAGAAGGAAGGCAAAAAGACTCGTGGATCAAGATAATGACAATTTAATAAGGAAAGCAAAAGCTGCCTGTGCAAGGAAAGCAAAAATAAGAATTAATTCCCTACTTCCCATCAGCAGGCAGATGTCCAGCCACTTCCTGGGAAGCAGGGCCTCAGCACGTGTAGTTGTTGCTTGGGAAGACAAACACCATAACCATGAACATCCCCCCTTCCTCCTCCTTTCCCTGAGCTTTTATTGCTGGGTGCAACATCATATGGCATGGAATATCCCTTTGGTCAGTTTGGGTCAGCTGTCCTGGCTATGCCCCCTACTAACCTCTGGCCCACCCCTAGCCTAGCCAAAGACTTGCCAAAGCAAGTCTTTTAGGGGAAGGCAGGGGGAAGAGAGAAAGCCTTGACACTGTGTGAGCACTGTTCAGCAGTAGCCAAAAGACTGGTGTGTTATCAACACTGTTTTAGCCACAAATGCAAAGCACAGCATCATACAGGCTGTTATGAAGGAAGTTAACTACATCCCAGCCAGACCCAGTACAACTGTCTTCCCTTTTTTATATCTTATTCAAACTTTTTAATGCTCCAAAACATCCTACTTTTAGTGCTTGTATTTCCTTTTATATCCTATACCACCAACAATGCCAAATATAAAGCTTGATTTCCTCCAAAAAAACCCTTTCATCTACCTTCTTTACCTTAAATGCCTTCCCAGAACGCACTTGTGAAGCCATTATCCATTTTCTCCCCAAAACAATGTTTTTATTAAAAAATGCCAAAAGTAATGATTACATAGAAGACTTGTGGGGATTTCTAGTATAAAACTTACTTTTATTCATGGCATGACCTAGTAAATAGGCAGTTGCAGTATGGCGACTATTTTATGATATTTCCGCAGCTTTACCCTGAAGTAATCATAATGAATCTCGTAATGAATGCAAATTAACTTACCTTCTGGGGGCAATTTTATCATAGATTAAAAGCATACACATAGCAGAATAATATCGGAGTACTGTGCTTTGTTACCAGCTGGGCTTAAACCATGACACTGTTGTAAAGAAATCTGAATTTAAAAAGGGGACTGGTGGGTGGCCTTTCTTTTAGATAAATGGATCAGCTGGCTCTCTTATCAGTTGAATGGATCAGCTGGTTGTGTAAAGGGCCTTCCCCAAGTTAATCAAAAAAAGTGTGAATGTCTTCCTGAGCCAGCCACAACAGCATGGGGGAAGTGTATACATGGCTCAGCCCAACATAGAGTATAAAAACTGAGCAACTAGCAAAATGATCTTTTTAAAGAGTAATGGACTTGAGCTGGCTTCAACCCATATATTCCTCCCCAACAATTGGGGATGCTCAGTGTCATGATGGTGAGTATATAGAGACTGGTAATGGAAATCACATCTGTGTTGTGATCCAACCATATACTACAATTGCTATATTGTGCTTGTGTTGTGATTTCAGTACACTGCTGTATCACTCTGCTGAATCAAGAGTCCATGTAATGTCAAACATCTTCAAAAAAGTAAATTTGGTTTTAAAACATTAAACCCTCCTCATGTGGAATATCTAAAGGAACCTAGTCAGAGAGTATTGGACTCTGACATGTATATTTGATACTCTTTTATGATTTTGTGTGCTCTAATACTAACTAGGCTTCTGGAACTACCAGAAGAAACAAGAAAAAATATACTTGACAGAATGCTTAGAACAAACTGTTGAAGCAGAGTACAAGTAGTACATTGCTTCCATTTATTTGCTGCTACAAAAGGCAAGCTCCACTATGCTAAACCTTACTCTCTTGGCAACTAGTTGATAAATACAAAATATGCCAACAAATCATTTCTTTCTCCTTGGTGCACTGTGAGCAGATCTGAAGGGAAAGAAGAAAAGTTGCTATTATTACATATAAAGAGTATTACAGGGAGAAGGAAGAAGCCCAAATTTTGCACTAGCTAATGGCCCCTCTACCCAAAGCCGCTTGCAACCACAGAGAGAGAAGCCAGTCATCTCATCACTGATGAATATAGGGATATCTTTAGCTAAATAATGCAATCTGCAGTTTATAAGTGCATTTTAACAGGAAAGTCCCTCACAGAATGTAGTGAAAACCCTCCTGGAATGTCTTATATAGCAAATTGTTAGCCAAGCTGAATCACCTCTGTCACCTGTGTAAGTCTGTAAGGAACATGAACACACATACACACACACACACAGAGTAGACTCTAGATTAGGAGCAGCTTTGATTTATGTAATTCAGAGTTCTTTCAAGTTCAAACAAGGACATTTTGGACTTAAACACACTGTTGTATTTTCTAACCTTATAAGAAGATGTTCTGTTTCTGCAGCTCCTAGATCTTTCTAATAAGGGTTTTCAAAACATTATTATGGGATTATTCTAGGATGCTCAGAATCTTACCCAGGAACTAAAGCAAACACTTTTCCAGCTCTAGTATTAATGCAAATTGTTGAGATGAGGAATAAACACTTTGGTGACCTTTAACAAATTTCAAGTTCATAATTTTAACTCAGTCCCCCAAAAAGTCTTATTGTTGTCCCTCAAACGGGGTTCATTTACCCGGTGTGCAAGCGAATAACACACAGAGTCGAGGTATTTTCAAATTAATTTCATTGATGCACATGACTGGGTGCCTGTCTCAAGACAACACACCCTTGTCTCAAAAATTCTCATATTTATACACTTAACTAATACATATTCATTATTATTTCCCTAAATGACTGGTTCTTTCTTCTTCGCCTCTTGTAAATTAGTGCACAGACTCTATCTTCTTCCTTCATTGTCTTCTTTTGAGTAGGTGGTATCATAGAATCATAGAATCATTTAGGTTGGAAGAGACCTTCAAGATCATCGAGTCCAACCATCATCCATGCCCACTAAACCATGTTATGGAGTACCCCGTCTACGCACTTTCTGAATACCTCCAGGGATGGTGACTCAACCACTTCCCTGGGCAGCCTATTCCAATGTGTGACAACCCTCTCAGTAAAGAAATTTTTCCTAATATCTAACCTAAATCTCCCTTGCCTCAACTTGAGGCCATTTCCTCTCATCCTATCTCCAGCCACCTGACAGAAGAGACCAGCACGCACCTCACTACAACCCCCCTTCAGGTAGTTGTAGAGAGCTATGAGGTCTCCCCTCAGCCTCCTCTTCTCTAGACTAAACAGCCCCAGCTCCCTCAGCTGCTCCTCATAAGACTTGTGCTCCAGGCCCCTCACCAACTTGGTTGCCCTTCTCTGGACACGCTCCAGCAACTCAATGTCTTTCCTGTAGCGAGGGGCCCAAAACTGAACACAGTACTCGAGGTGCGGCCTCACCAGTGCCGAATACAGGGGAACAATCACCTCCCTGCTCCTGCTGGCCACACTATTTCTGATGCAGGCCAGGATGCCTTTGGCCTTCTTGGCCACCTGGGCACACTGCTGGCTCATATTCAGCTGGCTGTCAACCAGCACCCCCAGGTCCTTCTCTGCCGGGCAGCTTTCCAGCCACTCTTCCCCAAGCCTGTAGCGCTGCATGGGGTTGTTGTGACCCAAGTGCAGGACCCGGCACTTGGCCTTGTTGAACTTCATACAATTGGCCTCGGCCCATTGATCCAGCCTGTCCAGATCTCTCTGCAGAGCCTCCCTACCCTCAAGCAGATCCACCCTGCCTCCCAGCTTGGTGTCATCTGCAAACTTGCTGAGGGTACACTCAATCCCCTCATCCAAATCATCAATAAAGATATTAAACAGAACAGGGCCCAACACCGAGCCCTGGGGAACACCACTTGTGACCTTCCGCCAACTGGATTTCACCCCATTCACCACAACCCTCTGGGCTCATCCATCCAGCCAGTTTTTCACCCAGCGAAGAGTACACTTGTCCAAGCCATGAGACACCAGCTTCTCAAGGAGTATGCCATGAGAGACAGTGTCAAAGGCCTTGCTGAAGTCAAGGTAGATAACATCCACTGCCTTTCCCTCATCCACTAGGCGGGTCACCTGGTCATAGAAGGAGATCAGGTTGGTCAAGCAGGACCTGCCTTTCATAAACCCATGCTGACTGGGCCTGATCCCCTGTTTGTCCTGGACTTGCCTTGTGAGTGCTCTCAAGACAAACCGTTCCATAATCTTCCCCGGTACCAAGGTCAGGCTGACAGGCCTGTAGTTCCCCGGATCCTCCCTCCGACCCTTCTTGTAAATGGGAGTCACATTGGCAAGCCTCCAGTCCTCTGGGACCTCCCCTGTTGACCAGGATTGCTGATAGATGATGGACAGTGGCTTGGCAAGGACCTCCACCAGTTCCCTCAGTACTTTTGGATGGATCCCATCGGGTCCCATAGATTTGTGGGTGTCCAGATGGCGTAGTAGGTCACTAACTACTTCCTCCTGGATTAAGGGGGGTATAATCTGCTCTTCATCCTCACCTTCTAGCTCAGGGGGCGGAGTACCCTGAGGATAACTGGTCTCCCTATTAAAGACTGAGGCAAAGAAGGCATTAAGTACCTCAGCCTTTTCCTCATCTCTGGTGGCTACGTTCCCTTCTGTATCCATTAAAGGATAGACATTCTCCTTGGGATTCTTTTTACTGTTAACATATTTGTAAAAACATTTTTTGTTGTCCCTTACAATAATGGCCAGATTTAGTTCTAGCTGAGCTTTTGCCTTTCTAATTTTCTCTCTGTATGATCTAACAAGATCCCTGTACTCCTCCCAAGTTGCCCGCCCTTTCTTCCAGAGGTGATAAACTCTCCTTTTTTTCTTGACTCCTAGCAAAAGGTCCCCGTTCAGCCAGGCCGGTCGTTTTCCTCGGCGGTTCGACTTGCGGCACATGGGAATAGCCTGGTCCTGAGCCATCAAGATTTCCTTCTTAAAGAATGTCCATCCCTCCTGGACCCCTTTGCCCTTCAGGACCGTCTCCCAAGGGACTCTCTCCACCAGTGCCTTGAAGAGGCCAAAGTTTGCCCTCCGAAAGTCCATAGTGGTGGTTTTGCTGACCACCTTCCTTGCCTCACCAAGAATTGAAAATTCTATCATTTCATGGTCACTAAGCCCAAGACGGCCTCCGACCACCACACCTCCCACCAGTCCTTCCCTGTTCGTAAACAATAGATCGAGCAAGGCTCCTCCCCTGGTTGGCTCACCTACCAGCTGTGTCAGGAAGTTATCTTCCACACACTCCAGGAACCTCCTAGATTGTTTACTCACTGCTGTGTTGTATTTCCAGCAGATATCTGGAAAGTTAAAGAAGTCCCCCACGAGAACAAGGGCACACGATTCTGAGACTACTGCCAGCCGCTTGTAGAATGATTCATCCGTCTCTTCCACCTGATTGGGTGGTCTATAACAGACTCCCAGCACAATATCTGCCTTGTTGGCTTTCCCTCTAATCCTCACCCATAAGCACTCCACCTTGTCATCAGAATCGTGTAGCTCTGTACAGTCAAAACATTCCCTAACATAGAAAGCCACCCCACCACCTCTTCTACCTCGCCTATCCCTTCTGAAGAGCTTATAGCCATCCATTGCAGCACTCCAGTCATGGGAGTCGTCCCACCATGTTTCCGTGATGGTGACTAAGTCATATCTATCCTGCCGCACGATGGCTTCCAGCTCCTCCTGTTTATTGCCCATGCTGCGTGCATTGGCATAGATGCATTTGAGCTGGCCTATCAAATCCACCCCTAACATCGGCATGCTGCCCCCAGGCTCATCTCTGGTGCAGCTAGTCTTATCCCTTACCCCCTTCAAACCTAGTTTAAAGCCCTCTCTATGAGCCCCGCCATCTCACGAGCGAGGATTCTTTTACCCCTTTGAGATAGCTGGATACCATCTGTCGCCAGCAAGCCCGGTGCCGTGTAAACCTCCCCATGATCAAAAAACCCAAAATTCCACTGATGACACCAGCCTCTGAGCCACGTATTAACCAGGTGTGTTTTCCTGTTCCTTTCAGTATATTTCCCTGCCACTGAAGGGACTGAGGAAAACACTACCTGTGCTCCCGATCCTTCCACTAATCACCCCAGTGCCCTGAAGTCCCTTTTGATTGCCTTTGGATTTCTCTCTGCAATCTCATCACTGCCAACCTGCACAACCAGCAATGGGTAATAATCAGAGGGCCGAACCAGACCAGGGAGTTCCCTGGTAATGTCTTTTACCCGGGCCCCAGGGAGGCAGCAGACTTCCCTGTGGGATGGGTCAGGTCTGCATATTGGGCCCTCTGTCCCCCTCAGAAGGGAGTCGCCTACAACAATTACCCTCCTTTTTCTTTTTTCAGAGGCTGTGAGAATGCATGGGGCTGCCCGACTGAGCCTAGGCACCTCCCTGGATAGGCCTTCATCTACACCCTGATCTTCATTGACCTGGTCCTCAAGTTCCAGAGCCCCATACCTGTTGTGTAGGGGCAACTGGGAAGGTGAGGGAGACCGGGAGGGGATTCGCCTGCCTCCCCGAGCAGGGACCTGTATCCATTCCCCTCCATCTCTTAGGTCCCCTCCTGCCTGGTGGCAAGAGGGCAGGGGAACCTCTGCTTCTTGCGGGGCCTCCACCTGCTGCCTCTGCCTCAGGGATGGTAGGGTGTGGGTCCACCAGTCTATCTCCCTCTTACACTCCCTGATACTCCTCAACCTTTCCACTTCCTCCTTCAGCTCTGCCACCAGGCTGAGCAGATCATCCACCTGGTCACACCTCACACAAGAGGTGTCCCTGCTGCCCTCCGTCATCATTGAAAGACTGAGGCACTCCCTGCAGCCAGAGACCTGGACAGCTGCATGTTTACATGGGAGCTCTGTCTGTGTTGCCACATTTTTCCTAACAATGGCTTTCCCCCGAGTGGCAACCATACCTGGGTCTCCCTCTGGGCCGACGCCCCCGCTTGAGTACCCTTCTTGAGAGAGGAAGGGGAAGAGGAAGGCTGCGCCCTGCCTGCGCGCCCTGCCCGCGCAAACTGCCGCGCCATGCTCCTAGTGGCTGGCGCTCCTTAGGGCCGCTTAAATCTCCCGCGGTTGCCCCTGGCAACGCCCCCGCCGCGTCAGCCTCTCTCTCGAGAGCCGCCGGCTCTGGACGGGTCTCTCTGCTCTTCCCCGGGGCTCCTGGGCCTCGGGAACCCCCCAGTCCGCCTCAATCTAGTGCTTAGCCGCCGACCCACCGTCGCCTCTGCTGGCCTCGCCGCTGACTGAATATCATTTGAGTAGGTGGCCAATGAGTAGGTGGTTGCAATCTCCCCCTGTAGGAATTACCTTTTACCTACTTCTTCCCTAATCTTGGCAGTTCCAAGCGGTTCTTCAAGGTTTATTGACCAGACTACAATCCATTACCTTTTCTGACATAAACATAAAGCCCCATTGTCTAACAGTTAGTTCCTAAATCCTAAATCATGTCTAGTTATTGTTTCCCTATTTTAAATATTAACTGATGGGGGCTGTACACAGGACTTAGCAGCTCCCTGGTTATTTCAATTATATTATACATATTGATTGATAACATTATGGCTAGTGCTGTTGCAAAAGGACAAAGAGTAAAACAAAACTAAGAGCCATGTAACTTGTAAAAAAATAAAAACTACCATGATTCACCAGGTGCAATAGTATGTGCCACAAAAGTAACTGGTACTATGTAGTGAAAAACTGTTCATCATACTGCTATTTCATTTGTTCCAAGGCAAAAGATACCATCTATCTGCTGTCAGTGTAGTCCAGTGTCAGTCAGCAATGCTGAACAAGGACAATACAATAGCCAGATTTTGTAAATTGGGCTGCTCTAGAGATGACCCTAATTACAACATGCAAATTGTTGGTTAGTACAGAACACACTATATTGAGCAACATAAACATGGATATCCCTTTTTAAAGGTATACTATGAGAACAAAGTGTCTTGCAAACAGACTCCAGACACGGGCCCATTGAAGTAAGGATAGTGAAAGCACATCCTCATCAGAAGCAAGGCTGGCTGACTCTCAGGAGCAGCTGTAAAGAAAATCCGCCACTTGTCTATTCATATGATTTGTGTAAAAGGTGCTGCTGACACCAACATACTTACTCTGTGTGAGTGGGGAGAAGGGGGCTGTGTCACTGTCTTCCCTAAGAGGGTCAAATCTGTTCACACTTTCATTGGCTTAATATTCTTGGTTTCTCCTCTAGAATTCACAGCTGACACTAGTTATTTCTAGGAGTTTTTCCACTCCAAAAGGAAAAAACAAGGGTGGGGGAAGAAGATAGTGGCAATTATTTAAATAAATAGCATGTAAGCAACTGTTCTTATTAAAGAAACAGAAATAATAGGCACCTTGCTCAGCCTTTTCAACTTTTGTATGCATATATGGATTATAACAAACCCAGACCTGCACACTTACCTTAATGACTGCTGTATTTGGAATATGTGGCAGGGTTTTGGTAGCAGGGGAGTGGTGGTGCTGCAGGGGTGGCCCCTGTGGGAGGAGGTAAGGGATTCCCCTGTGATGGACACAGCTGGTTCCAGCTGTCTCAGCAACAGACTCACAATAGGCCATAGCTGAGCTAATCAGCGAAGTTTGTGGTGCCTCTGTGAAAACATATTTAAGAAAGTGTAGAAAATGATGGACAGAGAGAGGAGAGAACAAGAGTGAGAAATAATAGAGGGAACACCAAGGTCTGAGTAGGAGGAGCTTCATGGTTGCGCAGATATTCCCTGTTGCCCATGGAGAATCCATGCCAGAGCAGATTTTTCCTAACATGACTGAAGCCTGTGGAGAACCCACACCGGAGAAGAGGAAAAGTGTGAGAAGGAAAAAGCAGCAGAAAGGAACTGTTATGTACTGACTGTAAACCCCCCCCATTCCCCTGTACTCCAGAGGAGTCTGGAGTGAAGGAATGAATTTGAGCCTGGGAAAGGGGGAGGAAAGGTGTTGTTTTAATGTTTGTGTTTTCCTTTTCCACTGCTCAAATCAGTAATTAAATATCTATTTTAATTAGTAATAAGTTAAATTAATCGTTCCCATTTGAGTCTGGTTTGACTGCAACAGTAATTGGTAAACAATCTCCCTGTCTTTATCTTGACCCACAAGCTTTCTTGTTCCTGTTCTTTCTATTTTTCTCCTGTCCCCCATCCTACTGAGCAGGGGGGAGTGAGCAAGCAGCTGGGTGGGAGTTTGGCTGTTAGTCAATGCTAACCCACCAGAACTGGACATTTTACTTCTACATAATGTTATAAAGATGCATATAGATAGCTTTTTTCTTTTTTTTTTTTTGGCTTCATATTGCTTATACACAGGACATGGAAGAGGGAAAAATGATAATCAAAAGTAGGATTTGTAGTTCACTGACTTGTTTATTCAGTTAAAGAGCTAAAAGTTTGTTCCATTCTGTTGATTTGTTTGTAGTTCACTGACTTTATTTACTTTTAGCTCTAACTCAGTTTCTTCTAGCTCTGATTCATGACTACTATATTAATAAACCTGCAATAAAGGAAATTTTTAGCTTCCCAAATCATCTTTATTTCTGTGGAAGAAAACTAATAGAGGACTGCTTTACTCAAACCACACAGAATCAACACAAAGCAAGACAAGTAGCATCACCAGAAAAAAAAGGCAGTTTTGGGGAAATAACTGAGCACTGATCTATTAAAAATATCATGTATTCCCTTACATCAACATCTAAACAGTCACTGACAATTATGCCTAGATAATTTGGATGTTGTATGTCTGTCAAATAAATCAAAGATCCACATGCAAAATCTAGCAATGATGACATTCTGCTGGTGACTTTCAATCTGTAAGCTAATGAGTAGGACACAGTGAAGCATAAATATCATATTTTTTTAATCAGAGGTGTTATTTTGGGCAGCTGTGCTATTTAAAGGAAAATTAATTTTTATTTCTTTCAGTTTGTCAAACTGATATTTCAAACATGGTATCAACCTTCAAAATATCATCTCCATAGAATGACAAGGAGGGAATGGTTTTAAGTTGTATATGAAATAAGTTAATGAAATTTAAACCACTTACTTCCAAACTGAAAGGAATACAGCATCCTACAGTGTAGTACATAGTGTAGAATTAAGAGACATAATCTAGGTAGTGCCATAATCATAGAATCATAGAATGGTTTGGGTTGGAAGGGACCTTTAAAGGTCATCTAGTCCAACCCCCCCTGCAATGAGCAGGGACATCTTCAACTAGACCAGGTTGCTCAAAGCCCCGTCCAACCTGACCTTGAACGTTTCTAGGGATGAGGAATCTACAACCTCTCTGGGCAACCTGTTCCAGTGTTTCACCACCCAGTAAAGAATTTCTTCCTTATATCTAGTCTAAATCTACCTCCTTTTAGTTTAAAACCATTAACCCTTGTCCTATCGCAACAGGCCCTGCTAAAAACTCTGTCCCCATCTTTCTTATAAGCCCCCTTTAAGTATTGAAAGGCCGCAATAAGGTCTCCCTGGAGTCTTCTCTTCTCCAGGCTGAACAACCCCGACTCTCTCAGCCTTTCTTCATAGGAGAGGTGTTCCAGCCCTCTGATCATTTTTGTGGCCCTCCTCTGGGCCCACTCCAATAGGTCCATGTCTTTCTTGTACTGAGGACTCCAGAGCTGGATGCAGTACTCCAGGTGGGATCTCATGAGAGCGGAGTAGAGGGGGAGAATCACCTCCCTAGATCTGCTGGCCACGCTTCTTTGTATGCAGCTCAGGATACAGTTGGCTTTCTGGGCTGCGAGCGCATATTGGTGGCTCATGTCCAGCTTTTCATCCACCAGTACCCCCAAGTCCTTCTCTGCAGGGCTGCTCTCAATCCCTTCATCCCCCAGTCTGTATTGATACTGGGGATTGCCCTGACCCAGGTGCAGGCCCTTGCACTTGGCCTTGTTGAACTTCATGAGGTTCACATGGGCCCACTTCTTGACCTTGTCCAGGTACCTCTAAATGGCATCCTGTCCCTCCAGCGTGTCAACCACACCACTCAGCTTGGTGTCCTCTGCAAACTTGCTGGGGGTTCACTCGATCCCACTGTCTATGTCATTGATGAAGATATTAAACAGTACTGGTCCCAATACGGACCCCTGAGGGACACCACTTGTCACTGATCTCCATCTGGACATTGAGCCATTGACCGCTACTTTCTGGATGCGACCATCCAGCCAATTCCTTATCCACCAAATAGCCCACCCATCAAATCCATATCTCTCCAATTTAGAGAGAAGGATGTTGTGGGGGACTGTGTCAAAGGCCTTACAGAAGTCCAGATAGATGACATCCATAGCTCTTCCCTTATCCACTGATGTAGTCACTCCATCATAGAAGGCCACTAGGTTAGTCACGCAAGACTTGCCCTTGGTGAAGCCTCATCAAATAATGCAGTACAGGCAATTTACTAAAACCAAGCTTACTGGATGTATTTTGTGTTTCATTTCATGATTGTTTTGGCCTAAACCTCAGAATTCTGCAACCAAAATTGCAGAATGCTCTATCAGAATTGCCAGCTTCACAGATCTGAAGTGGTGCATCCAGCACACCCGCAATTACTCTATACTTATCACAGCAAGTCTAATATAACTCAGACCTACTGCACACAGATTATGTAATTGGTCTGTGCACATTGATTTGTTCTGCACATGCTCTGCCAGATTCAGAGGCATTTCTATAATTCATTAGCAACATTTTAGGTAACATTAAGAGGGTTTTTTATAGCAAAATGAACTAAACACTTATAAAAAAATTATACTATATTGGGGATTTTTGCTTTAAGCCACTGTTTCACAAAATTGGCAGTCATCTTGTCAGCCAGCCTGTGCTGAGTTTTCTGACATCCATATCATATCCTAATATACTCTGCTCTAAATTCCATATCTTTCTAAAGTGACTGGTGCTCTTGCCAATAAGTTATTTGTCCTGTCACTGTGGAAGGACAGCATTAGTGTCTACCACTCCTGGCAAAGCTCACTGGTAAAGAAAAACAGATTGTGAATGCAACTAAGCCATAGGCAGCACTGCAGATGGCCTGTCCAGAAGCTTCAGTAAACAATGAGGCTCACCACATTAAAGACACATTTCTGGAATTATATTTACTAATGTCCCTCTGATGGTGGTGTGCACAGAAACACACTCTCTACATTTGTCTAATAAGAGGCTGTCCAAAGAATACCTGTATTCAGGGTGTACAGAATGAAGGAAACAAGTGTATTGTATGCACTGTGTTCATGTTCTGCAAAAAAACTCTCAAAGTACTGCAATTATCTGATAAGTTACTTAAAAAGTGGCACTAGACTGAATTATGACAACCAAATCTTATAGCTTAGAATGACACTGTTATGCTTATAATAAGACATTTTGCTTCTTTTCTCTTAAGAGTACATGGTGCTTATTACCCATGAATGTGCAATACAGATTTCAAGCAAAAGGTGACTATCCTAACACTACTTAATGACTGAGTGTATGTAAAGGACTGAGATAAGGACTTTGTCTTGCCATTGCCTGATTAATGTTGGCTCTGCCTACATGCTCTGGCTGGCCTTGCAGTTGGAAGATAAGCAGCAAAAAAGGCTTATCCTTGAACAGTCACAATGATAATGGCAGTGATTTGTGAACAGCGGTCATGGCACTTAGGGGGGGATCTGGCGCCTAACGACCCCCTAAATGAGGTGTCCTCATGCGAAGCCTATGAGGCAGACATGCCGTTACCATGGTTTGAGCAAAACTGCTGAAAAGCAACTGTAAAGCCCACCGGCGGGACTGCATAAAACAGGTACTAGGCAAGCACGGGCAGAGCTCTCCCCACCGAAGAAGAGGATGAACGGGATGCCACTGGATCCATGGTGGTGACTATCACTTGCTTTTCTTAAGGAAATCTCTGCTGCTTTTCCCCCTTTTCTATCATTTCCCTCTTTTCTCTTTTTGTAAGCAATAAAATGAATTAACCTTTGAATATCAACATTTGACCTTGTTTGTGTCGTAATCTCACTTTGGGTGCATCTGACTCTCACCCCCCCCCCCCCTTTCTGTACTTTTGGAACGGGACAGTGTACCAGTAGGGAAAAGGCTTCTAGGGGACATCTAGAAGAAGAATGTGTCTTCTAGGGGAAGACACATCAGGACCAAATGATTAGCTCAGGGAAAAAGCGAAGAGCCATACATGCTCAGACACCTAGATACTGTCAATTATATTCTGTGAAATAGAGCCATTTTCTATGAAAGGAGCATGGCTGTGGTTCACCTATAGATTTTTGTACAATAATATGGTCCAGTGCCGGAAGTTATGGCAAAAGGGCAACACTCAGCAACGCATATCAAATAATCACTCAGGGAGCATTTATCTAGTGCCAAGAGTCAGAACACCATGGAACGTGGGTTGGTGGGAGCTCTGGGAAAAGGAACAGTACCCTTGGGATCTTTATGGACCTGACTTTTCTCTAAGTCTCTAACTGAACTCTAGGTTCACCAAATCATGGTGGGAGCGTGGTTCTCTAGGAAAGGCTGTACCAGTGTCACAGTCACGACCTACGAGGGTTACCCAACCCGTGGGTGTGTAAAGATTGTGACCATGGGTTTGTAAGATTCTGTAATACACAAGGACATGGAGGCTTTGTTTCCGTGAATTCCTTTATTATAAATTGCTACAAATTACTACTAGTAAAACAAGTGTATATTACAAGTTACTACAAAATTACCACTAATAAAGCAAGTATATATATTACAAGTTACTGCAAAATTACCACCAGTAAAGCAAGTATATATTTATGATCATTTACTTATATGTGTGCCTATATATATTATTTGAGGTGTTACCAGTACGACACTCACCAAAACGCTCCCAGGAGTGAGGCTAATTGACAATGGCAAAATCTCTTTTCATAGATGGTCCACGTCACAGAGTCTGGAGTCAGCCAAGGGTCCCCAGCAAGGGTCTAGTCTGTTCGGGAGATCTTGTGCAGAGAAACTCTTGCAGAGAAGCTTGTCTTGGGTAGATAGTGAGTTACTTTTATACCTTTTTGGTGTAGATACATAAGTGGGTGTAGGACACCAGTTCCCAGAACAGTTGTTGCTTACTTCTGTTTTCCTGGAAGGTCAGTTCGTAATCATGGTTTCTTTTTTCTGCACCCATCAAGGGTGTCTGGGCTCCCTGCTGAGCTTATCAGGGATGCCTGCTTATCAAGGGTATCTGGGCTCCCAGCTAAGTCTTTGTCAGGTTGTTTATGAGGTCACCTTTGTGGCAGCTCTGTCACTCCACCCATTGGCCTATGGCCACTTATGAGTCATTAGGAGTAAGAGTACACCATATCTGGTGTGTCTCTCTTGCCTCCTGTGGTGGGTTGACCCTGGCTGGGTGCCAGGTGCCCACCAAAGCCGCTCTATCACTCCCCCTCCTCAGCTGGACAGGGGGGAGAAAATATAACAAAAGGCTCGTGGGTCAAGATAAGGACAGTTTAATAAAGTGAAAGCAAAGGTCGCACGCAAAAGCAAAGAAAAACAAATGATGTTATTCTCTACTTCCCATCAGCAGGCGATGTCTGGCCACTTCCTGGGAAGCAGGGCTTCAGTACGCGTAGTGGTTGCTCTGGAAGACAAAAATGCCCCCCCTTCCGTCTCCCTTTACTTAGCTTTTATATCTGAGCTGACGTCATATGGTATGGAATATCTGTTTGGTTAGTTTAGGTAGCTGTCCTGGCTATGTCCCCTCCCAAGATCTTGCCCAGCCCCAGCCTGCTGTTGAGGGGGGGGCAAAAATGTTGGAGAGACAGCCTTGATGCTGTGCCAGCACTGCTCAGCAGTAGCCAAAACACTGGTGTGTTATCGACACCTTTCTAGCTACTGATGCAGAGCACAGCACTACAAGGGCTGCTATGGGGAGAATTAACTCCATCTCAGCCAGACCCAATACACCTCCTAACATGTGAGGCAGAGGAGACTTATTTCTGCGTCAAGCCCAATGTTGTCGTGACTTCTGAGAGGGTTTGTCAATTGAGACACGAGTATACAGTACCAGTTTAGATAGAAGTGATGCACAGAGTGATTTGATACAAGATATAATCCAAAACAGCACAATTCCAACAGCCAAAATGAGAGCTAATATCATTAAACTGCCTGTACCCATGTTCTGAGGTCTGGTAGCGAAGACCATAGCCATGACCAGTCAGCTGGCAGACCCCCTAGCAGAGACTGTTCTTGAGCTATTTGGTGAAAGGTATGGACATGTTGAATGATATTTACATTGTATTAGATTTGTTTAGATTTGTTCGTGTAAAAACAATAGGCAGTATTTATTAACACACAAACACCTCCTTGTGATGCCCAGTGATTTTGATAGCTAGTTGTGAGAGTGAATTAATTTCAGATTGTAGATTCTTTAAAGCGACTATAGTAGCATTTTGGGCAGTTTCAAGTGTAGCAGAAATGTTAACAATAGCTCATTCTAATTCAACAATACCCAAAGTTGGAAACATCGCACATACAAACTGGTAAAACTTGGTCTTTCTACTAAGGGGTTAGACACTTCGCACTTATTACGTACAGGGTAATGGTTTTGTAGAAAGTTAAATGTTAAATTTTTAGACTGAAATGCATAAGGAGCAAGACATGCTATAGTACAAGTGCCTGCCCACTGCAGTGGTAGACTCTTATAGGCATTAGTGCCACAAAGCCAGAACCACCCAGGTGTTAAAATGGTAGGCAACCAGCTTTGCCAGAAGCTACTGCAATGTTGGCAAAGTGAGCACCACTGAATGGAAGAACAATTGAGTTTTATTAAGCACGTTTGGCTTAATTGGATTGTCCAAAAGAGGTTGTGATCTACACATCCAGATATGTCGTCTGGGCCACATGTTTCCCAACTATCGTTAGTACTTAGCCAACCATTATTCTGTAAACTGTAGTGTGTAGAATTCGGACCAGTGAAATTGTAGTATCTATCTTTGGCAATTCCTATTATTAACATTCCATGTAAGATTCCAGAGTCCTAGATTATAAAAAATGTCATCATTTGTAATTGCTAACTCATTGTTACAGGTCCATGAGGTTCCCAAGTCAGAATCAATACAAGCTTGTGTTCTGTCACATTTAAATTGAAACCGTGCTTGGGTGTAATTGTAATGCAGAGTATAATTATAATTGCTTGTTCTCCCCACCCAGGTTGAATTTGTGCCCTAGGGCATCATAATGCACCACGGGGCCTTATCAGGGCTTTGAATGGTTGTTATTGATAATCTGGGGTGCTGGGGAGTAAGTATTCTGAATTAGGTTGATACCAGGATGCTTCGGGAACTGGTTCTGCTAACCACCCAAATTTGGCATCTAATGATTGAGGGTGGTGTAAGCAATACCAACACTCCAATTCGTTGCCCACTTGAAAAATTGTATTCATAAATTGAATATTGCTATTCCATTCCTGCGATAAGGGAACAAGCATTATTGTAATTATAGATATGACCCAATATATATTATGAATATATGTAATAACAACTATGAGAGGGAAAGAAAATTTCTCATGACGTCATATCAAAAAATCAGTATGACAAATAAGGTAGGATCAAGAATCCAGGGAAGATCATCAGAGTTCCCGGTTGCTGGTGTTGCAGTCAGGGTAATGTGATAGAAAACACAAAAAACTGCTTTATTCCTTTTTGAATATTAGATAATTTGGATATCCACCACTTGGAAATGAGATGTTCATTACCCTGGTGGTTAAGCACCTTCCACATGGCATTTTGAAGGGATGTTTGTAATCAAGGAAAACTTCCTTTTTGCGGATGATTAACCTGGACAGTTTGTCCAATGGATAATTGATTATTATCTTTCACACCTGAAGTTGGAGTTTCACAGCAGCTGCTATCAAAAGCTTTCCAGATCAGACTACCAGTCACCGTCTATCTGTTATTTATATCAGCGACTGCGTCATTAAGGCAATGTTGCCATCCATGATATGGGGAGGTGCTAGTTGAGGTTTCGGACTCACTGGTCTGAGTGCAAATTCATAGTTGAGTTTTAAGAAGTCCATTCCCTTGTTCAATAATACCATTGGACTGGGGATGATAAGGTGCATAAACCATTGTCCTAATCAAAAGACTACGTATTTTCCACTAGCTTGAGGGCATGGGTAGGCCACACCTAAACCTCTGGCAATCTCTACCCCGGTTAAAATATACTCCCATTTATTTGGAGTTCAGGGTAGGGGTCCTATAAAATCTATTTGCCACGAGGATCACAAGTATTTACTATCCCTTGGATTGATCCACTCTTGACCCAACAAAAATTTGGCTCGGGCTGCTGCACAAAAGGGGCAGCTAGCTACAAAGTCTAGGCATTGTACTTTAGAAATGGGCCACCCTCAGAGGCCAACCTGTCGATATAGATCCAGGACACCCGTATGTCCTAAGTGGTCATGTAGCCAACCCAGCATCATGCAATCAGAGGTGGAGAGAGTATGTATGTTATGTGGAAGAACAATATCACTGGTCTTTCTAGGTTCTTTGGCTAAGTGATCTACTTCATGGTTATATCTGGATCCTAAATCTGTGCCCTTCATATGTGCTGATACATGCCCTATTCAAAGAGGATTCCCATCATCCTGCTTTGCTCGAGCTATTGAATATAGCTTTTCCCATACTTCTTTTCCCCAGGCTTCCCTTCCTTTAATTTTCCATCCTTCAGCTTTCCAGTATGGGACACATTGAGTGGCTCCAGCCCATACCCCATAGGAATCAGTATACATTGCATTGGCACCCTGTTTGACAGCTAGCACTACTGCCTGGAGCTCAGCCAATTGAGCTGATCCATCTATCTCTTGTGTTTTGGTTGTCTCATCCAAGGGCTGCAGGAGGGCAGCCCTTCCCTTCCACTCTCCTTTAATCCTTTGGGTTGATCCATCTGTAAACCAGTCATTAGATCAAGCCTCAGAATCCTTTTGTAAATTGGATGGGAGTGGTGCATTTTGAATGGGTGAGGATGGCATATCAAGGGGTGGTTCAACACCCCCTTGCCATTGGATATTGTACTCTCTCAATTTCCCTGTAAGCCCTGTTTTCCCCTCGACCCAGTTGCAATGTGCTATGTACATTACCATCTTCTGAATTGTACTGGAGTGTAGAATGGGAGCAGGCTCTCTGATTCTTTTGAGGATAGGGAATGGAGTCCATATTTCTAAGGGTGCATCTAATGTGATGAGTTCAGTATCTAATAGGGCTTTGTAAATAGCCAGTAGTGATTTTTCCCAAGGCGAATACTGTGTGAACCTTGCCACCCCTTTGACCTGAACTGTATGGGAGTTAATTGGGCCTTATGGGAAGCTCATTGCCACAATTGCCATTGATAGCCTTTTTCTGCAAGTCCTATATGTAGGCTAAAGGGGGTCCCTGGTATTATTGGGCCCATAGCCTGATATTCTAAAATGTTGTGTTAGATATTCTAAAACATAAACAAAGCGCCTCTTCATGAGTAACTGCCCATTCCCAGGTAGCACACTTCTTCAACAGATCGTATAAAGGTCAAGAAATTATACTAAACCCTAGAATATGGGCTCACGAGAATCCTAAAGTTCCTAGGACTTATCATAGAATGGTTTGGGTTGGAAGGGACCTTAAAGATCATCTAGTTCCAACCCCCCTGCCTTGGGCAGGGACACCTTCCACTAGACCAGGTTGCTAAAAGCCCCATCCAACCTGGCCTTGAACACTTCCAGGGATGGGGCATCCACAACTTCTCTGGGCAACCTGTTCCAGTGTCTCACCACCCTCACAGTAAAGAATTTCTTCCTTACATCTAATCTAAATCTACCCTCTTTCAGTTTAAAATGGTTACCCCTTGTCCTATCGCTACACTCCCTGATAAAGAGTCCCTCCCCATCTTTCCTGTAGACCCTCTTCAAGTACTGGAAGGCTGCTATAAGGTCTCCCTGGAGCCTTCTCTTCTCCAGGCTAAACAACCTCAACTCTTTCAGCCTATCTGTCAGAGACCAAAGGAGTTAATGTCTCAAACATTGTGGTGGGGCAAGTTCTGCTTAATGGTGCACTCTGCATAACAACCAAGCCTGCACAGCAACAAAACACGGAGGGGGTGCTGGAGGGTACGCAGTTCTGTGTTCTGATACGCTGAGCGGGGCAGCTCACCATGTATGGCCAAAGATCAAAGAATGGTCGTACTTGCAGGGAGGGAGAAGTTACTCCCCAAACGACCCCCAAGCCCACCAACCCATTTCCCGAATGTTCTAGAAGCACAAACCACGCATGTCACCTAATTAGCCTAATGAGTTCAAGTGCCCACCTGAAGGAGGGGCAAGGAGATGATAAAAGGACACAAACTGAAGCCCCACGTGCACGCACCCACCGGAACTGGACCCCTCGGCTGACTGGACCAACGCTGGACCTAGGACCGGTGAAATCTTTCTCTTTTCTCTCTCTCTCTCTTTTTTTTCCGTAATCCCTACACCTTATCCCTTTAGACATAAACCATTGACCAAGTCTGGGAGTAGGAGTGGATCTAGCTGCCCCTAGGCTCCTCTCTGAGAGGGAGTCTGGAAAGCAAGGGGGTCCACTCTGAACCTCGTGACTCAACAGGAGGACTCTCCTTATATTGTCTTCCCTGAACTGATCCCCAAATAAGCAAGGCCTGTAGTATATGTTTGGTGATGTATGCTTAGCACATTACACAGTTCACTGACGTAGTTTCATGCCAATTCTTGTGAGCATACCAATTTTTGTGGTGAGCATGCCAATTCTTGTTGTGAGCGAATAAAAGTTGAGTTTTGCGAGTTAAAGGATCCCTGGTGTCGTTTCACCTTAATCCTGACCTGGGAATCAGCAAACCTGAGTCATCGTCCTGAGAAATTGGGACATGACACTATTCTCATAGGGGAGGTGCTCCGGCCCCCTGATCATCTTCGTGGCCCTTCTCTGGACCCGCTCGAGCAAGTCCATGTCTTTCTTATGCTGGGAGCTCCAGAGCTGAACACAGTACTCCAGGTGAGGGTCTCACGAGAGCGGAGTAGAGGGGCAGAATCACCTCCCTCGACCTGCTAGCCACACTTCTTCTGATGTAGCGAGCACATTGCTGGCTCATATTTTGATGCGAGCACACATTTGAGTGCACATTCGATGTGAGCGTACATTGCTGGCTCATATTCAGTTTTTCATCCACTAATACCCCCAAGTCCTTCTCCGCAGGGCTGCTCTCAATCCACTCATCGCCCAGCCTGTATTTGTGTTTGGGATTGCCCCGACCCAGGTGCAGGACCTTGCACTTGGCCTTGTTGAACTTCATGAGGTTTGCACAGGCCCACCTCTCAAGCCTGTCAAGGTCCCTCTGGATGGCATCCCTTCCCTCCAGCGTGTCAACCGCACCACTCAGCTTGGTGTCGTCAGCAAACTTGCTGAGGGTACACTCAGTCCCACTGTCCATGTCGCTGACAAAGATGTTAAACAGTGCCGGTCCCAATACCGACCCCTGAGGAACACCACTCATCACTGGTCTCCTCTCGGACATCGAACTGTTGACCGCAACTCTTTGCGTGCGACCATCCAGCCAATTCTTTATCCACTGAGTGGTCCATCCATCAAATCCATGTCTCTCCAATTTAGAGACAGGGATGTCGTGTGGGACAGTGTCAAATGCTTTGCACAAGTCCAGGTAGATGACATCCGATGACTTATTGGAGCTCCTTCTTATTGGAGGGTGAGCTCAACTCGGATATTTTCTGCAAGGTATCAGAGGGAAAACACCACCTGCCACTTTGCCAAGTTATGCCTAAAAATCAAACCATTTGGCTAGGTCCCTGTTGTTTACCCTCAGGGATAGTAATCCCCCTAGCTTCCAGATGGGCTAGGATGTGATCATGCATTCTCTGGACCTTATTGGAGGAATCCTTTCCAATTAAAATGACATCTATATATTGATATATTGTCACCCCTGGTTCCTGTGGGACTTGTTCTAATTCCCAAGCTGAAGCCTGATGTGACAATGTAGGGCTATGTTTGAATCCTTGGGGTAACTGGGTAAAAGTGTACCCTAAGTGAAAGCAAATCTCTCTTGATCCTCAGGTTGCAATGGAACCACGAAAAACATATCTTTTACATCCAGGGCCACCATCCAAGGATGGGCCATTTGCTCTATAGTGAAAACAAGAGCTGTGATAGATGGGACGGCAGCATGTAAGGGTCCAGTATTTTCATTCAGTGTATGATAATCTACCATCAAACACCAAGTGCCATTAGGTTTATGGACAGGCCACATGGGGAAGTTATATGGAGAATGAGTTTTCTGAATAATACCCTGTCATTCCAAATCCTGAATAAGTGTAGTTATGCTGTATTGGGTCTGGCTGAGATGGAGTTAATTCTCCCCATAGCAGCCCTTGTAGTGCTGTGCTCTGCATCAGTAGCTAGAAAGGTGTCGATAACACACCAGTGTTTTGGCTACTGCTGAGCAGTGCTGGCACAGCATCAAGGCTGTCTCTCCAACATTTTTGCCCCCCCTCAACAGCAGGCTGGGGCTGGGCAAGATCTTGGGAGGGGACATAGCCAGGACAGCTGACCTAAACTAACCAAACAGATATTCCATACCATATGACATCAGCTCAGATATAAAAGCTAAGTAAAGGAAGATGGAAGGGGGGGCATTTTTGTCTTCCAGAGCAACCACTACGCGTACTGTAGCCCTGCTTCCTAGGAAGCGGCTAGACATCGCCTGCTGATGGGAAGTAGAGAATAACATCATTTGTTTTTCTTTGCTTTTGCGCGCGACCTTTGCTTTCTCTTTATTAAACTGTCCTTATCTTGACCCACGAGCCTTTTGTTATATTTTCTCCCCCCTGTCCAGCTGAGGAGGGGGAGTGATAGAGCAGCTTTGGTGGGCACCTGGCACCCAGCCAGGGTCAACCCACCACAGTCCTTTTTTGGCACCCAACGTGGGGCAAGACAACGGCAGTTTTGCATTAAGCGTGCCATAGCTAGTTATTAAGTGGCAAGCTCCTGTGCAGGTCACGGAGCTTGTTGGCTGCTTGCTTATCTCTATCTTGCTGAGTTTGGGAACATGGTAATGCAAACAATGGCTATGTGCTTTGCCCTGGCACTGATGGCTTTACTGTGCTGTGGGAGCTATCTTGTGGGGAGAATGAAGGAACTTGGGAACATGCTGATACAAATAATGTCTATGATGTGCTTTGTCCTGGCACTGATGGCTTTGCTGTGTTGTGGGAGCTATCTTGTGGAGGAGATGAGGGAACACATCTCCCTCTCCCTACCGGGCATTGATGTGAATGGTTTTATTATGCAGGCTCCCGAGGTCCTTGTTCACCCTTATGTGAGCTGTTCAATACTAGTAATTAATACTGGTGGTATGTTATGGGTATTGTGGAATCTGGTCTCATCCTGGTATAAGAGAAGACAAGTTTCGGGTGAGGCAATACTGAAATGTGCCCTCAAGCGACCGGTCCCTGGGTGGCAGGGTATATGGAAGGATTTGGGCAGATTCCTAGGATGGTCATCACCTCCCATAATCTGGGACTTTACACCTGAACAGGCAAGCAACCCTGGCAAACTGACGCGCCACCTGATAGAAGGGTGCCTTGCCTACCCCGATGAAAACCAGCAGCTTCTCGCACTGTACTGGGGCCTGGCCTATGCCTACCGAGCCATAGTTCAACATTCTCAGAGGACCACAGTTGAGGCAGGGACCCAGACTGCATTTGAGGACACCAAGCTCGAGATAGGGACCCAAACAACAACAACAACTACAGTAATTGCCCCAATAGTGAAAAAGAAACAGTGGACAAGGAGATCAACGGGTCCATATCATCGATTAGTAAGGGAAGAAGAAGAAGAGGAAAGGTTTAATCTAGAAGCTGGTCCTTTGACAAAGAAATTGGAGGAAGGAGTGAGAGAACTTAAACAGGAAGCGGAAACTACCCGGTCCCTGACGTCCTCAGAACTTCGGGACATGCGGAAAGACTACAGCCGCCAGCCAGGTGAGCGGATTGCTGCTTGGCTGCTCCGATGCTGGGATAACGGCACCGACAGTCAGCAACTGGAAGGCAAGGAAGCCCAACAGCTGGGATCCCTTGCTAGAAACTGGGGAATTGAAAGAGGAATTGGAAAAGAGGCAGCAATTTGCAGTCTCTGGAGACGGCTCCTCTCAAGTGTGAGGGCAAGATATCCATTCAAGGAAGACCTTGTGAATGCCTCAGGAAAGTGGACTACTGCAGATGAAGGCATCCAGTACCTGAGAGAGTTAGCAGTGCTGGAAGTCATCTACAGTGATCTAGATGATGAGGAGGTCTCCAAAGATCCAGAGGATGTCCTGTGCACATGTGCCATGTGGAGAAAGGTGATTCAAGGTGCCCCAGCGTCGTATTCTAACAGCTTGGCAGCAATGTATTGCCCAGATATGGAAACACCAACTGTGGAGAAAGTGTCGTCTTGGCTCCAGAACTTTGAAGAAAATCTCTGTGTCTCCTCATCCCTACAGGACAGTGCCTTGGCTGTTAGGGACGCTCCAAGAAATCAGTCTTCTCCTGCCCCGGTCAGAGGGAAAGGGAGCCCAAGGCGTATGCCACGTGGTACACTCTGGTTCTTCCTGCGTGACCAGGGGGAGGACATGAGGAAGTGGGATGGTGAACCCACCTTTAAGCTGGAAGCCCGTGTACGTGAACTGAGAGGGAAGACAGCTGTTAAGAAGGGGTCACCCAAGAAGAAGGCTGTCAGCGTAGTTGCTGTAGAGGCCCGAGAAAGCAATCAGCGATCCTCCAGGCATAGAAGACCTGAAACCACCTCCCTTGATTCTGGTGAGGGGACTTCTGGTCTGGCACCACAAGGGTCAGACAGTGAATACTCTGATGAGGAACAGCAATAGAGGGTCCCTGCCTTTGGCCAGGAGAAGGAAAGGGATGACCGGATATACTGGGCTGTGTGGATTCGATGGCCTGGCACATCGGACCCACAGAAGTATAGGGCTTTGGTAGACACTGGTGCACAGTGTATGCTGGTGCCATCAGGGTACAGGGGCACAGAACCCATCTGGATCTCTGGAGTGACAGGGGGATGCCAAGAATTGTCTGTGCTGGAGGCTGAGGTGAGCTTAACAGGGGACAAGTGGGAAAAAAAGCACCCCATTGTGACTGGCCCAGAGGCCCCCTGTATCCTTGGCATAGACTACCTCAAGAGAGGGTACTTCAAGGACCCAAAGGGGTACCGATGGGCTTTTGGTATAGCCACTGTAAACACAGAGAAGATCAAACAGCTATCTACCCTGCCTGGCCTCTCGGAAGATCCCTTCATTGTGGGATTGCTGCAAGTTGAAGAACAGCAGGTGCCAATCCCTACCAGGACGGTGCACCGGCGGCAATACCGCACCAACCGAGACTCCCTGGCTCCCATCCGTGAGCTGATTCATCAACTGGAGAGCCAAGGAGTTATCGGCAAGACTCATTCACCTTTTAATAGTCCTATATGACCAGTGCAAAAGTCTGATGGAGGGTGGAGGTTAACAGTAGATTATTGCGTCCTGAACGAAGTGACACCACCACTGAGTGCTGCTGTACCAGACATGCTAGAGCTCCAATATGAACTGGCATCAAAAGCAGCCACGTGGTATGCTACAATTGATATTGCCAATGCGTTGTTCTCCATTCCTTTGGCAGCAGAGTGCAGGCCACAGTTTGCTTTCACGTGGAGAGGTGTCCAATACACCTGGAATCAACTGCCCCAGGGGTGGAAGCACAGCCCTACCATTTGTCACGGACTAATCCAAGCTGCACTGGAACAAGGCAATGCCCCTGAACATTTACAATACATAGATGACATCATCGTGTGGGGCAACGAGGCAGAAGAAGTGTTTGAGAAGGGAAAAAGAATAATTCAGATTCTTCTGAAAGCTGGTTTCGCCATAAAGAAAAGCAAGGTCAAGGGACCTGCACAGGAGATTCAGTTCTTGGGAATAAAATGGCAGGATGGACGCCGTCATGTGCCTATGGATGTGGTTAACGAGATAGCAACTATGTCTCCACCAGCTAACAAGAAGGAAACACAAGCTTTCCTAGGCCTCGTGGGGTTCTGGAGAATGCATATTCCAGGTTATAGTCAGCTTGTGAGCCATCTCTATCGAGTAACCCAGAAAAAGAACTATTTTGAATGGGGCCCTGAGCAACAACAAGCCTTTGAGCATATCAGACAGGAAATAGCTCGTGCAGTAGCTCTTGGGCCTGTCCGGACAGGACCAGATGTACAAAATGTACTCTACACTGCAGCTGGGGAGCACGGTCTCACCTGGAGCCTCTGGCAGAAAACACCAGGAGAAACCCGAGGTCGACCATTAGGGTTTTGGAGCCGGGGGTACCGAGGATCAGAAGCCCACTACACCCCGACTGAAAAAGAGATACTAGCAGCATATGAGGGGGTTCGAGCCGCTTCAGAAGTCGTTGGTACAGAAGCATATCTCCTCTTGGCACCACGATTGCCCATACTACACTGGATGTTCAAAGGAAACATCCCCTCTACACATCATGCAACCAGCGCTACATGGAGAAAGTGGATAGCATTGATCACGCAACAAGCTCGACTGGGGAAATCCAACCACCCGGGAATTCTGGAAGAGATCATGGACTGGCCAGAAGGCAGAGATTTTGGAGCATCGCCTGAGGAGGTGGCTCGTGCCCAAGAGGCACCACCATATAGTGAGTTATCAGAAGACGAAAGGCGTTATGCTTTGTTTACTGATGGATCCTGTCGTGTGGTAGGGAACCATCGGAAGTGGAAAGCTGCTGTGTGGAGTCCCACACGACAAGTCATTGAGGCCACTGAAGGAGAAGGCGAGTCAAGTCAGTTTGCAGAAGTGAAAGCCATCCAACTAGCCCTAGATATTGCTGAACGAGAAAAGTGGCTGGTACTCTATCTCTATACCGACTCCTGGATGGTGGCTAATGCCCTATGGGGGTGGCTACAGCAGTGGAAGAAGACCAACTGGCAATGCAGGGGTAAACCCATCTGGGCAGCTGCATTGTGGCAGGACATTGCTGCCCGTGTAGAACACATGACTCTAAAGGTATGTCATGTAGATGCTCACATGCCCAAAAGCCGTGCCACTGGAGAACATCGAAATAATGAACAGGTAGACAAGGCTGCCAAAATAGAAGTAGCTCAGGTGGACCTGGACTGGGAGCGTAAGGGTGAGCTATTTATAGCTCGATGGGCCCATGAGACATCAGGACATCTAGGGAGAGATGCAACATATAGATGGGCTCGTGATCGAGGGGTGGACCTGACCATGGAGGCCATCACACAGGTCACTCATGAATGTGAAACATGTGCTGCAATCAAGTGAGCCACCAGAGTAAAGTCTCCCTGGAACAGAGGGCGGTGGCTGGGTTTTCGATATGGCGAGGCCTGGCAAATTGACTACATCGGACCACTGCCACGAACACGCCAAGGCAAGCGCTACATACTCACGATGGTGGAAGCAACTACTGGTTGGCTAGAAACATATCCTGTAGACCATGCCACTGCCCGAAACACCATCTTAGGCCTTGAAAGGCAAATTTTATGGCGACACGGTACCCCAGAAAGAATTGAATCAGACAATGGGACTCATTTCCGAAATAACCTCATAAGCTCCTGGGCAAAGAAACACGGCATTGAGTGGGTGTACCACATCCCCTATCACCCGCAAGCATCTGGAAAAATTGAGAGATAAAATGGACTGTTAAAGACTAAGTTGAGAGCGCTGGGCAATGGGGCATGGAAGCATTGGGATACACATTTAGCAGAAGCCACTTGGCTAGTTAACACCAGAGGATCTGCTAACCGTCCTGGTCCTGCCCAAACAAAACCCCTACATACTGTGGGAGGAGATAAGGTCCCCGTAGTGCACATGGGGAAGTGGCTGGGGAAGGCAGTGTGGATTTCTCCTCCCATGGGAAAAGGCAAACCCATTCGTGGGATTGTCTTTGCTCAGGGACCTGGGTGTACTTGGTGGGTAATGCGGAAGGATGGGGAGACCCAGTGTGTGCCTCAAGGACATTTAACCTTGGGGGAAAAATAATGTGTGATGTGAGTTGTATGTTGTAGGAAGCAATGTAGCAGGAATGACCTGAACCGCAGAGGAGTGAACTTCACAAGGAACCAGACAAGTGCATCAGTGACCCAAACCAAGCCGGTGTGGTGCCCAACGATTGAACATACTGCTTCTCCTGTCCTGACCACTCATCTTGACAGATGGGGCCCAAGTCATAACCTGTGTGTGAACATCTGGAGGAGTGGAAGAAGCCCATGGAATATCTATCTGTTAAAGGACAGGGGATAGTAATTAATAAGAATGTATAAATCTGTATGTTGGGTGTAAAAGTGGTTTAAGTATGTAGTTTCAGTTGTAAGTGTTGGTAAGAAGGGATTTCAGTAATGAGAATTAAATACAATGGTGTGGTTAGAAGATATGTGTATTAAATTATATGGGACCTGAGCATGATGCAAATGGTATGGAATAAGGTGTTTTAGGGTGGTTTCGAGGATTCCCGAGAAGGCGAACACACACACACTGACTATAAGGGAAAAAAGCAAGCATTTATTAACTACAGATGTGCGTTATGCTAAGGGTATCTTGTAAAGCAAATTAACATACCGACCTGAGGACTGTGAGGAAGATGGACCATCCATACATTCTTGTGCCATCTTGCGCCGCGAGCTCAGCCCAGCAATCGGTAGGTGCCAGCTTTACGTGGGCATCCCCACGGAGACAACGGTGGCCTTGCCATACACCAGCCCCATGCTCTTCGGAAAAATCCCAGTATTTATACATTTGCAGAGGAATGGGTTTCGGCACACGCGGCCAGCGGGTGCCAAAACACGCCTCGGTTGCAACATAGGGAGCCTATGACGCATGCGCTCGCTGGCCAGGCGCGCTGCACGAGCCATAGCCATCCTGTCTATTGGTTCATGGGCTTTGTACATGCGGCATATTGTCATAATCCAGCAGTCACGTGTCGACCATGCTCACAGCTGTGCTGTGCAACAGCCTGCTGCCTGTCCTCCCCCAGTATTGCTCAGCTCTCTTATCTCCGTGGTCAGCATTCCAAGCAACGGGCAACAAACCATCCGTTTTCTGTGCTGACTGCATTTTTCTCAGCTATCTACTTCTCCCCCAGTGTTCATCCACGGACCAAAATTCCATCTTTTAACCCCTCCGCATACATGAGGCTTCAGGGCTAATATGATATTGTCATACATGAGTCAAGGCACTTTGAGTAGTTTAGGTGCAGCTTGTAATAAAAAGGCAGTAGACCCCCTTGGTTGGTATTTTATCTATAGAGTTTGCAAAGTTTTGAATCTGAGGGTTTGGAATTTTAATATATCCATGCATAATATATTTGAGTGCCCTATCACCACTATGGGTCTGTGGTGGTGCATTTCTTTCCCCTCTCCAGGCTGATTTACGAACTCGGGAAGTCTTGCTAGGCCTTAGCATAAGTGTAATGAGTCGGGCAGTTAAGCGACCCTTGACTGTGCCAGGAACTCTTACACAGCTAAGACAGGGAGTTATGCTGTGCATCTCAAGGACTCCTGCTGCCCAACAAAGGCGGGAGGACAGGAGTAGAGATAGCCAGTTCTCATAAGAACCTGCAGCCAGTTCTTTCTCATAACAACCTTGAGACATTACAGTCCTCCCCTGACAATCTTGGAGCATCCCGTATCTATGTTTTAAGTTATTCTCAGCCAGCCTCGGAGCTTTCCTTATCTGCATGTGAAATGGTACCAGCGCAGCTGGGATTCCAGCAATTTGTTGATGACAAAAGTCAATCATCTCCCGAACCTATAAACAGTGGTACTAAGTGAGGCCCTTTGAGCTCTCCTGGACCGCAGTGGGCTGTGACCAGCATCTCCTTCTGAGTGGGACGCCTCTCAGAGCTCGCAAACTTTCCTGTTTGTGAAAATCGGAGGTATGTTGCTGAAAGCCGACATGACCTGGGCTGATACTCTCCGCTCCTTGAGGCTTGACCCTTCGCCCATTGAGAAAGATGCTGAAGCATTCAAAGTGAACCTTTTCACTGACCTCGAGGGGAATTTTTAACAGGTATACCTCTTTTACTCTCTTATATGTATATCTCTTAGTGTCTTTATGCATGTGCATGTACTAACCTGAATAGTCTATAATAAGTATATTATAGCAAGTATATTATAAGTTATTACTTTCAAATTTATACTTAAATTACTGTCATAAACTTTATTCAGCTGTGAATGAATTTTAGGCTGCTATTATACTCATAATCCCTTTAGATATAAACTGTTGACCAAGTCTGGGACTAGGAGTCAATCCAGCCACACCTAGACTCCGACAGGAGTTTAGAAAGCGAGGGGGTCTTCTCTGAACCTCGTGACTCAATGAGAGGGTCTCCCCTACTTTTCCATGTTCCCGATCTTTGCACAAATCACAAGAAATTAATTCTAACTCAGTTTTTCTTTGTAATATTCCTCTTTTTAACTTATTACATTTTCAGTCTCTATATACATAGGTTTAGTCTGATTCTAATTTAATTTTCCTGAGTGCATTTCATCCATGTACTAATAGAGTGAACCTTGCCATTGAATTCTGTGAAGTTGCACTTTTATATAAATTTCTATTCATTTTCCTATTGCTAATACAATTGGAGGTGATTCTTTAAATCATCTGAACCCCTCATTTCTCCCCCCCCCTCTCTTTAAATCCCCCCGTGACAGGGTCTTAACATTATTCCATTTGGTAGGGTTAACTTTATCCTAGCTACTGGGAGCCATTGTCTTTTTCTGGCAATCCCTGTTACATAAACCCTTTCTTGAGTTTTCTGGATTAAGCCAGGGGTGTCCCTAGCTTTAATCATCAATATTGAGGCTCCTGTGTCCATGAGAAGAGGGACAGAATATTTATCATTCACCACCAATGGTATGGTGAGTGAGGGCTTTTACTAATATTCCAAAAATTTCGTTCACTTGAGATAGGTCATCAGAACTTTGGAACTCCCTGAGCCGGAGGTTGGGAGTTCCTCCATTAATTTCCTGATGGTGGGGCCAGAGCAGCAGATGAAATAGTTTCTCCTAGCACCTTCCCAACATCTCTGCGAGAGCTTCTCTGCGCGAGAGCTTCTCTGCATGAGATCTCCTGAACAGACCAGACCCTCGCCAGGGATGCCTGGCTGATTCCAGACTCTGTGACGTGGATCATCTACAAAGAGAGACTTTTCTGTTGTCAATTAGCCTCACTCCTGGGAGCAGTTTGGTGAGTGTCGTACCGGTAACACCTCAAATAATATATATAGGCATGCATATAGGTAAATGATCATAAGTATATACTTGCTTTACTGGTAGTAATTTTGTAGCAACTTGTAATATACACTTGCTTTACTAGTAGTAATTTGTAATAAAGAAATTAATGGAAACAAAGCCTCTGTGTCCTTGTGTATTATGGAATCCTATGAACCCATGGTCACAGTCTTTACACACCTGCAGGTCAGGTAGCCCTCATAGGTTGTGACCATGACAACCAGGAAAGGTTAACTAATATAAACTACAGTTGTGGTCTTCCATTTAGTATAACCATTTTGGTACCTATCCTTTCCTTTCATTCATCCTCAAGGTCAGAGCTTTAAGAACTATTCAACATTGATATTATTTATTGGAAACCTGCTTTTTTGTTTAAGAAAACCTTTATTTATTACTGAGAATATTCAGTGTATGATGGAGTTAATAAATATTCTCAAATCAGAGTGGGATAGAAAACAAAAACTCAAATTTGGTATCACTTGACCTGTGTCTTTGAAGATGTCCTGGTTTTGGCTGGGATAGAGTTAATTTTCTTTCTAGTAGCTGGTATAGTGTTATGTTTTGGATTCAGTATGAGAAGAATGTTGATAACACACTGATGTTTTCAGCTGTTGCTAAGTAGTGTTTAGAATAAGTCAAGGAATTTTCAGCTTCTCATGCCCAGCCAGCAAGAAGGCTGGAGGGGCACAAGAAGTTGGGAGGGGACACAGCCAGGACAGCTGACCCAAAGTGGCCAAAGGGGTATTCCATACCATGTGACATCATGCCTAGTATATAAACTGGTGGGAGTTGGCCTGGGGGGTTCGCTACTCGGGAACTAACTGGGCATCGGTCAGGGAGTGGTGAGCAATTGCATTGTGCATCACTTGTTTTGTATATTCCAATCCTTTTATTATTATTGTCAATTTATTAGTGTTATCACTATAATTATTAGTTTCTTCTTTTCTGTCCTATTAAACCGTTCTTATCTCAACCAACGAGTTTTACCTTTTTCCTTCTGATTCTCTCCCCCATCCCACTGGGTGGTGGTGGGGGAAGTGAGTGAGTGGCTGCATGGTGCTTAGTTGCTGGCTGGGGTTAAACCACAACAGAAGAGCAGATTTATAAGCAACCATTACAGACAGATATACAAAGTTTAGATGGCACTATCTAATTCAACTGCTGTAGCTATATGCTAGGTCAACTGCCTACCAAATGCTTAACCTTGATCATTTTTACTTTCAAAGTACAGCATCTAAGCCTAGACTTTTTTGTGAAACCAGAGTAATTCTTATGCCATAAAAGCCTTAGTATCCAGGACACTTAGTATTTGAAAACCATGTTAGTGATCTCATTTTAAAGTCTTTAAAATAATAAGTATTTTGAAGACGACTTTCCTGCCTTCTTATGCTTTTTCCATTATAATCTCAGTGGAGTCTTTAGATTTTCAAAGCTGAGCAGGCTTAGAAACTTTCAATGGCAATATATTCCACATAATTTCAATCTATCATCTCCCACATCTTACAGTACGACCATAAAATGTTAAGTGAGTGTCCTGGTTTCAGCTGGGATAGAGTTAATTGTCTTCCTAGTAGCTGGTACAGTGCTATGTTTTGAGTTCAGTATGAGAAGAATGTTGATAACACTGATGTTTTCAGTTGTTGCTAAGTAATGTTTAGTCTAAAGTCAAGGACTTTTCAGCTTCTCAAGCCCAGCCAGCGAGAAAGCTGGAGGGGCACAAGAAGTTGGCACAGGACACAGCCAGGACAGCTGACCCAAAGTGGCCAACGGGGTATTCCATACCATGGGACGTCACATAAACTGGGGGGAGTGGGGGTGGGGGTTATCGCCGCTCGGGGACTAACGGGGTGTCGATCGGCGGGTGGTGAGCAATTGCACTGCGCATCATTTGTACATTCCAATCCTTTTATCATTACTGTCGTCATTTTATTAGTGTTATCATTATCATTATTAGTTTCTTCTTTTCTGTTCTATTAAACCGTTCTTATCTCAACCCACGAATTTTACTTCTTTTCCTGATTTTCTCCCCCATCCCACTGGGTGGGGGGGGGGAGCGGGTGAGCGGCTGCATGGTGCTTAGTTGCTGGCTGGGGTTAAACCACGACAGTGAGGCCTCAAATAGTCTTGGACTTGAATGAGGTTTCATGTGAGCGAATCATAAAACACACAAGCAGCACTTTCTGTAAAGACAAGGGATTCTTTGCCAAGGAGAGCTACCCAAATTATTTCCTTCAATTCCATGTGCTTCTCTTTATAGTAAAGGAAGACTAGACAATTGCTATAATCAGCAACACATTTAAGTAATTCTAGACTAGAAGACTACATAAAATAATTTGACAGGAAAAAATTATGAGAAAGATTTCATTTTAAGGTTTAATTAAAAAATAAGATGCTTTTCAAACAAACAAAAAAAGATACCAGCAATTTACTTTCCGTATTTGAAATGCTTTTCCTTCTTCCCCCATATAATAAACAATACACTGGAGGCTTAAAACTAAAACTTATTTCCTTACAAAAAATGTTTTACACTATTTTATATAGGGCTACATTTTAAAAATGTTTATTGAGGTTAATCTGGTAGAATATATGATGTAGAGCTCAGGTTGTACGACTGCATATGAAAGTTCCTATTTTCCTATTTTCATGTTGTTGTCCCAAAAACCTGGGTCTGTTACCCAGTGTGTCACCCAATTTACACACAGAGTTGAGGTATGTTCTTTTATTATGTAAATGTGCAGATACAGGTGCATGGCACAAACCAGCACACCGTCGGTACAAACCTACAGTTATTTATACACAAAATTTAGTCAGCTAATACATATTCATTGTTATTCTATTAAATGATTGGTTACAATTCTTCACCTATCATATAAATAACTACGCATGCCTGCTATGTTTTTTGAGACCTTTACTTCCTTAACCTTTTGGGTTGGTGGGTTTCTTGAGTGGGTGGTCCTTGAGTCAGTGGTCGTGATCTCCCCTTGCTGGAATTACCTTTCCTCTAGTTTCACTTAAATTTGGCAACACTAAGCAGTCCTTCACGGACCTTTAACAAAGCAGACTATCATTCAATTTGGGGTTTTCTTAGACAGCAATATCCTGGTTTACAATGCCAAAGTATTGTTAGGATAAAATGAACAAAGTTAATCTTTATCGATAACAATTCCCCCCTTTGAGACTTATTGAAATTCTAATTTTCGACAAGTCTCATCTCCATTTTGCACCATCAATACATATGATCAAGATAGTTGTCTAATAATAAGGGTTTTTAAACATCCAAACGTGATACAGACAATAATCATCATCATAAAAAAAAAAATCAAGTTTTGCAATAGGCTTTTTAACCATCCTGTCAGTGAGATTCCTAAGCCATGTAAAATTTTATTAAGCCATCCAGTTTCCATTCCTTCTCTCAAGTCACAACTCGATTTAGCTACTTGTTGAATAACATCAAGTTGTTTTTCTAAATTCTCAGTCACATTCGGGATATGGATACAACATTTGCCATCCTTTAGTTTTAAATATCCACAGACACCATGTTCATGGAAAAGCAACAGATTTAAAGCTAGACGATTTGGGAGTGTCATTCTTGAGGTAGTTTGTAATTATACATTTAAATCATGTAGGCCAATTTTCGTAGCGTTTGCTAATACCTCAATTTGTCCAGTCAAATTGTGTAACCATACACGATTTCTAAAAGAAGTTATCTAAGGGCTAAATATAGATTCTAATATCCACCCTACTGTTGTTCCGGTTGATGGATGTTGCCATGGATCTACATTAGATCTTTTAATTTTTCCCCATAATTTGGAGGTTAGGGGTTGTTTTCTCCACAAAGGGCACAAAGTTAGCATTCCCAACATCACCTGTTTTCTGGGTCCTTTTAGAGCCAATTGTGTTGACCAAGATCAATTATCCAAAGATATTCCCTCTGGAATACCAAATCTTGGAATAATTTCTTTTAGCATTACCTTAACCACTTCTCTAGCTTTATTGGTGCGACAGGGGAAAGCTTCAGGCCAACCAGGAAAGGTATCTACCAAAACTAGTAGATATTTATATTGATTACACCTAGGCAACTCTGAGAAATCCATTTGCCAGTAGTCTCCAGATGTTATTCCTTGTTTTATATTTCCTCCTGGTCTCTTCTTTTCAATTTTTGGATTATTCGCACAACATGCTGGACATTTCTTTACCACTATATCTGCAAGGCTTTGCATTTTTGGTCCTATGACATATTTTTTTGCAACAAGAACCAATGCATCAGAGCCTATATGTGTTTCCTGGTGTAATTTCTTCAATACAAATTCCATTGTCCTTTCAGGAATTAGGAGTTGTTTTAAAGGTGTCATCCACCATCCTTGTTCAATTTGGGTACAGTCTAGTTGTTCAGCCAGTTGATCTTCTTTTTCTGTGTACTGTGGAGGAGTTAAATCTAGGCATCGGTCTGGAATTAGAACTCCTTCTATCTTTGGTTTTTTTTAAAGCTGCCTCTTTGGCAGCTGCATCTGCTCTCCGATTTCCTCTGATTACTTCATTGTTTCCCTTCTGGTGCGCTTTACAATGAATTATTGCATCTTTTTCTGGCTTTAAAACAACTTGTAACAATTTTACAATTTCAGCACCATATTTAACAGGAGTTCCTTGTGAGTTTAGATAGCCCCTTTCCTTCCAAATTGCCCCATGAGCACGGACAACTCCCAAGGCATATTTTGAGTTGGTATATATATTAACTTTCTTTCCAGTACTCATTTCTAAAGCTTGAATCAGAGCTATCAATTCAGCTTTCTGGGCTGAAATATTATAAGATAAAGACTCAGCTTCCAGAATATGGTCTTTAGTCACTATTGCATATCCAGCACATTGCTTTCCTTCAGACATAAAACTACTCCCATCTGTATATAATTCTAAATCAAGATCTGAAAGAGGACTATCTTGTAAATCCAGTCTGCTAGAATAAACTTGTTCAACTGTTGTCAAGCAATCATGCTGTAATTCATTTTGTTCCAAAATTGGCAGTAAAGTCGCAGGATTTAAAGTAGTAGATATTGAAAAGGTGACATCGTCCTGCTCCAGCAAGACAGCCTGTTATTTACCCACTCTGCTGGGAGAAATCCAATGATGTCCCTTATTTTCTAGGAGAGAGATCACAGCATGGGGTACAAATACAGTTATGTGCTGTCCCAAAGTCAGTTTCCTGGCCTCTTTAATCAAAATCACTGCTGCTGCAACAGCTCTCAGGCAAGCAGGCCTTCTGCGGTGGGTTGACCCTGGCTGGGTGCCAGGTGCCCACCAAAGCCACTCTATCGCTCCCCCTCCTCAGCTGGACAGGGGGGAGAAAATATAACAAAAGGCTCGTGGGTCAAGATAAGGACAGTTTAATAAAGTGAAAGCAAAGGTCGTGCCCGAAAGCAAAGAAAAACAAATGATGTTATTCTCTACTTCCCATCAGCAGGCAATGTCTAGCCACTTCCTGGGAAGCAGGGCTTCAGTACGCGTAGTGGTTGCTCCGGAAGACAAAAATGCCCCCCACTTCTGTCTTCCTTTACTTAGCTTTTATAGCTGAGCTGACATCATATGGTATGGAATATCTGTTTGGTTAGTTTAGGTCAGCTGTCCTGGCTATGTCCCCTCCCAAGATCTTGCCCAGCCCCAGCCTGTTGTTGAGGGGGGGCAAAAATGTTGGAGAGACAGCCTTGATGCTGTGCCAGCACTGCTCAGCAGTAGCCAAAACACTGGTGTGTTATCGACACCTTTCTAGCTACTGATGCAGAGCACAGCACTACAAGGGCTGCTATGGGGAGAATTAACTCCATCTCAGCCAGACCCAATACACCTTCCTTTACTGACCTCATCCAACTATTTAGAAGAATACCCCACGGGTCTCTTCGAACTTCCCAACATTTGGGTTAGGACTCCTAGGGCCACTTGCTGCCTCTCATGTACATATAGCTGAAAGGGTTTCTCCAAATTTGGAAGTCCTAATGCAGGAGTTTCCATTAGTTTTTTCTTGATTTCATCAAACCCTTTTTGGCATTCTGCAGTCCATTCCAACTGGTCTTCTGGCCCTTTAATAGCAGCATACACTGGTTTAGCAATCAGTCCAAAATTAGGGATCCACAGTTGACACCATTCGGCCATGCCCCAAAAAAATCCTCTTAATTGTTTCTTTGAGGTGGGTACTGCAATTCTACAAATTGCTTCTTTTCATTCTGCACTTAACTCCCTCTGTCCCTGCATTATGTCAAATCCCAAATATCGAACTCTGTCTTTTACTATTTGTGTCTTTTTCTTGGAGACACGATATCCTGCAAGTCCTAAGTAATTCAGTAAACTAATTGTAGCTTCAAGGCACTCGCTGTAATTATTTGAACCAATTAATAAATCATCAACATACTGTAACAAAGTTATATGTTCATTGTCACTTTGCCATTGTTCCAGTTCTTTTGCCAATACGTTACCAAATAACATGGGGCTGTTCTTAAATCCTTGTGGCAGTACAGTCCAACATAATTGGGCTTTCTGTCCGGTAGTCGGGTTTTCCCATTCGAAAGCAAAAATGAGTTGACTCTGTTCATCCACTGGGATGCAAAATAAAGCATCTTTCAAATCTAGAACTGTAAAATACACATTATTTTCAGGGATAGAAGCAAGCAACGTATAGGGGTTCAGTACCACAGGGTGGAGATCGACTGTCAGAATGTTAATTTCTCGCAAGTCTTGCACTAATCTATATTCTTGAGAATTAGGGTTTCTTACCAGTAAGATGGGGGTATTAAATTCTGATTGGCATTCTTGTAACAATCCATATTCTAAGAAGGCGTTAATAAGTGGTTCCAGTTTTCTCCTCACCTCCAATTTTATAGGGTATTGGTTTTTTTCTTACCAGTTGAGCTCCAGGTTTCAATTCAATTTTAATTGGAGTTTTATTCTTTGCTCGTCCTGGTTTTCCCAATGCCCATACCAATAGTATTACTGCATTCAATATTTCTTCAGGAATATCTGCATCTTCATCGTTCTCACATTGACTCAGCAAACATATCTGTGCCTTCCAACCATGTTCTGGGGGAATACGTAAGTGTACAGAATTTTCAGAGAAAGTTATTTGCGCATTCAATTTACATAATAAATCTCTCCCCAACAGTGGCAGGGGACACTCCGGCATATAGAGAAAGGAATGAGTTACCGTAGTATTTCCAATTGTGCACTCCATTAGTTGCAAAAATGATTTTAGAGTCCTTTTCCTGGTGGCACCAATTACACTAGTTTTGATTTTACTTAATGGTCCCTTACAGTCTGTAAGTACAGAATGTGTTGCCCCACTATCTATTAAAAAATCTATTGTTTCATTCCCCAGCTTTACTGGAACCAGAGGATCGGCTGGGGAAACTTTAATAGATTCCTCCGGTCCCCTTCAGTCCAACCCAATCTCAGTCATGGCCCCAATGGCTTCCCCTGTCCCTCTTTCCTGGCTATTTGAAAGGCATGGACATTCCTTTCTCCAATGGCCCTCTTGCTTACAATATGCACACTGACTAGGTCCTAAAGGGGTATCACACCGATTCCCCCTCAAATTTCCACGGCCTCCTCCTCGGCCCCTAAATCCGCTTGGTGAATTTCCTCTTCCTCTACCTCTACCTCTCCCTTGTCCTTCTGCCAAAGCGGCTAACAAGGAAGCCTGTAGCTTTGGTTTTGTTTTTTTCTTTTTCTTTTTCTTCCACTTCCTCCTGATTATTATAAACTTTATATGTAATTGCCATCAATTGTGAAATTGTCATTCCATCTGCACTATCCACTTTTTGCAATTTCTTCCTAATGTCTGATGCTGACTGACCAATAAACAACATATTAAAAAATTTCATATTACTAGCATCATCCAGATCCAAATTTGTCCATTTTTGAGCTACTTCACATATTCTTTCATAAAAGAAAGATGGGGTCTCTTTGTCTCCTTGTCTTATTTCATATAGCTTAGATAAATTCTTGGGGTTTTCTGCCCCATTTTGGATTCCGTATAAAATTAGTTTCTGGTATTCCTTTACTCTCGTTAATCCCTCATCTGTATTAGGGTCCCACCCTAGATCTTCCTTTGGGAGATATGTGTCAGCATTAGGTATTCCTCCATGCTGTTGGAATAGTCCTTCTCTAGCCTTTTCTAAGACTGTCCTCCGTTCCTCATGGTTAAATAAGTACTCTAAAAGAGCTTGTATATCTCCCCAATTAGGGTTATGAGTTATCATTACAGTCTTTACAGTGCTATACATCCCCTCTGAGTTATTCCGATAAGACTTGAATGCCTGTTTCCAATTTAATAAATCTGAGGTAGTAAATGGAACATGTACATACACAGGGCTTCCGTTCAGGCCCACTGCTTGTCTTAAAGGGGCTTGAACACTAGACTTCTGACCCCTCGTTCTCCCAGCTACCAGACTAGCAATATCTTCCTCCTCTGAGCTTTCAGATTCATTAGTTTTAGAAGGTGCAACCAGCAATGGAACATCTTCCTCACTTTCTTCCAAACCATTTTTCCTAATTTTACAACCTGTACAAGAGTCACTATTTTTCTTTTTAACCAGATATATTCCATTTTGATGTTTAGAATCCACCAAACCACACTTCTTTCTAATATCCCAGACATTCCTTAAGGTGAAAAACAAATCCACAAAATCCACATACGGAAGGTCATACTATTTTTCTGTCCTTTGACAAAAATAACATCAATTGCAGAATGGTATTATATTTTAAAGACCCATTTTCAGGCCACTTCTCACCATCTTCCAAACGATATTGTGGCCACCATTGATTACAATATCTTTTCAATTTATCTTTTGTCATGGGATCCCCACCAAATTTATTCCAATGTTTTAGGATGCATCCTAGAGGAGAACAAAGGGGTGTCTCCTGGGAAGCAGTAGTGCCCATTTCGGTACCGAAAAAGAATTTCCTAACCCAGCGTTTCATACACTAATCAAAACGAGGGACGTCTCCCTACATTTCCCAACATGTACACAAAACAAGGAATGTCTCCCTTTACCCAGAACAATGCGTACACTAACTAACCAAACGAGGAACGTCCTCCTTGGTACCAACGTGTAGAAACAAAATTATGCTAGCCCAAAATGAAACAAATGTTACCAAATGCTACCTGCTTCCCTGAAAGATCTTGCCCCCTACCCCCCTTTTCTCATATTAAAAAAAAAAAAAATCTCTTTTCAGTAGCGTTGCACCATTGTATCGCTTACTGCCTGACCGCAGGAGAGGAGCTGATGGAGTCCCGGATCAACAGGTCAGTGCACGCTAGAGGCCACTCAGGTCTCTTCTCCCCATCGGATGCGGCAAGATGAACCAGGCAAGGCTGTCAGCGCGGTCCCATCTGGGTCGTCAAAAACTGTTGTCCAAAAAACTTGGGTCCATTACCTGGTGTGCATTGCCCAAATTACACACAGAGTAGAGGTATTTTCTTTTATTACGTAAATGCGCAGATACAGGTGCATGGCACAAACCAGCACACCGTCAGTACAAACTGACAGTTATTTATACACAAAATTTAGTCAGTGTCCTGGTTTCACCTGGGATAGAGTTAATTGTCTTCCTAGTAGCTGGTATAGTGTTATGTTTTGGATTTAGTATGAGAAGAATGTTGATAACACACTGATGTTTTCAGCTGTTGCTAAGTAGTATTTAAGTTGCTAAGTAGTCAAGGAATTTTCAGCTTCTCATGCCCAGCCAGCAAGAAGGCTGGAGGGGCACAAGAAGTTGGGAGGGGACACAGCCAGGACAGCTGACCCAAAGTGGCCAAAGGGATATTCCATACCATGTGACATCATGCCTAGTATATAAACTGGGGGGAGTTGGCCGGGAGGGGTGGATCGCTGCTCAGGAACTAACTGGGCATACGTCGGGGAGTGGTGAGCAATTGCATTGTGCATCACTTGTTTTGTATATTCCCATTCTTTTATTATTCTTATTGTCATTTTATTATTGTTATTATTATCATTATTACTTTCTTCCTTTCTGTCCTATTAAACTGTTCTTATCTCAACCCATGAGTTTTACTTTTTTTTTTTTTCCAATTCTCTCCCCCATCCCACTGGGTGGGGGGGAAGTGAGTGAGCGGCTGCGTGGTGCTTAGTTGCTGGCTGGGGTTAAGCCATGACAATGGGGGAGGGTGGAAGAGGAGTTTGGGAAATGTATTATAATGTCTCTGAAAAGAAATATGAAAGGAGACCTATGAGGCAGTAGTATCCTTAGGAAATGGTTTGGGTGGCAAAATCACTTTATAATACATTAACCCCTACTGAAGGGAAAATTCAGAGCCCATGGCCAGCCTGAGAAGTTGAACAAAAGCAGAGGAAGAAGTAGTTACAGAAGCACTCTGACAGATATTCTGGGCTAGTGTATATGGTCTCTAATGTAGAACTGCACTGTTAGAAGGGAGGAGCAGACGATTTGCATTATGTAGCTCTTCTTGACCTTTCTCCCTGACAACCCTGACTTTGCTAGACAGGAAATTTACACCCTTGTGTAACTGCCTCTCCACCTAAATCCTGACTCCTTTGTGTTGTTCTTTGCTAGATGTCAATGTGCACATCACATGCAAAGTGTTTATGTAAGGGATGTTTTAGGAATGGACACTATACATTGACATTGAACATGATATGTCTAATGAGTTTGTAGATGAAGCAGTTTGTAATTTGGCTGAAACTTTATTTCATTCAAAACTCCCTACTGCTTCTTGACTCAAGGGTTGATGAGGCTAGCACTCAATGACTGTACTCTAGTATCTTATTTTAGAGTCTTACTATCTTTGAGGATTAATGCTTTCTGTTCTTTTAAAGCAATCTTGAAGATCTTCCTACTGCAACACTTAACTGTAGTGGATTTCATAGTTCCAAAGTATTTTATTTGAAATATATTATGTGCCCCTGCATACTTGTGTACTGGTATTGCATTTCATCTCAAAATAAATGTGCTCTATGCATATCTGAGAGACACAGTATGAGAGAACATCTCTGATAGGAACAACACAGTCAAACTGCTACACTTCAGTATAATCTACAAATATTTTACATCTGTAGATGCTTAGTAGCATTCAGTGCTGGGCAGATGTCTCTTGGCATCTGGAGGTGTCTTTTCTGTGGTAATGCAGCCATAATCTAATGCAAGAGTGCCTTAAGTATGCTAATATTCCTTGACAAGTTCCAGGGTCCTGTTAAGAGCTGGTGGCTATGCCCTCAGCTGCAGCATGAGCTATTCCATTTTTATTGTTGCTTTTTCTATCTTTCAACAGAGAAGGATTGATAGCATATGTCCATACATTCTGTATGGTATGTCTAAATATTTTGATGGTTTTAATATTTTGTACCAGCCATGGAAACTGGTTTGCTGCTAGGTGACTGTAAAAGTGAGATTTGGTAAATAATTATTAGAAGTCTTATACTAACACTATGATTGAAACAATAGACAAAAGTGTAGCCAAGCAATTAACTAGTAGAGGTAGTTACTCCTAAGTTTTGCAGTTCTTTGCTCTTATGACTGGATGTTCCTGTACACTAGATGAGAACAATGTTGAAACTGACCACATGCAATTGAAACTGCGTTAAGCTTCAAGATCAAAGAACAAGGACAAGAACAAAGACTTCAAGGACAGCCAACAGAATCTCAAATGGGTCGGTGGTCGTAAAAGCAGCCCTTCGACTCAAATGAATTCTTCATTGCACATGATCGGATGGAGGCAGTACTAAGATAATCAGTTACAATAATTTTTATGTATATGTATACTAATCTGATTAATATGTAATTGTTACTCCATATAACCTGTTTGTGCTGAAGCTGTGGCATGCACACTAGGTGGAACTATCCCCCGTGCATCCAGCGCTGCAATAAAGAATGCCTGCTTTCTAAAACTCCAAAATGAGTCTCAGAGAGTTTCTTTGACCAGCTTTTCAGTATCAGGATGAACCTGAAAAAGTTTGGCCTCTGCTGTTGGTGAGAGTTTGACATGGCTGAACATGAACTCCTACTTGCCCTTTGAAGAGGGCTGCTACTACTCTGCTGGCCCTTTCCTCCTTCTTGGGTTCCATCTGTGGATTGTCAATGGTACAGTGTTTATTTTGGCTTTTAGGTCTCTACATTTGCCAGCCTGCTGAAGGAAGGATGTAAGAACTTGCATTTTTTTGGATCAGCCTTAGAGAGACAGCTGAACTCTTTTGACTGGAGCATGTCCTCCTGGGCCAGATGCAAAGATATTCTTCCCCCTCCCACTGAAATCTGTATTCCAAGAACTCGGAGATCTTCTGAGACAGCCTCTTCCTGTCTCCTGTGGCTAAAGTTCCACTGTCTGCATAAGTGAACACAGTTTCATTGGCCTGATTCCACTGCAGACAGACTGTTAGTGATGGATTTGTTCTGAAGCACGGTCTCAGCTAATCCTAGCTGAAAAAATGACTTCTGTTTCAAAATATGACTTCTGTTTCAAAATAGGTTTCTGAATTTAAATATACACTGCAGGTACTGGTTTCTACCCTCCTGGAGCCAAGAGGGAGCTCAATAGGTACAATACTGGTTCACAAGACCCATCTTGTGTTTGTGTTCAGAGAAACATTCAGTACAATTTCTTAACAGATAGTAATGTTCAGTCATGTACTGCTTTTGACTACATGATGAAAGCATTATTGGGAACGAGCATGATGCTTTGGCCAAATAAAAAGCCAGTCAGGGGTTAGAGTCAGCTAAGGTAAAATGTAGATGTTTGCCCTGTAGCAAATCAGACAACTATATTTAAGGTGTCTAAACTGACATAAGAACTTAATTTTAGATATTCTTTTTTCTCAGCAGGAGAGACAAAAACCAAAAATACTCTGACACATGTGGACACCTGTGCAAGTTTTTTAAAAGAAATAAAAACAATAAACTATTTCTCTAGGCTGCACATTCTGATTCTAGCCATAAACAATTGAGTCTTTAGAAGAAATATGGAGAAAGGAGTTAAGTATCCTTATATTGCATACTGAAACTTGTTCTGTGTGCTTCTTTAGGAATAGCTTAGCTATCAAATTTTTATGGTCTGGTAGCTCAGGATCGAACCATTAACCACAGATTTTCTAGAGGAAGTGAGAGAGTGGAACCTTATGTCCCTCTGCCCCTTCTCGTATTTTCAATTTTTTTCCAAGTGGTGAGAGAGTTTTATTTGCAATTTCAACCCAAGAACAGTCCTCAGTGACATGGGTGAACACTACTGTATCGGGTTTGCATGGCAAGGTTTTGGTAGCGGGGAGGCTACAGGGGTGGCTTCCGTGAGAAGCTGCTAGAAGCTTCCCCCATGTCCGATAGAGCCAATGCCAGCCGGCTCCAAGATGGACCTGCTGCTGGCCAAGGCTGAGCCAATTGGTGGCGGTGGTAGTGCCTCTAGGATAACATATTTAAGAAGGGAAATAAAGTTGCTGTGCAACAGAAAACTGCAGCCAGAGAAAGGAGTGAGAACATGTAAGAGAAACAACCCTGCAGACACCAAGGTCAGTGAAGAAGGAGGGGGAGGAGGTTCTCCAGGCACCGGAGCACAGATTCCCCTGCAGCCTGTGCTGAAGACCATGGTGAGGCAGGCTGTCCCCCTGCAGCCCATGGAGGTCCACAGTGGAGCAGATATCCACCTGCAGCCAGTGGAGGACCCCACGCCAGAGCAGGTGGATGTGCCTTGAAGGAGGCTGTGACCACTTGGAGAGCCCACACTGGAGCAGGCTCCTGGCAGGACCTGTGGACCCATGGAAAGAGAGGAGCCCACACTGGAACAGGTTTTCTGGCAGGACTTGTGACCCTGCAGGGGACCCACACTGGAGCACTCTGTTCCTGAAGGACTGCATGCCATGGAAGGGACCCATGCTGGAGTAGTTCGGGAAGAACTGTAGCCCATGGGAAGGACCCACATTGGAGAAGTTTGTGGAGGACTGTGTCCCATGGGAGGGACCCCATGCTGGAGCAGGGGAAGAGTGTAAGGAGTCCTCCCCCTGAGGAGGAAGGAGTGGCAGAGACAATGTGTGACGAAGTGACCGCAACCCCCATTCCCCATCCCCCTGTGCCACTTGGGGGGAGGAGGTGGAGAAAACCGGGAGTGAAGCTCTGCCCAGGAAGAAAGGAGGGGTGGAGGGAAGGTGTTTTAAGGTATGGTTTTATTTCTCATTATCCTGCTCTGATTTGATTGGTGATAAATTAAGTTAATTTTCCCCAAGTCGAGTCTGTTTTGCCTGTGATGGTAATTGCTGAGTGATCTCTCCCTGTCCTTATCTCTACCTATGAGTCTTTTGTCGTATTTTCTCTCCCCTGTCCAGCTGAGGAGGGAGAGTGATAGAATGGCTTTGGTGGACACCTGGCATCCAGCCAGGGTCAACCCAACCACAACTACCATGATGGAGATCAGCATAGGTAAAGGTTTACAGAATTTAGTAGTGAGTATGGCTTTTAAATTAGTAGATGGACTTTTGAACTGATATATCCTATTATTTTTCACCCCAAATAAGACTGTGCTGCAAAACTGTAAAATGCTTAAAGGACTTAAGGGTTAATTAATTGATACAGGGTCTTATATCAGGCCAGAACACTGCTTAAAAAAGTATGTTTTGATTTAGGGCTAGATTTTGCTATTGAATCCCATGGTTTAGTGGAAATCGTATGTGAAAATCCAATTTCAAATTTGATTTTCTGTGGCCAACTTTTAGAAACAAACCTCAACTTCCTTTTAACTTTTTAAGAATAAACAAGACTAAAATACAATTTTCTTTCAGAAACACAAGACAGCAAGAGTTAAATTTTGTTCTCAGTTATTAGAGCATTGAGCTGTAACGACAGTGAAGTCACTCTGCATTTTTCACAGCTTAAAGAGTAAAAGCTGTACTTAGGAGCTTGGAAAATGGTTACTTTTTCCAAATTGCTCTCAGCGTTGGGGGGGATTTTTTTTGAGACAGTAGGGGAGGAGATGGGGGAAGAAAGGAATGGATTAATCTAGAACGGCCTGTAGAAAATATGTATTGACCAAACCTGTTCAGTCTTTATTTAAATAGTTTAAATAGATGGCAATTCTCTTTTTAGTCAACAACATGAAATTATCATCAACAGTAAAACATTCTTGTAAATGTCTGCCAAACTATCCATTTTGGCCAGTGTATTTTATGAATCTATTCCTTTTTCAGAATGCCTGATATAATTGCCCTCTCTGCTCTGGCATGTACTGAGCATGGGATTGCCCCTATGTATGCTGTCACCAACTTGGTTGAGCCAGGAAGGTTATTAACCCTTTACCATAAAATCCAAGGTGAAGGTCAGTGGCAGCCTGGTCAGAGTCTACCAAGTTAAATGATTAATAAATAAAGCTCTGAAAAACTTCATCTGGAGGAGGTGTCACTGATTTGATATGTAAGGTAATTCTGACACTTTTCTTAATTTGGCTGCTCAAATTATTTTTCTGAAAATGACATAGCAAGCTAGCCATGTGGTTCTGCTCCACATTAAATGCCTTTTGCTATTTTGTACTGGGGGTCATAATCTTTTCTGTCCCTGATTGGTTCTCCATATAATGCAGTGTTGTGGTTTAACCCCAGCTAGCAACTAAGCACCACTCAGCTGCTCACACACTCCCCGCCCCAGCAGAATGAGGGGAAGAGAATCAGAAGGGTAAAAGTGAGAAAACTCATGGGTTGAGATAAGAACAGTTTAATAATTTAAATAATATAATAAAATAATAATAAAATAATAAAATAATAAAAATATAATAATAATAATAATAATAATAATATTGTAATGAAAAGGAAAATAACAGAGAAAAATAAAACCCAAGAAAGACAAATGATGCAAATGTAAACAATTGCTTGCCACCAACCAACTGATGCCCAGCCAGTCCCCGAGCAGCAGCCCCCTGGCCAACCTTCCCCCTAGTTTTATTGCTGAGCATGATGTCATATGGTATGGAATATCCCTTTGGTCAGTTGGGGTTATCTGTTCCAGCTGTGTCCCCTCCCAACTTTTTGTGCACCCCCAGCCTACTCACTAGCAGGGCAGTATGAGGCGCAGAAAAGGCCTTGACTCTGTGTAAGCACTACTCAGCAGTAACTAAAACATCCCTGTGTTATCAACACTGTTTTCAGCACAAATCCAAAACATAGCCCCATACTGGCTACTATGAAGGAAATAATTAACTCTATCCCAGCCAAAACCAGCACATTCTCCACCCCTTATTCCATACCATTTACATCATGCTCAAGTCCCACACTATCCAATACATCCTCGTTAACCACCACCACCCTTCCCATCCTTTGATACAATACACAGATATTATTCCCTTAGTCTATGGATCACCCCTGTAAAATGTTTGCAAAACGTCCATAAATGTCCACAAAATGTCCACTGAGATCATTTAGTCCATGACTTTGGGCTCCATCTCTTATGGTGGTCACTCAGGACAGGAGAGGTGGTGTGTTGTGTGTAGTTATCAGGCACCAAAGCCAGCTCAGGTCAGGTCACTGCTGCACTTGTACTGCTTCTTGTAAGGCTTGTCCTCCACTGGTTTGGGTGGTTCCTGCTATAGTAATTCCTATAACATGCTACTCAAATTGTCGGTTAGAACAAATTAAAGGCATATCCATTACAATCTCCACCCCTGGTCCTTTTGGGCCATGTTATAGGGTTTAACATTGCAATGAACTCCTCCCCTTGCTCCTAGCCTGGCTAGCAACAAGGGGTTCCTGCTATAGTAATTCCCATAACATGCAACTCAAATCATGGATTATTTTCACCCAGGATTAAATCACCTTGAGGTACATACTGGACTTCCCCATCCTTCTGCATTATCCACCAAGTGCACCCAGGTCCTTGAGCAAAAACAATCCCACAAATAGGTTTACCCTTTCCTGAGGAAGGAATAACGCAGACCGGCTTTCCCAACAAGTTCCTTATGTGTACTATGGGGACCTTATCTCCTTCCACAGTGCACAGGGTTTTTGATTGGGCAGTGCTAGGTCGACTGTCAGATCCTCTAGTGTTAACTACCCAAGTGGATTCTGCTAAATGTGTATCCCAATGTTTGAATGTTCCAATACCCATTGCTCTCAGTGTAGTTTTTAACAGCCCATTGTATCACTCGATTTTCCCAGAGGCTGGTGCATGATAGGGGATGTGATATACCCACTCAATGCCATGATCCTTGGCCCAGATGTTTATAAGGTTCTTTCAGAAATGAGTCACACAGTCTGATTCAATTCTTTCTGGGGCACCGTGTCACCATAAAACTTGCTTTTCAAGGCCCAGGATAGTGTTCCAGGTGGTGGCATGGGTCACAGGGTATGTTTCCAACCATCCAGTAGTTGTTTCCACCATTGTAAGCACGTGGTGCTTGCCTTGGTGAGTTTGTGGGAGTGTGATATAGTCAATCTGCCAGGCTTCCCCATATTGATATTTCAGCCATCATCCTCCATACCAAAAAGGCTTTAGCCGCTTAGCTTGTTTGATCATGGCACACGTTTGACATTCACGGATAACCTGTGCAATGGCATCGTTAGTCAGGTCCACCCCTCGATCACGATCCCATTTTTATCTCGCATCCCTTCCTAAATGTCCTGATGTGTCATGGGCCCATTGAGCTATAAATAGCTCACCCTTATGTTGCCAGTCCAGGTCCACCTGAGCCACTTCAATTCTAGCAGCCTGGTCCACGTGCTCATTGTTTCAACGTACTTCAGTGGCACAACGCTTGGGTATGTGAGCATCTATGCTATGTACTTTTACAATCAGATTCTCTAGCCAGGACGCAATATCTTGCCATAATTCAGCAGCCCAGATGGGTTTACCTCTGCGCTGCCAGTTGCTCTGCTTCCATTGCTGTAACCACCCCCACAGGGCATTTGCCACCATCGAGGAATCAGTACAGAGATAGAGCATCAGCCACTTTTCTTGATCAGCAATATCTAAAGCCAGCTGGATGGCTTTCACCTCTGCAAACTGACTTGATTCACCTTCTCCTTCAGCAGTTTCTGCAACTTGTTGTGTAGGACTCCACACAGCAGCTTTCTACCTAGGATGTTTTCCCACAATACAACAGGATCCATCTGTAAACAGAGCATATTGCTTTACATTTTCTGGCAGTTTATTATACAGTGGGGCCTCTTCAGCACGTGTCACCTCTGTCACGACCCAGACTGGACAGACCAGGGAGTCGTGTTTAATTCAAAATTCCCGTGGGCTAAATTAAGGTGAAACGACACCAAACGATCAGTTAAAGATTTTATTCATGACAGAAGCAAACTGAACTGGGGAGGCGTGGTAGTAGGTGGCAGGGTTTTCTCACAACAGGAATCATAGAAACATAGAATCATAGAATCATTTAGGTTGGAAGAGACCTTCAAGATCATTGAGTCCAACCATCATCCATGCCCACTAAACCATGTTACAGAGTACCCCGTCTTTGCGCTTTTTGAAAACCTCCAGGGATGGTGACTCAACCACTTCCCTGGGCAGCCTATTCCAATACCTGACAACCCTTTCAGTAAAGAAATTTTTCCTAATATCTAACCTAAATCTCCCTTGCCTCAACTTGAGGCCATTTCCTCTCGTCCTATCTCCAGCCACCTGACAGAAGAGACCAGCACGCACCTCACTACAACCCCCCTTCAGGTAGTTGTAGAGAGCTATGAGGTCTCCCCTCAGCCTCCTCTTCTCTAGACTAAACAGCCCCAGCTCCCTCAGCCGCTCCTCATAAGACTTGTGCTCCAGGCCCCTCACCAACTTGGTTGCCCTTCTCTGGACACGCTCCAGCAACTCAATGTCTTTCCTGTAGCGAGGGGCCCAAAACTGAACACAGTACTCGAGGTGCGGCCTCACCAGTGCCAAATACAGGGGACCAATCACCTCCCTGCTCCTGCTGGCCACACTATTTCTGATGCAGGCCAGGATGCCATTGGCCTTCTTGGCCACCTGGGCACACTGCTGGCTCATATTCAGCTGGCTGTCAACCAGCACCCCCAGGTCCTTCTCTGCCGGGCAGCTTTCCAGCCACTCTTCCCCAAGCCTGTAGCGCTGCATGAGGTTGTTGTGACCCAAGTGCAGGACCCGGCACTTGGCCTTGTTGAACTTCATACAATTGGCCTCGGCCCATCGATCCAGCCTGTCCAGATCCCTCTGCAGAGCCTCCCTACCCTCAAGCAGATCCACCCTGCCTCCCAACTTGGTGTCATCTGCAAACTTGCTGAGGGTACACTCAATCCCCTCATCCAAATCATTGATAAAGATATTGAACAGAACAGGGCCCAATACCGAGCCCTGGGGAACACCACTTGTGACCCTCCGCCAACTGGATTTCACCCCATTCACCACAACCCTCTGGGCTCGTCCATCCAGCCAGTTTTTCACCCAGCGAAGAGTACACTTGTCCAAGCCGTGAGACACCAGCTTCTCAAGGAGTATGCCATGAGAGACAGTGTCAAAGGCCTTGCTGAAGCCAAGGTAGATAACATCCACTGCCTTTCCCTCATCCAATAGGCGGGTCACCTGGTCATAGAAGGAGATCAGGTTGGTCAAGCAGGACCTGCCTTTCATAAACCCATGCTGACTGGGCCTGATCCCCTGTTTGTCCTGGACTTGCCTTGTGAGTGCTCCCAAGACAAACTGTTCCATAATTTTCCCCGGTACCGAGGTCAGGCTGACAGGCCTGTAGTTCCCCGGATCCTCCCTCTGACCCTTCTTGTAAATGGGAGTCACATTGGCAAGCCTCCAGTCCTCTGGGACCTCCCCTGTCCTGACCTCCCCTGGAATTGGCATAAGACTACTTCTGTAAACCATGTAACCATATACATCAATTCAGGGAATAAGGAGATCCCTCCCGTTGAGTCACGAGGTTCAGAGCAGACCCCCTTGCTTTCTAGACTCCTCCTCAGAGAAGGGCCCAGGGGCGGCTGGATCTACTCTTAGTCTCACACTTGGTCAATGGTTTATATCTTGAAACGGATGAGGTGTAGGGATTGTGGAAAAGGAAAAGGAAAGAGAGAAGAAGACAGAGAGAGAAAAAGGAAGAGAGAAAGATTTCACCAGTCCTGGGTCCAGTGTTGGTTCAGTCAGCCGAGGGGTCCAGTCAGCCGAGGGGTCCAGTTCCGGTGGGCTTGAGCACCTGGGGCTTCAGTTTGTGTCCTTTTATCATCCTTGCCCCTCCTTCGGGCAGGCACCTGAACTCGTCAGGTTAATGAGCAGTTTGTGAGCCTTTGGGCTTGGAGGTCGTTTCTGGAGTAACTTCTCCTTCCCTGCAGACACGGCCATTGCTTGATCTTTGTATCAGAACAGCTTATCAGAACAGGGAGCTGCGCACCCTCCAGCACGCCCTCCCCTTCCTGTTGCTGATGTCTGAGCTGATGGGCTTTTCACCTGGGTCCCTTGCTGTGCAGGGTTTGTCTTTAAGCAGAACTTGCCCCACCACAATGTTTGAGACATTAACTCTTTCAGTCTCTCACAACCTCCTCTGGCGACACTCTGAAGTTTCAGCCCTCTGGCCAGTCCATGACCACTTACAGGATTCCCGTGTGGTTGGGGTTTCCCATTCGAGCCCGTTGCATTATCAGTGCGACCAACTTACTCCATGTGGCATCAGTTGCATGATGTGTAGAGGAGACCCTCCCTTTGAACATCCAGCCCAGCACTGGCAGTCGGGGTGCTAAGAGGAGCTGTGCTTCAGTACCAACCACTTCTGAGGCAGCTCCAACTCCTTTATATGCTGCCAATATCTCTTTTTCAGTTGGAGTATAGCGAACCTCGGATCCTCAATATCCCCAGCTCCAAAACCCCAGGGGTCGATCTCGGATCTCCCCAGATGCTTTCTGCCAGAGTCTCCAGGTAGGACCATTCTCTCCAGTGGCAGTATAGAGCACATTTTTAACATCTTGTCCTGCCCGGACTGGTCCAAGGGCTACTGCATGAACAATCTCCCGCTTAATTTGTTTGAAGGCTTGTCGTTGTTCAGGGCCCCATTTAAAATCATTCTTCTTCCAGGTCACTTGATAGAGAGGGCTTACAATTAGACTGTAGTTTGGAATATGCATTCTCCAAAAACCCACGACACCTAAGAAGCCCTGTGTTTCCTTTGTATTAGTTGGTGGAGACATAGCTGCTATTTTGTTGATCACATCCATTGGGATCTGATGACGTCCATCTTGCCATTTTATGCCTAAAAGCTGAATGTCCTGTGCAGGTCCCTTGACCTTACTTTCTTTTATGGCAAAACCAGCTTTCAGAAGGATTTGGATTATTTTCTTCCCTTTCTCAAAAACTTCTTCTGCTGTGTTATCCCATACAATGATGTCATCAATGTATTGCAGGTGTTCCGGAGCTTCACCTTTTTCCAGTGCAGTCTGGATTAGTCCATGGCAAATGGTGGGGCTGTGTTTCCACCCCTGGGGCAGCCGATTCCAGGTGTACTGGATGGCCCTCCAAGTAAAAGCAAATTGTGGATGGCACTCTGCTGCCAGAGGGATTGAGAAAAATGCATTAGCAATGTAAATTGTGGCATACCACTTGGCTGCCTTTGACTCTAGTTCGTATTGAAGTTCTAGCATATCTGGCACATCAGCACTCGTTGGCGGCGTGACTTCATTCAGGCCATGATAGTCAACTGTTAGTCTCCACTCCCCATTAGACTTTCGCACTGGCCATATGGGACTATTAAAGGGTGAGAGAGTTTTGCTGATCACTCCTTGGCTCTCCAGTTGGCGAATCAACTTGTGGATGGGAATCAGGGAGTCTCGGTTGGTGCGATATTGCCGCCGGTGCACCGTTGTGGTAGCAATTGGCACTTGTTCTTCAACCCTCAGCAACCCCACAATCGAAGGGTCTTGAGAGAGACCAGGCAGGGTAGACAGCTGTTTAATTCCCTCTGTCTCCAAGGCAGCTATACCAAAAGCCCATCGATACCCCTTTGGGTCCTTGAAATACCCCCTCCTGAGATAGTCTATGCCAAGGATACATGGAGCCTGTGGACCAGTCACAATGGGGTGTTTCTGCCATTCATTCCCAGTTAGGCTTACTTCAGCTTCCAATACAGTTAACTCTTGGGATCCCCCTGTCACACCAGAAATACGGATGGGTTCTGCCCCTTTATAACTTGATGGCATTAGAGTACACTGTGCACCGGTGTCTACTAGAGCCTTATACCCCTATTAGTCTGACATGCCAGGCCATCGAATCCACACAGTCCAATAAACACAGTTGTCCCTTTCCTCCAACTGGCTGGAGGCAGGGCCCCTGTAATCCTGGTCATAGTATTTTTTACTCACTTCTTGTAAAAATTAATTAGAAGTCCCTTCAAGAGGATCAGGAGTAAGATCAGCCCTTCTACTCTGTCTGGGGAATTGCTAGCTGGAAAGTGGAGCGGCATTTTTCCTGGAAGATTCCCCTTTTGTGTTTTTTTTTCCTTTCAATTTGCGTACCTGTGCCTCTAGGGTGGAGGTAGGTTTTCCATCCCACATTCTCATGTCCTCTCCGTGGTCACACAGATATAACCACAGGGTACCCTGTGGTGTGTACCTTCTATATTGTCTTTCTTGAGCAGGGGCACGCTTAGTCCTAATAGCTGAGATACTGGTTTGTACAGGTGGGGAGTAGGAAATATCCTCTTTGAATTGCTGGGACTCCTGGGATAGTTTCTCGGCTAGTATGTCTGGCAATTTCTCCACAGCCGTGATGAGGGAGGAAGAGACACTTTCTTTGTATTGCCGGAGTCAGCCAGCCAATTCATTCACTGTTGGTCCCTCTTCGTCTTTGCAGTCCATTACTGCCAATGAGTTGGCATGCAACGATCTTGCACTCCATACAAACTTCCGCCACATGTGTCTTGTGCATTGGACTTCCTCTGGATCTGTGGGTAACTGTGCATTGTCTGGGTCATAATAAACCATCTCCCACACGGCTAATTCCCTTGAGTACTGGATAGCTCTCTCCATGGCAGTCCACTTGCTTGGAAGACATACATACAACATTATGGTGGGTTAACCCTGGCTGGATGCCAGGTGCCCACCAAAGCTGTTCTATCACTCCCCCTCCTCAGCTGGACAGGGGAGAGAAAATATAACAAAGGGCTTCTGGGTCGAGATAAGGACAGGAGAGATCACTCAACCAATTACCGTCACAGGCAAAACAGACTCAGCTTGGGGAAAATTAACTTGATTTATTACAAATCAACCAGAGAAGGGTAATGAGAAATAAAACCAAATCTCAAAACACCTTCCCTCCACCCCTCCCTTCTTCCCGGGCACAGCTTTACTCCCAGATTCTCTACCTATCCCCCACAGTGGCGCAGGGGGACGGGGAATGGGTCAGTTCATCAAACGTTGTCTCTGCCGCTTCATCCTCCTCAGGGGCAAGACTCATCACACTCTTCCCCTGCTACAACATGGGTCCTTCCCACGGGCTGCAGTTCTTCACGAACTGCTCCAGCATGGGTCCCTTCCACGGCATGCAGTCCTTCAGGAGCACACTGCTCCAGCGTGGGTCCCCCACGGGGTCACAAGTCCTGCCAGAAAACCTGCTCCGTGGGCTCCTCTCTCCACAGATCCGCAGGTCCTGTCAGGAGCCTGCTCCAGCGTGGGCTTCCCACAGGGTCACAGCCTCCTTTGGGCATCCACCTGCTCCGGCGTTGGGTCCTCCACGGGCTGCAGGTGGATATCTGCTCCACTGTGGACCTCCATGGGCTGCAGGGGGACAACCTGCCTCACCATGGTCTTCACCACGGGCTGCAGGGGAATCTCTGCTCCGGCGCCTGGAGCATCTCCTCCCCCTCCTTCTTCACTGACCTTGGTGTCTGCAGCGTTGTTTCTCTTACATGTTCTCACTCCTCTCTCCGGCTGCCATTTCTGTCTGTCCTGCTGTTGGGGTAGGCAGCTGGTCTGATAACAACCAGATGGAAGAACACAGGTCTGGCCTTGACATTCCGGTGTATCCTTGAGAGAACGAGAAAGAACAAGAAGCATGCCTGGGAAACTAAGTTTAAGGAATGTGTTGACCAGTTGCAGTTGTGATAACGAACTTATAAAAAGTCACCCAATGAGAATGTTAAAAACAACTTTTTAACCAATTATGCTGTAGCACGCTGCCTTTAGAAATATATAAAAAGAGCACGCTTGTAATAAAAATAGAACAACTGCTTGATCATCTTGAGGTGTGTGCGTGTCGCTTTGTCCGTCTCTACAGCGACATCTGGTGACCCCGACGCCGACGCGATCCAGGATCGGCGATCTGCGACCTAGCAAAGGAGGGCTGCAGGGCGACGTGCAGCGGAGACGGAGCCCGGTGAAGCTGAGAGCAGCGGGAGGCTGCCTGGTCCGGACCTGATTTCTGACGCCTGATAAGGTGAGCCACCGGGAACAGTTTAAAATGGGGCAAAATATAACGAAAGAAGAGCGGACTGTTTTGTCCACATGGAAGGCCTTGTTAGCTCAAAAAGGCATTAAGACTAGTGATTATGGGCTGCAACACATACTTTTATGGAGCAAACAAAAGGGTTTCGAGGCAACGCCAGCCGTAGCATTTAGTGTTTCAGCATGGAAGGATGTAGGTGATAAGCTGTGGGACGAAATTTCTAAGGGATCAAAAGATGTAATCGATCTAGCTACGACATGGCGGTTGTTATATGAAACTTTAAGAAGTTGGAAAAATGAGTGTGATGAAAAAGAAAAGGAGCTAGAGGCAGTTGAGACCAATGGGGCCAGAACAGAAGGGCCAGTTATAAAAGAAAAGAAGAATCCGCAGGCTATCAGGGAAAAGTTAGAAAAAAATGCAAATCCCTGAAAAGCCAGCGTGGAGCTTGGCTCAACGATCGTATCAGACTCCAGCTGAGCAAAGAAATATGAATATAAAATGGAAGCTGCCTAAAGACTGTTTAACAGCTGAACCACCAACATATAAAACTCCAGCACAACAGCTGGAAGAGGCAGCGAAAACTGGTCACTTTGATCCTGTCTTGCCTTCTGCTCCTCCTAATCTGGAGGAAGGATACGATCCTCCTCAGCCCTCTGATCTGCTGTACCCGCCTCTACCAGATAGTGAGGAGAGTGAAGAGGAAGAAGAAATAATCTTACAATCCACAATGCAGTCCAGGGGGCCAGCATGCCGACCAATAAACTGCTCTTTAGCTGCTCCCTGGACGCTACCCCCTGTCTCAGTAACTGTCATGCCACGGCAACCGGCGCGTTTCTGGCAACAAGTCAGACAAAAGGCAGCTGAAGTTGGGAACTGGGATTTAGTGGAAAAGCTTGATTTACCGAAGGAAAAACACCTTGACTTGGAACAAGGCACTGTGGAGCCGAGGGCATTCCCAGTTTTTAAAGCAGCTGCAGGAACAGGGCAACATGATGAACATTCCCCATTTTCGTGGCGGGTGGTTCAAGATTTGCAGACAAAGATTGCCAAGTTTGGAATTAACTCATCGGAAGTTATGCAATTACTGCTAATCATAAATACAGATTTGTTGGCTCCGTATGATATCATCCATCTTGCTCAGATCATGTTTGCTCCAATTCAATATGCAGTGTTTCAGTCAAATTGGAAACAACTTGCGGAAAAAACTGCTTTAGCAAACATGCAATTGCCCCAGGGGGATCCCAGATTGGGTGTAGGGGTTGATGCTTTAATGGGAACTGGCAATGTTTATTCTAATCCACAAGCCCAGGCACAGTGGCCCCCAATGGTGCTAGAGCAATGTCAACAGGTTGGAATGACTGCGTTAATAAAAACCATGGAAATGTCAGCACCACGTCAAAAATACACTGTTATAAAGCAGGGGCCGCGAGAACCGTTTTTGCAGTTTGTTGAAAAAATCGCCGCAGCAATAGAAAAGCAGGTCGAGGACGAAAATTTGCGGCACATTTTATGTAAGCAATTAGCCAAAGATAATGTCAATGAGGATTGTCAGAAAATAATTGAAGCTTTACCAGGCGACCCGTCTATAACCGATATGGTTGCTGCTTGTTCTAAAGTTGGCACTGTGGAGCATAAAATGGCTGCCCTCGCCGCTGCTATAAAAGTCAAGTCAGGCCCGAAATGCTACGATTGTGGACAAGAAGGGCATTTAAAGGCTAATTGTCCCAAGAAGCAAAGGAGTGGTAATTTGCAAAAAATAACATGTAAGCGGTGTGGAAAATCTGGGCATTTTGCTAAACAATGCCGCTCAAAATTCCATGTTAATGGCCAGCAGATTCAGGGAAACGTCAAGAAGAGCGCGAGGGGGCACGCTCAGACACAAGTGCCCTACAGTCCCAGCAATCCTTCTGCAGGAGCAATGACACATTTCAATCCACAGACCAACTCACAACCTTGTGTGACAAATTATCAGGCAAAACCAGCGGCTCAGCCGGAATGGATGTATCCACTTCCCACACAGTAACCATTGATACGCAGGACGTGCATAAAGTACCCCTTGATGCATGGGGACCAATTGGTAAAGGACTTAGTGCTTTGTTAATAGGGCGGTCTAGTAGTACCTTGCAAGGATTAATCGTACACGTGGGGGTAATTGATGCTGATTATACGGGACAAATTTGTGCTATGGTTTCTACTGCAACACCTCCGGTGACGATTGATGCAGGAACACGAATTGCTCAACTTGTGCCTTTTGTGAGTTGTGTTCCCAAAACAGAACAGGTTACCCGTGGTGATCGAGGGTTCGGATCTACGGGGAAGCCACTTGTCCTTTGGTCTCAGACTGTTTCGAATAGAAGACCACAGATGAGTTGCATGCTCGCGATGGACCATGCCACTCCTTCTCAGATGACAATAACAGGTTTGCTGGACACAGGAGCTGACGTCACAATCATCTCGCATCGCGACTGGCCATCTACCTGGCCATTGGTATCAAACACTATGGGAGTGGTTGGTCTTGGGGGAATTGCAAACAGTTTCATGGCTGCTAAGCCTGTCCTTGTCAGCAACCCCGAGGGTCAAAAAGCCACTATCAGACCCTATGTAACCACGGCACCTCTGAACTTGTGGGGCAGGGACTGTCTTGGACAATGGGGGGTGAGGATCACAACGGATTTTCAGTAGGGGTCACTGTGCTGCAGGGCGTGAGACAACCCACACTGGCTTTGAAATGGTTAACGGAAAAGCCAGTGTGGGTAAGTCAGTGGCCCCTCACTCAAGAAAAACTCATGGCCCTGCATCTTTTAGTTGAGGAACAATTAGCTGCAGGACATATTGAACCCTCTCACAGTCCCTGGAACACACCCATGTTTGTAATCAAGAAGAAATCAGGGAAATGGCGTTTGTTGCATGATTTGAGAAAAATTAATGAGGTGATGGCCACCATGGGGGCTTTGCAACCAGGGATGCCGTCACCAACCATGATTCCAATGCAATGGGAAATTGTAATCATTGATCTCAAAGATTGTTTTTTTACTATTCCTTTACATGAACAGGACATGGAGAAATTCATGTTCACAATACCATCAGTGAACAACGGTGAACCCGCAAAAAGGTATCATTGGAGAGTGCTCCCCCAAGGTATGAAAAATTCACCTACCATTTGCCAGTGATTTGTGGCCAAGGCTTTGAGCCCTGTCCGTGCTGAATTTCCATCGGGATACTGTTACCATTATATGGATGACAGTTTGCTAGCTGCACCATCAGAGGTAATGCTAGCTGAGATGGAAAGCAGAACACGTGAGTCATTGCAGCAATATGGGCTGATCATTGCCCCAGAAAAGGTACAGCGTCAACAGCCATGGTTATACCTAGGCATGAAAGTGCTAGATCAAATAGTCATGCCACAACCAATTCAATTGCAGATCGAAGTGAAAACCCTAAATGATGTACAAAAAATAGCTGGAATTATTAATTGGGTTTGACCATATTTGGGCTTGACATCTTCTAAATTGCAGCCACTTTTGGAACTGTTAAAAGGGGACTCAGACATTGCTGCACCCCGAGTTCTCACTCCAGAAGCAAAACAGGTAATTAAAGAAGTGGAACAAGCAATCACGCAAAAACATGTGTGGAGAATTGATCTAACAGTATCAGTACAGGTATTCGTCTTAATAGACATGATGATACCTTTTGCAATGCTCGCACAGTGGAACTCTGATCGGAAAGACCCCTTGCATATTTTGGAATGGACCTTCTTACCCTTTAAGGCCAGGAAAACAGCCCCTGGTCTGTTTGAACTTCTAGCTCAAATTCTTATTAAAACCAGAACACGTTGTGTGGAATTGTTGGCAAGGGATCCTGAAACTATTGTTATACCTGTGAAAAATGAGTACTTTGAATGGTGCCTTGCCAACAGTTCAGCACTTCAATCAGCATTGATGAATTTTACAGGTCAAATTAGTTACCATCTGCCCTCACATCCACTATTGAAAATGAGTAGTCAAATTCGGTTTGCACAGAAACAATTAAGCCAATCAGAGCCCGTGAATGGTATCACAGTGTTCACTGATGGTTCAGGAAAAACAGGAAAAGCTGCCATGGTATGGCACGATGGCCATGAGTGGCAGCAAAAAATAGAATATCAAGAAGGCTCTCCTCAGATTGTTGAATTAAGAGCTATGGTGATGGTATTTCAGCATTTTACTTGTCCTGTGAATATTGTTACTGATTCGGCTTATGTAGCTGGGTTGGTACAACGGTTAGACAAAGCTGTCTTGGGTCAAATTAATCAGGAAAAACTTTTTGGAATTTTAAAATTATTATGGATCTCAATTCAGAAGCGACAGCATCCTTATTACGTTTTGCATATTAGAAGTCACACATCCCTCCCTGGGTTTTTAGTGGAAGGGAATGCAAAAGCAGATGCACTTGTATCGGGCGTAGCTATGGGACCGACACCAAATCTCAAGCAGCAAGCGATTGCTTCTCATCAATTTTTCCACCAAGGCTATCATGCTTTGAAACGGCAATTTCATCTCTCAAATGCCGAGGCTCGCGCCATTGTGGCTGCCTGCCCTGATTGCCGGGGTCAACATATCCCTCACTATTATGGAACTAACCCCAGAGGGCTGCGAGCTCTTCAGATTTGGCAAACAGATATCACTCATATTACTGAATTTGGCAGATTGAAATTTGTTCATGTTACTATTGATACCTTTTCTTCGGTCATCATTGCTACTGCTCACACAGGTGAAAGCGCCAAAGATGTTATTCATCATTGGCAACGGGCTTTTTCCCTTGCGGGTGTTCCCTCTCAGATAAAAACAGACAATGGTCCAGCCTATCTTTCTCATAAGGTAAGCTCCTTCTTACAGCTGTGGGGTGTTACTCATGTTACTGGTATCCCACATTCTCCCACTGGACAAGGTATTGTGGAACGTGCTCATGGTACCTTGAAGCGGTTGCTTCAAAAACAAAAAGGGGGAATAATAGGGGACCCTCCGGAGGCACGCTTAAATAAAGCTATGTATGTGTTAAATTTTTTGCAGGTTTCTAATGAATATCAAGACCCTCCAATGGTGTGACATTTTGGGTCTTTAACTGCCACCTGTGGAGTGTCTCCTGGGGTCAAGGTTCAGATGCGGGATCTGCAGACAGGCCAGTGGTCAGGCCCTCATGATTTACTAACTTGGGGAAGGGGATACGCTTGTGTTTCCACAGATGACGGCCCCCGCTGGTGCCCTGCTCGCTGTGTTTGGCCTGTGGTGGATCGGGCATCCTCCTGAGGTGCAGAGCATGCCTTTTCCCAGGATACTGGGAAAATAATAATGTGTGATTAACACTAGCTAACGTGACACATAGTGAGACTATATGTGTCTCATTGGCTACACCAACGGACCCATTCCGGACCTGCCTTGTAGGCGTACCGTTGGGGAAAAAACGATGGGCAATGCTATATAATGAGACAGTGCGACAAGAATGTACTGCACCAGGAATTTTACAGCCTAAATGGTGGTGTAAGGGGGGTTGGCGCATTTCCACTGCTATGAATGAAACATGGTATCACCACAGTCTCAATGTGGGGATAAACAATTTTCCCGCTTTACCTATGCCTCCTCAAGAACTTGACATTCTAGGACCCTTACGAGCAGAGTGGTGTTTCTATTTGAATTTTACTTCTGGTCATTATGTCAATGAATGAGCCTTATGGGATTAACGTTTCCCCACATGGGTTTTATACCAATGCATCATTGTGGTGCAATGCCACAGCAGGACAGCAAATTGCCCCTGGGAAGGATGCAATTGGGTTACCCGCTGACGTGTTTCTAATTTGTGGGCAGCGGGTGTGGAAAGGAATCCCAGGAAAGGCTGTAGGTGGTCCTTGCACATTTGGACAACTCACACTGTTCACCCCAAACCATAAATTGTTACACAAAATGACACGGACACATAGAAGATTGAAAAGAAATGCACAACAGTTTGATGAGAGATGTGAGGACACAGTGACTTTTTGGAATGCAGGCAAAATTATTGCAGCCTCTGTTTTGGCACCAGGAGTTGCTGCTGCAGCTGCACTCAAAAAGTTAACTAATCTAGGTTGCTGGTTAAGTAAAGAGATTAATGCTACGTCATTAGCGCTTTCTGGCTTACTAGCTGATGTTAATAGTGTTAGACATGCAACATTGCAAAATTGGGCTGCCATAGAATTTTTGCTACTTGCCCAAGGTCATGGATGTGAAGATTTTGAAGGGATGTGCTGCATGAATTTGTCAGACCATTCAGAGTCTATACATAAAAGCATTCAATTATTAAAAGACGGGGTTGGAAAATTAAGAATGGATGGCAGATGGGATTGGCTAAATAACATGCTTAAAGAATGGGGGTTATCCGGTTGGATTTTGGCTTTAATGAAGACTGGGTTGTTAATGTTGTTTATTGTTGTAATTGTGCTATTGATGTTGCCTTGCCTTGTCAGTTTGCTGCAAAGGGCCCTGCAGAAAACTGTGCATGCGATATTTCTAGCTCAAATACAAAAAGGGGGAATTGTTGGGGTAGGCAGCTGGTCTGATAACAACCAGATGGAAGAACACAGGTCTGGCCTTGACATTCCGGTGTATCCTTGAGAGAACGAGAAAGAACAAGAAGCATGCCTGGGAAACTAAGTTTAAGGAATGTGTTGACCAGTTGCAGTTGTGATAACGAACTTATAAAAAGTCACCCAATGAGAATGTTAAAAACAACTTTTTAACCAATTATGCTGTAGCACGCTGCCTTTAGAAATATATAAAAAGAGCATGCTTGTAATAAAAATAGAACAACTGCTTGATCATCTTGAGGTGTGTGCGTGTCGCTTTGTCCGTCTCTACAGCGACATCCTGCAACTTTTTTTCCTTCTTAAATATGTTATCACAGAGGTGCTACCACTATCGCTGATTGGCTTGGCCTTGGCCGGCGGCGGGTCCGTCTTGGAGCCAGCTGGTATTGACTCTGTCGGACACAGGGGAAGCTTCCAGCAGCTTCTCACAGAAGCCACCCCTGTAACCCCACCACTACCAAAACCTTGCCACACAAAGTCAATAAACCCAGCTGAAACCAGGACAGTGGCCCTACATAAGTCATTTATCCTCCCATTGCTTTCATTCCAGCCATCTACAAAACAGAGATTATATACTGTCGTGGTTTCAGCCTAGCTGGTAACAAAGCACCAGGAAGCCGCTTGCTCACTCTTCCCCCCCGGCCCCGATGGGATGATGAGGAGAAAATATAAAGAAAAGCTCGTGGGTTGAGACAAGGACAGGGAGAGATCACTCACCACTTATGGTCATGGGCAAAAGACAGACTCAACTTGGGGAAGAAACAAAATCAATTTAATTTACTACAAATCAAATCAAAACAAGGATAATGAGAAGTAAAACCAAATCTTAAAACACCTTCCCCCCACCCCTCCCTCCTTCCCGGCTCAACTCCACTCCTGGTTTTCTCTACCTCCTCCCCCGGGTAGCCAGGGGGATGGGGGTTGGGGTCAGTTCGTGACACATTGTCTCTGCCGCTCCTTCCACCACAGGGGGAGGATTCTTCACTCTTTCCCTGCTCCAGCGTGGGGTTTCTCCCACGGGAGACAGTCCTTCACAAATTTCCCTGGCGTGGGTCCTTTCCGTGGGCCGATCTTCGGGCACAGGCTGCTCCAGCGTGGGTTTTCCCATGGAGTCACGGCCATCTTCGGGGGCATCCGACTGCTCCAGCGTGGGGTCCTCCACAGGCTGCAGGTGAGCATCTGCTCCACCGTTCACCTCCATGGGCTGCAGGGGGACAGCCTGCTGCCTCACCACGGGCTGCAGGGGCATCACCTCCTCTGGCACACCTCCTCCCCCTCCTTCTTCACTGACCTTGGTGTCTGCATAGGTGTTTCTCTCACATTCCAATCTGCTCCCCCCACTGCAGGTTCCCTTTTTTAAATATGTTATCGCTACCACCGTTGCTGATTGGGTCAGGCGGATTGACTAGAGGCGGGTCTGACTTGGAGCCAGGGAAGCTTCTAGCAGCTTCTCACAGGAGTCACCCTTGCAGCCCCTCCCCCACTACCAAAAACCCTGCCACAGCATCCCAAAACAGGGTGCACAAGAAGTTGGGAGGGGACACAGCTGGGACAGCTGACCGCAACTGACCAAAGGGATATTCCATACCATATGATGTCATGCTCAGCAATAAAAGCTGAGGGGAAGAAGGAGGAAGGGAGGTGACATTCGGAGTTATGGCATTTTTCTTCCCAAGTAACTGTTACAGGTGATGAAGCCCTGCTTTCCTGGAGATGGCTGAACACCTTCCTGCCGATGGGAAATAGTGAATTAATTCCTTATTTTTGCTTTGCTTGTGCACGCAGCGTTTGCTTTACCTAATAAACTGTCTTTATCTCAACCCACAAGTTTTCTCACTTTTACTCTTCTGATTCTCTCCCCCATCCCTCTTTGGGGGGAGTGAGCGACCAGCTGTATGGGGCTTAGCTGCCTACCGAGGTTAAACCACAACAGAGAAAAAAAGGAGAGAGAAAAGTGTGAGAAAAATAGAGGGAAAGGAAAAAAAAGAAAAGAGAGAAAAAAGATAAAGAAGTGAAAGGGGGGAAGAGAGCAAAGAGAGAGAAAAGAGAGAGGGAAATTCAGGAAACATCTATATAGATTAAAAGTGGAAGAGTTAAAATAGAGAGAAAAGAGAGAAAGACAAAAGGGGGGGGGAAGAGGCCAAAGGAGGGATAAAGAGAGATGGAGAAAAAGAAAATGGGGGAAATTGAGCAGAAGAAGACTGAATGAGAGAGAGAAAGAAATCTAGAGAGGAGAGGAAAGAGGGAAAAGGGGGGGAGAAAAAAGAGGAAGGAGGGAGGGATAAGACAGAAAAGAGGAGAGAGGTTATGTGAGAGCGGAGAGAGAAAAGAGACAGAGAGGAGGGGGACAGAGAGACACAGGGAGAAAGCAGGAAGGAGAGAAAGTGAGAGCGCAATATATGGAGTGAGAAAGCAAGAGAGAGCAAGGGACAGAGAGACTGTGAGGGGCAGAGAGAGGGGGAGTGCGTCAGAGAGACACAGGCATAACCAGAGAGTCAGAGAGGGCGAGGGAGACAGAGAATGAGAGGGGGAGGGAGGGAGGGAGGGAGAGACAGAGAGCAATAGAGAGGGCGGGGGGGGGGGGAGAGATTGGATGAGACAGCATGAGAGGGCAGAAAGACAGAGACAGAAAGGTACACAAAGAGAGAGACAGCAAGAGAGGGGGGCATAGAGACAGAGGGGCAGGGACACAGGGGCAGAGAGAACACTAAAAAGAGCAAAGCAGAAAGAGGGTGAGAGACAGAGAAAAAGAGAGGAGGAGAGAGGCAGACAGACACACAGAGACAGAGACAGAGAGAGGGACAAAGAAACAGAGAGAGATTAAAAGACAGGCCCAGGTGGAGAGTGGGAGAAAGACGCGGGGCAGAGCGAGGGGGCAGAGAGAGACAGGGAGAGACAGAGGGAGAGACACGGGGAGAAAGAGAGTCAAAAAGAACGCCAGGCAGGCAGAATGAGAGAGTGGGAGGTGGGGACAGAGGACATAGAGAGCGTGGCACAGAGGTACACAGGGACAAAGAGAGACAGAGACAGAGGCACAGATTAAGAAGCAGAGAGATACAGAAATAGAGACAGAGAGACAGAGTGAGAGAGAAAGACACAGAGGGACACTGACAGAGACAAGGAAAGAGAGAGATACACAAAGAGAGCTTGAGACAGAGAAGGAGAGAGAGAAAGATAAGGGCACAGAGACAGAGACAGAGATAGCCAGAGACAGATGTTATTCCAATTTACAAGAAGGGCATGAGGGAAGACCCGGGAAACTACAGACCTGTTAGTCTAACCTCAGTACCTGGAAAAATGATGGAGAAGGCTATACTGGGTGCTATTGAAAGGCATTTAAAGGACAATGCAATCATCAGGCACAGTCAACAAAGGGAGAGTCCTGTTTAACAAATTTGATATCCTTCTACGATAAGGTCACCTGCCTGGTGGATGAAGGGAAGGTGGTGGATGTAGTTTTTCTGGATTTTAGTAAGGCTTTTGATACCGTCCCTCACAGCATCCTTCTGGACAAGTTGTCCAACTGTGAGATGAGCAGGTTCATGGTGTGCTGGGTGAAGAACTGGCTGAATGGCTGGACTCAAAGGGTTGTAGTGAATGGGGCTACATCTGGCTGGTGACCAGTCACCAGCAGTGTTCCTCAGGGCTCAATTCTAGGGCCAGTTCTGTTCAATATATTTATCAATGATCTGGATGCAGGAGCTGAATGCACCATTAGCAAGTTTGCTGATGATTCTAAACTGGGAGGTGCTGTTGACTCTCTTGAGGGACAAGAGGCCTTGCAGAGGGATCTGGATAGATTGGAGCATTGGGCAATCATCAATGGCATGAAATTTCACAAGTCCAAATGCTGGATCCTGCACCTAGGATGGAGTAATGCTGGGCACAAGTATAAATTGGGAGAGGAGTGGCTGGAGAGCAGCCCTGCAGAAAGGGATCTGGGGGTGCTGGTCAACAGCAGGCTCAATATGAGTCAGCAGTGTGCCCTGGCAGCCAAGAGGGCAAACTGCATCCTGGGGTGCATCAAACACAGTATAACCAGCTGGTCAAAAGAGGTGATTATCCTGCTGTATTCAGCATTGGTGCAGCCTCACCTTGAGTACTGCGTGCAGTTCTGGGCCCCACAATTTAAGAAGGATGTTAAGGTCCTTGAATGCATCCAGAGGAGGGCAACAAAGCTGGTGAATGGGCTGGAAGGCATGTCCTATGAGGAGCAGCTAAGGAATTTGGGCTGCTAAGGAATCTGGTTTGGAGAGAAGGAGGCTGAGGGACAACCTCATTGCTCTCTACAGCTTCCTGAGGAGGGGAAGTAGAGAGAGGAAGGTGCTGATCTCTTCTCCTTGGTATCCAGTGACAGGACGCATGGGAATGGTTCAAAGCTGTGCCAGGGGAGGTTCAGACTGGATGTTAGGAAGCATTTCTTTACTGAGAGGGTGGTCAAACACTGGAACAGGCTTCCTAGAGAGGTGGTCAATGCCCTATGCCTGTCAGTGTTTGAGAGGCATTTGGTCAATGCCCTTAATACTATGCTTTAACTTTTGGTCATCCCTGAAGTGGTCAGGCAGTTGGACTAGATGATCATTGTAGGGCCCTTCCAACTGAACTATTCTATTCTATTCTATTCTATTCTAAGGAAAAGAGAGAAAGCCTGAGAGAGCATGAGCACCAGAGAGACAATGTGTGAGAGAGAGAGGAGGAGAGACAGAGAACACCACAGAGAGGGCAGGGGGAGAGACAGCAACAAGAGCAAGACAGAGAGACAGCAAGAGACAGTGAGATTGAGAGAGAGACAGAGAGACAGTCAGACAGACAGTGCAAGACAGAGAGAGTCTGGGGAGGGGAGACACAGAGAGAGAGAGATAGCGAGAGAAGGGGAGAGAGATGGAGAGAGACAGAGACACATGGGGCAGAGTTGGACACAGAGCAGACAGCTAGACAGAGACAGACAATGAGATAGCGAGACTGGTAGACAGAGAGAGAGGCAGGCAGGCAGAGACAGAGATGGAGAGAGAGACAGACAGAAGGAGAGACAGAGAGGGGGGTCACAGAGAGATAGATATGGAGAGAGACACACACAAAGACAGAGTAAGACAGAGAGAGAGAAACTGAGAGGCAGAGAGTGAACGAAAGGAACACAGAGAAAGAAAGAGACAGTGAGAGACACACACACAGAGGGAGGCAGAAAGCAAGAGACAGAGACAGAGAGAGACAGAGTCTGTACCAGCAACTGTAGTAGGGCTGTGGCTTCAGGGACTCGTATGTCAAAGTACCAGCAACTGTAGTAGGGCTGTGGCTTCAGGGACTCGTATGTCAAAGTGCCAGCAACTGGAGAGATTGGGATCCAAGGGCCAGCTACTGGGCAGACTGAGTGCCTGAGACCAGCTGCTGGAGAGATTCACCTTGTACAAATGTATATATTCTCACTAGTGGACCTCCATCCTGCTCAGCCAGAGAGGAGAGCAGGATGAGGCTGTTAGTGCTGTCTGTGTTTGTGTAAATGCTCTGAGTGTCTGTCTGTGAGCTGTGTGGCTGGCCACATAGATATGTATATATGTGGTGTATATGTGTGCTCTGTATGCATGTGCCTGCTGGGGATACATCTCCAGCCTCACTACTGGTTGGACCTGGGGACATGGAGCAGCAGCAGCCTCACCTCTCTTGGGCTGTTGGATCCAGCATGATATATTTTCCTCTAACAGAGAGCGGGGGAGAGATGGGGGAAGCGGGGGGCAGGGAAGAGGGGGGGGAGGGGGAGAGAGGGCTTAGACCACTGCTAAATACAGACCATACAGGCTGACCCAGTACAAAAACTACCTGTATTCCAGTTGAGCAGTTTTATAGAAAGTCATTATTTTTTCAAGCATTATGATTGTGGATTAAAATTGGGTTTTGTCTACTGACATTATAAAGGGACAGTGACAGATGAAAGGACAAATCAATTGCCTGTGGTTGTGCAATGGGATGGGCCAGCACCATCAGCGCCGCTCTCAGTGCACAGGCTCTGCCTGTCCTGTGCCAAGGCGCCGTTGGCGGGAGCGGGCAGCAGGAGCTCCTGCGGTACGGCACAGCATGGCATGGGATGTTGGCACTGGACTGGCTTCTGTGCAAATCTCGGGGGGGGCGGCCTTTACTGGATCCAGGAGCGCTTCTATGAATTGGGCAACCGGCCCAACATCTGGCTGTTGTGTGTCTCAAGGCACGATGTGGTGATTGACATGGGGCTGGGGCTGCACAGCCCCCTGACTACCTCCACGCAGTCGGGCTGCTGGGGCCTGCAGCCACCACCACCCACGTGCACTTCGACCACTCGGGAGGGCTACACCATTTCGAGGAGGTGGTGGTGCACAGCGCTGAGGTGGGGACACTGCTCCACGGGTACAACTACGAGGCTGTCACCTGGCTGTTGGGCCCACCAGTTCCGCATGCCGCCAGTGTGGTCAACCCCCATCCTCCAGGAGGGTAAGGCCACGTGGCTGCATTGTGCCCCCGGGGGGCGCAGGGGGGGCGGCTTTCCCCATGTCCCTGGCGAGAATGAGGGACCAGGGCCTGTTGGCTGTACTCGGGTGCATGAAGTATATACGTCAATTGCCACATCCTTGCATGGAGCGAGAGTGTATTTGTATGTGGTTCTTAAAAAAAATTAAAAAATAAAAAAGGGTTTGTGTAGTGTATATAGTGTCACACTCTGTAAAAATCTGGTTTGTGTGAGGCGAGTCCTAGGGTGTATGGACATGACAGGGCTCTACGTAGCGGGTATGTCTCAAGCAAGGGGCAGAAATTCATGGCCCCCATTTTTTTATCTCCTGGAGCTGTGTAAAGAGGGTATAGAAATGCTAAAGGCAAGGTAAATCTGTGAGCAGGTCTGGTTTGGTAGTGTTTTGTATCCACCTGGAGCGATAATAACTAGTTCTTGGTACTAAATAGTGAAGAAAAATGCATTTTCTGTATCAAAGGAAATAACACTAAATAGTCATGGCTAAAAAAAAAAAATTTCTTCTTCCTGATTCCTCCTCCTCCCACCCACCCCCCCCGAAAATCATGATTCTCTTTGGTCATGCCAGTTTTAAAAATAATAACAATAACAATAACCACAATAATTCAGTAACCTTATCTCCCAGGGAAAATAGATAAACAGTTTATAGCATTGTCAGGAATAGCATCCTTTCCTAGTTTGTCATGTCTGTTATGAGAAGCCTTTCTGCTAAGAGAAAATAGAATCAACATCTAAAGAGAAATCTGCCAGTTACTGGTAATTTGGGCAAAGCATGACAAGGTACACAACTAAATAGCAGAGCTCAAGACACTTAAAGATATAATTGCATTGGTATGTAGATAATAGATGTTTACTGTTTTTTTTTCTTCTACTGGGAATGAGAATAGGAAGCAAATTAGTTTACAACTTCCCTCAGCAGCAAAAAAAAAAAAGTCGTGGAATGATAGTTTCTAAAATCTGCCAGTTTAAACTATATCATAAAAAAATAGCCCCCTAAAGAGGTTACCTGAACTGCAGATTTAACTTTGAAAGAGCACAGTATTTAAACACTTAAAAAACAAGGATCTGCTATATACTTGAAACCTGGAGGAAATTAGATGAATGCTTAAATCTGCTTATATTTTACAAATCTAGGCAAGTGACAGGAGCTGCCACAAAGGCAACCCGGTAAACACACTGACAAAGAAGAATATCTCCTTAACCAGAGACATATGTTTAGCCAAAACCTCCTTGATGGGGAGTAGCTGGCAAGACAAAGAAACCCTGTGTGGTGGGTTGACCCTGGCTGGGTGCCAGGTGCCCACCAAAGCCGCTCTATCACTCCCCCTCCTCAGCTGGACAGGGGGGATAAAATATAACAAAAGGCTCGTGGGTCAAGATAAGGACAATTTAATAAAGAGAAAGCAAAGGTCGCGCGCGAAAAGCAAAGAAAAACAATTGATATTATTCTCTACTTCCCATCAGCAGGCGATGTCTAGCCACTTCCTGGGAAGCAGGGTTACAGTACGCATAGTGGTTGCTCTGGAAGACAAAAATGCCCCCCTTCCGTCTTCCTTTACTTAGCTTTTATATCTGAGCTGACATCATATGGTATGGAATATCTGTTTGGTTAGTTTAGGTCAGCTGTCTTGGCTATGTCCCCTCCCAAGATCTTGCCCAGCCCCAGCCTGCTGTTGAGGGGGGGCAAAAATGTTGGAGAGACAGAGAGAAACGGCAGCCGGAGAGGGAGTGAGAACATGTAAGAGAAACAACGCTGCAGACACCAAGGTCAGTGAAGAAGGAGGGGGAGGAGGCGCTCCAGGCGCCGGAGCAGATTCCCCTGCAGCCCGTGGGGAAGACCATGGTGAGGCAGGTTGTCCCCCTGCAGTCCATGGAGGTCCATGGTGGAGCAGATATCCACCTGCAGCCCGTGGAGGACCCCACGCCGGAGCAGGTGGATGCCTGAAGGAGGCTGTGACCCCGTGGGGGACCCACGCTGGAGCAGTGTGCTCCTGAAGGACTGCACGCCATGGAAAGGACCCATGCTGGAGCAGTTCGTGAAGAACTGCGGCCCGTGGGAAGGACCCACGTGGAGAAGTTCGTGGAGGACTGTCTCCCTTGGGAGGGACCCCACGCTGGAGCAGTGGGAAGAGTGTGAGGAGTCCTGCCCCTGAGGAGGATGAAGCGGCAGAAATAACGTGTGATGAACTGACCGTAAACCCCATTCCCCGTCCCCCTGTGCCGCTGGGCGGGGTAGGTAGAGAATCTGGGAGTGAAGCTGTGCCCGGGAAGAAGGGAGGGGGTGGAGGGAAGGTGTTCTGAGATTTGGTTTTATTTCTCACTACCCTTCTCTGGTTTGATTTGTAATAAATCAAGTTAATTTTCCCCAAGCTGAGTCTGTTTTGCCCTTGACGGTAACTGGTGAGTGATCTCTCCTGTCCTTATCTTGACCCACAAGTCCTTTGTTTTATTTTCTCTCCCCTGTCCAGCTGAGGAGGGAGGAGTGATAGAATGGCTTTGGTGGGCACCTGCTGTTCAGCTTGGGTCAACCCACCACAGTCTTTTTGGTGCCGTGACTCGGATAATGTGTGAGGAATTTGAGATAAGGATAGTAATTGAGAGAGGTGACGGGCAAAACATGGACTGAACGCAGCTAGAGAGTTAAGAGTTACATGACAAGTGGGGAATTTTTATTGTTGGAATTGTGGTGAAGGGACGAGGGGTGGATTTGTGTGTAAATTGTCCACTTTTTGTCAGTTTTGTGATGACGTTATTTTGATTTTGGTGTGGGGAATTCTTTTTTGTTGATGTGAGTGAAGATTTTGTGTGATGAATGTAGATTTTAATGATAATTCTTAAAAATGTGATGCACAGAGGCGAGGGGTGGAATGTATTGGCTTTGCATGGCAAGGTTTTGGAGGCGGGGGGGTTTACAGGGGTGGCTTCTGTAAGAAGCTGCTGGAAGCTTCCCCTGTGTTCGACAGAGCCCATACCAGCCAGCTCTAAGTTGGACCCGCCGCCGGCCAAGGCCGAGCCAATCAGCAATAGTGGTAACGCCTCTGTGATAACATTTTTAAGAAGGAAAAAAAGTTGGGAGAGAGAGAGAGAAATGGCAGCCGGAGAGGGAGTGAGAACATGTAAGAGAAACAATGCTGCAGACACCAAGGTCAGTGAAGAAGGAGGGGGAGGAGGCGCTCCAGGCGCCGGAGCAGATTCCCCTGCAGCCCGTGGTGAAGACCATGGTGAGGCAGGTTGTCCCCCTGCAGTCCATGGAGGTCCATGGTGGAGCAGATATCCACCTGCAGCCCGTGGAGGACCCCACGCCGGAGCAGGTGGGTGCCCGAAGGAGGCTGTGACCCCGTGGGAAGCCCACGCTGGAGCAGGCTCCTGGCAGGACCTGCGGATCTGTGGAAAGAGGAGCCCACGGAGCAGGTTTTCTGGCAGGACTTGTGACCCCATGGGGGACCCATGCTGGAGCAGTGTGCTCCTGAAGGACTGCACGCCATGGAAAGGACCCATGCTGGAGCAGTTCGTGAAGAACTGCGGCCCGTGGGAAGGACCCATGCGGAGAAGTTCGTGGAGGACTGTCTCCCGTGGGAGGGACCCCATGCTGGAGCAGTGGGAAGAGTGTGATGAGTCCTGCCCCTGAGGAGGATGAAGCGGCAGAAATAATGTGTGATGAACTGACCGTAAACCCCATTCCCCGTCCCCCTGTGCCGCTGGGGGGGGTTGGTAGAGAATCCGGGAGTGAAGCTGTGCCCGGGAAGAAGGGAGGGGGTGGAGGGAAGGTGTTCTGAGATTTGGTTTTATTTCTCACTACCCTTCTCTGGTTGATTTGTAATAAATCAAGTTAATGTTCCCCAAGCTGAGTCTGTTTTGCCCTTGATGGTAATTGGTGAGTGATCTCTCCTGTCCTTATCTCGACCCACAAGCCCTTTGTTATATTTTCTCTCCCCCGTCCAGCTGAGGAGGGGGGAGTGATAGAACGGCTTTGGTGGGCACCTGGTGTTCAGCCTGGGTCAACCCACCACACCCTGATGGGTACAGGACAAAGAAACTGTGATAATGAACTGACCTTCCAGGAAAACAGGAGTCAGCAACAACTATTCTGGGAACTGATGTCCTATGCCCACTTATGTATCTACACCAAAAAGGTATAAAAAGTAACTTTTTACCTACCCAAAATGAACTTCTCTGCAAGAGCTTCCCTGTACAAGATCTCTGCACGACATCAGACAGACCAGACCCTTGCCGGGGATGCCTGGCTGACTCGGGACTCCATGACATGGATCATCTTTGAAGCGAGACTTTTTCCGTCATCGATTAGCCCCACTCCTGGGAGCGGTTTGGTGAGTGACATACTGGTAACACCTCACATAATATATTTACAGGCGCACACACAGGTAAAGGTTCATAAGTATATAATTGCTTCACCGGTTGGAATCCTGTAATAACTTGTAATATACATATATATATTTGCTTTACTCTTGTAATATATATACACGTGCTTTCCTAGTGGTAATTTTGTAATGACTTTTAGTGTATATATATATTTGTTTTTACTAATAGTAGTTTTGTAGTAATTTGTAATGAAGAAATTCTCAGAAATCCAGACTTCAGTGTCCTTGTGTACGGCAGAATCCTGAGAACCCCATGGTCACAATCTTTATACACCTGCAGGTCAGGTAACCCTCATAGGTCATGACCGCTACAGCAAGGTATTTAATTGTGGTGGTGTTGTCAGTAAAGGAAACTCTGTTACAGTAGTTAACCTCTTCTATTATAGAAATTCCTACAGAACATGTACAGCGCTAAGATTTATTTAGGTTATTTTCTAGATTTAGTTGGAATAAGAAAAAAAAGAGATTAAATGTTGAAGTTTTATAAAAATGCTATTTGTTCTTTCCAAATTAAACTTTTTTTTTCTTTTAAAAGTACATAAAAGGGCAAAGGATTGACTATTTTACTGTGAATGTAATAGCAGACTATGTTAAAATAAACCAGTCAGAATCAGTAGGAGTAATGAACATTTTAAAACTATCTCTTACTTTGTCTTGAGACTTGTTTTAGTTTGATAAAAAAAAATTAATTGTTTACATATGAAAAAAAGAATGACTGTCGTGGTTTAACCCCAGCCAGCAACTAAGCACAACACAGCCGCTCACTCACTCCTCCCCCACCCAGTGGGATTGGGTAGAGAATCAGGGAAAAAAAAAGGTGAAACTCATGGGTTGAGATAAGAACAGTTTAATAATTGAAATAAAAAATAAAATATTATAATAATAATAATAGTAATGAAAAGGAAAATAACAAAAAGAGAGTGAAATATAACCCAAGAAAGACAAGTGATGCACAATGCAATTGCTCATCACCCGCTGACCGATGCTCAGCCAGTCCCCAAGAAGCGATCCGCCCCTCCCAGCCAACTCCCCCCAGTTTATATACTGGACATGACGTCATATGTTATGGAATATTCCTTTGGCCAGTTTGGGTCAGGTGTCCTGGCTGTGTCCCCTCCCAACTTCTTGTGCCCCTCCAGCATTCTTGATGGCAGGTGTGGCGGAAAGAGTTAAGAGGTTAATGATTAAGCAATACCACCAGCTAATTCTGTATGGAATAAAAAATGGAATGTCTGGGATGACAATATCCCAGCTGATTGAAATTGCATATAAAGTATACAATAATGGGGGGGGGGGAAGAAAAAAAGAGAAAAATTGAAAAATAGAAAACAAACAGCAGCAATATTGGCTGCTGCTTTTGTTAAGGCTCAGACCTCATCTAGAGGTCGAGATTTTAGAAGGAGATGAGGACGAGGACAGAACCGAGGGATGGGAAGAAATCTGGAATTTAGGATCCCCTTGGATAGGGACCAGTGTGCTATTTGCAAGGAAAGAGGACATTGGAAAAATGAACGCCCAAAAAGAGAGTCTAATCAGATTTTAACTCCTGCAGCAACACCTAAGCCAGAGGAATTAATTGAAGTCATTTATGAAGACTCCAACTGATGGGGACCGGGGGTTGAAAAGGAGTCCTCAGCTGAACCCCTGGTTGAAATTAAAATGGGGAATGATGTACTTAAATTTTTAGTTGAAACAGGAGCAACTTATTCGGTATTAAATAGTTGTATAGGACCTATGAGTAAATATTCTATGGCTGTTGTTGGTGCAACAGGAAAACGAGAGGTTAGACCCTTTTTCCAACCGACTGAGTGTAAAATTGGTAACAAGATGTCTGTACATGAGTTTTTATACATGCCAGAATGCCCGTTACCTCTAATGGGAAGGGACTTGTTGAATAAATTAGGGGCACAAATAACTTTTCATGCAAACAAAATAAGAGTCCATATTCTGCAAAATAATGCCTGGGAAGCGCAGATATATGTGTTACAGGTACTACTTGGGACAGCAGAAGACAAAGAAAAGGAAGTCAACTCCGTTGCGGAAATAGAAGATGCTGTAACTCCCTTCGTATGGGCCACTGAGAAACCTGGAAGAGCTAAATCTGCTGAACTGGTAAAAAACAGAATTGGAGACAAGAGCTAAGCCGGTAAGATGAAAACAGTATCCTATAAAATTGGGAGCCCATGTTGGATTGGAACCTATCATAAACAACTTCCTCAAGTATGGACTATTGCGAGAGTGCCAGTCAGAATATAACACTCCAATTCTACCTGTTAAAAAGCCACATTCACAGGACTACAGATTAGTACAAGATCTAAGAGCTATCAACCAAATAGTAGTGGATGTCCATCCAGTGGTACCTAATTCCTATACCTTGCTAACGACTATTATTGATTCTAATGTTTATTTTACAGTACTGGACTTGAAGGATGCTTTCTTCTGCATCCCCGTAGAAGAACAAAGTCAGAAACTGTTTGCCTTTGAATGGGAAAGCCCCTCGACAGGATGAAAGATGCAATTATGCTGGACAGTGCTTCCCCAAGGATTCAAGAATAGCCCCATGATTTTTGGTAACGTACTTGCAAAAGAACTGGAGCAGTGGCAAGGTAAGGAAGCTAATGTTACCTTGTTACAGTACGTAGATGACATACTGCTGGGAGCAGACATGGCTGCTGGAAGAAGAGATAGAGGCAACGTCACTGTCAGTGAACACTTCTGCTCTGAAGGCAGAACTAATTGCATTAACCTGAGCTTTAGAGATTTCAGAAGGAAAGTGGGCCAACATTTACACTGACTCAAAATATGCCTTTGGAATAATACATGCACATGGTGCAACTTGGAAAGAGAAAAGATTATTATCATCACAAGGAAATCCTATAAAATATAGTAAAGAAATTTTGAGATTACTCGAAGCAGTCAATAAACCAAAGGAAGTGACAGTAATACATTGCAAAGCACACCAATCGGGACAGACTGATATGATCAAAGGAAATCGAAAGGCTGACGAGACTGCAAAAATTGTTGCTTCATTTACAAAAATTGCAACCTTAGTTCCTGAAAGAGCTTTTAATGTTAACGTCCCTGAATATACAGAGAAAGAAGATAAATTGGCTGAATTTCTAAAATGTATTAAGACTCCTGAAAGATGATGGAAAACTTCAGATGGACAATGTATAGTTACCCCTCAAATAATGAGGGAACTTATGAAAAGAACACATGGTACCACTCATATGGGAGCTGAGGCCCTGGTAGAAATGGTGAGAACATATGCAATAGGCATTAACATGCTAAAAATTGCTAAAGGTATTACACAAGATTGTGAAATTTGTTTGAAGAATAATCCCAAAATTCAAAAAAGACCCTTACCAGGAGAGGTAAGAAGAGGTTTTATACCTGGGAATTACTGGCAAATTGATTTGTCTGAATTGCCAAAGTGTAAAGGATGTAAATATTTATTAGTAATGGTTGATACCTTTTCAGGTTGGCCAGAAGCTGTCCCATGTCGCACCAACAAAGCCAGGGAGGTGGTAAAAATGCTTTTGAAAAGAAACAATACGTAGGTTTGGAGTTCCCAAAGGATTTCCTTCAGATAGGGGACCCCATTTTGTAGCAGAAATCATACAGGAAATTTCTAAATTCTTACAGATAAAATGGGATCTACACACTCCATGGAGACCACAGTCTAGTGGGAAGGTAGAAAGAATGAATCAAACAATTAAACAACAAATTAGAAAATTACGTCAGGAAACTCAGATGAAATGGATGGAAGTCTTGCCTCTGGCATTACTTAGAATCAGAATAACACCTAGGACAAAAGAGAAGATTAGTCCATTTGAAATATTGTATGGAAGGCCTTATGTTACAAATTTGACAGGAAAAGATAGTCAGATGCACCTGAAAGGAGAACAAATCTTGGGGGATTATTTAATATCTTTAGGCAAAGTCATTAACTCTCTCCATAGATACATCCAGGTTAAAGCTCCTGTGCCTTTGGATTCACCAGTACACCCCTTCAAGCCAGGAGACTCAGTATATCTGCAGACATGGAAAGATGAACCACTCGTGGAAAAGTGGAGAGGACCCTATCAAGCGCTACTGACTACAAACACTGCAGTGAAGCTCCAGGGAGTTGAATCCTGGATTCACTATACTAGAATAAAGAAGATGCCATCCCCCTTGTGGACTTCCATGCCAGAAGGACCTTTAAAATTGAAACTAAAGAAAACCCAATATTAAGTTACAGTATAGTATTCTTGCAGAAACAATAATGAAGTTGCTAGTTGTTATAAATATTTTGATAATTTGGGTAAAGAGTAAAATCCATTATGTAGACCAGGAATTTACAAAGGAATGGTGTGACACTTAAGATGGGTATTAAATACCATCATAAGTCTCAAAGGGGGAAAAATTGATGTCAGATAGAGAAAATCCTGTGGTAGATTAGAAAGTCCTGTTTTAAATTAAGTTAGTTAGCCAAGATCATTCTGATCTTTTCTATTCTTCCTGTTTAATGGTGCCTCACCTGGAGCACCAATTCTGATCCTTTCTATTCTTCCTGATTGATGGTGCAACCCTCTTGGCAGGAAAATGAACCACTGACCCGATACAGAGAGACTTAGCGGTCAAAGTGAGGAGGGGATACCTCCCCAAACGACCACCAAAGACCACCTGAGAGCCCTGTGCATGCAGAGAAGGCATCTGATGTGTCATGGTTACGTAATCCTATGCATATGCATTAGATAGTTTGAATATGTATTAGGTAGGAGTAGTTTAATAAATTAGATGCAATTGTTACTGTATAAAAGGGACACACCTGATGAATCTGGTGTGCTTGATTTGTGGAAAGTCCACCGAGCACCCTGCGCAGAATAAAGCAATATCTCTCCTGAGTGTATGAGATTGGTCTGTTGCACACCGGGTAACGAATCCGCTTTTAGGACAACAAACCCACCACAGCTCCTTACAAAGCTCTTCAATCTGGATCACCCATACAAGGAAACCACTCCATTACAGAAGTGAGATGTGGCAGCAATCAGCTATTGCAAGACAGCTGTTAAATGCACTGTGGTGACCAATCTTTCCAACCATATGGTCTCAGGGTTTTTTCCTACCACATGAAGGGCGCTGTGTGCCATGACACCTTCTTTGGTATATCAGTAGACCTACTGTACATTGTGAGAGACTGAAAGAGTTAATGTCTCAAACATTGTGGTGGGGCAAGTTCTGCTTAACGACAAACTCTGGTTGTTTGGGGAGTAACTTCCCCTTCCCTGCCTTGATGCCAAAACACTGGTGTGTTATCAACACCTTTTTAGCTACTGATGTGGAGCACAGCACTACAAGGGCTGCTATGGGGAGAATTAACTCCATCTCAGCCAGACCCAATACACATAATGGTTCAGAGCTGTGAGGTGGTAGCTGAGATCCCTGGACAATCCCAGTGGTCTGTGAGGGCGTCCAGACAGCAGGAGCTCTTTCAACAATGAGGGAACTGCAACCCTTGCTGATCTTCTGATTCCCATCTAGTTATCCAAGGGTGATTCATCTGGACTCTGGTTTATCTACACTAGGGTTGTATAGACTCTGTACAGATCTATGCAACTTCTGAAGCCTGAGCTAATACTGGGTTTTACAATTTTAGCATAAACATCTTCATTATCTAGGACTGGATGAGGTCTTTGGTTCTGAATTTGTGCCCTTTGCAAACTTTATAAAGCCTTTTGCAACTTGATAATTACTAGTACTTAGTAGAAGCTTTAGGAACGTCACAGTTACCCTCTCTCTTATTCTTGCCTACACTGCAGTCTCCAGAACCCCATAAGGCCTAGGAAAGCTTGTGTTTCCTTCTTGTTAGCTGGTGGAGACATAGTTGCTATCTTGTTAACCACATCCATAGGCACATGACGGCGTCCATCCTGCTATTTTATTCCCAAGAACTGAATCTCTTGTGCAGGTCCCTTGCTTTTCTTTATGGCGAAACCAGCTTTCAGAAGAATCTGAATTATTCTTTTTCCCTTCTCAAACACTTCTTCTGCCTTGTTGCCCCACACGATGATGTCATCTATGTATTGTAAATGTTCAGGGGCATCGCCTTGTTCCAGTGCAGTTTGGATTAGTCCGTGACAAATGGTAGGGCTGTGCTTCCACCCCTGGGGCAGTCGATTCCAGGTGAAAAGAAGCCAATCAGCACCCATCAGCAACAGGATGGGGAGGGCACGGGGGAGGGTGCACAGCTCCATGTTCTGATGTGCTGTTCTGATATGCTGAGCAGGGCAGCTTATCATGCATGGCAAAAGATCGTGTCTGCACACAAACTGAAGCCCCACGTGCGCAAGCCCATCGGAACTGGACCCCTCGGCTGACTGAACCAACGCTGGACCCAGGACCAGTGAAATCTTTCTCTTCTCTCTCTCTCTCTCTTTTTTTCCGTAATCCCTACACCTTAACCCTTTAGACATAAACCATTGACCAAGTCTGGGAGTAGGAGTGGATCTAGCCGCCCCTCGGCTCCTCTCTGAGAGGGAGTCTAGAAAGCAAGGGGGTCCACTCTGAACCTCGTGACTCAGTGGGAAGGCCCTCCTTATTGTCTTCCCTGAACTGATTCCCAAAGAAGCAAGGCCTGTAGTATATGTTTGGTGATGTATGGTTAGCACGTTACACAGTTTACTGACATAGTTTCATGCCAATTTTTGTTGTGAGCATGCCAATTTTTGTTGTGAGCAAATAAAAGTTGTGTTTTGTCAGTTAAAGGATCCCTGGTGTCGTTTCACCTTAGTCCTGACCTGGGAATCAGCAAACCTGAGTCATCGTCCTGAAAAATTGGGACGTGACATACATATACAATAAAATTAACCTGTGCATATTCATTAAGCTAAATGCTCCCTAAAGCACTGAATTTTCTACTTAGACATTATACAACCCGTGTGTGGAAGGAAATCTCTCTCTCTCCCTAAAGGGGTTGCCTGGCAGTAGGCTTCTGCTGCTGCCACCTGTGGTTCTTTATCCTTTGTCTAAGGCTGGTGTTAAAAGTCTAGGCCATTCCTGAGCTTGCAATTGATATCTGCTCCCTGTGAAGGTGCCCTTACATGGCCTGGGTGAAGTACACTGCTTCTTTCTCTCTCCTCACCTTTTCAGGCTTAGACCTCAGACTCTCCACCCCCCAGAAGTGGTTGCTACTAGTTTGGCAGCAGATCCACAACCATGCTAGTTCATGCAGCCATTTCCAGCTGCCCTCTTTCCCAACAGTGACTGGGTGAGCGGAGATAGGCTATCAGCAGAATGAACTAGCCTGTTCTCACCTGAAAGACATTGTACAGTAGCTATGAAGGTATGCGTCTGTCTTGTGACAGCCCAAGGGTCGCAGGCAGTCTGAGAAAGCTGGTGGCCAGGAAAGTGCTGCTATTACCAGAATAATTCACCCAGCTCCTGAGGAGCACAATCACAGAGTGGGAATTTCAGGAAAACTCATCAGGGTAAGCTTATGCTGTTACAAATGAAATCTTAAAAAGCTTAAGGAAGATTTGGGGTAGAGGGAAAGATACAAAAATCACACACAAATTTATCTACTTTTGCTGGCGTGTGTTTGAAAGATTGGTCTGCACAAAAAGGTATTTGTATGTGCAAGAAGGTGTTTGCACATTTTCTGGTGTGCAATTCCATATTAAGATATGTATCTCAACACTCCTTTGCAACTACAGATGTCCAGTTTGCATACTGTGCAGTGGGAAGCAAGTAGCTGTGGAATAATTGCTGGAGGTGACATTGATCTCATTATAATACCAAAACACACCTCTATCCCAAAGACTACCTGCCTTCAAGGTGCGACCACCCCTCACTGAGCATGCGCTCTGAATTTTCTCTAGCATGTACCTTTAAAAGGAAAGCGAGGAGATTTTATACCAATCATAGTAAAGGTATGTATGACTAGAGTCACTCAAGCTCCACCCAAAAATAAGAAAATAGTATAAAATGGCTTACGAGGGGAGGAATGAGGAGATTGCAGTAGACGGACGCTTGTTAGGTTATAACAAACGACGATTTATTACTCACTATCTCCTTAATTTATACACAGTGTGGTTACATAAATCGTGTTCACGCGCACAGCCCAAGCATGTGATTGGTTAACAATACAATATCACGCGAACAATAACAACATTCAATTCGTTAAGAGCTGCAAAGCATGCAACAACACCTCTTCGTCGTGATTGGCTCTTACAACACAGTTTTTGCAACTACACATCTGTGTTCCTTCTGATTATCAACTGTCCACATTCCTTTGTAAATTAAGCTCATCCCGTCATGGTCGTTCAAAAGCCTCTGCAATCTTCTCGTAACCGGTATCAGCCAGATATACTCCCACAGAGGAATGCTAAGGAAGATATCATCATGGACAAGTCAGGAGGACATTGCTGACTTCTGGAATCAGTTGACGGGCTGAACCTCTCTTCTCCCCCATAGGGATGCCTATTGGGTAAGATTTAAACACTTGCTTATACCAAGTGCTTCCCCAGGAAACTTAGAAATCTCTATAGAGTTTTTCCATAATTTAATGTGTTTGTAGTCAACTGTATTATTCATATTCTTGGTACTTGCACGTGCTTTGCAGACAGTGTATTTATCACCAGCAATCCAAAAGAATCTGTACTTCTGTTGCTTTAATAAACTGTACTGTTCATTAAATCTAGCCATGATAGTTCGTTGAACATGACTACACTTCTTAAGTCTGGCTGTGCTAGTTTGTTGAACGTGACTAGATTGAAAGTACATTGCGCTATTTGTGCATCCGTAATCGTGATAGTTCAATATATTGAACGCGACCGGACTTATAGCATTGAATTGGGCATCACTCAGAATCTAAGCCTAGCCACCCCCAGCCCCTCTGATATCTGAGGACAAGCTGGAACACAAGGGGGTTTATTTTCTGCCAAACTTCTTTACCCTTTTGTTATGATACAAGGAAAAATCAGTTTTGTACTTACAAGTTAAAATTGTAACCATAGGGAATTGTGTTAGGTGCAATGAATCATGTTAGGTATAACCATAGAAACCTCATATATTTTCTATTGAATTTTGTGTTTGGAAACTAACATTATGATTGGAACAATAGAGGTAATTATGAAGTGTAGTCGAGTGATTAACTAGTAATTACTCATAAATTTTGTAGTTCTTTGCTCTCATGACTAGATGTTCTTGTATGTTAAATGAGAACAATATTGGAACTGACCACCTGTGATTGAAACTGTGTTAAGCTTCAAAGAGCAAGGACAAGAAACTAAGGAGACTGTCATGGACACCAGTTTGCTGCTTGGAAGCCCCCTTACCCTTCCCATCTTGATTTGAATATCAAGGATTCCAGTCAGTAGAGCTAAGTGAAATTGACCAATGATTGTTTTTAAATAAGAATATTGATAAGGTTATATAATCAAAGGACCAATCATTATAAAGGTTAAATTTAAGAGCGAGCATAGTATGCATTTTTATGTAAAGAAACTTATGTAACAATGATTTGACAGAAAAAGTGTATAAAAACTGATGGATTTTAATACTAAGTCAGACACGCCTTTGGAGGAGTGATCCCTCGTGTCCCCAGCACTGCAATAAAGAAGTGCCTGCTTCTTAACGTCACATTGGTGTTAAGGAGTTTTATTCCGGATTTTGGTAACACTTTTACACAACGGTAGCCTTGTAAACACTCCCAGAAATTTGTGAATGGATTCATGATTCTTTGGAAAATAGCAGTTAGCAAGCTTTTTAAACTCACCAAACTTGTTTTAGCTTACCTGTATAAAAGGAAATTTCTAGCTAAAACATGTTTTCAAAACTTACTTTTTACCCTTTTCTGTTTTACAGACATGATGAAAGAGGACCTCTCAATTTTAAAAGTGACTGACTTGTGGGGTTCTGTTTCTAATCTGATTTGCTATGAGTCATAATTTTAAATTTAAACTAATATGTGATCATTACTGACCCTGCTCTACTAAATTTCTGTGTGTTAGTATTAAAATAAGGACTCAATATAGGGGCTTCTCATAAATTAAATTAGTGCATATCATGCTGAAGGATAGCCAGGGGTGGGAATACTGATAAGGGGGAAAGAGGGAAGAAAGGATGTAAAATAAAATGGAATTGACAGCTGAATTAGTTCCTAACCACATAAAACTTCTTGCTTCTCTTTCAACTGCCTCTTCAAAAGGGACTGTTCCTGGTAGACTTTTCAATACACCAAGTGATAGTAATAGTTAAACTGTATACATTAAATAAAAACCTAATAAAATAATCACGTTTGGACCTTAAAGCTATTTAGCAGTTCTTGATCTTTGCCTATGTATGTCTTTCTCCTTCTCTTTTACTGAGACTATATCATTTCACCCCATTTCTTTATCATATTTATGATCTGATCCTGCAAATAATACTGATATGTAATTAACTTTAGGCATATCATGTACATTAACAAAAGGTGTACACTAGTATATGCAAGTCTGAGTCCTTAGTTACGAACATTTTTGTGAAGGGACAATAGAAAATACTATGCATAATTGTAGTGTACAATAATAATGCATTTATCTTTATTCTTTCTAAAACCTTTGTGCTGTATACTTCTGCACTCTTTCTTCTTGACCTCTCTGTATGTAAATCATAGCATTTTGCATTTTTCTTTGCCTAAATAATACCGACTAAATTCACAGGGGTTCAGTGACAGTGTTTCTTTCAGCAATGTTTAATTCATAGGTAGTCTGCTTTCAAAGTGGAATTGCCAGCCATAAGTGAGCTGTCAAGGCTTACCAGGCAGTGAAAGAGGAAGTTTCCTTGGGAAAAGACCCAAGGAAGGAGCCTTTGGGGACCTGCTGAGGTGTGTTGGGGAATTTTTATGGTAACCCTCATGGCAAATTAAACACACATTTGTGCTTAAAAAAATATATATATATTAATGAACAATGCATTGGGCAGAGTCCTACCGCAATAAGCGGTTCTACAAGGAGTCTGCAAAGATGCATCTCAAGCAGATTCCTTATATACACTTGCACCAGCACCAATCCCATGAGCATGGGGCACTTTAGCCTGGCCTTAGGTCCATCCCCCAGCCCAGCTCTGCTGCCCAAAGGTGGCCCCTGAGAGCTCAATTCCAGGATGGCTACAAGACAATGCAGAGGCTGTTTCTTATCTCATCCCCAAGGGAAACTTCACTCCCTTGCAGGGAGTCGTTCTGTCTCCGGCATCCCTGCTTCCAGCCAGTTTAATCCCTTCTGTAGTTGGGCCTTCTTGCCCTCCATGCCAGATCATTCCTTGGTCACAAATTACCACTGCTGAGCAGTTACAATTTGAATTTCCCCTTCACTCAGTTCCAATGCTCCAGTTAAGGCTATTAGTTCTGCCTTTTGGACTGATGTTTTGGGAGATAAGGCTTGTGCCTCTACTATGCCATCTAAGGTCATCACAGCATATCCTGACAGTCTCTTCCCATCGTGAACAAAACTACTGCCGTCAGTATATAACTCCCAGTCTGGATTTTCTAATGGAACATCTTTAAGATCTGGATGGCTAGCATTTATTTCCTCTACTGTTTGTAAGCAATCATGTTCTGGTGAACTCTCCACTCAATCAGTGGAGAGGAATACTGCTGGATTTACAACTGAAGTGGTCTTGAGATTGATGTCATCTTGTTCTAATAGTACCACTTGGTATTTCAGCATACGGCTGGGGGACAACCAATGCCCCCCTTTTTGTTCCAAAACTGTGACTACCATATGTGATACATACACAGTGATCTTTTGCCCTAAAGTTAGTTTACGAGCCTCTTGAATTAATACTGTGGCTGCTACTGCTTTAAGGCAGCTGGGGCATCCCTGGCTTACATTGTCCAATTGCTTGGAAAAATATGCTACGGCTCTCCATTGTCCTCCCAAAAATTGTGCCAGGACCCCTAGTGCTAATCCTTGTCACTCATAAATGAAAAGCTCAAAAAATTTTGTCAGGTCTGGCAATCCCAAGGCGGGAGCTTTCATCAGGGTTTGTTTTAGTTGCTTAAACGCGGCTCTGCTGTCGTTTGTCCATTCTAGTGTCCCTCTTTGGGAGTCTTTTAGTAATTCATATAAAGGTTTTACTAACAGTCCATAGTTTGCAATCCACAAGCGACATCACCCGGTCATGCCTAGGAATGCCCGCAGTTCTCTCGGTGTATTTGGCTCTGGGAGGCAGCATATAGCTTCCTTTCGTTCAACTCCCAGTTGTCTCTGTCCTTTTAGAATTTCGAAACCCAGATAAGTGACTGTTTCTTTTACAATCTGCGCCTTCTCCTTTGATACCCGGTATCCACTGAGTCCCAAGAAATTCAAGAGGCTTATGATCAAAGAAAAACATTGTTCCTGAGTCTCTGTTGCAATAAGGATGTCATCTACATATTGTAATACAGTTCCCTGTCCATTTTCTTTTCTCTAAATCTCTAATTCCTTCGCCAGCTGATTTCCAAAAATAGTTGGGCTATTCTTGAAGCCTTGTGGTAGAACTGTCCAAGTATATTGTGTCTTTCGCCCTGTTTCAGGATTTTCCCACTCAAAAGCAAAAAGCTCTTGACTTTTAGAGCCCAAAGGGATGCAGAAAAAGGCATCTTTCAGATCTAAACCCGTAAACCAGCTTTGTTCACTGGTGAGGGTAGTTAGTAATGTATATGGGTTTGCAACTGCTGGATGTATATCTTGTACTATCTGATTTATTGCTCTAAGATCCTGGACTAAATGGTAATCTTTTCCATTAGCTTTCTTTACTGGTAAGATCGGTGTATTTTATTTTGACTCGCATTCTATCAGCAACTTATATTTCAAGAATTTTTGAACTATTGGTACCAAGCCAATTCTCGCTTCTAATTTTAAAGGATATTGTTTAATACTGGTTTTAGATCAATTCTTACTGGTTCCGCTCTCTTAGACCTTCCTGGAACTTCTGCCCAAGCGATGGGAATCACTGCATCTTCTATTTCTCAAGGTATCTTGTCCCTTTTGGGATTTGCATCCTGTAACAACAAGGCTGTGGCTTCGACATATTTAGATTCTGGGATTAAAATTTCAACTTCCCCATCCTTGAATCTGATTTCAGCTTCTACCTTTTCAAGTAAATCTCTACCCAATAAAGTTTTCGGAGAATTTGGCAAATATAGAAACTGGTGAGTAACCCATTGTTTTCCAAGTTTAAATTTCAGGGGTTTGAAAAATGGCCAGGTCTCATGAGTCCCTGTCGCACCAATGACATTTATGCTTTTGTTATTTAAATTTCCTTCTAGTGTATTTAAGACTGAATATGTAGCCCCAGTGTCGACTAAAAATTCTATTTCCTCATCTCCCAGCTTTGCTTTAACCAGAGATTCCTCTGGGAGAGGTTCCTCCGGTCCCTATCAGTCCTCTCTCACTGCTTACTTCAAACGCTTCTCTCAGCACAGCCACAAACACACTTGATTCCTCTTTCTTTTAACATTCCTAATCCTTATCTCACTTGTAATTTCCTTGCAAAAGCGGCTGCCAGTAAATCAGCCTCTTGTTGCTTTGCTCCTCTTTTTCTTTTTTCTTTTTTTTCTCTGCTCAGTTTTCTGCTTTTCTTCGTGCTCATCATATACAAACACAGCAACACTCAAATTAATTCTCTAAATCAGGGGCTGTTTGACCCACAAGGACACTAATTGTGAGTGCATCATTAAATTTTTGTTAGCAGAGCTTGTCTGAGTCCCCCAAAATCACTGGGATGCTCATCAGGTCTCTGCCTGCATTCTTGCACTTTTAGTCCAATTTACCAATTTATCCCTAGTTCTCCACATGCCCTAATGGCTTCTATTAAATTTCAGAGCCCTATCTGACAAATGGCTCAGTCTCCTACATTGTTTTAGTCCCAGTTTTGATCTTTTTTTTTTTCCTAGCCTGTTCTGCTAGTTCTGCTCAGGGAAATTTAACACTCACCCTTCTCCTTTTCCAAAGCTAAAACGAGGGGAATCACTGGGTGTGATACTGAAATGCTGGTCGAAGAAACTCTCTAAGACTCGTTTTGGAGTTTTAGAAAGCAGGCATTCTTTATTGCAGCACTGGATGCACAGGGGATAGTTCCACCTAGCGTACATACCACAGCTTCAGCACAAACAGGTTATATGGAGTAACAATTACATATTAATCAGATTAGTATACATATACATAAAAATTATTGTAACTGATTATCTTAGTACTGCCTCCATCCGATCATGCGCAATGAAGAATTCATTTGAGTCGAAGGGCTGCTTTTACGACCACTGACCCATTTGAGATTCTGTTGGCTGTCCTTGAAGTCTTTGTTCTTGTCCTTGTTCTTTGATCTTGAAGCTTAACGCAGTTTCAATTGCATGTGGTCAGTTTCAACATTGTTCTCATCTAGTGTACAGGAACATCCAGTCATAAGAGCAAAGAACTGCAAAACTTAGGAGTAACTACCTCTACTAGTTAATTGCTTGGCTACACTTTTGTCTATTGTTTCAATCATAGTGTTAGTATAAGATTTCTAATAATTATTTACCAAATCTCACTTTTACAGTCACCTAGCAGCAAACCAGTTTCCATGGCTGGTACAAAATATTAAAACCATCAAAATATTTAGACATACCATACAGAATGTATGGATATATGCTATCACCTGTGCTGTGCTGCATGTACAGCTTGGACTTCAGGCTTGTGTTGTGCTGCAGAAATTCCTTGGCCACAGGATAAACTCAGCCAGCTCATTGTAACAGAGGAGCTTGCAGGCAGCTCCTACTTGGTATCAGCAATTACACCACCTGTGTGGGCTTGCCTTTATCTAAAAGTGCATCAAGAAGTTCTCATGAGAACATCCTTTAGAAATAGAGTTGTTTTCTTGTAAGGAAATTATATAATAGCTCAAATGACCAAAATGGGGGAGAGCTTCTCTCCACAGACTGGATCTGCTCTGCTCAGAGTGCTGTGGGAAAAATCCATCCGGGCTCTGTCCAATGCTGCAAGAACGCGGGGTTCCTAGCATCTGAAGGGACATAAGATTTGCTTGCTATCTATATTCCTCCTCTTATTCTGTGTTATTAAAGCAGTTATCTTATTAAGCCATTTGTTGTTCTGCCTTTCTTATTGAGATCCAGAAAGAACCCTATACTGTCTCTTTCTCACCTCACCACCCCCACCCCACCCCCAGTGCAGAACAGTAGGAAACCAAGCAAAGGTGGCAGGAGGCCTGTATGGATGAGCAAGGAGCTCCTGACTGAACTCAGACATAAAAAGAAAGCATATAAGACCTAGAAGCAGGGGCAGGTGACCCAGGAGGAGTATAGAGTTGTCATACGATCTTGCAGGGATGGGGTTAGGAAAGACAAGGCCAACCTGGAGTTGAATCTGACAAGAGATGGGAAGAGCAACAAGAAAGGATTCTACAAGAACATAAACAGTAAAAGGAAGACTAGGAAAAATGTGGGTCTGCTGCTGTATGGGGCAGGGAAACTGGTGACAAAGGACATGGAAAAGGCCAAGGTGTACTCACTGCCACCTTTGCCTGTCTTTACCAGTAAAACTGGCTATAGTGATCCTGACTGGAAGCTCATTGTACCATTGTAGATTGAGGAGTTAGTGATCCACATAACGGTTAATCTGAATATGCCCAGGCCTGCGCTATGCTGTACTGCATGTATAGTTTGGCCTTCAGGCCTGAGTTGTGCTGAAGAAATTCTATAGCTGCAGGATAAACTTAGCCAGATCATTATAACAGAGGAGCCTGCAGCCAGCTCCCATTTGGCACTGGCGATTACACCACCTGTGTGGCCTTGCCTTTATCTAACAATGCAGCAAGAAGTTCTCATGCAAACATTGGTTCTGTTTGACAGTAGAAATGATAGCTTTGCTTTCTTATAAGAAAGTCCTACAATAGCTCAAATGATCAAAATGGGGAAACCTCTTCCATGGATGGGATCTGCATGGAGTGCTGTCCCCTGATCAGAAGCCCATTTGATGCTGCACAACTCAGGGTTCCAAGCATCTGAAGAGACTGAATCTGAAGATTGTCTATACTATCCTTTCTTTCTTTATAGCATTAGCTCTAATAAATACCATTTAAAATTATACTTTACATGATATTTTACTTTTTAGGCATCATCTGACAAGAATCCTGCCAGATTATCCCCAAATCTGCAAAACAAACAATATTTCATATAGCTGAACCCCAAAACAAAGTTAATGTGCAGCACTTTGTAGGATTACTAGGGTACTAGTGCCAGTTTATCCCACACTTAGCACAGATTTTAAGACCCCAGTATAATGTAGCGAGAAAGAGGATCCAATTTGTATGAGGGGAAGATGAAAAAAGAGCTTTCAAATAGGCTAAGCATGCTGTCTCCCATGCTCTTGCACTGGGTCCTAGCAACCTCACAGATCTTTTGAACTGGAAGTCCTAGTTTCAGGAGACGATATAGCACATTGGAGCTTGTGAAAAAAAAGATGAAAAGAGGAGAATCTCACTTGGCTTTTGGTCACGTTAGCTCCCTCGCTGCACACAAAACTATATGCTTTTTGAAAAACAACTACTGGCTGCATATTGGGCTTTAGTGGAAACTGAATGAGTCACGGGGGAGAGACTGTTACTCTGATTGTACGTTCAGTGGGTACTAATTATTAGTGGGTACTAATGATGTCGCAACAAGAAGTCCAAGGTCAAGCAAAAGAGATTTCAGGACCCTGGGAAGAATGCTAAAGGATTCAGGAATATAGGTATCAATGCCTGACTCCAGGACTGGTGCCTCCACTGGGGAAGGCCCCGCTGAGTAGAAGCTAGACAACGTTATTCCAGTTTACAAGAAGGGCATGAGGGAAGACCCAGGAAACTACAGACCTGTTAGTCTAACCTCAGTACCTGGAAAAATGATGGAGAAGGCTATACTGGGTGCTATTGAAAGACATTTAAAGGACAATGAAATCATCAGGCACAGTCAACATGGGTTCACAAAGGAAAAGTCCTTTTTAACTAATTTGATATCCTTCTACGATAAGGTCACCTGCCTAGTGGATGAAGGGAAGGCAGTGGATGTGTTTTTTCTGGATTTTAGTAAGGCTTTTGATACTGTCCCTCACAGCATCCTTCTGGACAAGTTGTCCAACTGTGGGATGAGCAGGTTCACGGTGTGCTGGGTGAAGAACTGGCCAAATGGCAGGGCTCAAAGGGTTGTACTGAATGGGGCTACATCTGGCTGGTGACCAGTTGTCATGGTTTAACCCCAGCCAGCAACTAAGCACCACGCAGCCGCTCACACACTCCCCCCCACCCAGTGGGATGGGGAAGAGAATCAGAAGGAAAAAGGTAAAACTCATGGGTTGAGATAATGTGGTGGGTTGACCCTGGCTGAACACCAGGTGCCCACCAAAGCCATTCTATCACTCCCCCCTCCTCAGCTGGACAGGGGAGAGAAAATATAACAAAGGGCTTGTGGGTCGAGATAAGGACAGGAGAGATCACTCACCAATTACAGTCACGGGCAAAACAGACTCAGCTTGGGGAAAATTAACTTGATTTATTACAAATCAACCAGAGAAGGGTAGTGAGAAATAAAACCAAATCTCAGAACACCTTCCCTCCACCCCCTCCCTTCTTCCTGGGCACAGCTTCACTCCTGGATTCTCTACCTACCCCGCCCAGTGGCACAGGGGGATGGGGAATGGGGTTTACGGTCAGTTCATCACACATTATTTCTGCCACTTCATCCTCCTCAGGGGCACGACTCCTCACACTCTTCCCCTGCTCCAGCATGGGGTCCCTCCAATGGGAGGCATTCCTCCACGAACTTCTTCACGTGGGTCCTCCCACGGGCTGCAGTTCTTCACAAACCGCTCCAGCATGGGTCCTTTCCATGGCATGCAGTCCTTCAGGAGCACACTGCTCCAGCATGGGTCCCCCACGGGGTCACAAGTCCTGCCAGAAAACCTGCTCCGTGGGCTCCTCTCTCCACAGATCCGCAGGTCCTGCCAGGAACCTGCTCCAGAGTGGGCTTCCCATGGGGTCACAGCCTCCTTTGGGCATCCACCTGCTCTGGTGTGGGGTCCTCCACGGGCTGCAGGTGGATATCTGTTCCACCATGGACCTCCATGGACTGCAGGGAGACAACCTGCCTCACCATGGTCTTCACCACGGGCTGCAGGGGAATCTCTGCTCTGGTGCCTGGAGCACCTCCTCCCCCTCCTTCTTCACTGACCTTGGTGTCTGCAGTGTTGTTTCTCTTACATGTTCTCACTCTCTCTCTGGCTGCTGTTTCTTTCTGTCCCACCTTTTTTTTTCCTTCTTAAAAATGTTATCATCACAGAGGCGTTACCACTATCACTGATTGGCTCAGCCTTGGCCGGTGGCGGGTCCAACTTAGAGCCGGCTGGTATTGGCTCTGTCGAACACAGGGGAAGCTTCCAGCAGCTTCTTACAGAAGCCACCCCTGTAACCCCCCCCGCCTCCAAAACCTTGCCATGCAAAGCCAATACAGATAAGAACACTTTAATAGAACAGAAAGGAAGAAATGAATAATGATAATAATAATAATAAAATGACAATACTAATAAAAGGATTGGAATATACAAAACAAGTGATGCACGATGCACTTGCTCACCACTCGCCAATTGATGCCCAGTTAGTTCCCAAGCAGCAATCCACCCCCCAGGCCAACTCCCCCCACTTTATATAGTAGGCATGACATCACATGGTATGGAATATTGCTTTGGCCACTTTGGGTCAGCTGCCCTGGCTGTGTCCCCTCCCAACTTCCCGTGCCCCTCCAGCCTTCTTGCTGGCTGGGCATGAGAAGCTGAAAAATCCTTGACTTAGTATAAACACTACTTGGCAACAACTGAAAACATCAGTGTGTTATCAACATTCTTCTCATACTGAATTCAAGACATAACACTATACCAGCTACTAGAAAGAAAATTAACTCTATACCAGCCGAAACCAGGACACATGCCAGCTTCATAAGCCATAAGTAATACATTCTTTACCCTGAGAAAAGCTTTATGAAGTACAGGCCTCAGTAGCAAAGTGTTCCTGGAGTGAAGACATTTGAAAGACATTTTAATTTGGTGGCACCATGCAGAGAGCATCAATCTTTTTTGTGATTTTCTCTATTGCAAGAAAGAAAAAGATTTTTAATGTACAAACCTTGTTAAATCAATCATAATTGGGAATTTGGATGCATAGTGTAATAAAGGCAATAACATTCAATACCTAGAGGCAATTTTTTCCATATATTTTGGATGTTGGGATTTAGGAAAATAATTTCAATTGATTTTTGATCCTTTTTAAAACTTAATATTTTAATTCAAAGATGCCCTACTTTAATCTAAATAATATAAATAAAGTACACAATTAGTACATGCAATATCAACAAATGTTCTGCAAACTTGCTTTTGGTGCACGATCAGAATGTTTTCAGAGAAAATGGTCTAAATTAGTGATTATCTAGTGCTGCAGCAACATGATACAAACCCATGCAAAATACTGAAAGATATTATTTTTATAAAAATCCTTGAATTTATTGAAAATTTAAGCAAGTCTTTAAGCTGTGTTTCTTCTGATTGCAGGTGAAACCTGTCCACTCCTGATCTCACATGAGCTTAAGCTCCCAGATCTTGGGATGGGAAAGAGCAGGGATTCTCAAATTTATTTTGATATTCTTGGCTTCTGGGCCACCCTCATTCCCAAATCAGGACCTCAGTTTAACACTCTTCCTTCTCTTTCACTATGCCCCTTCCCAGTCCAAGTTTATGATCTCTCTCACTACAAACCCTTGTGGCCTTGAGCCAGCCCTCTCAGCCCTACTCCCTCCTGTCACACCCTGCTCATTTGGTGCCGTGATCCCCCCCCACGCTGCCCCAGTCTAAGCAGCTGCTTTGAGGAGTCATATTATAACCATCTATTCAACAGATATCTGTGCAAAACATGAGAGTTGCAATTCCTGTGAAAGGCAATGTCTGGAGTGGTTGCTCCTTAGTGAGTGAGCTTGAATGACATCTCTAGTTCTGCCTCCAGCCTGGGCAGTGAGTGGGCTAGGCCACCTCCTGGAACCATGCACACCCCTGGCAAGAAGCCCTGGGTCTATTAAGATTGACTGTTCTCTAAATCTAGTTGCATATCAGGTGTGTGAACATAGCATACATCATTCTTCATCTAGCAGAAGAAGGTGCATTTTCTGCTTGGTCAGAAAGACTGGACACTACTGGGCTAGCGCAACCAAAAAATAGCTCTGTGTTAACAACGCCTACTGAAAAATTTGGCACCAAAAGCCTAATGCCACCAGTCTGAACCTCTTGCTTGGAAGTCCAAAAGCAAAAATGAATTGTGATGACTAAGCCCTCCATGAAAGCATTAAACCATCTTGAATGCACAGGGATGGGGAGGGTAAGAGTATGCACACAAGCAATATCCATGAATTAACTGATGTGTTGACAGTTCAAACACAAACTTACCTTCCAGCTAATCACTTGTGGGCTCATGCCTTTGGGTCTTTACAAAAACAATACCTAGGCCAAACTTAAGAATGCAATCTAATCTCCCAATATCTTTAGCTATTAGATTTATTATTACTGAAAGGCATTAGGTATGACTAATTGTATTAAAGTGAAGATACAGTTACTTCCTTAATTTTATTTTACAAAACATTTTTTTAAAGACATTAATAACAAATTTCAATATTTATACCGGTACTTCAGCTGATAGCAGCAGTATTACAAATATTGGTAAACATTCCAAGCATTTTATAATGCACTGTACTTTGGGCCGACTACATTTTGTGGCTCACATTATTAAATGTGGTGATGTTTATATTGGCTCAGACATGAGCTCTGCACCAGGTTTGTTATCAGAGGTATTATAAATATTGTCTTTTTTCTCATATGGCTTCTTTCACTTTGTATATTTTACAAACTAGGAAATGCGCTATTGCAAAATATCTTGAGGTTTATGACCATTAAACAAGGCAATAGCAAGTCAAATGTGTAGATTTTCAGGCAATTCTGTTACACTAAAACATGAGTTAGTTTGTTAACTGACTGCCAGGTGCCCACTAAGCTGCTCTCACTCCCCCTCCTCAGCAGGACAGAGCGAGAAAACAAAAAACTTCTGGGTTGAGATAAAGGCACTTAAATGAAAAAAATCAAAGGTCACATGAAGAAGCAAAGCAAAAAAAACCAAAAAAAAAAGATTTATTATCTCTACTTCCCATCAGCAGGCAATGTCCTTCCTGGGAAGCAGGGCCTCAGTACATGTAGGGGTTGCTTCAGAAGACAAATGCCTTAATAACAAATGCCCCCCCTCCACCTCCTCCTCCTCCTCTCTCTTAGCTTTTATTGCTGAGCATGATGTCATTGTCAATGACAATTTCTATAGAGAAGTTTGTTGCCTATTAGGAGCTCGCATTTGCAACGTCACTGAAAGGCTGCCGAGCCTGGTGAACTCTACAGATTATCATCTGTCTTGGGTTCAGCTGGGATAGAGTTAACTTTCACAGGAACCTGGGAAGGGGCACAGCCAGGCCAGCTGACCTAAACTAGCCAAGGAGCTATTCCATACCAGGTGACATCATGCTCAGTAGATAAATGGGGAGTGGGCTGGGGGGGGGGGGTCTCTTAGCTTTCGGTGGGGGAAGTAGCAGAGTGTCGGGTTCCGGGTGGTGAGCAGTTGCACTGTGCATCACTCCTTTTGTATATTCTTTTATTAGTATCGTCGTTGTTGTAACTTCTCTTTTTGTGTTGTCCCAGTAAATTGTCCTTATCTCAACCCATGAGGTTCCTTTTTTTTTTTTCTTTTCTCCTTCCGGCTAATTACAACAGCTTTTGAGAATTTTGAATATCCTTGGGATGTCCAAGCCAGCATGCTGTTAGTGCTATGTCCCCTGAATATGTTTCAGGTCTTCTTCAGGGCTACAAAAAAAGTTTTTTAAGAATACCACTCAGAGATCTGCCCCAAGGCTGGATAGTCATGGGTGGCACAGCATATGAGAGGATATGGGCAGGTATCTAGAGAACTTCTCACCTCCAGTGGCTTGGAACTTCACTCCCGAACAACTACAGAACCCTCATGAAGTGGTAGAATATTTGAAAGGAAAATTAGGCAGCACCCTCAGGGGGAAAGGAGGGAAAACACAGTGACAGGCAGTGTGGCTACCCCAACCCTGGCGACAGGCACTGCGGCTACTCAAACCCCGGCAACAGGCACTGCAGCTGAACCAGAGAACCAACCTGTGCCAGTATCAGTCGCCCCTATACAGAAGAAGAAACACACAAAGAAATCAGTTTGCTTAGTGAGAGATGAAAGTGAATCAGGGTCATCACGAGAACAGGAGGAAGAGGCAGAACCTGAAATAATCACCCGATCTCTATCCCTGAGTGAGTTGTGTGACATGCGAAAAGATTTTGGCTGCCACCCAGGTGAGCGCATTATTACCTGGCTGCTCTGATGCTGGGATAATGGGGCCAGTAGTTTGGAATTAAAGGGCAGGGAAGCCAAGCAGCTGGGTTCTCTGTCTAGGGAAGGGGGCATTGACAAGGCGATTGGGAGAAAAGCACAAGTCCTCAGCCTCTGGAGGTGACTTCTGTCAGGTGTAAAGGAAAGATACCCCTTTAAGGATGAAGTTACATGTCACCAAGGCAAATGGACCACCATGGAGAGAGGTATCCAGTACCTGAGGGAATTAGCCATGCTGGAGGTGATTTATAATGATCCGGAAAATGCGCAGTCACCCACAGATCCAGATGAAGTCCAATGCACACAACCGATGTGGCGGAAGTTTCTACGAAGTGCACCACCAACCTATGCCAACTCATTGGCAGTAATGTCCTGGAAAGAAGGTGGCTGTCCAACTCTGGCAATACGAAGGAAGTCTCTTTTCCTCCCTACGGGCCTGTGTCTCAGCTGTAGAGGAATTGTCCCAAGAGTTCCAGCAATTCAAAGTGGATATGTCCTTCTCCCCACCTGTACAGGCCTGCATCGTGGCTATTAGGAGTAAGTGTTCCTCTGCCCAAGAGAGAGGAGATAGAAAGTACACACGATGGGCTAACCTGTGGTTTTACCTGTGTGACCATGGAGAGGACATGAGGAAGTGGGATGGAGAACCTACCTCAGTCCTGGATGCACGGGTACGGGAGGTTGAGAGAAAAAGCAATCAGAAAAGAGGATTCTTCTTGGAAAAATGCTGCTCCGGTTTCCTGTGAGCAGTCCCCCAGACAGAGTAGAAGGGCTGATCTCATTTCTGATCCTCTTGAAGGGACTTCTGATTCACGTTTGTGAAAAGTGAGTAATGGATACTCTAACCAGGATTAGAGGGGCCCTGCCTCCAGCCAGGTGGAGGAAAGGGACAACCGGGTCTACTGGATGGTGTGGATTCAATGGCCTGGCACATCAGACCCACAGGAATATCAGGCTCTAGTAGACACTGGTGCACAGTGTACTCTAATGCCATCAAGTTATAAAGGGGCGGAACCCATTTGTATTTCTGGTGTGACAGGGGGATCCCAGCAGCTAACTGTATTGGAAGCTGAAGTGAGTCTAACTGGGAATGAGTGGCATAAACACCCCATTGTGACTGGCCCAGAGGCCCCGTGCATCCTTGGCATAGACTATCTCAGGAGGGGGTATTTCAAGGACCCAAAGGGGTACCGTTGGGCCTTTGGTATAGCTGCATTGGAGACGGAGGGCATTGAACAGCTGTCTACCCTGCCTGGTCTCTCTCAAGACCCTTCGGTTGTGGGGTTGCTGAGGGTTGAAGAACAACAAGTGCCAATTGCTACCACGACGGTGCACCGGCATCAATATCGCACCAACCAAGACTCTCTGATTCCCTGAATTCTGATTCTGAACAGTAGACTATCATGGGCTGAATGAAGTCACGCCACCGCTGAGTGCTGCTATGCCAGATATGTTAGAACTTCAATATGAACTGCAATCAAAGGCAGCCAAGTTGTATGCCACAATTGACATCGCTAATGGGTTCTTCTCAATCCCTTTGGCAGCGCAGTGCAGGCCACAGTTTACTTTCACTTGGAGAGGCGTCCAGTATACCTGGAATCGATTGCCCCAGGGGTGGAAACACAGCCCCACCATTTGCCATGGACTGATCCAGGCTGCACTGGAAAAAGGTGAAGCTCCAGAACACCTGCAGTACATTGATGACATCATCGTATGGGGCAACACGGCAGAAGAAGTTTTTGAGAAAGGGAAGAAAATAATCCAAATCCTTTTGAAGGCTGGTTTTGCCATAAAAGAAAGTAAGGTCAAGGGACCTGCACAGGAGATCCAGTTCTTAGGAATAAAATGGCAAGATGGATGTCATCAGATCCCAGTGGATGTGATCAACAAAATAGCAGCTATGTCTCCACCAACTAATAAAAAGGAAACACAGGCCTTCTTAGGTGTCGTGGGTTTCTGGAGAATGCATATTCCAAATTACAGTCTGATTGTAAGCCCTCTCTATCAAGTGACACGGAAGAAGAAGGATTTCAAATGGGGCCCTGAACAACAACAAGCCTTTGAACAAATTAAGCGCAAGATTGTTCATGCAGTAGCCCTTGGACCAGTCTGGGCAGGACAAGATGTTAAAAATGTGCTCTATACTGCACCAGGAAAAACAGTCCTACCTGGAGCCTCTGGCAGAAAGCACCTGGGGAGACCCAAGGCTGACCCCTGGGGTTTTGGAGTCAGGGATACAGAGGATCTGAGGCCCGCTATACTCCAACTGAAAAAGAGATATTGGCAGCATATGAAGGAGTTTGAGCTGCCTCAGAAGTGGTTGGTACTGAAACACAGCTCCTCTTAGCACCCCGACTGCCAGTGCTGGGCTGGATGTTCAAAGGGAGGGTCTCCTCTACACATCATGCAACTGATGCCACATGGAGTAAGTTGGTCGCACTGATCACACAACGGGCTCACATAGGAAACCCCAGTCGCCCAGGAATTTTGGAAGTGATCACGGACTGGCCAGAAGGCAAAGATTTTGGAATGTTGCCAGAGGAGGAGGTGACACGTGCTGAAGAAGCCCCGCTGTATAATAAACTGCCAGACAATGAGAGGCAATATGCCCTGTTCACTGATGGGTCCTGTCGCATTGTGGGAAAACATGGGAGGTGGAAGGCTGCTGTATGGAGTCCTACACGACAAGTCGCAGAAACTGCTGAAGGAGAAGGTGAATCAAGTCAGTTTGCAGAGGTGAAAGCCATCCAGCTAGCGTTAGACATTGCTGAAAGAGAGAAGTGGCCAGTGCTCTATCTCTGTACTGACTCATGGATGGTGGCAAATGCCCTGTGGGGGTGGTTACAGCAATGGAAGCAGAGCAACTGGCAGAGCAGAAGTAAACCCATCTGGGCTGCTGCACTGTGGCAAGATATTGCATCCCGGCTAGAGAATCTGGTTGTAAAAGTATGTCATGTAGATGCTCACATACCCAGGAGTCAGGCCACTGAAGAACATCAAAGCAACCAACAGGTGGACCAGGACGCCAAGATTGAAGTGGCCCAGGTGGATCTGGACTGGCAACATAGGGGTGAGCTATTTATGGCTCAGTGGGCCCATGATACTTCAGGTCATCAGGGAAGAGATGCAACGTATAGATGGGCTCGTGATCGAGGGGTGGACTTGACCATGGACATTGTCGCACAGGTTATCCATGAATGTGAAACCTGTGCTGCAATTAAGCAAGCCAAGCAGTTAAAGCCCCTGTGGTATGGAGGGCGATGGCTGAAATTTAAATATGGGGAGGCCTGGCAGATTGACTATATCACACTCCCACAAACCTGCCAAGGCAAGCGCTATGTGCTTACAATGGTGGAAGTAACCACGGGGTGGCTGGAAACATATCCTGTGCCCCATGCCACTGCCCAGAACACTATCCTGGGCCTTGAAGAGCAAGTTTTATGGCGACACGGCACCCCAGAAAGAATCGAGTCGGACAACGGGACTCACTTCCGAAACAACCTCATAGACACCTGGGCCAATGAACATGGCATTGAGTGGGTATATCACATCCCCTATCATGCACCAGCCTCCGGAAAAATCAAACGATACAATGGACTGTTAAAGACTACATTGAGAGCAATGGGGGGTGGGACTTTCAAACATTGGGATACACATTTAACAAAAGCCACCTGGTTAGTTAATACTAGAGGATCTGCCAATCAGGCTGGTCCCGCCCAACCAAGACTTCCACATACTGTAGAAGGAGATAAAGTCCCTGTAGTGCGCATGAAGAGTATGTTAGGAAAGACAGTCTGGGTTAGTCCTGCCTCTAGCAGAGACAAACCCATCCAAGGGATTGCTTTTGCTCAAGGACCTGGGTACACTTGGTGGGTGATGCAGAAGCATGGGGAAGTTCGATGTGTACCTCAGGGAGATTTGATTTTGGGAGAGAATAGCCAGTGAATTAGGCTGTATGATGTTAACTGCTAAATAACCTGCCAATGTATGTCATTGTATCTATAGCGGCTATATGCCATATCAAGGGTATTACAGTAAGAATTACCCAAATGACTGAAGGATGGACTTTGAAACCGAGCCAAGTGCAACAGTGATGGAACTTGAACTGGCGCCCAGCTATTTCCTCAAGATCAACATCTTCGACCTGCAGACCAAGGGCATGGGTTGCACCAAATGTACCAGCCGCAAGCTCCAGAGGCAGCATACAACAATCCAACACCTCACACCATCTCTCCTATCCTGAAGGACTGTTACAACAGATGTAAAAGTCCCCAAAGTCATGGACTAAATAAAACTGATGGACACATTAGAGGGATGGCCCATAGACTAAGGGAATGCTATTTGTGTGGGCTGGTGTCCATATATATCTCTCTCTCTCTCTCTCAAAGACAAGGAAAGTGGTGGTGATTAATTGGAAAATGTAGGATCTGGGCATGATGTAGATGGTATAGAATAAGGGGTGGATAATGTCCTGGGTTCAGCTGGGATAGAGTTAATTTTCACAGGAACCTGGGAAGGGGCACAGCCCACCTGAACTAGCCAAGGAGCTATTCCATACCATGTGACATCATGCTCAGTAGATAAATGGGGAGCGGGCTGGGGGGGGTCTCTCGGCTTTCGGTGGGGGAAGTGGTGGAACGTCGGGTTCCGGGTGGTGAGCAGTTGCACTGTGCATCACTCCTTTTGTATATTCTTTTATTAGCACCGTTGTTGTTGTAACTTCTCTTTTTGTGTTGTCCCAGTAAATTGTCCTTATCTCAACCCTCGAGGTTCCGGGTTTTTTTTCTTTTCTCCTTTCTGATTCTCCTCCCCATCCCACCGGAGGGGGGCGAGGAGGAGTGAGCGAGCGGCTGCGTGGTCCTTTGTTACCAGCTGGGCTGAAACCACAACATCATCCACTCCTACTATTTCATGTAAGGTCTAATGACACTGAGACAAGACAACTTAAAACCATCAAAAGAGATTATATATCCCTGGGAGCAGTGTTAAAAGGATCTGGATCACAGGTGGTATTCTCCTCTATCCTCCCAGTCAGAGAAAGGGGTCCAGGAAGGAGGAGACAAATTGAACAGGTGAATGCTTGGCTGTGTGGCTGGTTCCATACTCAAGGTTGTGGCTTCTATGATCATGGATCTACCTTTGAGAAGCCAGATCTGTTGGGAGCTGATGGGATTCACCTGACAAAGTGGGGCAAGAGGGTCTTTGTCAACAAGCTGGCCAATCTTATAAGGAGGGCTTTAAACTAAACCTAGTGGGGGAAGGTGGTGGAATTCTGAGTAACAGAGAAGAGCCAGGGGCTGCTGATGTACTAGGAACCAACAGGGAAACAGCTGTGAAATGCCTCAAAGGAATTAGGGTGTGTTATTCTTAAAAGGTGACATGGTCAATAACCCAGCTGAACTGCCTCTATACCAATGCACACAGCATGGGTAACAAACAGGAGGAGCTGGAAGCTACTGTGCAGCTAGTAGAAAGCTATAATCGCACAACTGGAGTGCTGCAGTTGATAGCTATAAACTGTTCAGAAGGTGTTACGGAGGCTCACACAATCAAATTCAACAGGTGTTAAAAGTCAGATTTATTCTTCAGTAAAAAGTTAGAACTCCGATAGTTCTAGAATGCCCTATCGGTGTTCCCTTGGGTACCATATGCAGTCGCCCCCATGGAATTTCAGGGCATGGTGTAGTACCATTCCAACTCCACCCCTTGGTCTCATGGGTTAGTTGGAGGATATAGTCACATCTGGTGTTTCATACTGAACTAGCATTTACTGCACCTGGTGACCAACTATAAACAACATGAGTATAACCTCCTCCCCCATTCAATCTGAACCTCCAACTATAATTGTCACATTGCTCCCATGTGAGCTCAAGGGCTCGTGATATACTGATGTCCATCATTTTTGCCACGACATTATCATCCAGATCTTCACCATCCACGCCTGCCACCATCATCACTACCAGTAGAAGCACTGGAATGGCTCGTTTCTTCATTGTCCTGTAAGAAAGCACAAAACTAGGCCTCGGTCTTAGAACCGAGTCACAGGGTTAGAAGTCCGGGATTATCCACCGGGCACTGATGCGGTGAGTCTTTCCGCTCCCATCTAAGGCTTCCCAGGCATACAAGCCTCTGGGTTTTGCTAGGGTCATAGGAACAATGCCAATGGAGGGCAGTTTCACCATGACAGGTTGGCCCACGTATGTCCCCAGTGGGAAATGGCGTCTCTGATCCTCTGGTATAGAGTCATCGCCCGTTAATGGTCCTGTAGGACAAAATGCTTGAATTTTTGGACTTCCATAATTTCCCCATCGGTTATTAATAGTAAAAACTGCCTGTGGTAATCATGTGTCCCAGTTATGGCGTGAGACATCAGCATGTTTTTTGATCAAGCCATTGGTTCATTCAACTATACCATTAGCTTGGGGGTAATATGGTGTATGAAACACCCATTTGATGCCTTCCCCTCGCGACCAGTCTCGTACCTCTGTGGCTGTGAAATGCGACCCATTATCACTTTGAATATATTCAGGAATAGGTAGAATACCAAACCATTCTTGCAAAACCTGGACTGTCTGGTCTCCAGTAGCTGTGCCAACAGCCGTTGCCATAGACAATCCTGATACTACCTCCACTCCTACCAAAATATATTTCCTCCCATAGGATGGTCTTAGAGGACCAATGTAATCAACTTGCCACATGCTCCAAAGAGCCTTGCCTTGTCTGATATGCTGGGCCGGAGCTTGGTTTGGGTGATTAGCTTTAAGCCTTATTCGGCATTGCGGGCAAGCTGTAAGAATTGCTTCACAGGTTTTCATAGACACTGGCCAACCCCAAGATCAGCATTCATAATAGAGATCTGCTTTCCCTGAGTGGCCTCGCTTGATATGCAACCATTCTGCTAGTCCATCCCAATCTTCCTTCTCACTGGTGACCATCCTGATTTGGGCCAGGTGGTCCACCTGCTGATTCCATTTTGCAGCTGGGGTTCCATCCCAAGCATGTCCCTTCACCCATCCCACCTTTAAAGGTCAGGATCTCCCTATTGCCAGGAGACGTTGCCAGTCCTCTGTCCTCCACACTTTCGCATGACCTACTTCCCACTTACTAGCTTCCCACTGACATATCCACTCTGTAGCACCCTTAAAGGTTGCTTAAGAGTCAGTATAGACGATGGTAACACCATTCTCTGTGGCCAGTAATAAAGCCCATAGTTCTCCTACTTGTGCACTACCTTCACCCTCTTCCTCAACTGTCTTCCCAGTACCAATTTTCAATGCCACTGCTTTATATTGCCACTTTGATCCCACTTGACGGGCAGATGCATCAGTGAACCACACTCCCTGCATATCTGAGCCTGCCACAAATTTGGGTGCCTCCTCAATCGGAGAAGGTTTATAAGGTCGACACAACAAGGTTGGATTGGGGTTCACAGGTTGCTGTAGTCTGAAAACCTTAACCAGACCTTCCTTTAGCGGAAGCAATTGGCTTATCCCTTCTAGGTATGCATACCATTTCCTAACTGTGGCCTTTTGGGCTATTCCCTCCAGAGGAGGTGACCCATTGAGGATTGAATTTAAGAGAGGGAAAGGACCCTGTACTATAACATCCTGTGAGGTATGCAGCTTTTCAGCCTCCTTAACTGCTCTAGTGAGGGAAAGGAACCCCTTTTCCCAGTCTGAATATCGTTGCTCAGTCTCCTTAAATGAAGTGGAAGAGAATAATAAAGGCCTGGCTGGTCCTTGTGGCCCCTTTTGAAACACACCACAGTATGAGGCATGTGCAGCAAATCCCCATTCCACCCTTAATGGATCTCGTGGGTGCAATGGGCCTAGTCTCTGATAAGCCTTAAGCTCATCTTTCAGAGTGTTAAGGGCTTCCCTATGTTGCAAAGTCCAATCCCATTTCCTAGTCTTTCGAAGCAAGTCATAGAGAGGGCGGGCAATCACTGAAAACCCTGGTATATGTTTTCTCCAGTAGCCCAAAGTACCTAACAGCTGTTGTAATTCTGTTTTTTTGCCTGGAGTCTGTCCCTTTTCAATAGCTGCTAGAGTATCGTCAGGTACCGCAACTGCTCCAGCTATCCACCATGCCCCCAGAAATTTGACTTCTTGTCCTGGACCTTGATATTTAGAAGATGGAATGTCTAGCCCATTCTTGACTAACAGATTCCAGATGGCCTCAGCCACTTGCCCTACCTGTTCCTTGTTATCCCCACCAACTAGGATATCATCTATATATTGATATATGTGAACACCTGATGGTACTTCCACAGCATCAAGGAGCTTGGCTAAAGCATTGTGAGCAATAGTGGGGGAGTGCTTATATCCCTGGGGAAGTCGATTAAAAGTGCATTGTGTCCCCTCCCAAGTGAAGGTGAACTGGGGTTTGTCCTCTTCCCTTAGGGGAACCATAAAAAACACAACCTTGACATCTAAAGCAGCTATCCATGGGTGGGCCGCAGCCTGTATTGCTGTTACTGTTGAGGTTATACTTGGAACAGCAGCAGTTAATGGTGGGGTATTGAGGGACACAGGTTACCTTAGATTGTGGTAGTGCAGGAGCACCCTGCAATGTTCTCACATGAATAGCCTCTGCCTCCCTCCCCCCAAAGCTCCACACCCTACTACTGGGTAGGTCCCATTGTCTGCCTGCCAGCACACCAAATCCCAAAGTATTTCCCTCATAGGGGCTTAAAGCCACTTCCACAGCTGTCATTCTCTTTTCCCCAGGTAGCCAGAATTGAGTTCGAGCTATGGGACATTTTTCTGCCACCCCTGTCACTCCTCTAATGCTTATAGCCTTTCTCGATGGCCTAATTCCCAGCTCACTAGCTTGTCATTTGTTTAAAACACTAATTTGGGCTCCTGCATCAATTAAGAATTCTAAACTTATCCGTCTTGGACCCACAGGAATGTGTATATAAGGCTCTTTATCAGTAGACCATTGGCAAGTATTCACCATGTGGATTGGGCGGCCTGAACCCCAAACCGCAGCTTCTAGTTTTTTAGCCCTTCCAGTTCCTCTCGCAGTGCCGCGAAAGGGGTTAAGTTTCTCTTCCCGAGGGGGCGGGGTAGCTGGCGCTTACCCTTTCGTCTCTAGTTTTCCCCTCCAGCAATTCCACCAGCTTGCGGATGTCGTCAGTGGACTGCCCGTGCAGCACGGCTCGGACTGCCCCCAGTGCCAGTGCCAGTGCCTTCCGCCAGAGAGCGATCCTTCCGGCATCGTAGTTCCGACCCGACCGACCCCGAGATCGAGACCGCTCGGGGCGGGGTTTACAACCGGCTGGCTGGACCTTCCTGCTGCCCTCCGCGCCACCGCTCGGCTCCGCCCATCCCATCTCTCTCCCGTGAACTACTATGCTGTGTTGTACTTCCGCCCAAGTCATCACGTGCGCGGGCGGCCTCTGGGGGTTCTGTTGATTGTGTTCAATGGCCCCCAGGATTCTTTCTCTGAGGGACTGGACGTGTATCTTTAAAGCATCCAGCAGACCTCTAATAAGGGGTCTGAGGTGGCGGGGGTCCACTGGTGCAGTCATCAGTATTTCTTGCTGCTATCTGTCATACATGGCCTGAACACAGGCGGTTTTTTGCACTCCCTCCGTTAATTCCGACAGTCCCTTTTCCCGGATAGTAACAGGTTCTCCTCCCTCCTTGGGGTCCACACCCCCAGCCCAGTAGGCTACTCGGGATGTTATCGACTGATCACCTGCCGGTCCAGCACTCAGAAACACTCCCGGTCCCCAGTAACCTCTCATTTCGTCATCACTCAACAGTATCCGATCTCCCCCCGTTAAAGAAACTCTCCACAAATACTGTTTCGGTTTCGCCTGGCTTGCGCAAAAACTTAGCTTGTAACTCACTGAGTTTGGGTCCCAACCAAGGGGTTGTGCGAATAGTGTTTCAGGGGCTCCCACCATGCGGACCCGTGTGCCTTTCTGTTTTAATAAGGGGTCGCATGTCCCTTTCCTCCAATTCCTCTACCTCTTCAGAGCTGTTTTCATCAGAGTCTCCCCAGATGTCCCCATCCCAATCCTCAGGGTTCGTACCCATGATTAACTTTCGGATTTGGGTAATACTGGGGGGCTTTTTTGCTTGTGCCAGCATAATTTCAATCTTTCATTCCAATAGACACGTCCACTCCTTTTCTCGTCTCAATTCCACCTTCAAACAATCTATTTCCCCTTGCTTTTTAGAATTATCCTTTGCCAATCTGTCAGAATCACTCTTTTGGTTTTGCGCTTGAATCAAGAAGGCGTCTAGGAGGGCACACATAATGCCTTTGCTGTCTCGACTACTTCCACGGCATCGTTCTATTCTCTCCACGACCGCTGCTGGGTCGGACCACTTCTTTGCCCATTCCATCTCTGGGGGGAAAGGGCTACAGCCGTGCTTCTGTAATAATTCCTCTATTAACACCATCCTGCCGACTACGCCAATTTAAAATATTACAGAGGCACGCACAATCAAATCCAACAGGTGTTAAAACTCAGATTTATTCTTCAGTAAAAAGTTAGTTAGAACTCCAGTAACATTTGTAAATCACAGGCTCAATGATGTAAGGGGAATTAGTACTACACAGCTGACTTAAGAATTCTTAAGATTTAAAATGATGACTCAAAATGCGCATATCACTCACCTAAAAGATGAGGGCTCTCAACCTCAAGGAGTTACCTAGGGCGGTGTCCCGACCCAAGGGGAGAGTCCCCGACTACAGACCCGCTGCTCCGAGGAGGACTGATTCCAAAATGTCGAATCTGATCTGTGGTCATTTTAATCCCTATTGGCCAAAAGGTCACTTCAGTGTACCTGGCGCATCTTGATTGGTCTGTTCAATTTTCAGCCTGCAGCCTCTAGAGTTTGTTGTTTTTTTCCTCTCCTCCCTGCCTGGAGAAGTTTCGTTTCCTGGGGGGGGGGCGGTGTGTGTATGTGTACTGCCACAGAAGGGACAGGCAAAGAAGGAGGGGTGGGGGCAGATTGTTGTCCTCTATGTAAAAAATTGATTGACTGCACAGAGCTGTCTTTGAAAAACAGCGATGAACAGGTTGAGAGCTTATGGGTAAAAATTAGGGACCGAGCCAACAAAGGAAACCTCATGATTGGTGTTTACTACAGGCCACCTGACCAAGGGGAGCCTGTTGACAAAGCAGTCTTACTTCAACTACAGAAAGCATCATGCTCGCAGGCTCTGATCCTGCTGGGGGACTTCAATCCCCCTGACATCTGCTGGAAAAGCAGCACAGCAAGCTGTAAGCAGTCCAGGAGACTCTTGGAGAGTGTAGAGGATAATCTCTTAATCCAGGTGGATAGACAGCCCAAGCAGAGGAGACACGTTACTGGACCTCTTGCTCACCAACACAGATGAACTAATTAGAGTGGTCAAGATTGGTGGCAGCCTGGGCTGCAGTGATCATGCCCTGGTGGAATTCACAGTCTTGAGGGATATGGGCCAGGTAAAGTGTAAAGTCAGGTCGCTGAATTTTAGGAGAACAAACTTTCAGTTGTTTAAGGAATTAGTGGATGGGACCCCCTGGGAAACTGCCCTCAGGGACAAAGGAGCTGAACAGAGCTGGCAGCTCTTTAAGGACATTTTCCTTAGGCACAAGAGCTCTCGATGCCCATGTGTAAGAAATTGGGCAAGGAAGTCAGGAAACCAGCATGGCTAAGTAAGGACCTCCTGGTCAAATTAAAGTGTAAGAAGGAAATGCACAGGCAGTGAAACGAGTGATGTGTATCCTGGGAAGAATATAGGGACTCTGCCTGGATGTGTAGGGATGGGATCAGGAAAGCTACGGCACAGGTGGAGCTGAATTTGGCAAGGAATGTGAAGAATAATTAGAAGGGCTTCTATAGGTATGTTGGCCAGAAAAGGAAGATTAAAGAAAATGCACCCCCTCTGATAAAGAAGAAAGGAGATCTAGTGACAACCGACATGGAGAAGACTGAGGTACTCAACAACTTTTTTTGCCCCGGTTTTCAATGGTAATCTCTCTTCCCACATCTCTCAAGTCCCTGAACCTCAAGGCAGGGACTAAGGGAATGAAGTCCCTCTCATCGTAGATCAGGTTCGAGACCACCTGAGGAACCTGAACATAAGTCTATGGGAGCCGATGAGATGTATCCCAGGGTCCTGAGGGAATTGGCTGATGTAGTTGCCAAGCCACTCTCCATCATATTTGAAAAGTTATGGCAGTCAGGCGAAGTCCCCAGTGACTGGAGAAAAGGGAAACATCACACCCATTTTTAAAAAGGGTAAAAAAGAGGACCCTGGGAACTACCAACCAGTCAGCCTCACCTCTGTGCCCGGTAAGATCATGGAGCAGATCCTCCTGGAAGATATGTTGAAGCATATGGAAGACAGGGAGGTGATTAGAGACAGCCAACATGGCTTCACCAAGGGCAAATCATGCCTGACTATTCTAGTGGCCTTCTAGGATGGAGTGACTGCATCAGTGGACAAGGGAAGAGCTACAGATGTCATCTACCTGGACTTCTGTAAGGCCTTTGATACGGTCCCCCACAACATTCTTGCCTCTAAATTGGAGAGATATGGGTTTGAAGGATGGCCTCTTAGATGGATAAGGAATTGGCTGGATGGCTGCGTCCAAAGAGTTTCAGTCAATGGCTCAATGTCCAAGTGGAAACCAGTAATGAGTGGTGTCCCTCAAGGGTCCATACTGGGACCAATACTATTTAATATCTTCATCAATGACATAGACAGTGGGATTGAGTGCACACTCAGCAAGTTTGCAGATGACACCAAGCTGAGTGGTGCAGTTGATTTGCTGGAGAGAAGGGATGCCATCCAGAGGGACCTTGACAGACTTGAGGAATGGGCCCATGTGAACCTCACTAAGTTTAACAGGGTCAACTGCAAGGTCTTGCACCTGGGTTGGGGCAATCCCCAATATCAGTACAGACTGGGGGATGGACTGATTGAGAGCAGCCCTGCAGAGAAGGACTTGGGGGTGCTGGTGGATGAAAAACTGGACATGAGCCAGCAATGTGCGCTTGCAGCCCAGAAAACCAATCGTATCCTGGGCTGCATACAAAGAAGCGTGGCCAGCAGGTCGAGGAAGGTGATTCTCCCCCTCTACTCCGCTCTTGTGAGACCCCACGTGGAGTACTGCATCCAGCTCTGGTGTTCCCAGCACAAGAAAGACATGGACCTATTGGAGTGGGTCCAGAGGAGGGCCACAGAAATGATCAGAGGGCTGGAGCACCTCCCCTATAAGGACAGGATGAGAGAGTTGGGGTTGTTCAGCCTGGAGAAGAGAAGGCTCCTGGGAGACCTTATTGCAACCTTTCAATATATAAAGGGGTCAGTAACTAGCGGTGTACCCCAGGGGTCAATATTGGGTCCAGTCCTGTTCAACATCTTCATTAATGATCTGGATGAGGGGGCAGAGCATACCCTCAGCAAATTTGCTGATGACACAAAACTGGGAGAAGTAGCTGGTATGCCAGAGGACTGTGCTGCCATCCAGAGAGACCTCCACAGGCTGGAGAAATGGGCCAACAGGAACCTCATGCAGTTCAACAAGGGGAAGTGCAAAATCCTGCCTCTGGGGAGGAACAACCCTATGCACCAATATGCTAGGGTCTGACCAGCTGGAAAGCAGCTTTCCAGAAAAGAACCTGGGGGTCCTGGTGGATACCAAGTTGAACATGAGCCAGCACTGTTCCCTTGCTGCAAAGCAAGCAAATGGTGTCCTCGGCTGCATTAGGAGAATTGTTGCCAGCAGGTTGAGGGAGGTGATCCTTCCCCTGTACTCAGCACTGGTGAGGCCTGTGACAGATGCACCCACTCTGACTGAGTGAACAGTACATTGGTTCAGGCATCACTGACAAGTAGGCCTGACTGAAATCAGCCACGCTGTGCAAACCTTGAGATTTGAAAAAAAAAAAAAAAAAGGAGTGTTTATGACCTTTAGAAGAAGGGACAGGCAACTCAGGAGGACTACAAGGATATCATGAGGTTACGCAGGGAGGAAATTAGAAGGGCCAAAGCCCAACTAGAACTTAATCTGGCTACTGCTGTAAAAGACAATAAAAAAATGTTTCTATAAATACATTAACAACAAAAGGAGGGCTAAGGAGAATCTCCATCCTTTATTGGATGCAGGGGGAAACATAGTGACAAAGGATGAGGAGAAGGCTGAGGTACTTAATGCCTTCTTTGCCTCAGTCTTTAATAGTAAGACCAGTTATTCTCAGGGTACCCAGCCCCCTGAGCTGGAAGACAGGGAAGGGGAGCAGAATGAAGCCCCCATAATCCAAGGGGAAATGGTTAGCGACCTGCTACACCACTTAGACACACACAAGTCTATGGGGCCAGATCGGATCCACCCAAGGGTACTGAGGGAGCTGGCAGAAGTGTTAATCAAGCCACTTTCAATCATTTATCAGCAGTCCTGGCTAACCAGGGAGGTCCCAGTTGACTGGAAGTTAGCAAATGTGACGCCCATCTATAACAAGGGCCGGAAGGGGGATCTGGGGAACTACAGGCCTGTCAGTCTGACCTCAGTGCCGGGGAAGGTTATGGAGCAGATCATCTTGAGTGCCATCACACAGCCAGGTGATCAGGCCCAGTCAGCATGGGTTTATGAAAGGCAGGGCCTGTTTGACTAACCTGATCTTCTATGACAAGGTGACCCGCTTAGTGGATGAGGGAAAGGCTGTGAATGTTGTCTACCTAGACTTTAGTAAAGCCTTTGACACTGTTTCCCACAGCATTCTCCTGGATAAACTGGCTGCTCATGGCTTGGATGGGTGTATGTTTAGTGGGCATGAATGATGGTTGAACTCGATGATCTTGAAGGTCTCTTCCAACCTAAATGATTCTATGATTCTACTCTTTGCTGGGTAAAAAACTGGCTGGATGGCCAGGCCCAAAGAGTTGTGGTGAATGGAGTTAAATCCAGCTGGCAGCCGGTCGCAAGTGGTGTTCATCAGGGCTCAGTATTGGGGCCAGTTCTGTTTAATATCTTTATCAATGATCTGGATGAGGGGATTGAGTGCACCCTCAGCAAGTTTGCAGAGGACACCAAGTTGGGTGGGAGTGTTGATCTGCTTGAGGGTAGAAAGGCTCTACAGAGGGATCTGGACAGGCTGGATCAATGGGCCGAGGCCAATTGTATGAGATTCAACAAGGCTAAGTGCTGGGCCCTGCACTTGGATCACAACAACCCCATGCAGCGCTACAGGCTTGGGGAGGAGTGGCTGGAAAGCTGCCTAGCAGAAAAGGACCTGGGGGTATTGGTCGACAGCCAGCTGAATATGAGCCAGCAGTGTGCCCAGGTGGCCAAGGCAGCCAATAGCATCCTGGCTTCTATCAGAAATAGTGCGGTCAGCAGGACTAGGGAAGTGATTGTCCCTTTGTTGTCGGAGTGGGAGCCGAACCCAGAGTAACGACGCGATCTCAATATGAGTATGATCGTTCTCTACTTTATTCAAACACTACAGGGTTTATATAGTCACACGCGGCAGAAGCTGCTACTTGATTGGATAATGGCCTTTGTGCACGAGCCTTAGGCAACAATACGGTTGGTGCTTCGCCTTTGAGCACGCACCTTAGGCAAGCTGTAACGCTGGTATTCATTCCTCTTTAGTTGTTTTCCTTCTAGCTAGTCTTATCTGCCAAGGTCAAGTTACTACTGCTAAAGCCTGGATTGCTCAGGCTTAAGTATACGTGTCCTCTCTCGTCCAGCCATTCTTCCACAACTCCCCGTTCTTCTTTTTGAGCAATCCAGGTTTGATGGACTATGCGCATTATGAGGGTTTTAATACACGAAAACATACAGCTAAAGACAATTATTACGATCAGAATCATTACCAAGAGTCTACCTCCTTCAAGGACCAAGGTTTGTAACCAGCCAGTAATTCCCCATCCACTAAGTAATTTGTTTAACCATCCAAGACCATCACTGTGGAAGAATGGCTAAACGAAAGAGGACACGTATACTTAAGCCTGAGCAATCCAGGCTTTAGCAGTAGTAACTTGACCTTGGCAGATAAGACTAGCTAGAAGGAAAACAACTAAAGAGGAAAGAATGTCAGCGTTACAGCTTGCCTAAGGCGCGTGCACAAAGGAGAAGCACCAACCGTATTGTTGCCTAAGGTGCGTGCACAAAGGAGAAGCACCAACCGTAGTGTTGCCTAAGGCTCGTGCACAAAGGCCATTATCCAATCAAGTAGCAGCTTCTGCCGCGTGTGACTATATAAACCCTGTAGTGTTTGAATAAAGTAGAGAACGATCATACTCATATTGAGATCGCGTCGTTACTCTGGGTTCGGCTCCCACTCCGACATCTGGTAGCAGAGGACGGTTCGGCTCGACTAGGGAGTAGCGAGACCGACTTCTCCGAGTCTGCGGTAAGCAGCAAGAGGAGGGGAGTGGGAAACAACGGCTGAGGGTCGGCAGCCCTGCCCCCAGCAGGGTTTGCACGGTTGGTGTGAGGTCGCTCCTCACCCCTCAGTGGCAGCGATGGAGCTGGAAGCGGCAGCTAAGTTACTCGCCGGGATCCTCTCTAAGAGAGGGATAGAAACCCCGGTGAAACAACTAGTCCGTCTGATCAAGCTGGGGCAAGCGTGGGGACATTTCTCAGACAGCCATATGTTATTTTCGATTACGGAATGGCGGGACTTTGGGGAAACGATGTGGCAAAAGACTATAAAGGGCACGGACAAAGACGAAAAGGAGGTAAAGGCTGTTCGGGCGTTGTGGCATAGCGTGCTAGAGACTTTAAAGGAAATGAAAGCAGAGAGGGAGGTTGCCTGCGCGGCGGCACAGATGCTGGGGCCAGAGCGAAAGACAGACCCTCCGAAGCGATCAGGTTTCGGAGCAAGCCTTCGCGGGGTATTCCCGGGATTGCTCCCTGTGAGCGGGATCTCTGCCCCGGTTTGTAACAGCCCTCTGGAAGTTGCTCAGCTAGTGTCTCCGAGCCCGACACCGCTCCATGCGAATGCGGAAGTTACCGCCAGTGAGCCTCCGGTACATACTGAGCCAGTTGAGGAAGTACAACCGATGCAGCCTCCAGGGGAGGAGACTGCAACGCCCATTGGGAGTGGCAAAGAGTTAGGTGGAACCGTTTGCTGTCCTCCACCTCCTGCGCCTCCTCCCGAACCGCCCTCAGCTCCGCCTTTGTATCCACCCTTACCAACATCGACTGATATATCCCCTGGCCCTGCGACGCCACCTTCTGAGAAGGAAGAGCAACATGCGAATGACGCTGTGACCAAAATGTTACAAACCGTTTTACAGCGCCTTGATAAATTGGAACTACAAACTGTTACCAAAGAGCAGGATAAACCTCCTTGCTTACAAAACATTATTACTCAACCACAACCCATCCGCTGGAGCGGAATTATTAAGAATGCGATTTTAGAAGGACAGCTTTCACCGCTGAACATGGCGTTTCCAGTCGTACAGTTTCCAGAAGGGCAAAAAGCCACACTCAAAGTGTATGTCTTATCCCTACCGTCAACCTTGGAGGCCTTAATCGGCAGGGATGTCTTAACTCAAATTGGAGCTGTGCTAACTACTACGCCTTTTTAGCTGCGGTCACTGGCGCGCAGTCGCCCAACCCACCATTAGTGTGGAATACCAATGACCCTGTGTGGGTTGACCAGTGGCCTTTAACAGAGGAGCGACTGCAAGCAGCCAAACAGTTAGTCGCCGAACAATTAGCTGCAGAACATATCAAACCATCTGTCAGTCCATGGAACACTCCAATATTTGTAATCCCAAAGAAAAATGGAAAATGGCGATTATTACATGATCTGAAAAAAGTGAATGATCAAATGCAAACAATGGGTGCGTTGCAACCCGGAATGCCTTCCCCTAATATGTTACCTCAAGGCTGGCACATCTTAATAGTAGATCTGAAAGACTGTTTTTTTACTGTTCCGCTACACCCGCAGGACACTCAACGATTCGCCTTTTCACTTCCATCAACAAATAAAGCTACTCCAGCAGAACGATATGAATGGGTTGTCTTACCACAAGGCATGAAGAACTCTCCCACGTTGTGTCAGCTTTATGTCGCTTGGGCACTTCAACCACTGCGCAATCAATGGCCGGAAACCATCATTTATCACTATATGGACGACATCCTCTGTTGTCAAGAAAAACCCTTCACTGATGCGTCACTAAAACAGCTAGTCACCACCCTATCGACAAAAGGTCTTGTCATTGCTCCAGAAAAAGTGCAACGTTCAGCCCCATGGAAATATCTAGGATGGACTATCTCGGACTCAAAAATCCGCCCACAAAAGACTGAACTTTCTACTCAAATTCAAACTCTCCACGATATACAGACTATACTTGGAGACATTCAATGGGTTCGCAATTGTGTCGGTATTTCGAATTCCGATATTGCCCCACTGACGTGCCTGTTAAGGGGTTCCAACCCAGCAGATACCGTCTCGTTGAACACAGAGCAGACAAGAACACTGCGACAAATAGGAGAAAAACTGCAACAATCATGGTCCACACGGCGCCTGTTGGACTTGCCAATCTCTTTATTAATTTGTAATGGTAAAACCTCACCATACGCAGTCATTTGCCAATGGCAAAAGAAGAACGGGGAGATATCTTCCTCTTCTGTAACCTCTAATGCCACTGGCAAATGCGAATTGCAAAATGATGAGTTTGGTGTATTGGAATGGGTGTTTTTGAGTGTACAGCCCAAAACCAGCATTGAAACGCGTACTCAAGCAATAGCCACCCTGATACGTAAGGGACGCTCGCGAATAATTGAGATGAGCGGGCATGAACCAGAGGATATTAGCATCCCTACAAATGCTGCTGACATAGACTGGTGGCTCCGTACTTCCTTACCCATACAAAATGCTCTGCTCGGCTATGACGGAAAGATTCATTCCCAACAGCCGTCAGGGAAATTGTGGCAGGTTCTTTCGCGAAACCAGTGGTTAGAAAGGTCCAAAGTGTGTACTACACCTCTGACAGAAGGGGTCACAGTATACACCGATGCGGGTCGACGATCGCATAAAGCAACATGTGTGTGGAGACACGGAACTGAATGGCAACATCATATGATTGATGGCCACCCGAGAGATTCGTTACAGACCTTAGAACTCAGTGCAGTTACCTGGGCACTAAAAAATTGGCTTAGTACTCCTCTAAATGTGGTCACAGACTCCTTGTATGTCGCAGGAGTAGTACCACGTCTCGAGGATGCACTTTTGCGGGAAACGTCGAATCCCAGGTTGGGACAGCTATTTATCCAGTTGCGTTCAATCATGTCCCAACGCACGGCTCAGTGCTGTGTACTACATATCCGCAGTCACCAATTCGAATTAGGTCTTGGTGAGGGAAATCATGTAGCTGACCAGCTAGTGAGTATAGTTACCATGCCCCCCATGGACAAGTTTCAACAGGCAAGACAGAGTCATGAACACTTTCACCAAAATGCCAAAGGGCTAAGACGCCAGTTTGACTTAACAGAAAATGAAGCAAAAGGAATAATACAGGCTTGCCCACAATGTGGAAATCATGGGCCAGGCATAGGCTTGGGGGTTAACCCTAAAGGCTTGCAAGCCCTAGAGTTGTGGCAAATGGATGTCACACACGTTCCAGAATTTGGAAAATTAAAATATGTACATGTAACGATTGATACCTTTTCAAAAATGATATGGGCCACGGCTTTGCCTGGTGAAAAGGCTCAACATGTTTGTAAACATTTACTTGCCTGTTTTGCAATTCTTGGGGTCCCTACGTGTATAAAAACAGACAACGGACCCGCATATACAAGTCAGAAAGTCAGAGCATTTCTAACGCGCTGGGGAGTCAAACATGTGACGGGTATCCCACATTCTCCCACAGGACAGGGCATGATAGAACGTACTCATCAAATACTGAAGGATTATTTACGAAAACAACAGGGTGCTGAGACCGAGGCTCAACAGAGGTTGCATCGGGTGTTATTCACGCTAAACTTTCTCTGTCTCATGGGAGATAGGGAAGAACCACCCGTAATGATCCACCATCAAATGATCAAATTGAATAGTAAAACAACGTTACCACAATTTAAGGTTCTGTACAAAGATCCAGTCTCTGGTGAATGGTTAGGTCCTGTGCCAGTTATTTTTAATGGCCGAGGGTATATGTGTGTCTCCACAGATCAAGGACCAGTGTGGGTACCGAGCAAGAGCATCAAACCAGCACTCGCACCCTCACGGTGATTAAAGAAGACGTGCATGCCCACAGTCATCAAAGATTGCACAGTTAATCCTGAAGGAGATCATTCCCGAGTTTTGTCTACGTCACGGGAAATATGCAAACAGACATGATGATTATTATTCTATTTTTATCCGTGGCTGAGGCCATTTGGCCTCCCCCCATCTTACCCAAAACTAACATATGGCTTACGCTTGCTAACCAAACTAATCAATCGACATTATGCTTGGCTATGGCTAGCCCCGACAACCCATTTTCCACGTGTTTGATAGGAGTGCCGCTGGATGACCAAGCTTGGCCCTGCCCTATGAGCTCTCTAAGCTTTGAGCTTTGTTCAGGCAGGAGCAAGACTGACAATTGGGATGGCATCATTCCTCAATTACCTGGGTCACTAGTCGAGCCACAGGAATTAGAACTCCTTGGTTCACTAAAGATGGATTACTGCGTACTGTTTAATTACAGCAGCAATGCCACGAAAAAGGGGCAAGTTGTCAATGCGACCTTGCCGGTGTATCGCAATGCAAGTGAGTGGTGTAATTATACAAGTGCTAACTTGTCTAGGTCCAGCAATGCCCCAGTACAACTACCACCTGGGGTATTTTTAATATGTGGCGACCGAGCATGGCCTGGAGTGCCTTCTCGATTGCAAGGTGGACCATGTAGTTTGGGACGCCTGACAATATTCCTCCCAAACAACACCCAAATTTGGCAACATAGGAGGAACCATATCAGGACAAAACGTGAAATCCATGCCTTTGAATCTGATTGTGACTCGAACGTAGAATTCTGGAACCCCGGAGAAATTATAGCCGCCAGTGTCCTGGCGCCAGGAGTAGCTACGTCACAAGCATTAACCCAGATGAGAAAAATGAGATGTTGGCTAGCTAAGCAAAGCAACTTAACCTCAGTAGCATTGGATGGTTTGCTTACCGATGTAGATAGTATTAGACACGCTACACTACAAAACAGAGCTGCCATAGATTTTTTATTGCTAGCGCATGGTCATGGGTGTGAAGATCTGGATGGAATGTGTTGCATGAATCTGTCAGATCATTCAGAGTCGATTCATAAAGCCCTTCAAACCATGAAGGAACAAGTAGGCAAGTTACAAGTTAGTGATGGCCTTGGATGGTTAAACAAATTACTTAGTGGATGGGGAATTACTGGCTGGTTACAAACCTTGGTCCTTGAAGGAGGTAGACTCTTGGTAATGATTCTGATTGTAATAATTGTCTTTAGCTGTATGTTTTCGTGTATTAAAACCCTCATAATGCGCATGGTCCATCAAACCTGGATTGCTCAAAAAGAAGAACGGGGAGTTGTGGAAGAATGGCTAAACGAAAGAGGACACGTATACTTAAGCCTGAGCAATCCAGGCTTTAGCAGTAGTAACTTGACCTTGGCAGATAAGACTAGCTAGAAGGAAAACAACTAAAGAGGAAAGAATGTCAGCGTTACAGCTTGCCTAAGGCGCGTGCACAAAGGAGAAGCACCAACCGTATTGTTGCCTAAGGTGCGTGCACAAAGGAGAAGCACCAACCGTAGTGTTGCCTAAGGCTCGTGCACAAAGGCCATTATCCAATCAAGTAGCAGCTTCTGCCGCGTGTGACTATATAAACCCTGTAGTGTTTGAATAAAGTAGAGAACGATCATACTCATATTGAGATCGCGTCGTTACTCTGGGTTCGGCTCCCACTCCGACACATCACTAACTTGTAACTTGCCTACTTGTTCCTTCATGGTTTGAAGGGCTTTATGAATCGATTCTGAATGATCTGACAGATTCATGCAACACATTCCATCCAGATCTTCACACCCATGACCATACGCTAGCAATAAAAAATCTATGGCAGCTCTATTTTGTAGTGTAGCGTGTCTAATACTATCTACATCGGTAAGCAAACCATCCAATGCTATTGAGGTTAAGTTGCTCTGCTTAGCTAGCCAACATCCCATTTTTCTCATCTGGGTTAATGCTTGTGACGTAGCTACTCCTGGCGCCAGGACACTGGCGGCTATAATTTCTCCGGGGTTCCAGAATTCTACGTTCGAGTCACAATCAGATTCAAAGGCGTGGGTTTCACGTTTTGTCCTGATATGGTTCCTCCTATGTTGCCAAATTTGGGTGTTGTTTGGGAGGAATATTGTCAGGCGTCCCAAACTACATGGTCCACCTTGCAATCGAGAAGGCACTCCAGGCCATGCTCGGTCGCCAGATATTAAAAATACCCCGGGTGGTAGTTGTATTGGGGCGTTGCTGGACCTAGACAAGTTAGTACTTGTATAATTACACCACTCACTTGCATTGCGGTACACCGGCAAGGTCGCATTGACAACTTGCCCCTTTTTCGTGGCATTGCTGCTGTAATTAAACAGTACGCAGTAATCCATCTTTAGTGAACCAAGGAGTTCCAATTCCTGTGGCTCGACTAATGACCCAGGTAATTGAGGAATGATGCCATCCCAATTGTCAGTCTTGCTCCTGCCTGAACAAAGCTCAAAGCTTATAGAGCTCATAGGGCAGGGCCAAGCTTGGTCATCCAGCGGCACTCCTATCAAACACGTGGAAAATGGGTTGTCGGGGCTAGCCATAGCCAAGCATAATGTCGATTGATTAGTTTGGTTAGCAAGCGTAAGCCATATGTTAGTTTTGGGTAAGATGGGGGGAGGCCAAATGGCCTCAGCCACGGATAAAAATAGAATAATAATCATCATGTCTGTTTGCATATTTCCCGTGACGTAGACAAAACTCGGGAATGATCTCCTTCAGGATTAACTGTGCAATCTTTGATGACTGTGGGCATGCACGTCTTCTTTAATCACCGTGAGGGTGCGAGTGCTGGTTTGATGCTCTTGCTCGGTACCCACACTGGTCCTTGATCTGTGGAGACACACATATACCCTCGGCCATTAAAAATAACTGGCACAGGACCTAACCATTCACCAGAGACTGGATCTTTGTACAGAACCTTAAATTGTGGTAACGTTGTTTTACTATTCAATTTGATCATTTGATGGTGGATCATTACGGGTGGTTCTTCCCTATCTCCCATGAGACAGAGAAAGTTTAGCGTGAATAACACCCGATGCAACCTCTGTTGAGCCTCGGTCTCAGCACCCTGTTGTTTTCGTAAATAATCCTTCAGTATTTGATGAGTACGTTCTATCATGCCCTGTCCTGTGGGAGAATGCGGGATACCCGTCACATGTTTGACTCCCCAGCGCGTTAGGAATGCTCTGACTTTCTGACTTGTATATGCGGGTCCGTTGTCTGTCTTTATGCACGTAGGGACCCCAAGAATTGCAAAACAGGCAAGTAAATGTTTACAAACATGTTGAGCCTTTTCACCAGGCAAAGCCGTGGCCCATATCATTTTTGAAAAGGTATCAATCGTTACATGTACATATTTTAATTTTCCAAATTCCGGAACGTGTGTGACATCCATTTGCCACAACTCTAGGGCTTGCAAGCCTTTAGGGTTAACCCCCAAGCCTATGCCTGGCCCATGATTTCCACATTGTGGGCAAGCCTGTATTATTCCTTTTGCTTCATTTTCTGTTAAGTCAAACTGGCGTCTTAGCCCTTTGGCATTTTGGTGAAAGTGTTCATGACTCTGTCTTGCCTGTTGAAACTTGTCCATGGGGGGCATGGTAACTATACTCACTAGCTGGTCAGCCACATGATTTCCCTCACCAAGACCTAATTCGAATTGGTGACTGCGGATATGTAGTACACAGCACTGAGCCGTGCGTTGGGACATGATTGAACGCAACTGAATAAATAGCTGTCCCAACCTGGGATTCGACGTTTCCCGCAAAAGTGCATCCTCGAGACGTGGTACTACTCCTGCTACATACAAGGAGTCTGTGACCACATTTAGAGGAGTACTAAGCCAATTTTTTAGTGCCCAGGTAACTGCACTGAGTTCTAAGGTCTGTAACGAATCTCTCGGGTGGCCATCAATCATATGATGTTGCCATTCAGTTCCGTGTCTCCACACACATGTTGCTTTATGCGATCGTCGACCCGCATCGGTGTATACTGTGACCCCTTCTGTCAGAGGTGTAGTACACACTTTGGACCTTTCTAACCACTGGTTTCGCGAAAGAACCTGCCACAATTTCCCTGACGGCTGTTGGGAATGAATCTTTCCGTCATAGCCGAGCAGAGCATTTTGTATGGGTAAGGAAGTACGGAGCCACCAGTCTATGTCAGCAGCATTTGTAGGGATGCTAATATCCTCTGGTTCATGCCCGCTCATCTCAATTATTCGCGAGCGTCCCTTACGTATCAGTGTGGCTATTGCTTGAGTACGCGTTTCAATGCTGGTTTTGGGCTGTACACTCAAAAACACCCATTCCAATACACCAAACCCATCATTTTGCAATTCGCATTTGCCAGTGGCATTAGAGGTTACAGAAGAGGAAGATATCTCCCCGTTCTTCTTTTGCCATTGGCAAATGACTGCGTATGGTGAGGTTTTACCATTACAAATTAATAAAGAGATTGGCAAGTCCAACAGGCGCCGTGTGGACCATGACCGTTGCAGTTTTTCTCCTATTTGTTGCAGTGTTCTTGTCTGCTCTGTGTTCAACGAGACGGTATCTGCTGGGTTGGAACCCCTTAACAGGCACGTCAGTGGGGCAATATCGGAATTCGAAATACCGACACAATTGCGAACCCATTGAATGTCTCCAAGTATAGTCTGTATATCGTGGAGAGTTTGAATTTGAGTAGAAAGTTCAGTCTTTTGTGGGCGGATTTTTGAGTCCGAAATAGTCCATCCTAGATATTTCCACGGGGCTGAACGTTGCACTTTTTCTGGAGCAATGACAAGACCTTTTGTCGATAGGGTGGTGACTAGCTGTTTTAGTGACGCATCAGTGAAGGGTTTTTCTTGACAACAGAGGATGTCGTCCATATAGTGATAAATGATGGTTTCCGGCCATTGATTGCGCAGTGGTTGAAGTGCCCAAGCGACATAAAGCTGGCACAGCGTGGGAGAGTTCTTCATGCCTTGTGGTAAGACAACCCATTCATATCGTTCTGCTGGAGCAGCTTTATTTGTTGATGGAAGTGAAAAGGCGAATCGTTGAGTGTCCTGCGGGTGTAGCGGAATAGTAAAAAAACAGTCTTTCAGATCTACTATTAAGATGTGCCAGCCTTGAGGTAACATATTAGGGGAAGGCATTCCGGGTTGCAACGCACCCATTGTTTGCATTTGATCATTCACTTTTCTCAGATCATGTAATAATCGCCATTTTCCATTTTTCTTTGGGATTACAAATATTGGAGTGTTCCATGGACTGACAGATGGTTTGATATGTTCTGCAGCTAATTGTTCGGCGACTAACTGTTTGGCTGCTTGCAGTCGCTCCTCTGTTAAAGGCCACTGGTCAACCCACACAGGGTCATTGGTATTCCACACTAATGGTGGGTTGGGCGACTGCGCGCCAGTGACCGCAGCTAAAAAGGTGTAGTAGTCAGCACAGCTCCAATTTGAGTTAAGACATCCCTGCCGATTAAGGCCTCCAAGGTTGACGATAGGGATAAGACATACACTTTGAGTGTGGCTTTTTGCCCTTCTGGAAAGTGTAATTGTACAAGATGTTTACTGATTTTTGAAATGGAATGTCCTCCAACTCATTGTCTTTGGGCAGCTGCACTCACAGCTCTTTGACTCCACGCTGATTGCCACAACAGATATTGTGTGGGCGTTAGCAAAAGTCTCATTAGATTTTGACAGTCATACGGACACATCAGATCTGCAGAAAAAATCCAGCTCACAATTTGGCGCGTAGCTTCAGATTTTAGTCCGTAAGTGGAGACAGTAGTGCGTGCTTGCTGTAAGATTTTCCAGTCATGTGCTTCCCACTTTTGCCCTCCTGCTTCCTGTACGACTGGAAACGCCATGTTCAGCGGTGAAAGCTGTCCTTCTAAAATCGCATTCTTAATAATTCCGCTCCAGCGGATGGGTTGTGGTTGAGTAATAATGTTTTGTAAGCAAGGAGGTTTATCCTGCTCTTTGGTAACAGTTTGTAGTTCCAATTTATCAAGGCGCTGTAAAACGGTTTGTAACATTTTGGTCACAGCGTCATTCGCATGTTGCTCTTCCTTCTCAGAAGGTGGCGTCGCAGGGCCAGGGGATATATCAGGCGATGATGGTAAAGGTGGATACAAAGGCGGAGCTGAGGGCGGTTCGGGAGGAGGCGCAGGAGGTGGAGGACAGCAAACGGCTCCACCTAACTCTTTGCCACTCCCAATGGGCGTTGCAGTCTCCTCCCCTGGAGGCTGCATCGGTTGTACTTCCTCAACTGGCTCAGTATGGACCGGAGGCTCACTGGCGGTAACTTCCGCATTTGCATGGGGCGGTGTCGGGCTCGGAGACACTAGCTGAGCAACTTCCAGAGGGCTGTTACAAACCGGGGCAGAGATCCCGCTCACAGGGAGCAATCCCGGGAATACCCCACGAAGGCTTGCTCCGAAACCTGATCGCTTCGGAGGGTCTGTCTTTCGCTCTGGCCCCAGCATCTGTGCCGCCGCGCAGGCAATCTCCCTCTCTGCTTTCATTTCTTTTAAAGTCTCTAGCACGCTATGCCACAGCGCCCGAACAGCCTTTACCTCCTTTTCGTCTTTGTCCGTGCCCTTTATAGTCTTTTGCCACATCGTTTCCCCAAAGTCCCGCCATTCCGTAACCGAAAATAACATATGGCTGTCTGAGAAATGTCCCCACGCTTGCCCCAGCTTGATCAGACGGACTAGTTGTTTCACCGGGGTTTCTATCCCTCTCTTAGAGAGGATCCCGGCGAGTAACTTAGCTGCCGCTTCCAGCTCCATCGCTGCCACTGAGGGGTGAGGAGCGACCTCACACCGCCCGTGCAAACCCTGCTGGGGGCAGGGCTGCCGACCCTCAGCCGTTGTTTCCCACTCCCCTCCTCTTGCTGCTTACCGCAGGCTCGGAGAAGTCGGTCTCGCTACTCCCTAGTCGAGCCGAACCGTCCTCTGCTACCAGATGTCGGAGTGGGAGCCGAACCCAGAGTAACGACACGATCTCAATATGAGTATGATCGTTCTCTACTTTATTCAAACACTACAGGGTTTATATAGTCACACGCGGCAGAAGCTGCTACTTGATTGGATAATGGCCTTTGTGCACGAGCCTTAGGCAACAATACGGTTGGTGCTTCGCCTTTGAGCACGCACCTTAGGCAAGCTGTAACGCTGGTATTCATTCCTCTTTAGTTGTTTTCCTTCTAGCTAGTCTTATCTGCCAAGGTCAAGTTACTACTGCTAAAGCCTGGATTGCTCAGGCTTAAGTATACGTGTCCTCTCTCGTCCAGCCATTCTTCCACACTTTGTATTCGGCACTGGTGAGGCCGCACCTCGAGTACTGTGTTCAGTTTTGGGCCCCTCACTACAGGAAAGACATTGAGGTGCTGGAGCGTGTCCAAAGAAGAGCAACAAAGCTGGTGAAGGGTTGTCGTGGTTTAAGCCCACCCGGCAACAATGCACCAGGAGGCTGCTCACTCACTCCTCCCCCCAGTGGGATGAGGAGGAGAAAATATAAAGAAAAGCTCATGGGTCGAGACAAGGACAGGGAGGGATCACTCACCACTTATGGTCACGGGCAAAAAACAGACTCAACTTGGGGAAAAAAAAAAATCAATTTAATTTACTACCAATCCAATCAAAACAAAGATAATGAGAAGTAAAACCAAATCTTAAAACACCTTCCTTCCACCCCTTCTTCCTTCCCGGGCTCAACTCCACTCCCAACTTTCTCTACCTCCTCCCCTCCAGTGGCACAGGGGGACGGGGAATGGGGGTTGCGGTCAGTTTATCACACGTTGTCTCTGCCGGTCCTTCTTCCTCGGCAGGAGGACTCCTCACTCTTCCCCTGCTCCAGCGTGGGGTCCCTTCCATGGGACACAGTTCTCCACAAACTTCTCCAGCATGGGTCCTTTCCACAGGCTGCAGTCCTTCAGGCACAGACTGCTCCAGCGCGGGCTTTCCCATGGAGTCATGGCCTTCTTTGGGGGCAGCCACCTGCTCTGGCGTGGGGTCCTCCACAGGCTGCAGGTGGGCATCTGCTCCACCGTTCACCTCCATGGGCTGCAGGGGGACAGCCTGCCATCTCAGGGGACGTCTGCAGGGGAATCACCTCCTCCTGCACACCTCCTCCCCCTCCTTCTTCACTGACCTTGGTGTCTGCATAGGTGTTTCTCTCGCATTCCACTCCCCATTCCACTGCAGGTTTCCCTTCTTAAATATGTTATCACAGAGGCGCTACCACTGTCACTGATTGGGTCAGCCTTGGCCAGAGGCGAGTCCGACTTGGAGCTGGGGAAACTTCTAGCAGCTTCTCACAGGAGCCACTCCTGTAGCCCCTCCTCCACTACCAAAAACCCTGCCACACAAACCCAAAACAAGGGTCTAGAGCACAAGTCTTATGAGGCATGGCTGAGCGAACTGGGGTTGTTTAGCCTGAAGAAAAGGAGGCTGAGGGGAGACCTTATCGCTCTCTACAACTACCTGAAAGGAGGTTGTAGTGAGGTGGGTGTCTGTCTCTTCTCCCAGATAAGAAGTGATAGAACAAGAGGAAATGGCCTCAAGTTGTGCCAGGGGAGGTTTAGATTGGATATTAGGAAAAATTTCTTCACTGAAAGGGTTGTCAGGCATTGGAACAGGCTGCCCAGGGAAGTGGTTGAGTCACCATCCCTGAAGGTATTTAAAAGACGTATAGGCGTGGTGCTTAGGGACACAGTTTAGTGGCAGACTTGGCAGTGCTAGGTTAATGGTTGGACTTGATGATCTTAAAGGTCTTTTCCAACCTAAACAATTATATGATTCTGTAATTGTGCTAGGCCTTATCTTCTCAGGAGCCAAGGAGTCTAGGCCATGTCGTATCAGGAGCTAACAGTACCAGCTTAAGCTAGAACTAGACAAAACTAAAAAACTGCTACAGCTGCACTCCTGCACATACACCAAAGGTGGGAGGGGTTGACTACAAGTCAATCACTTTACGCTATAAATATCTGTAGCCCCCCGAGCCCACTGAGCTCTCTTGTCCTGTATGGCAGCAGGCTGCATGGCAGTGATCTTCCCCTTGAGCAGGGACGCCTCTCAAGGTTACTCCTCGAGGCTGAGAGACCCCTTACCCGGCATCTGATATCTCTAACGAGGTAAGCGATATTTTACATTAGGCCTAAAAGTATATTGTATGCTAGCAACATTTATATATCCAGCTATAGCTTAATTATTAGTAGTGTAGTAAGTAGTAGTGTTTGCCATCTAATCATCATCTAATCACTGTTTAAGTCATTGTTTAAATTATCACTTAAATAATTGTCAAATCATTGTTAAATCACTGTTTGATTACTATTCAATTATTGCTTAATCACCATTTGATTACTATTTAATTTTCATTCAATCAATTAATTACCATTTGATCATTGTTTAATAATTAATAAACCCTTTTAGTTAACCCCACAACAATGACTTCTCTTAATAATTCACCTGTGACAAGGCCATACCTGGAGTACTGTGTCCAGTTCTGGGCTCCCTGGTACAAGAGAGATATGGACATACTGGAGAGAGTCCAACAAAGAGCTGCGATGATGATGAAGGGTCTGGAGCATCTCTCCTATGAGGAAAGGCTGAGAGAGATGGGACTGTTTAGCCTGGAGAAGAGGAGGCTCAGGGGAGATCTTATTAATGTATAGCAATACCTGAAGGCAGGATGCAAAGAGGACAGAACCAAGCTCTTTTCAGTGTTGGCCAGTGACAGGGCCAGAGAATGGGCACAAACTGAAACACAGGAGGTTCTGTCTGAACATCAGGAAACACTTTTTTACTTTGAGGGTGACTAAACACTGGAACAGGTTACCTAGAGAGGTTGTGGAGTCTCCTGTGGAAGAATGGCTAAACGAAAGAGGACACGTATACTTAAGCCTGAGCAATCCAGGCTTTAGCAGTAGTAACTTGACCTTGGCAGATAAGATTAGCTAGAAGGAAAACAACTAAAGAGGAATGCATGTCAGCGTTACAGCTTGCCTAAGGTGCGTGCACAAAGGCGAAGCACCAACCGTATTGTTACCTAAGGTGCGTGCACAAAGGAGAAGCACCAACCGTAGTGTTGCCTAAGGCTCGTGGACAAAGGCCATTATCCAATCAAGTAGCAGCTTCTGCCGCGTGTGACTATATAAACCCTGTAGTGTTTGAATAAAGTAGAGAACGATCATACTCATATTGAGATCGCGTCGTTACTCTGGGTTCGGCTCCCACTCCGACATCTGGTAGCAGAGGACGGTTCGGCTCGACTAGGGAGTAGCGAGACCGACTTCTCCGAGTCTGCGGTAAGCAGCAAGAGGAGGGGAGTGGGAAACAACGGCTGAGGGTCGGCAGCCCTGCCCCCAGCAGGGTTTGCACGGTTGGTGTGAGGTCGCTCCTCACCCCTCAGTGGCAGCGATGGAGCTGGAAGCGGCAGCTAAGTTACTCGCCGGGATCCTCTCTAAGAGAGGGATAGAAACCCCGGTGAAACAACTAGTCCGTCTGATCAAGCTGGGGCAAGCGTGGGGACATTTCTCAGACAGCCATATGTTATTTTCGGTTACGGAATGGCGGGACTTTGGGGAAACGATGTGGCAAAAGACTATAAAGGGCACGGACAAAGATGAAAAGGAGGTAAAGGCTGTTCGGGCGTTGTGGCATAGCGTGCTAGAGACTCTAAAAGAAATGAAAGCAGAGAGGGAGGTTGCCTGCGCGGCGGCACAGATGCTGGGGCCAGAGCGAAAGACAGACCCTCCGAAGCGATCAGGTTTCGGAGCAAGCCTTCGCGGGGTATTCCCGGGATTGCTCCCTGTGAGCGGGATCTCTGCCCCGGTTTGTAACAGCCCTCTGGAAGTTGCTCAGCTAGTGTCTCCGAGCCCGACACCGCTCCATGCGAATGCGGAAGTTACCGCCAGTGAGCCTCCGGTACATACTGAGCCAGTTGAGGAAGTACAACCGATGCAGCCTCCAGGGGAGGAGACTGCAACGCCCATTGGGAGTGGCAAAGAGTTAGGTGGAACCGTCTGCTGTCCTCCACCTCCTGCGCCTCCTCCCGAACCGCCCTCAGCTCCGCCTTTGTATCCACCCTTACCAACATCGACTGATATATCCCCTGGCCCTGCGACGCCACCTTCTGAGAAGGAAGAGCAACATGCGAATGACGCTGTGACCAAAATGTTACAAACCGTTTTACAGCGCCTTGATAAATTAGAACTACAAACTGTTACCAAAGAGCAGGATAAACCTCCTTGCTTACAAAACATTATTACTCAACCACAACCCATCCGCTGGAGCGGAATTATTAAGAATGCGATTTTAGAAGGACAGCTTTCACCGCTGAACATGGCGTTTCCAGTCGTACAGGAAGCAGGAGGGCAAAAGTGGGAAGCACATGACTGGAAAATCTTACAGCAAGCACGCACTACTGTCTCCACTTACGGACTAAAATCTGAAGCTACGCGCCAAATTGTGAGCTGGATTTTTTCTGCAGATCTGATGTGTCCGTATGACTGTCAAAATCTAATGAGACTTTTGCTAACGCCCACACAATATCTGTTGTGGCAATCAGCGTGGAGTCAAAGAGCTGTGAGTGCAGCTGCCCAAAGACAACGAGTCGGAGGACATTCCATTTCAAAAATCAGTAAACATCTTGTACAATTACAGTTTCCAGAAGGGCAAAAAGCCACACTCAAAGTGTATGTCTTATCCCTACCGTCAACCTTGGAGGCCTTAATCGGCAGGGATGTCTTAACTCAAATTGGAGCTGTGCTAACTACTACGCCTTTTTAGCTGCGGTCACTGGCGCGCAGTCGCCCAACCCACCATTAGTGTGGAATACCAATGACCCTGTGTGGGTTGACCAGTGGCCTTTAACAGAGGAGCGACTGCAAGCAGCCAAACAGTTAGTCGCCGAACAATTAGCTGCAGAACATATCAAACCATCTGTCAGTCCATGGAACACTCCAATATTTGTAATCCCAAAGAAAAATGGAAAATGGCGATTATTACATGATCTGAGAAAAGTGAATGATCAAATGCAAACAATGGGTGCGTTGCAACCCGGAATGCCTTCCCCTAATATGTTACCTCAAGGCTGGCACATCTTAATAGTAGATCTGAAAGACTGTTTTTTTTACTATTCCGCTACACCCGCAGGACACTCAACGATTCGCCTTTTCACTTCCATCAACAAATAAAGCTACTCCAGCAGAACGATATGAATGGGTTGTCTTACCACAAGGCATGAAGAACTCTCCCACGTTGTGTCAGCTTTATGTCGCTTGGGCACTTCAACCACTGCGCAATCAATGGCCGGAAACCATCATTTATCACTATATGGACGACATCCTCTGTTGTCAAGAAAAACCCTTCACTGATGCGTCACTAAAACAGCTAGTCACCACCCTATCGACAAAAGGTCTTGTCATTGCTCCAGAAAAAGTGCAACGTTCAGCCCCATGGAAATATCTAGGATGGACTATCTCGGACTCAAAAATCCGCCCACAAAAGACTGAACTTTCTACTCAAATTCAAACTCTCCACGATATACAGACTATACTTGGAGACATTCAATGGGTTCGCAATTGTGTCGGTATTTCGAATTCCGATATTGCCCCACTGACGTGCCTGTTAAGGGGTTCCAACCCAGCAGATGATACCGTCTCGTTGAACACAGAGCAGATAAGAACACTGCGACAAATAGGAGAAAAACTGCAACGGTCATGGTCCACACGGCGCCTGTTGGACTTGCCAATCTCTTTATTAATTTGTAATGGTAAAACCTCACCATACGCAGTCATTTGCCAATGGCAAAAGAAGAACGGGGAGATATCTTCCTCTTCTGTAACCTCTAATGCCACTGGCAAATGCGAATTGCAAAATGATGGGTTTGGTGTATTGGAATGGGTGTTTTTGAGTGTACAGCCCAAAACCAGCATTGAAACGCGTACTCAAGCAATAGCCACCCTGATACGTAAGGGACGCTCGCGAATAATTGAGATGAGCGGGCATGAACCAGAGGATATTAGCATCCCTACAAATGCTGCTGACATAGACTGGTGGCTCCGTACTTCCTTACCCATACAAAATGCTCTGCTCGGCTATGACGGAAAGATTCATTCCCAACAGCCGTCAGGGAAATTGTGGCAGGTTCTTTCACGAAACCAGTGGTTAGAAAGGTCCAAAGTGTGTACTACACCTCTGACAGAAGGGGTCACAGTATACACCGATGCGGGTCGACGATCGCATAAAGCAACATGTGTGTGGAGACACGGAACTGAATGGCAACATCATATGATTGATGGCCACCCGAGAGATTCGTTACAGACCTTAGAACTCAGTGCAGTTACCTGGGCACTAAAAAATTGGCTTAGTACTCCTCTAAATGTGGTCACAGACTCCTTGTATGTCGCAGGAGTAGTACCACGTCTCGAGGATGCACTTTTGCGGGAAACGTCGAATCCCAGGTTGGGACAGCTATTTATTCAGTTGCGTTCAATCATGTCCCAACGCACGGCTCAGTGCTGTGTACTACATATCCGCAGTCACCAATTCGAATTAGGTCTTGGTGAGGGAAATCATGTAGCTGATCAGCTAGTGAGTATAGTTACCATGCCCCCCATGGACAAGTTTCAACAGGCAAGACAGAGTCATGAACACTTTCACCAAAATGCCAAAGGGCTAAGACGCCAGTTTGACTTAACAGAAAATGAAGCAAAAGGAATAATACAGGCTTGCCCACAATGTGGAAATCATGGGCCAGGCATAGGCTTGGGGGTTAACCCTAAAGGCTTGCAAGCCCTAGAGTTGTGGCAAATGGATGTCACACACGTTCCAGAATTTGGAAAATTAAAATATGTACATGTAACGATTGATACCTTTTCAAAAATGATATGGGCCACGGCTTTGCCTGGTGAAAAGGCTCTACATGTTTGTAAACATTTACTTGCCTGTTTTGCAATTCTTGGGGTCCCTACGTGTATAAAAACAGACAACGGACCCGCATATACAAGTCAGAAAGTCAGAGCATTTCTAACGCGCTGGGGAGTCAAACATGTGACGGGTATCCCACATTCTCCCACAGGACAGGGCATGATAGAACGTACTCATCAAATACTGAAGGATTATTTACGAAAACAACAGGGTGCTGAGACCGAGGCTCAACAGAGGTTGCATCGGGTGTTATTCACGCTAAACTTTCTCTGTCTCATGGGAGATAGGGAAGAACCACCCGTAATGATCCACCATCAAATGATCAAATTGAATAGTAAAACAACATTACCACAATTTAAGGTTCTGTACAAAGATCCAGTCTCTGGTGAATGGTTAGGTCCTGTGCCAGTTATTTTTAATGGCCGAGGGTATATGTGTGTCTCCACAGATCAAGGACCAGTGTGGGTACCGAGCAAGAGCATCAAACCAGCACTCGCACCCTCACGGTGATTAAAGAAGACGTGCATGCCCACAGTCATCAAAGATTGCACGGTTAATCCTGAAGGAGATCATTCCCGAGTTTTGTCTACGTCACGGGAAATATGCAAACAGACATGATGATTATTATTCTATTTTTATCCGTGGCTGAGGCCATTTGGCCTCCCCCCATCTTACCCAAAACTAACATCTGGCTTACGCTTACTAACCAAACTAATCAATCGACATTATGCTTGGCTATGGCTAGCGCCAACAACCCATTTTCCACGTGTTTGATAGGAGTGCCGCTGGATGACCAAGCTTAGCCCTGCCCTATGAGCTCTCTAAGCTTTGAGCTTTGTTCAGGCAGGAGCAAGACTGACAATTGGGATGGCATCATTCCTCAATTACCTGGGTTATTAGTCGAGCCACAGGAATTAGAACTCCTTGGTTCACTAAAGATGGATTACTGCGTACTGTTTAATTACAGCAGCAATGCCACGAAAAAAGGGCAAGTTGTCAATGCGACCTTGCCGGTGTATCGCAATGCAAGTGAGTGGTGTAATTATACAAGTACTAACTTGTCTAGATCCAGCAACGCCCCAATACAACTACCACCTGGGGTATTTTTAATATGTGGCGACCGAGCATGGCCTGGAGTGCCTTCTCGATTACAAGGTAGACCATGTAGTTTGGGACGCCTGACAATATTCCTCCCAAACAACACCCAAATTTGGCAACATAGGAGGAACCATATCAGGACAAAACGTGAAATCCATGCCTTTGAATCTGATTGTGACTCGAACGTAGAATTCTGGAACCCCGGAGAAATTATAGCCGCCAGTGTCCTGGCGCCAGGAGTAGCTACGTCACAAGCATTAACCCAGATGAGAAAAATGAGATGTTGGCTAGCTAAGCAAAGCAACTTAACCTCAATAGCATTAGATGGTTTGCTTACCGATGTAGATAGTATTAGACACGCTACACTACAAAATAGAGCTGCCATAGATTTTTTATTGCTAGCGCATGGTCATGGGTGTGAAGATCTGGATGGAATGTGTTGCATGAATCTGTCAGATCATTCAGAGTCGATTCATAAAGCCCTTCAAACCATGAAGGAACAAGTAGGCAAGTTACAAGTTAGTGATGGCCTTGGATGGTTAAACAAATTACTTAGTGAATGGGGAATTACTGGCTGGTTACAAACCTTGGTCCTTGAAGGAGGTAGACTCTTGGTAATGATTCTGATTGTAATAATTGTCTTTAGCTGTATGTTTTCGTGTATTAAAACTCTCATAATGCGCATGGTCCATCAAACCTGGATTGCTCAAAAAGAAGAACGGGGAGTTGTGGAAGAATGGCTAAACGAAAGAGGACACGTATACTTAAGCCTGAGCAATCCAGGCTTTAGCAGTAGTAACTTGACCTTGGCAGATAAGATTAGCTAGAAGGAAAACAACTAAAGAGGAATGCATGTCAGCGTTACAGCTTGCCTAAGGTGCGTGCACAAAGGCGAAGCACCAACCGTATTGTTACCTAAGGTGCGTGCACAAAGGAGAAGCACCAACCGTAGTGTTGCCTAAGGCTCGTGGACAAAGGCCATTATCCAATCAAGTAGCAGCTTCTGCCGCGTGTGACTATATAAACCCTGTAGTGTTTGAATAAAGTAGAGAACGATCATACTCATATTGAGATCGCGTCGTTACTCTGGGTTCGGCTCCCACTCCGACAGTCTCCCTCCTTGGAGATATTAAAAAAATGTCTGGACATGGTCCTGGGCAACTGGCTCTAGGTGGCCCTGCTTGAGCAGGGGCATTGGACCAGATGACCTCCAGAGGTCCCTTCCAACCTCAACCATTCTGTGATTCTGTGAAACAGCCTAACACTGAATTCTTTGTGCCAGTTTTTAAATACAAGCTTTATAACCCTGAATTAATTTCCCTTGGTGGTGAGTATATTTAGTCTCATTGCAAGTACTTTGCCAATTGAAATACAAACATGTTCTGTACAAAAAAAGGTGTTAACACAGTGTCATAAGCTTAATAACATTGTCACCTCATTTTTCCTCACCACTTTGGACCAAATTTTGCTTTTGAGGCCAATAGATTGACTGAATTTTTACTGGTGTAACTGAGACTAGAGTTTTTCCCACTGACCATATTTTTGGGGGACATCACTGGTTGTACCAGCTTTTAGACACAACCTAATCTGCCATTTGTTCTTCTTATCAAACTCCCTTTGTTGGGTTTCTTCTACAGGTAATAATCATTTTGCAGGATTTTAAGTTAAGATATTTTCCCATTCAAGCTCTGCTGTTAGCCATCCATCCATCAGAAATCTATGACAACATACCACTTCTTGGAACATGTTACTGAAATCAGCATTGCCCCTGGAAATGATGTGTGCATAGCAGCTTGCATCTTGAGCAGTATGATGCAAAAAACAAAAAAAAACATGAATTGGAGCTTTTCTGAAACAAAATATTAAGCTAAAGCCTGCCTTTCATAGTAAATGAAAATAACTTCTTTGCAATTAAGCTTTTTTTTACCTGCTGTAGGGTGCGAGAAGACTTTGTTACGGTAACCCAGGATAGTTCACCTCCCCCATCGGAGTGTGTAGAGTCCCAAGCACATCTTATCTTGTTACAGCAACCTGGGATAGTTCCCTTCTTCCCATCCAAGTATGTAGAGTCCCAAGCACATTTTATCTTGTTGTCACAGTAATCCAGGATAGTTTGCTATAGTTATAGGTTCAAGAGGAAGCAGAAATATAAAGTGGAACTTGCACTGTTCTTAAAGGTCAGGAAGATATAGCTGTGTGTCAGAGCTGCACACATAGAGCAGAATCAAGGCACTGAGAATAAACTCCAGTGGTGGGTTGTATGTTATAGCTGTTGTATGTTATAGTTGCAAACTTGATGTTATGAAAGAGCAACATGGCCTGGCTGTACTCAATATAAAAACGTAAATCTTTTCTCTCCATTTTGTACATATAAACAAAGCAACTTCTTAAGACAAGATACTCATAATTAAGGCTTTCTATGTCCTACACACATAAGTTATCTTGCACACACAGGTAATTGGTATGTATAGAAAATGACAGAGGAAGCCATCAAACTTCCATATAATCATACAGCATTATTTTATTTCTGCCATCTTTGACTCCTGACATTGTGCATCAAAATCTGTAGGTAAAGTCATAAAAAAAGATGGGCATAAACCATGAAACAATATCATTTGCCTTCTCTAATGCAGTGCCAATACAATTCATCCAGAAGGGGGAGATATCAGATTGCATGCTGCAGAAGCAGCATAGCCTGTATTTCAGGTCCTGACTGAAATTTTTCTGACAGGGAAATTTCAACACAAACCATGCAATTTGATGCTGGAGCATGCTGGACCTCATCAGTGCTTGCATCCTGGCTGAGCGATCAATAGTAGACACCCACTACAACATCTCCTTTGTTTTCCATCCCCCTAATCCTTACCCAGAGGCTCTCAACCACATCATCCATAACTGTAAGGGCCATACAATCACACCTCTCCCTTACGTATAGTGCAACTCCTCCACCTAGCCTGCCCTGCCTATCCCTCCTGAACAGCCTGTAGCCCTCCATCCCAGCACTCCAGTCATGGGACTCATTCCACCAAGTCTCACTAATACCAATGACACCATAGCTCTACAAACTGACCAATGCTCCCAGTTCATCCTGTTCGTTTCTCATACTGCGTATGTTGGTGTACAAGCATTTCAGATATGCTCCTGAGCCCTCCGTGCTCCCAGGAGCAGTGTAAATGTTCCCACTAGCATTGCCACCCTCAGGCAATGCCATGCCAACTCTTGGCTTACCTACTGCAATCCTGTTGGTATCCCCTTCCCCCATCGATTCTAGTTTAAAGCTCTCTCAATCAGTCCTTCCAGCTTACATCCAAAGATGCGTTTTCCCCATTGGGACAGGTGGATCCCATCAGGCCCCAGCATACCTTGTCTCTCGAAGGCTCTTCCATGGTTTAAAACCCCAAAGTTTTGGCAGAGGCACCAGTCCTGGAGCCAGGTATTGCTATCCTGGGCTCACCTGTTTCTTCCAAAGTCTCCCCCCATTACTGGGAGGATTGAGGAAAACACTACCTGTGCTCCCAATTTTTTTAGCATTCTTCCCAGGGCTCTGAAATTTCTTTTGATTGACCTCAGACTTTTTGTTGTGACATCATTAGTACCATGTGAAAGAGCAGGAATGGATAGTAGTCTGAAGGTTATACTAAGCTCTTCAGTCTTGTGGTGACATCCCTAATTCGGGCCCCAGGGAGACAGCAAATTTCCCTGGAAAGAGGGTCCAGTCTGCAAACAGGTGCTTCTGTTCTGCACAGGAGGGAACCACCAATGACCGTAACTCGCCATTGTTTCTTCTTGGTGCTGGTCTTAATGCAGGTCTTGTTGCGAGGGGTTGGTCTCTCTGATCTCAGCAAGACTGCTTGCATAGGTTCCTCCTGTTCCATCTCGTTATGCACTTCATCTACCATACTCAGGGCCTCGTACCTGCTCTGTAAGGGTATCTTAGAGGGTAAGGAGGGGTTTCTCTAACAGCTCCATACTGTAACCTTCTTCGACCCATCCTTATCCCTTGTAATGCTGCCTTCCTCCTGGCACAAAACAGATCCAGGACCTGCCTCCATAGAAGCCACGCTGAGTTGGCTTGCATGCATCAGAGATGGCAGAGTACAGCTCCATTGATCAATCCCCTTCTCAAACTCTCAAATACTCCTCAGTCTGCCCACCTCCTCCTGCAGCTCAGCCACCAAGCAGAGCAGTTCATCTATCTGGTCACACCTCCCACAGGTGTGCTTGCTATGATTCTCCACCTCCAGGAATATCCCTGTGCACATCCCATAGCTGGACACCTAGGTGGTTGTATGCTTTGACAGGAGCTCTGTCTGTGTGGCTACATTGGTTCTACTAGGTGTTAGAAACTCAGTAGAAGCAGAAGACATTGCCTTTTACCAGGTGGTCACTGTGCTGCCACATACCTGCCCACTGGAAAATATATATGCTTGTCCATTGCAATCAGCTGGGCTGATTGTTTTAGCCTGTTTAAATCTCCCATGCTGCTGGGTGCAGGCTCTACCCCTTGCTGTCTCGTCCAATCAGTGGGTCTGGGCTCAGTTGCTCAGGGAACGCCCCCGTTCAGTCAAGTCTCAGGATCTTTCAGTCATTATCATATACTGGCTGTTGCAAATTCTTCTCTTCTGGCTGGGAAGGGTAAATGACAGACAATTTTTTGTACATGCAGAAAAAGCAAATGCTATCTACTGCGATATATAATTTATGTGAGTGCAGTCACAGCGTCAGACTGACGTATTGAAATAAATTATACTTGGAAAAAAAAGTTATTGGTTACCATGCCATCATTCTTTGTAAATGCCATTTGTTTTCAATGAACTCCTTTTGATCTGCTGGTCTGAGGTTGTTGCTGTGAGATGTACATAATTCTCTCAACACTGATCCATTACTTCTGCTCAGTGTTGGGGATCAAGCCTGCAGTGTAAAGTCACAGATAATTAGCAGCCCTATCAATAACCAGCTGCAGGACTGCAGCTCAAATGATCAACTAGAAAAATCCAAAGAAAGATGAATAAAAAGTCGAGGAGCATGCATGTATATTCTATAGTTTTAGCAGCTGCTGTGGACTATCAACATCATCAGGAGACCTCACTGCATTAGCATAAATTCAAAAGTCAAATTCACAGTGCTATTCAGAGACTTGTTAATTTGCAATGGGTGCAGTGCTCATCACATCAGTGAAAAAATCAAAAGACTTTGTAGCATTGTGAGTTTAGCTGTGGAACCTAAGTTGATAAAATGAAAATGTGCCATTTTTTAGAAGTTTATTAAATTATGAAGTGATGACTGTATCTATGCATCTTTTTAAGCAGATGTATTGGGTCTGGCTGAGATGGAGTTAATTCTCCCCATAGCAGCCCTCATAGTGCTGTGCTCTGCATTGGTAGCTAGAAAGGTGTTGATAACACACCAGTGTTTTGGCTACTGCTGAGCAGTGCTGGCACAGCATCAAGGCTGGCTCTCCAACATTTTCGCCCCCCCTCCAACGGCAGGCTGGGGCTGGGCAAGATCTTGGGAGGGGACATAGCCAGGACAGCTGACCCAAACTAACCAAACAGATATTCCATACCATATGACGTCAGCTCAGATATAAAAGCTAAGTAAAGGGAGACGGAAGGGGGGCATTTTTGTCTTCCAGAGCAACCACTACATGTACTGAAGCCCTGCTTCCCAGGAAGTGGCCAGACATCGCCTGCTGATGGGAAGTAGAGAATAATATCAATTGTTTTTCTTTGCTGTTGCGCGCGCGACCTTTGCTTTCTCTTTATTAAACTGTCCTTATCTTGACCCACGAGCCTTTTGTTATATTTTCTCCCCCCTGTCCAGCTGAGGAGGGGGAGTGATAGAGCGGCTTTGGTGGGCACCTGGTGCCCAGCCAGGGTCAACCTACCACAGTCCTTTTTGGCGCCCAACGTCTAAAGGTCCCTGGTTCAATCCCGGGTTTTGGCACCAAAAAGACTCAGCCAGACAGGGGAGAGAAAATATAACAAATGGCTTGTGGGTCGAGATAAGGACAGGAGAGATCACTCAACCAATTACCATCACGGGCAAAACAGACTCAACTTGGGGAAAATTAACTTGATTTATTACCAATCAACCAGAGTAGGGTAATGAGAAATAAAACCAAATCTCAGAACACCTTCCCTCCACCCCTCCCTTCTTCCCGGGCACAGCTTCACTCCCGGATTCTATACCTACCCTCCCCAGTGGCGCAGGGGGATGGGGAATGGGGTTTACGGTCAGTTCATCACACGCTGTCTCTTCCACTTCATCCTCTTCAGGGGCAGGACTCCTCACTTTCTTCCCCTGCTCCAGCGTGGGGTCCCTCCCACGGGAGACAGTCCTCCATGAACTTCTCCAATGTGGGTCCTTCCCACAGGCTGCAGTTCTTCACGAACTGCTCCAGCATGGGTCCCTTCCACGGTGTGCAGTCCTTCAGGAGCACACTGCTCCAGTGTGGGTCCCCCACGGGGTCACAAGTCCTGCCAGAAAACCTGCTCCAGCATGGGCTCCTCTCTCCACAGATCCGCAGGTCCTGCCAGGAGCCTGCTGAAGTGTGGGCTTCCCACGGGGTCACAGCCTCCTTCGGGCATCCACCTGCTCTGGTGTGGGGTCCTCCACAGGCTGCAGGTGGTTGGAGCATCTCCTCCCCCTCCTTCTTCACTGACCTTGGTGTCTGCACGGTTGTTTCTCTTACGTGTTCTCACTCTCTCTCTGGCTGCTGTTTTTGTGCCCGCTGCAACTTTTTTTCCCTTCTTAAAAATGTTATCACAGAGGCACTACAACCATCGGTGATTGGCTCGGTCTTGGCCGGCGGCGGGTCTGTCTTAGAGCCGGCTGGTATTGGCTCTGTCAGACATAGGGGAAGCTTCTAGCAGCTTCTCACAGAAGCCACCCCTGTAAACTCCCTGCTACCAAAACCTTGCCACACAAACCCAATACAGCATGAGAAGCTGAAAAATCCTTGGCTTAGTTTAAACATTACTTGGCAACAGCTGAAAACATCAGTGTGTTATCAACATTCTTCTGATACTGAATCCAAAACATAACACTATACCAGCTACTAGAAAGAAAATTAACTCTATCCCAGCTGAAACCAGGACATGTCCGTATGTTTTCTTTCAGTTTCTCTCGTGCTCTTTATGTTATTAGGATTCTTCCTCCCAAAGACACTGTCCTGAAAAAAATGACAGATTGCCTGTGCTATATGATTCTATCATGACTGAGTAATTTAAATGCAGTGTATGATAGTAAGACCATGTGACCACCCGGATTTTTTGGTGCTTTAGCTACAGCTACTCAGAAGCTTGTATTCATGTGGACTGTGTGTCTTGTTCGTTCATTGCCCTGAGTCAGTACAAGTACAATTTTTAAAGTGCAAAGCTGCTTAAGTGTAGGTTTCAAGCTGCCTTTCACCTAGACAAAAGAGACTAAATGTTTTTAAAAGTTTATGCTAATTTTTACCACTCAGAAAGATTTCTGCATTACTAGAATATTTTCTGTTGCCTTAGACAATATTTATTAGATATTTTTAGTCTAGGTAAATATGGTTCTTATAACAAATTGAAACCAAAAAAAAGTTAAATAACAAAGATGCTGTTTACTTATATTACTCACCTAAGTATTTTAGAGTATGGAAGATAAGTATATTCATCTTCCTTATGTTGCCATATAAAAGAGATTATGCCAAAAGATCATTTGCTTTTAAATAGCTTGAAAAGTGTTATTAATCTTTCCTGAAGTTACATGCATACATTTGAAAATACAAGTTCACCCCTACTATAAGCTATTGTAAAAGCATGGTAGATTTACATATATATAAAATATAAAAATACATTATTACCTTTAAATGTAAAAGCTCTAAAGTGCAACCTGTCAATGAGTGGCATATTTAAAAAGAAAAATAATGTACCGGGTCACCAAGGAAACAGTAGTAGATACAGTTGTTTTTCATGCATTTAGGAGCAGTGACAGAAAGCATTATCTGATTTGGAAAATGTTAGAAAGATCAAGAGGTTAATAGCAAACTGAATTAGAGCAATTAAGATCACGTTTTAAATAAAGATGTAGTTTATCTGTTGTCCTTTTTGCATTTTCCACAAAAAGGAACTCTAACCACTATCATTTTGATGATAAATATTATGAAATAAGCATGAGCTATGCAGCACAACTGTGTGGTTACTCTAAATGTTCAGGAGTACCTAATAGTGAACACAAACAGTGGCTTTAAAGATATTTCTGTACTGGAGTGTACTTTGATGGTAAGAAGCTGTAACATGCTAAATTCTGAGGTTTCTGTGCAACAGAAACCATACTGTATACAGGTACTCCACCTGTGATCAAAAAGTTGATTGAAAGGTGTTTGAGATGCATTAAAATATGTTGAGTTAGTATATTTTATTATCTGTGTGTAACTTTTTCTAAAACATGCTATAAACATATGTGTTTCTCAACAAATGCATTGCAATTTTCTGCAATCAGCGAAATTATTAGAGTATTTGAAAGACTAGTATATTTTTTCAGAATTTGCATGAAGTTCTGTTACCTATCTCATTATTCATTCCAAATACCAAAAGCCATTGAGACAGACGAATTTACTATCAGTTATGTAAATTTCAGACCAATGCTGTGGAAAGTGTTTTTTAAAATGGGTGAATAATTGTATTTAATGGTAATTAGTCTTTTCTTAGAGGCTAAAGAGATTGAAATGGCAATAAGTGTGATAACATTTAGTATAGTTTTTGGAGAATAAATGTGCAGAGTATTGGCACAGACCCTCATCTTCTTTGAGATGTACTAGCAAGTAGGGATTAGCAATACTTAAAGATCACGTTTTCCATGGCATGACATGCTGGGATTCTAAAGTAGGCTGGGGTTGTAGTTAGCATTAACTTGCATTAGGAATGTGACAAGATAAAGCAGCAGCCACATTAATCATGTACAGAGGAATCTTCTTACCTCAGTATTAAGCCAAGTGCAGAGGCACTACTACTTAAGACTATTAAGGAACTGATAGCAACAAGTGTGGGATTAGGCAACTTGGCTGACTACCTGTCCTTGCCATATCAAATACCTTCACTATATGTTACATTTGTTTAATAATATACTTAGAAAAGCCATATTTTTTTTCTTTAAAAATCTTGTCACTGAAAATTGCTGGAGAAGAAAAAAGATGTAAAAATCCCACAGTCATTGTATACACTTAGTGGAAATTGCATATAGGAAGAAACTGAAGAAGAAGAAACAAATTCAATCATACAATTAGCTTAAACATCTCATGCTGTTTTCTTACTCTAAGCTACCTATCTTATTGGAACTTGTAAGCTAGTGCAGAAATTAAAAAAACCCCACATTTATTTGATGTGCAGGTCTTTGTCAAAACAGTCCCTTTGGAAAATGATAGTTATGTACATACTGCTTAGAGTTTGCATAAAGTTTTAGGGCAATAGTTGATTTACTGAGAATTTCTAAGCACATCCCTATTTTTACCTATATAATATGACCAGAGTCATGTACTAAAAAATGACAGTTCATATTTCTAAGCATCTACTTTGAAATGGTAAGACCTTATTTCAAAGATGATATTTGTTGCTGGCTATCTAGTGTTTGTTCTTCATTCTTGCTTTAGTTCTCATTTCTCACATGAGAACTTGAGTGTTAAATAAGATGTATTTGAATTACTAACACTAGTGTGGTGGGTTGACCCTGGCCAGCAGCCAAATACCCACACAGACATTCGCTCACTCCCCTCTCCCGTGGGATGGGGAAAAAAATAGAAGGAAGGGGAAAAGACTCATGGGTCGAGATAATGACAGTTTAATAAAAAAAGTAAAAACTGTAAGCAAAAGCAAAGCAAAAAAAGAAACTCATTCACTGTTTCCCATTGGCAGGCAGATGTCCAGCCACTTCCTGGGAAGCAGGGCCTCAGAATGCATAACAGTTACTTGAGAACACAAACGCCGTAACCATGAATGTCCCTGCTTCCTCCTCCTTTCCTTGAGCTTTTGTTGCTGAGCATGATGTCATATGGTATGGAATATCCCTTTGGTCAGTTTGGATCAGCTGTCCCGGCTGTGTCCCCTCCCAACTGCTTGTCCACCCCCAGCCTACTGGCTCATGGTAGCGGGGAAAGAGAGAAAGCCTTAATGCTGTGTAAGCACTGTTCAGCAATGGCCAAAACATTGGTGTGTTATCAACACTGTTTTAGCCACAAATGCAAAGCACAGCACCATATAGGCTGCTATGAAGAAAGTTAACTCCATCCCAGCCAGATCCAGTACAACTAGATATTTCTTCAAAACTATTGTGTTTTTATATAAACACCGTATCTCTTTTACACTGAGGTGCAGTTTTAAAATATTGATGGGAAAGATGTATGCAGTATAAACAGAGTGTTTAATAAGGGCAAAAGTAGCATAAACACTACATAGTGCTACTATGTCCCATACTATTTACTTGTAGCTTGAGTTTTGTGCGGTGAGAATTACATATATTTCCTCAGTTACATAACACATTCACATGGATACTTAGATTCTATTTTGGATTTTTTTTTTTTTTTACTCTTCTAAAGTTGTTCAACTCAAAGACTACAGCAGTCACATGTTATTTGGACCTTTTTTCTTTTTTTTTTTCCAGGTGACATTTACAAAGAGGAAATTTGGGTTAATGAAGAAGGCTTATGAGCTTAGTGTCTTATGTGACTGTGAGATTGCTCTAATCATCTTCAGCAGCACCAACAAACTGTTTCAGTATGCCAGCACTGATATGGACAAAGTGTTGCTAAAATATATGGAATACAATGAGCCACATGAGAGTCAAACAAATTTGGATATTGTTGAGGTAAGATTTTGTATTTTGTGAGGATTCTTTTTTGACTTTGCTCTGAGACAGAGGTACTCAATTAAGATCTTCTTGTAATAGCAAAACACTCCGAGTAATATTTTAAAATTGTTTCAAAGCACCTAAGATAAGGCATCTAATGGTATAATTTTAAAAAGTATTGGAAGGATGAGGTCCTGTCTTAAAGATATAGAAATCAATGAAAATTTGCTCATAAATGCTACTAATATGTTTAGCCCTGTTACCTCTGTTCAGCCCATGTTCTGTTCTGTAGAATACAAATTCTGTCCCCAAAATGATCCCCTATCCTCTTTTAGTGGTACATAGCCAGAATATTCTTAGCAGGAAATGCTGACTGTGATATTTTTATTCTTTCCTGAAGGCTTTCTTGTGGGAATGGGTGAGTAGGTGACTGGTAAGGGATTTATAACATGAATGAAGACTTTTGATTATGAGGACTATGATTTTTCAAGAAACTTGAGTGAAAATCTAAAGTTTTAAATAATATCTATTTGTTGTAAATTTGAGATTTTTAAGAAAGAACACTATACCTGCAAAATTCCTTTCCTGCATGAACAGTGGCCTAATTTGGTCAGGCTGATTGATAGGCAATTTTGCAAGCAAATGTGTAATTTTGTGGGTACACTCAAAATTCAGTAGGCATCCCTTTTCACTCCTGTAAAAGCAGCCAAATAAAAGTAGGTAACTGAAATTAATATTATTTAACTTGAGTAATTAACAATAAGCAGAAAAGGTCAAATGAAGTGCATTTTATGTTTTTTCCATATATATTGTCAAATATGAATGAAGTAATTTGATTATTTTTTTGTTACAGCTTTCAGTATTCTGCCTGTAATGCAAAATACTTAAGTCACACTGTTCTGCACCAGGGCGGGGGGGGGGGGGGGAAGAGACAGGGAGAGAGAGATCTCAGGGTTACTTCTGTATCTCAGTAAGAAAAGCACGACAACAGATGGCTTAATAAAATAGCTCTTTTAATGAGATGGAGTACAAAGAGGAATATAGATAGTGATTAAATTTTAAGTTCCTTCAGATACTGGGAACCCTGCTTTCATGCAGCATCGGGCAGACCCTGGATGGATTTTTCCCCCAGTATGTTGTCCCAAAAACTGAGTTCTTTCACCTGGTATGCAATAAGCCAATCAACACATTGAGTCGAGATATTTGTCTTTATTGCTATACTGCAGTATAGAGTGCCAGGTCTCCAAATACCTGCACACCTTTAGAAAGAAAGGTTGAGGTTTTTATACAATCTTGTGACAAGGAAACACATACAGCAAAAATTCTGATAGGCTACACAAACTTATATAATGAAAAGATCTTTTGAGCATGTCATGCTCTTGTCCAGTTCATTATACTAAGGTGGTCTTACATTTACATACTCATTATGTACAAGTGGGTGTTGGTTTTAGTATTAAAATTAAGCAAGGTAAGGCAAGGACAGGGTCTTTACTTGATTCTCATCCAGCATTGACTAATCTACCATTATCTATTCCTAATGAATAAGATGTTCTCAGTTATACATACCACACATATTCTAACTCTACTTATCTTAAGTTTACATGATCACCTAGCAGCATCTCAAAGGCAATGCATTTCTTCATACCAACTATTTCAAAATTTGTTAAGTTTTGCCAACTTTGCGAGTTAATTCTGCAAATTACTATAACGAGTACGCTGCACAAATCCTGTCTGCGGAAAGGTTCTTCCTCTCCCATGCTATGGTGCCTTTTATTTTGTGTAACAAACATAATCATATATCTTCTCCTGACAGGTTGGAATGTTATCTCTGTCATAACACCCACCAGCGCACAGCACAGGCCAACACAGGGCATTCTGGCAGGTTTCCTTACAGCAGCTACTCATGCTAACATACAAGCTACTCAAGCCTTAAGTACAAGGCCCAATAGAGCAGACATGGGCTGCTCAAGACCACTAACTCCCTGAATACAATGTCTTCCACAAGGCTCCCAATACACACACCAAAGCCAGTACTGTTTCAGGATTAAAGGAATACTTGTGCAGGGTGTAGGTTTTGAACAAGAGTCCCATATTAGCAAAAAAGACATGTAATTATTATGCCTTTACTTGATAATTAACATCACAATTACTAGTATAATAGGGAAATAAAGCCCACAAAAGTATGTTATCTGAGATATGGCTTGGCTCTTATAGTTTGGATATATTTTTAGGTACTGAATATAAATCTACTATGCATTTAAATATTTAAATTGATCAGTTAAACTGACTACATTACACATATTTTCCTTGTAAGGAGTCTGTTTTCTCTGCTTTCAGACAGCTACATTTCACACTTACAAGTTTTAATCTTGTTCTTTCAGAGCAATCAACAGCAGCTGGGGATCAGACAGTGTTATTAAATCTGATCATTTTCAACTAAATGGCTTTTAACTATATTAACTGTATTTCAGCAGAGGAAAAGGGCATAGCTGTGCTCAGATTTCTGCACAGAATCAACAAAAGAAAACTTTTTTAGGTGGCCTTATAAAAATTTTAAAAACAGCTGTCAACCATATAAAGGTCTTCAATTTAGAATCCAATTTCTGTCCACATTCTGCATAATATTAACTATTTAGTTACTTTTTTTTACCGTGGTCATTAGAATGTGGTATAACTTCTTTGAACAATCTATATTTAAAGAAAATCAAAAGTGTAGATTCCTAATATGTAGTTAATTACTTTCAAATTAAACCACTGCTATTCAAATGTAAAGATTACATGAAATTTCATATATGTTTACCCTGCTAGTAAAGTGGCTACTGTTATCTGATTGGATTGATTGCTGTTGTATGATTCTTTCAGCTTCCTGCAAAGCTAGGCTAACTACAAAGAGGCCTTTTTCCCAAACTGAATACCATTTTCCTGCATCTTTGAAACTGCGCGAATAGAATCTGATAGGCCGAGTCGCGCCTTCTGGTCCACATTGCCACATATGTATGGACAGTCCGTGAATTGCAAAACCCCACTTGATGTGGAGTGGATCTGTCGGGTGTATTGGCCCTAAGGCCTGATATACCCCAGACTCAAAGATTAACAGCTTCAGAGCTTCCTCGTGAATGGGGGTCCAGTCCCAAGAGACCCTTTTGCGTGTTAAGTCATAAAGGCAGCGGGCTATGACAGAGAGATTAGGAATATGTTTCCTCCAGAATATGAGTGAACCTAGGGCATGTTGTGGGCATGTTGTAGTTCCCTCTTATTTCCAGGCATTTTAACCTGTTCGAGGGTAGTTAAGGTTTCGGGGGGAATGCACACTGTTCCTCCCCTCCACCAGATACCCAGGAACTTTGCTTCAGTAGATGGGAGCTGTATCTTTTCATCTGGAATTTGGAGTCCAAACTTTTCTAGGTGAGCAATTATCTCTGCTTCGGTCTGTCCCACTACTTTGGTATCAGGGCCGCCAATCAGTACATCATCAATATACTGGTATACCTTAACCCCTTCTGCAGGAGTGATTTTGGCGAGCTCTTGAGCCAATGCATAATGAGCAATTGTTGGCGAATGCCGATATCCCTGGGGGAGATGTGTAAAAGTGAATTGCATGCCTTCCCATGTAAAAGCAAAGCGATCTCTGTCTGCTTCCTGCAAAGGGACCATTAAGAACATATCTTTTACATTGATAGTTGCTAAAATTTGATGGGCTTGTTCTTGTGTGGTCGCAATTAGCTCAGCTATGTTAGGCACTGCAGCTGTCAAGGGGGCCGTGTTGGCATTCAGGCACCAATAGTCAATGGTCAATAGCCACTTTCTGTTAGGTTTACGGACAGGCCACACTGGGGAATTATAAGGCGAGTGTGTGGGGACAGCTATCCCTTGCTCCCATAATTCAGCTATCACTGAAGTGATCCCTTCTCTTGCCCCTAGGGGGAGCAGGTAAGGTTTGACATCATTAACAATCTTAGAAGAGGGTAGTTCAGGTGCAGGCTGTAATAGCTGCACAGACACAGTGGGGAGACCAACCACCCACTCTCTTCCTCTCGAGTCTATCCAGGCTCATCCTTTCAGCAAATCTAGTCCCAAAATATTAATTGGTAGTGGGCCCAGTATCATTATAGTTTCTGTCGCAGTCTCATATCCTGGCAACCAGCACTCAACTTGAGCAGTTGCCTGGGGCTGAGAGTTTCCAAATACATCAGTTACCCATATTTATTTCTTGTCAGCAACTATCCCGTTGCGGTCGGCAACATCTTTTCGAAGTGCTGACATTTGAGCCCTGGTACCTACTAAGGTGGTGATGGGTGTTTTAAGGGGACCAGGGGGAAAGTAATCATTAAATCCCCTCCTCAGTTGTTGTCTGTGAGTCTCCTTATATAGACCCACCCACCATCCCCCAGCTCACTTACTGGGGAGAGCACGTCTCATTTCCCGACTTCAAGTCAATTAGATCTCCCTCTGGGGCTGAGGGAGTGTTTTTATGCAGGCTCACTTTAGGTTCTGCCCTAGTAATATCTCGAGTAGGTGGTCCTTCTTTTGGGGATATTTCCCCCTTTCCCTTCCACACACGGATAAGCTTCTCCAGTGCCATGGTGGGCATCCCCTCCATTAAATCTTGGGGAATTCCCCTCTCAATTCCTTTGGCCCATAACAAATTCCTCCTGACTCCCTGATTTCTCAGGGGGGTGGTTGTTCTCTTGGTTCTATTCTCCGTACCACTGCCCATTGTTTACCGGTTCCTCCAATTGCTCCCATTCTCCTTCCATAATTAATTAAATCCTGGGTGACCTCTCCCCAGGTTAGGGCTCTGCCCGTTCTCAGCCTGGCAGGATTTCCTGCTTGCGGAGTGTCCTGGTTTCAGCTGGGATAGAGTTAATTGTCTTCCTAGTAGCTGGTATAGTGCTATGTTTTTGAGCTAGGTATGAGAAGAATGTTGATAACACTGATGTTTTCAGTTGTTGCTAAGTAATGTTTAGTCTCAAGTCAAGGATTTTTCAGCTTCTCAAGCCCAGCCAGTGAGAAAGCTGGAGGGGCACAAGAAGTTGGCACAGGACACAGCCAGGGCAGCTGACCCAAAGTGGCCAACGGGGTATTCCATACCATGTGATGGCACATGAACTGAGGGGAGTGGAGGCGGGGGTTATCGCCACTTGGGGACTAACTGGGTGTCGATCGGTGGGTGGTGAGCAATTGCACTGCGCATCATTTGTACATTCCAATCCTTTTATCATTACTGTTGTCATTTTATTAGTGTTATCATTATCATTATTAGTTTCTTCTTTTCTGTTCTATTAAACCATTCTTATCTCAACCCACGAATTTTACTTCTTTTCCCGATTTTCTCCCCCATCCCACTGGGTGGGGGGGGGAGTGAGTGAGCGGCTGTGTGGAGCTTAGTTGCTGGCTGAGGTTAATCCACAACAGTCCTTTTTGGCACCCAACGTGGGGCACGAAGGGTTGAGATAACGACAAACCTGGCCAGAGCTTGTTAAAACAAATTTGTTATAAGCATTCATTATATTGGTATAATAGTCACTGGTCATTATGTTGATTTATGTGTTCTTAGAGTTGTTGCTCTCGTTTTTAAAGTTCTGTTATGTATCACCTCACTTGCTGTATGTAGTCCCTCTTCTGCTGCTTATCATCCGTGGGAGGTGGATTAAGGTTTTCGTTTTGATGTATTGTATAACACTGGTTTATGGTATGATAAAGTCATCGGTTGGGGGATTAATCCGGTATTTGCACTCAGCATTGTCACCTTTATACTCCGGGAGCCATCTGTGGGAATCTATTAATACTTACACCATTTACCTTTCCTCCTTGGAAAACCAGTCTATGGGTGGGGTACCTTTCTTCCCCTCTCCTTTCTCCTTCAGTCCAGTTACAATGGTGTTTGAGAATTTTGGAAAATTTGAATACTCTTGGGATGTTGAGACCAGCACGGTCCTAGCCCTACTGCTAGGAATTAGCATGTTCCTGAATGTGGTTCAGCTCTTGTTTAAGGTTAAGCAACTATTTAAGAAGATCACCCAGAGATCTGCCCCGAGGCTGGATAATTATGAGTGGCAGGGTGTGTGGGGTAGTATGGGCAAGTACCTAGAAAAGTGGGCACCTCCACTGTTTTGGAAATTCACCCCTGAACAAGTGCAGAATCTGGAAGAACTAGTAAAATATTTGGAAAGGGTATGCTGTCACCCCGGCAGCTCCAGAGAGATACAAATCACTGCAACATGCTGGGGCCTCGCCCATGCCTATCGAGCCCTGTTCAACACCACTCAGTACCCTCAAGGGGAAGAGAAGGTCTCTGGACCTAACAACAAAATGATGAGCACTGCGGCCACCCAGACCTTGGCGACAGGCACCGCAACCCCTCCAGCCCCAGCGACGAGCACTGTGGCTACCCAAACCTCAGCGACGGGCACTGCATCCCCTCCAGCCCTGGCAACAATCACGGCAGCTACCCAAACCTTGGCGACAGACACTGCAGTTAACCAAAACCCGGCAAGCAGTACTGCAACTGAACCAGCGGACCAACCTGCACCAGTATCAGTTGCCCCCGTACAGAAGAAGAAATATACGAAAAAATCAGTTCGCTTAGCGAAGGATGAAGGTGAACCAGGGTCATCATGGGAACAGGAGGAAGAGGCAGAACCAGAGGTAATAACCCGGTCCCTATCCTTGAGTGAGCTGCGGGATATGTGAAAAGATTTCGGCCGCCGTATAGGTGAGCATATTATCACATGGCTCCTCCGATGCTGGGACAATGGGGCTAATAGCTTGGAATTAGAAGGTGGGGAAGCCAAGCAGCTGGGATCACTTGCCAGGGAAGGTGGCATTGACAAGGCAATTGGAAAAGGGACACAAGCCATCAGCCTCTGGAGGCGACTCCTGTCAAGCGTGAAGGAAAGGTACCCCTTTAAGGAAGATGTTATATGTCAATCAAGCAAGTGGACCACCATGGAAAGAGGTATCCAATATCTGAGGGAATTAGCCATGCTAGAGACAATTCATTATGACCCGGACAACCCACAATTACCCAAAGATCCAGATGAAGTCCAATGCACACAACACGTGGCGGAAGTTTGTACGGAGCTCACCATCGTCCTATGCCAACTCACTGGTGATAATGACCTGGAAAGACGAAGAGGCACCAACAGTGGATGAAGTGGCTCGCCAACTCCGGCAATACAAAGAAAATCTCTCCTCCTCCCTACAAGCCTGCATTTCGGCTGTGGAGAAGCTGACTGAGGATTTCCAGCAATTCTAAGAGGATATGTCCTACTCCCCACCTGTACGGAACAATGTCGCAGCTATTAGGAGTGAGCGTTCCTCTGCCCAAGAGAGAGAATATAGAAGGTACACACCACGAGGTACCCTGTGGTTTTATCTATGTGATCATGGAAAGGACATGAGGAAATGGGATGGAAAACCTACCTCAGTCCTAAATGCACTGGTATATGAGTTGCGGGGAAAAACCACCACAAAAGGGGATTCTCCCAGGAAAAATGCCGCTCCAGTTTCCAAACAGAGTAGAAGGGCTGATCTTACTTCTGATCCTCTTGAAGGGACTTCTGAGCCAATTTTACGAGAACTGAGTACTGGATACTCTGACCAGAATTAGAGGGGCCCTGCCTCCAGCCAGGTGGAGGAAAGGGATAACCGGGTCTATTGGACTGTGTGGATTCAATGGCCTGGCACATCAGGCCCACAGGAGTATAAGGCTGTAGTAGACACTGGCGCACAGTGTACCCTAATGCCATCAAGTTATAAAGGGGCAGAACCCATCCGTATTTCTGGTGTGACAGGGGGATCCCAAGAGTTAACTGTTTTGGAGGCTGAAGTAAGCCTAACTGGGAATGAATGGCAGAAACACCCCATTGTGACTGGTCCAGAGGCTCCATGCATCCTTGCAATAGACTATCTCAGGAGAGGGTATTTTAAGGACCCAAAGGGGTATCAGTGGGCTTTTGGTATAGCTGCCTTGGAGACGGAGGGCATTGAACAGCTGTCTACCCTGCCTGGTCTCTCTCAAGACCCTTCGATTGTGGGGTTGCTGAGGGTTGAAGAACAACAAGTGCCAATTGCTACCACAACGGTGCACCGGCGGCAATATCACACCAACCGAGACTCTCTGATTCCCATCCACAAGTTGATTCGCCAACTGGAGAGCCAAGGAGTGATCAGCAAAACTCGCTCACCCTTTAAGAGTCCCATATGGCCAGTGCGAAAGTCTAATGGGGAGTGGAGACTAACAGTTGACTATCGTGGCCTGAATGAAGTTACGCCACCGCTGACTGCTGCCGTTCCAGATATGTTAGAACTTCAATACGAACTAGAGTCAAAGGCAGCCAAGTGGTATGCCACAATTGATATCGCTATTGCATTTTTCTCAATCCCTTTGGCAGCAGAGTGTCATCCACAATTTGCCTTTACTTGGAGGGGTGTCCAGTACACTTGGAATCGATTGCCCCAGGGGTGGAAACACAGCCCCACCATTTGCCATGGTGTGTTGGCTTTGTGGGGCAAGGTTTTGGTAGTGGGGGGGGGGTTACAGGGGTGGCTTCTGTAAGAAGCTGCTGGAAGCTTCCGCTGTGTCCGACAGAGCCAATACCAGCCAGCTCTAAGTTGGACCCGCCACCAGCCAAGACCGAGCCAATCAGTGATAGTGGTAACGCCTCTGTGATAACATTTTTAAGAAGGAAAAAAAAAAGTTGGGACAGACAGAAATGGCAGCCAGAGAGAGAGTGAGAATATGTAAGAGAAACAACCCTGCAGAGACCAAGGTCAGTGAAGAAGGAGGGGGAGGAGATGCTCCAGGCGCCGGAGCAGAGATTCCCCTGCAGCCCGTGGTGAAGACCATGGTGAGGCAGGTTGTCCCCCTGCAGTCCATGGAGGTCCATGGTGGAGCAGATATCCACCTGCAGCCCATGGAGGACGCCACGCCGGAGCAGGTGAATGCCCAAAGGAGGCTGTGACCCCGTGGGAAGCCCGCGCTGGAGCAGGGTCCTGGCAGGACCTGCGGATCTGTGGAGAGAGGAGCCCACGGAGCAGGTTTTCTGGCAGGACTTGTGACCCCGTGGGGGACCCACGCTGCAGCAGTGTGCTCCTGAAGGACTGCATGCCATGGAAAGGACCCATGCTGGAGCAGTTCGTGAAGAACTGCAGCCCGTGGGAAGGACCCACGTTGGAGAAGTTCGTGGAGGACTGTCTCCTGTGGGAGGGACCCCACGCTGGAGCAGGGGGAGAGTGTGATGAGTCCTGCCCCTGAGGAGGATGAAGCGGCAGAAATAACGTGTGATGAACTGACCGTAAACCCCATTCCCCGTCCCCCTGTGCTGCTGGGGGGGGATAGGTAGAGAATCCGGGAGTGAAGTTGTGCCCGGGAAGAAGGGAGGGGTGGAGGGAAGGTGTTCTGAGATTTGGTTTTATTTCTCATTACCCTACTCTGGTTTGATTTGTAATAAATCAAGTTAATTTTCCCCAAGCTGAGTCTGTCTTGCCCATGATGGTAATTGGTGAGTGATCTCTCCTGTCCTTATCTCGACCCACAAGCCCTTTGTTATATTTTCTCTCCCCTGTCCAGCTGAGGAGGGGGGAGTGATAGAACGGCTTTGGTGGGCACCGGGCGTCCAGCCAGGGTCAACCCACCACACATGGAGTAATTCAGACTGCACTGGAAAAAGGTGAAGCTCCAGAACACCTGCAGTACATTGATGACATCATCATAGGGGGCAACACGGCAGAAGAAGTCTTTGAGAAAGGGAAGAAAATAATCCAAATACTTCTGAAGGCTGGTTTCGCCATAAAAGAAAGTAAGGTCAAGGGACCCGCACAGGAGATCTAGTTTTTAGGAATAAAATGGCAAGATGGACATTGTCAGATCCCAATGGACGTGATCAACAAAATAGCAGCTATGTCTCCACCGACTAATAAAAAGGAAACACAGGCCTTCTTAGGTGTCGTGGGTTTTTGGAGAATGCATATTCCAAATTACAGTCGAATTGTAAGTCCTCTCTACTAAGTTACCCGGAAGAAGAACAACTTTAAATGGGGGCCTGAACAACAACAAGCCTTTGAACAAATTAAATGGGAGATTGTTCATGCAGTGGCCCTTGGGCCAGTCCGGGCAGGACAAGATGTTAAAAATGTGCTCTACACTGCAGCTGGGGAGAATGGCCCTACCTGGAGCCTCTGGCAGAAAGCACCTGGGGAGACCCAAGGCTGACCCCTGGGGTTTTGGAGTCAGGGATACAGAGGATCTGAGGCCCGCTATACTCCAACTGAAAAAGAGATATTGGCAGCATATGAAGGAGTTTGAGCTGCCTCAGAAGTGGTTGGTACTGAAACACAGCTCCTCTTAGCACCCCGACTGCCAGTGCTGGGCTGGATGTTCAAAGGGAGGGTCTCCTCTACACATCATGCAACTGATGCCACATGGAGTAAGTGGGTCACACTGATCACACAACGGGCTCGCATAGGAAACCCCAGTCGCCCAGGAATTGTGGAAGTGATCACGGACTGGCCAGAAGGCAAAGATTTTGGAATGTCGCCAGAGGAGGAGGTGACACGTGCTGAAGAGGCCCCGCTGTATAATAAACTGCCAGACAATGAGAGGCAATATGCCCTGTTCACTGATGGGTCCTGTCGCATTGTGGGAAAACATGGGAGGTGGAAGGCTGCTGTATGGAGTCCTATATGACAAGTTGCAGAAACTGCGGAAGGAGAAGGAGAATCAAGTCAATTTGCAGAGGTGAAAGCCATCCAGCTAGCGTTAGACATTGCTGAAAGAGAGAAGCAGCCAGTGCTCTATCTCTGTACTGACTCATGGATGGTGGCAAATGCCCTGTGGGGGTGGCTACAGCAATGGAAGCAGAGTAACTGGCAGCGCAGAGGTAAACCCATCTGGGCTGCCGCACTGTGGCAAGATATTATTGTTTGGCTAGAGAAGCTAGTGGTAAAAGTACATCATGTAGATGCTCATGTACCCAAGAGTCAGGCCACTGAAGAACATCAAAATAACCAACAGGTGGATCAGGCTGCCAAGATTGAAGTGGCCCAGGTGGATCTGGACTGGCAACATAGGGGTGAGCTATTTAAGGCTCAGTGGGCCCATGATACTTCAGGTCATCAGGGAAGAGATGCAACGTATAGATGGGCTCGTGATCGAGGGGTGGACTTGACCATGGACGTTGTCACGCAGGTTATCCATGAATGTGAAACCTGTGCTGCAATTAAGCAAGCCAAGCGGTTAAAGCCCCTGTGGTATGGAGGGCGATGGCTGAAATTTAAATATGGGGAGGCCTGGCAGATTGACTATATCACACTCCCACAAACCCGCCAAGGCAAGCGCCATGTGCTTACAATGGTGGAAGCAATCACTGGATGGCTGGAAACATATCCTGTGTCCCATGCCACTGTCCAGAACACTATCCTGGGTCTTGAAAAGCAAGTTTTATGGCGACACGGCACCCCAGAAAGAATCAAGTCGGACAACGGGACTCACTTCCGAAACAACCTCACAGACACCTGGGTCAAAGAGCATGGCATTGCGTGGGTATATCACATCCCCTATCACGCACCGGCCTATGGAAAAATCGAACGATACAATGGACTGTTAAAGACTACATTGAGAGCAATGGGGGGTGGGACTTTCAAACATTGGGATACACATTTAACAAAAGCCACCTGGTTAGTTAATACTAGAGGATCTGCCAATCAGGCTGGCCCCGCCCAACCAAGACTTCCACATACTGTAGAAGGAGATAAAGTCCCTGTGGTGCGCATGAAGAGTATGTTAGGAAAGACAGTCTGGGTTAGTCCTGCTTCAGGCACAGACAAACCCATTCGTGGGAATGCTTGCTCAAGGACCTGGGTACACTTGGTGGGTGATGCAGAAGGATGGGGAAGTTCGATGTGTACCTCAAGGAGATTTGATTTTAGGTGAGAATAGATAGTGAATTAGGCTGTATGATGTTAACTGCTAAATAACCTGCCAATGTATGTCATTGTATCTATAGTGTCTATATGCCATATCAAGGGTATTACAGTAAGAATTACCCAAATGACTGAAGGATGGACTTTGAAACCGAGCCAAGTGCAACAGTGATGGAACTTGAACTGGTGCCTAGCGATTTCCTCAAGATCAACGTCTTTGACCTGCAGACCAAGGGCGTGGGTTGCACCAAATATACCAGCCGCAAGCTCCAGAGGCAGCATGCAACAATCCAACACCTCACACCATCTCTCCTATCCTGAAGGACTGTTACAACAGATGGAGCCCCAAAGTCATGGACTAAATAAAACTGATGGACACATTAGAGGGATGGCCCATAGACTAAGGGAATGCTATTTGTGTGGGGGTGTGTCCCTATACATATATATCTCTCTCTCTCTCAAAGACAAGGAAAGTGGTGGTGATTAGTTGGAAAATGTAGGATCTGGGCATGATGTAGATGGTATAGAATAAGGGGTGGATAATGTCCTGGGTTCAGCTGGGATAGAGTTAATTTTCACAGGAACCTGGGAAGGGGCACAGCCGGGACAGCTGACCTGAACTAGCCAAGGAGCTATTCCATACCATGTGACATCATGCTCAGTAGATAAATGGGGAGCGGGCTGGGAGGGGTCTCTGGGGTTTCGGTGGGGGAAGTGGTGGAGCGTCGGGTTCCGGGTGGTGAGCAGTTGCACTGTGCATCACTCCTTTTGTGTATTCTTTTGTTAGTACCGTTGTTGTTGTTGTAACCTCTCTTTTTGTGTTGTCCCAGTAAATTGTCCTTATCTCAACCCTCGAGGTTCCGGGTTTTTTTTCTTTTCTCCTTTCTGATTCTCCTCCCCATCCCACCGGAGGGGGGCGGGAGGAGTGAGCGTGCGGCTGCGTGGTCCTTTGTTACCAGCTGGGCTGAAACCATGACATATTTAAAACAGGAATGATTGTTTGATGTTATTCTGTATGGAGGTTTTTTTTTTGGTTTTTTTTTTGTTTGTTTGTTTGTGTTTTTTTTTAAATCTGAATAACCTGGTCAAACACAGCAACAAGCAACAGGATAAGGAAATGTCAGCACAGTTCACAGGGTTATTTGGGCCTTGATATTGTTTTGTTCAGTTCCTGTAATGCTGCTTGTGATAAGGCTCTGGAGACAAAGGACTATAATTGATGGAAAGGGACTTAAATCACTCCAAAAAGAAACAAGGTCCTTGTATTTGGGTACACTGACTCTCTAGTCTCCTTCCTCTTTGTAAAGCATTTTGCCTTCTTGCATGTTGACGCCCTACTGCCAATACTACTTGTATTGGAGGCAGAACACAAGTGATTCCTTTATGCAGTACATGGTGTAATTATGTCTGTATGGTGCATTAGTAATTATCAAGGATGACTTTCCCTATTGTATCTTCACTGCAAGCATGGAAAAATAAGACACGCTACCCTGTATGACCATTCTCAACCTAGATAGTGAGCTACTTGTAGCTATGGTCTAGAGACAAAGGATTTTCTGAGCAAATCCATTTTTCATTTTGTGGTGGTTTAACCCCAGTCACCAACTAAGCACCACGCAGCCACTCACTCACTTCACCTCCCCACCCAGTGGGATGGGGGAGAGAATCGGGGAAAAGAAGTAGAACTCATGGGTTGAGATAAGAACAGTTTAATAGAACAGAAAGGAAGAAACTAATAATGACAATGATAACACTAATAAAATGACAATAGTAATAATAAAAGGATTGGAATATACAAGTGATGCACAATGCAATTGCTCACCACCCGCTGATCGACGCCCTGTTAGTCCCCGAGCCACGATCCCCCTGCCCCCACTCCCCCCAGTTTATATACTAGGCATGACATCACATGGTATGGAATATTCCTTTGGCCACTTTGGGTCAGCTGCCCTGGCTGTGTCCCCTCCCAACTTCTTGTGCCCCTCCAGCCTTCTTGCTGGCTGGGCATGAGAAGCTGAAAAATCCTTGACTTTGTATAAATGCTACTTAGCAACAACTGAAAACATCAGTGTGTTATCAACATTATTCTCATACTAAATCCAAAGCATAATACTATACCAGCTACTAGAAAGAAAATTAACTCTATCATTGCCAAAACCAGGACAGTGCAAAATCTGATATCTAAGCTGAGAATACTTCTTAAGGATGTTCTGTCTCACACAGTGTAAGTGTTCTTTATATTAATTCTCAGAAGAAAAATTTTCACATGACTTTAATTAAAATTTGAAGAAGTTCACACATCTATGCTAAACATGTTTTTGCAAAAAATTTAAATAATAAATATTTTTTCAGAGAGACCAGAATAGTACCAAATTTGACAAATGAGAATTTGGAATGGCTTGTTAAGAATGCTCAACATTTATATAAAACATCAGGGAGGTATACATGTATATTCCATCTTTCTTGCTTCCCTTTCCATTTGCTTATTTTGTATAGCTGTTTTTCTCAACAAAAAAGTTTTAAAGCTGTCACCATGAATTTGGTTTTCCAGGGTACAACTCAGTTCAATAAAGCAATGACTGCAACACTTTGGATGACTGTTATGAGCTGCAACACTTAACCTTTTTTCAAGACAAAATCATACCAATTGCCATTGCTATCCTCTTTCAAGGTTGACATTTGGTTTGTTCAAACCAAGGCAACAGAAATTGCAGTCAGATAGAATTTAACCAAGTTACTTTTCCATCTTTAAAAACTGGGGGTTTGGTGGGTCTTCAGATCCTTCATTGTCTCTCATGCTGCTCGGTTTTGTTCCAGCAAAGCAGCATGTTATAACCACTTAAAGTCTTAAGAAATGAAGAAAAAAAAAAAAAAAAAAAAAGGAAGAACTCGTTCCTGGCTCGAAGTGACTTCTGTCACCTTCTTTACGTCCATATGTATTTGGGAAAAATGCCTTTTCTATAAAACTGAGAAAGATCTAGGAATTAGAAACAATACAGCTAATCTAAACATGGTACATCACTTTTGTCCTCCTAAAAATTAATGAAATTTCCCTCTAGTTGCTTTCATTAAATTTAACCTTTTTATGTCAGATTTAAAACCAGATATAGTCCTAGTCCAGCTATTGACTTGTCTCTTCTGGTTTCCTGAGGTGTGTTTTGGGTATAACTTCCTACCTTGCAGGGATCTTACAAAGTACAATTTATTATCTTTTTGTGAAATTGCTTCAGAGATGCACTACAGAACTGCAAAATGTTAGCATTTCTTTTTATATAAGATAGGATATCCCTTTGAATACTTCACACACAGAGCTCGCAGTCTGTATGCACCAGCAAGCTACTTACCACAAAAGGAAGAATCAGTAGGTGTTGTCCCTTAATGCAATAGGAGCTCCTTCTCTTAGTGTAAGCCTAAATCTAATGGGCAAGATGGAGCTCAAAGCTAGTATATAATGTAAATCTGTAAATATAAGACATGATCCTGAACTGTGCAAATCAGTATAGCTTCAGGGAAGTTATATTCATTTACTTGTGATCATCAAAAGGTAGCTAAGAAATCTGGGGGTAAGAAAACAAAACTGAACAAAAAGTCAACAAGTCAAGCCATTAAATCACTAACAAAATTTAAAAAACAATGCAATGCCTGTGTCTGGTCTTGAACAAAGCTGCTGCCAAATGAAAATAAAATTAGCTTTTCCTCTTAACAGCTAAGGCCAATAGCATTTCCTCAGATAATTTTCTGGGGATAAGTATTTATGTTGTTCTAAAACATCTGATAATAATTATACATTTATTTGTAATTTTCATAAGAGTGATGAAAGCAGAGGAGACAGAAATAGTTCACTAGAAGGGAGCTATAAGTATTGCTGTCTCTAAACAGATGAAGGCCTGGTTGAAAAGACATCAACAAACACCACCACTCCCAAAAAAAATCCAAAGAATGGTGTATCTATATGTAAAGTTCTTGTATTTGCTACACGTCCCTGAGTAGAACTTTGTTTCTTTTAAGCCCTTCCCAAACTAAGATAGAAACTTTTTAAAAAAAGTCTTTTATTGTGTTGGTGCCTTTAACATGATTTGGAATCATTCTTGTTGCTAAAGCAACATATGCTGAAATTAAAGCTTTCCTCTTTGCTTTCCACCCCATTTAATTTTTCTCCACGCAATGAAGTCATCATAATCACATACCTTTGATCTTGCAGTCACCTGTGACACTAGATTAAGATATCACAAGTGAACAATTATGACTTCACTGAATGAAAGAAAAAAATATTAAACTTCATAAAGCAGGGTTTTGTTTTAAACAAACAAACAAAAAATATCATTCCAATTCTTACAAAGTAAATGTACAAGCTGCATTAAGGGAAGATGGAATAAAGATTTTGAAAACCATATTTAAAAGCCTTGGTAAATGTTTAAACCTCTTCTCTTGTCTCTTAGTGGGTGGGAGCTTAAATATTTTAACCGCTAGCTACAAAATATTTGAACTAAATATGGAGCAACTATACTTGAAGATTGTTGTGTTTCTATACTATTCTTGTCTTTATTTCCCCTTTTTTACTTGCACAGGCTGTTCCACCACCAAACTTTGAGATACCAGTTTCTATCCTAGTGTCCAACCACAGCAATTTGGTATACAGTAACCCAGTCAGCTTGATACCGAAAAGCCGGTCGAAGAAACTCTCTAAGACTTGTTTTGGAGTTTTAGAAAGCAGGCATTCTTTATTGCAGTGCTGGATGCACGGGGGATAGTTCCACCTAGCATGCATGCCACAGCTTTAGCACAAAGAGGTTATATAGAATAACTAATTGCATATTCATCAGATTAGTATACATATACATAAAAATGATTGTAACTGATTATCATAGTACAGCCTACATCCGATCATGAGCAATGAAGGATCCATTTGAGTCGAAGGGCTGCTTTTGCGACCACCGACCCATTTGAAGTTCTTGCTGGCTGTCCTTGAAGTCTTTCTTCTTGTCCTTGTTCTTTGATCTTGAAGCTTAATGCAGTTTCAATCACATGTGGTCAGTTTCAACATTGTTCTCATCTAGCGTACAGGAACATCTAGTCATAAGAGCCAAGAACTGCCAAACTTAGGAGTAACTACCTCTACTAGTTAATTGCTTGGCTACACTTTTGTCTATTGTTTCAATCATAGTGTTAGTATAAGACTTCTAATAATTATTTACCAAATCTCACTTTTACAGTCACCTAGCAGCAAACCAGTTTCCATGGCTAGTACAAAATATTAAAACCATCAAAATATTTAGACATACCATACAGAATGTATGGACATATGCTATCAAGCTCACTGGGTAACCCCAACCTTTTGCCACTGGCCCATCCTTCTTTGCAAAGAAATAGCATGTCTCCTGGTGTGACGCATCAGCCTCCGAGTGCAGGTAACACAGGTAGGCTCTGCTCAATCCCATCCCTTTAAATGTTCTTTTTTATCATCTGCTTGTGTGCCTTAGGTCACTTTAAACTGTCCTCTGAGAAACAAGAACTCATAACAGTCATTTACCAGACATAACAGTTTCCCAAAATTTCTGCACTGAAAAATCAAAAGAAAAGCCAAAGAGGTTTCTATTCCCGATTTAGAAAATAATAAAAATGCAATGTTCTAGAAAAAGCTGAATATTGACTAAGATTAAAGGAAGTCAATAAAGGATAAAAGGGCAGACAATTTGCTGTTTCATAAAAGGGTAGCTTGTCTACTTAATTCATGCAAGACCTCACTACACCATAAAACTTAAGAGGACAGGGAAGAATGTGTGGCCAATGCAAACAAGTTGAAGCAAGTAAAATAGGCCACTTGTTAAATCAGCATTCTAGTGGCTAAACACAGAATTTCTTATTATTTACGCATTCACAAGTTCCTTGATAGTTAAATGTTACTATTAGGCACAATTACCATTCTTCTAAGTAGTGGAAAACTGAATCGAGTGAAGAGTATAAAACTGAATGTGACAACAGCAAAATTTCTATTACTGCATTTATTAATTTTTCATTTATTTTTCTTATATTATAAATTCCAAGGTGAATTATAGCATAGTTTGATCTCATATTTATATAGACCCATTCTAAACTTAACATTCTTTTTGACAGGCTTGGTGGTCAGTCATAATGTCACATATACATTATTTGTATTTAACATAGCCCAATAAGAAATAGGAATCCTCCATGAAATGGAATGTACATATTCTCCTTGGAAGAATTATGATCATTTCCACAAGTAAAAGCAAATGCTTGTTGAGAACTTGAAATGACTACTAATATTTATTAAAACTCCTTCAAAAATTTGAAAGCTCTTTCCTATTAAAATTAATGGGAAGTAGTCATCCCAGGTTCCTAAACATCTTGCAAATTCTCAACCCATATGGTCAGTGAAAAGCATTAGAGTAAATTAAAGAAAAAAGCAAAGAAAGAACGTATTTATTGTCATCTTCTTAACTCTTCTAGGACTACCATAGAGGTTTTGTTCATTAATTGCATTTTTGTTTCTTTGAAATGATAAAATAAAAAACCAACAGAATCTAAACTTCAAGAAGTCAAAATACAAAAATTGTCTGATTTTTAATACTTTGAGACTTTGAACTAATGACAATGCTGTTCAAGAATGTTGAGAGATATGGAAATAAATTATTCACTCCTTAATTGTGTTACCTTAATATGTGGAAAGGTTCCAAACTTAAATGCTCGGTAGAGAAGCATTTCTATAACTCTGAGAATATCAAGAATTGCAGCCAGTTTGCAAGCACTGTCATACCAGTGACCCAACCTATATGTAAGGTGCAGATGTTACTAATGGGGTATGAAGGAAAAGAAATAAACTTTGCTGTCTATCCTATCATGAATAAACTTGTGCCTTATTCTTACCCTTAAATTCTTACAATACAGAAGTGCAGTGGGTTGACCCTGGCTGGACGCCCGGTGCCCACCAAAGCCGTTCTATCACTCCCCCCTCCTCAGCTGGACAGGGGAGAGAAAATAAAACAAAGGGCTTGTGGGTCGAGATAAGGACAGGAGAGATCACTCACCAATTACAGTCATGGGCAAAACAGACTCAGCTTGGGGAAAATTAACTTGATTTATTACAAATCAACCAGAGAAGGGTAGTGAGAAATAAAACCAAATCTCAGAACACCTTCCCTCCACCCCTCCCTTCTTCCCGGGCACAACTTCACTCCCGGATTCTCTACCTACCCCCCCCAGCGGCACAGGGGGATGGGGAATGGGGTTTACGGTCAGTTCATCACATGTTATTTCTGCCGCTTCATCCTCCTCAGGGGCAGGACTCATCACACTCTCCCCCTGCTCCAGCATGGGGTCCCTCCCACAGGAGACAGTCCTCCATGAACTTCTCCAATGTGGGTCCTTCCCACGGGCTGCAGTTCTTCACGAACTGCTCCAGCATGGGTCCCTTCCATGGCATGCAGTCCTTCAGGAGCACACTGCTCCAGTGTGGGTCCCCCATGGGGGTCACAAGTCCTGCCAGAAAACCTGCTCCGTGGGCTCCTCTCTCCACAGATCCGCAGGTCCTGCCAGGAGCCTGCTCCAGTGCGGGCTTCCCATGGGGTCACAGCCTCCTTTGGGCATCCACCTGCTCCGGCGTTGGGTCCTCCACGGGCTGCAGGTGGATATCTGCTCCACCATGGACCTCCATGGACTGCAGGGGGACAACCTGCCTCACCATGGTCTTCACCACGGGCTGCAGGGGAATCTCTGCTCCGGCGCCTGGAGCATCTCCTCCCCCTCCTTCTTCAGTGACCTTGGTGTCTGCAGCGTTGTTTCTCTTACATGTTCTCACTCCTCTCTCTGGCTGCCGTTTCTGTCTGTCCCAACTTTTTTTTTCCTTCTTAAATATGTTATCACAGAGGCGTTACCACTATCACTGATTGGCTCAGCCTTGGCCGGCGGTGGGTCCAACTTAGAGCTGGCTGGTATTGGCTCTGTCGGACACAGGGGAAGCTTCCAGCAGCTTCTTACAGAAGCCACCCCTGCAACCCCCCCCCCGCTACCAAAACCTTGCCACACAAAGCCAATACAAGAAGTGACCATTTAAGATAGTTGTACTTTAATTTGCAACATAGTTCAAATAGTAGTTTTCCAGGACTAGATTAATATTCTGTATTAATTTTTATTGACTGACTAACTACCAGTGCACAAAAATAGCTTTTCTGGATGTGAGTTTTTAAAAAGGGATATCATAAGGATTAATCATGCAATCTGTACTTGGACAAAATTCTCTCTAGATTTAATGGCACTTGTGCCTAATTGCAGTATATGGCAACACGCCCAAGAAGAGCATTCTATGCTCAGAAAGTATTTATCTTTATATTGTGCCATTAGCCCAAATACAAAGTCTGGTGCTGCATTTCATGACGTGCTGCTCCATTAGTTCTCTCTAGAAACAAGCTCTTCTATGTGTAAAAAATTTTTACTCTTTCAAATCAGTATAACAAACAACACTAAGAAAAATACTTTTCTCTGAAAACTTCCAAAATTGAAAATACTGTAAATTTTACAAATTCTGACATATGCCCTTTAATACTTGTGCATCTACTGTTTTTATTTTCATTATTGCATTGGGTTTACATGGCAAGGTTTTGGTAGCGGGAGGGGGGGTTGCAAGGGTGGCTTCTGTGAGAAGATGCCAGATGCTGCCCCATGTTGGACAGAGACAGTTCCAGCCGGCTCCAAGACGAACCTGACGCTGACCAAAGCTGAGCCAATCAGTGACGTTGGTAGAGCTTCTGTGATAACATATTTAAGAAAGAGTAAAAAATGCTGTGTTTTATACTTTGTGTGTGTGTGTGCACACCTCTGAATGTAAATGAGACCATTTTCTTTGGTGGATTTATCTGAAGTTGCCTCAGAGCAAGCCACAGCTTTTTGAGTAAGGAGAATATGGTTTAAAGAGATAGTTTAAATGCAGACTTTTCTTAGCTGCAAGCCACATGCATACATTCATCATTGATTTTTAAATAATGGGTTTCTATATCATTGGTTTAAATTCCACAGTCCTACATTCCAGAATCCACATTATACCAAAAGAATAACGATTTGGTGTCTGGAAGGAAGAATGGTTATTTTATGGCTCCAAAATGCTAGCTGGCATAATATGCCATGAACAGCAGAAATCCATTGGTAAAGAGAAGATTGCAGTAGTTCTTCAAAAAAAAGTTCTAAAAATATAAATATAAGAAATGTCATCACTGTTCAAAATATTTTACATCAGTAGGTAAATAATAGTAAAGGTCTGAATAAAGTTTCTGAACAGTATAATTTGATGAGGATGCATTCTTTCTCTTAGTTTTTTAACAGAAAATTATACTAAGTAAATCTTCTGTAGGTAACAGGAGTGTTTTCTTGTAAAAGTTTCTTTTCTCCAAAAATTGCAAGCGTAAAAACAAACATATAGGCTACAGTGCATGCTGTTTCCTTAAATATCTTAGATAGCATACTGCAGAATTTTAAAAAACTACATTGTTTCTTCAAACAGCTTTATTTTCACACTCTGAACAAATGAACAAACAGATTTCACAAGGCAGTTTTACTTTTGGTAAAATAGCTCCTGTATGAAACCAGCATCAGAAAAACTCTTGCTTCAGTTTCTTCTCTTGATCCTTTCACCATGTCATAACTGTTTTTCCAGTCTTCAGTTTGTCAAACCAAAGTTCAGCTTTTAAAAGGCACTGTAGTTTCTAGAAAAAAAAAATTGTATATTTTAAATGCCCCTTTTAATCTCTTCACCTGTAAGAACACATAGCATTAATTAGAGCTTAAAATATAGCAAATCTATGTTGAGAGCAATTGTTGACTTAAGAAAAATCCTAACATGAAATGGGAAATTCTTGCCAGTGTTCTGTTATTTTTGCTTGATAAGTGTGAAATACACTTTTTTTAAACTAATTCATTTTGTCTCACTAACTTTAAGATATTATTAAGGAAATAAACAACCAGACTAACTATAAAGAGTATTTTTGTTTAAAAACTCTGACATGATCTGAGTTCATTTAAGTTTTGATCTTAATTCTTTTTTCAAAGTGTTGGAAGATCATTATAAGTAAAAGCATAAGAATAAACAAGCCAGGGCAGACCAGTGGCTAATAGTGGGTACCCAAAGATTATGAGAGTCAAGCACTTAGTGATACTTCCCCTGTGTCCCAATCCTAGTTTTCATGGTTCAGGGTGTTCCAGAGCCTGAAGTGGTAATTTTGCATTTAATAGCCCTTGATCAATTTTCTTCATGAAGTTGCTGATCTGCTTAATACAATTAGTTAATGTGCTTGCAAATTAAAAATATGATTTAATGGTAGTAATGCTTGGGCATGCTTCATTATCCAAACTAGAAAACAGATTCACTCTCATTTACTGTTATTTTTATGGCCATCTGTCCTGGTTTTGGCTGGGATAGAGTTAATTGTCTTCCTAGTAGCTGGTATAGTGCTATGTTTTGGATTCAGTATGAGAAGAATGTTGATAACACACTGATGTTTTCAGTTGTTGCTAAGTAATGTTTAGTCTAAAGTCAAGGATTTTTCAGCTTCTCATGCCCAGCCAACAAGAAGGCTGGAGGGGCACAAGAAGTTGGGAGGGGACACAGCCAGGACAGCTGACCCAAAGTAGCCAACGGGGTATTCCGTACCATGTGACATCATGTCTAGTATATAAACTGGGGGGAGTGGGGCTGGGGGGAATCGCCGCTCGGGAACTAACTGGGCGTCGGTCAGCGGGTGGTGAGCAATTGCATTGTGCATCACTTGTATATTCCAATCCTTTTATTATTACTGTTGTCATTTTATTAGTGTTATCATTATCATTATTAGTTTCTTCTTTTCTGGTCTATTAAACTGTTCTTATCTCAACCCACGAGTTTTCCTTTTTTTCCTCGATTCTCTCCCCCATCCCACTAGGTGGGGGGGAAGTGAGCAAGTGGCTGCGTGGTGCTTAGTTGCTGGCAGGGGTTAAACCTCGACACCACCTCATAGACTTTATTAAATTTAGTTCTATTATGCAGTTATGTTCATTAGGGCTATAACCCCCATTTCACATACGAAAAAAGTGAGATACTGAGTGCTTCACCGAATTTTGGACTACAAAGGAAATTGTGAAATTCCAGGGCTTCTAATTCATAGGTCTGTTTTGTGCTCACTAGCTCATCTTCCCACACTGTTTTTAGCTTGTGTGTTGCAGCTTGCTAGCTGTAAACAAAAGATGAGCCCAGAACAGAATGTCTTCCCTAAAATTTGTTTTCCTGGTATTTATATGTGAAATTTCTCTCTTTCCATATTAATTGTCATACTATTTCCTCACTATGACTGGGCAGTTTCTGTATCTCTCTTGACCCTGTAGTGACAGAATTTCAAGGCTATGCTAAAAAGTCATCTCTTTCCCCAAACTTTGTGAGAGTAGGAGATGAAATCAAATGGATTAAAAAAGGAGGTCTCATTTTTAGCGGGATGGTATCTCAGTAACAGTACTGATATACAATTGTCAGTATTATTTAGTTAGAGAAGGAAACTAATTTCTGAAAAAAAAAAAATTAAGCATTAGCTTCTCAGAATTGTTATTGGGGCTTGCAGAAAGCAGCAAAGAAATGAAGATTAAGAATAAGGAGGCATATTCCAAATAAGGACATGCTCTAGCTCCCATGGACTTTAGTGTTGACAGAATCAGGACCAAAAAGTGTGGAGAAAGAGAGCCAAAAACATTTAAGAATCTTCCTATTCCTCCCCCTGCCTTTTCTGGAAATTATAGCCTTGCTGTATTCATCCTTTGGTTAAAAACAAAACAAAATCATGAACTGGAAAGGGCTGAGTCAGGCAAGTCAGAATTCTCTGTACTTGTTGAGAAAACACAGCATAGCTTTGACTTTTCTTTTAAAGCCATAATATTGTCTGACTTTCCTAATTCTTTTTAAGGCAAAAGTTAGATCTTGGCTCCTTTGAGTGCACAGTATATCAAATAGAGTCATATAATCAAGTTAAAATTCAGCACATCAGTGAAATGTCATCTGCCATGAAGGAAAGCATTTTAAGACCAGTTGTTCCAAATATGGCATGAGTTGTATTTTCCTATATAGATACACTACTTGATACATGTATTTGAATTTTTTATTTGAAATTTTTAATGTTCAGTCTTAAGAAATACCTTTGAGCTTATGACCCTTCTCTCTTTTTTTTTCTTTTTTCATTTATCTTTTTTTTAAACAGGAAATGGGTATGGCAACCCCCACAACTCACCAGGTCTGCTGGTCTCACCTGGCAACTTGAATAAGAATATGCAATCAAAATCTCCACCCCCAATGAATTTGGGAATAAACAACCATAAATCATATCTCCCAGTGCTTATTCCACCTGGCAGCAAAAATACAGTGTCATCGGTGGTAATGCATTCTCAAAGCTTTTTTTCCCCTTTCAAACAAGAGATATTTAATAATTTCAAGGCCTGCTAAACCTACTAAAATCAGTAGAAAAACATTCCATATTCTTGTTTACTTAGTCTTTCTATCTAGCCTTAAGGCCTGACATTTTGCAGAGCTTATTTGATTCCTTTTATGAAGTCATTTTTACTTCATTTTTCCATTGAATTACAAAATGGGAACTGTCCCCTGCACAGTCTAAACTTGTGCACTCTCCTTCCAAGTAGCTGGAAGAGCCTTTCCTGGATTTGTTATAAAGACTGAATGTCATGGTTTAACCCCAGCCAGCAACTAAGTACCATGCAGCCGCTCGCTCATGCCTCCCCACTCCCAGTGGGATGGGGAGGAGAATCGGGAAAAGAAAGTAAAATTCATGGGTTGAGATACGAACAGTTTAATAAAAAATAAAATAAAATATAATAACAACAACAACAACAATAATAATAATAATAAAATATAATAATAATAATTGTAATGAAAAGGAATATAACAAAAAGAGAGATAAATAAAACCCAAGAAAAGACAAGTGATGCACAATGCAATTGCTCACCACCCACTGACTGATGCCTGAGCAGTGATCCACTGTACTGGGTCTGGCTGAGATGGAGTTAATTCTCCCCATAGCAGCCCTCGTAGTGCTGCGCTCTGTATTGGTAGCTAGAAAGGTGTCGATAACACACCAGTGTTTTGGCTACTGCTGAGCAGTGCTGGCACAGCATCAAGGCTGTCTCTCCAACATTTTTGCCCCCCCTCAACAATAGGCTGGGGCTGGGCAAGATCTTGGGAGGGGACATAGCCAGGACAGCTGACCTAAACTAACCAAACAGATATTCCATACCATATGACGTCAGCTCAGATATAAAAGCTAAATAAAGGAAGACAGAAGGGGGGCATTTTTGTCTTCCAGAGCAACCACTACGCGTACTGTAGCCCTGCTTCCCAGGAAGTGGCTAGACATCGCCTGCTGATGGGAAGTAGAGAATAATATCAATTGTTTTTCTTTGCTTTTCGCGCGCGACCTTTGCTTTCTCTTTATTAAACTGTCCTTATCTTGACCCACGAGCCTTTTGTTATATTTTCTCCCCCCTGTCCAGCTGAGGAGGGGGAGTGATAGAGCGGCTTTGGTGGGCACCTGGCACCCAGCCAGGGTCAACCCACCACATCCACCCCTCCTGGCCAACTCCCCCCAGTTTATATACTGAGCATGATGTTCTATGGTATGGAATATCCCTTTGGCTAGTTCGGGTCAACTGTCCTGGCTATGCTCCCTCCCAGCTTCTTGTACACCTGCTTGCTGGCAGAGCATGGGAAACTGAAAAATCCTTAACTTAGGATAAGTGCTACTTAGCAACAACTAAAACATCAGTTTGTTATCAACATTATTCTCAAACTAAATCCAAAACACAGCACTGTACCAGCTACTAAGAAGAAAATTAACCCTATCCCAGCCTAAACCAGGACACTGAATTTAACCCTAAGTATTACTAATACACTATATTTTTCTTAAATATTTAGCCACACAGATTCTCAGAAGATGGCAGATTAACTACAAATAAATTAATTTGAATTTTATCACACTGATCTCCAAAGGCCAAATTTTATAAAGATGAGAGGTAGTAAATAGATAGAGCAAGATAAAATGGGGCATCAGATTGCTGTATCTCCTGACAGGATTAAAAAAATGTAAGCAGAGTAGTATGATAGAAGGTTGAATTGTTAAGGTGTCATGTGAGAATCTTTCAGTTCCCTACTGAAAGTGGTTACAAGTAAAGTTGTTGATTAGTGGTTGCAAGTAAGTCTGTCATGAGTGATTTAACATTAAAAGTGAACTTCATTAAAAAAATAGCTTGATGGTGAATTTAAGTGATGCTATAAACACATTTTTCCATTATTTAACAGACACGGTATTAAAACAACTTCCTAGTTGGCTACTTTAACTTGATGCATTATAAATTAACTTGGAATATCTAACTAAACCCCCCCTAAATGTGATGCTGTCTTCTGAGAGGATAAGTAATAGATAGTCTCCTACAGGGCTATACTCAAAGTCAACCAAGGCAGTGACAAGCTGTCTTCATTAAATGATTTATTTGAAGGTCCTTAAAAACTGATACTTTCCAAGGGATTCTGTGAATGGTCAGGTCTCCTGAAACCAGGTATAGCAACACTATCTGCAGCCACTGGGGTTGTGGAAGAAATAATTAATTCTAAGACAAAGAGTTGTGCTGAAAACTGGATAGATTGTCTTCACAGCTGAGACAAACATCTCATTAAAAGGACAAAGAACAGATCTATGAACTGTTATTTTTCTAAGCTATGCTCAGAAAATATTTAATTTGCTACCCCTACGTCCTGGTTTCGGCTGGGATAGAGTTAATTGTCTTCCTAGTAGCTGGTATAGTGCTATGTTTTGGATTCAGTATGAGAAGAATGTTGATAACACTGAAGTTTTCAGTTGTTGCTAAGTAATGTTTAGTCTAAAGTCAAGGATTTTTCAGTTTCTCATGCCCAGCCAGCAAGAAGGCTGGAGGGGCACAAGAAGTTGGGAGGGGACACAGCCAGGGCAGCTGACCCAAAGTAGCCAAAGGGGTATTCCATACCATGTGACATCATGTCTAGTATATAAACTGGGGGGAGTGGGGCTGGGGGGAATCGCCGCTTGGGAACTAACTGAGCGTCGGTCAGCGGGTGGTGAGCAATTGCACTGTGCATCACTTGTATATTCCAATCCTTTTATTATTACTGTTGTCATTTTATTAGTGTTATCATTATTAGTTTCTTCTTTTCTGTCCTATTAAACCGTTCTTATCTCAATCCATGAGTTTTACTTTTTTTTTTTTTTTCTGATTTTCTCCCCCATCCCACTGGGTGTGGGGGAAGTGAGTGAGCGGCTGCGTGGTGCTTAGTTGCTGGCTGGGGTTAAACCACGACACCCTATCAGATGAAGCTGTTCATTAGACTAGAAAATCTGCACCCTGTTAAATATATACATTCACCAATTTTTAATGCTCCTTTCCTATGTTCTCTGTCTGAGGATGTTAATCTGCTTTTGGTAAGTAAGTGGTAGTGACTTCATCTTAATAATGGGGGAAAAAAACAGTTCTTTTGTCTGATTGATATTTGTGTAGAAATGGTGGTTGATATAAAATAGAAAACTTTACCATTACTATATTATAAACAAAAGAATCATAATTTTTGAAATCTAGCAATATAGAACACAAAGACTCACTTTTTGCACATATTCAAATTATGCATGTTAAAATAAAGCTTTCCTGTTGTTGGAGCTTGGAGTTTCGCTAGTGTGTAATCTTGTGCTCTTGAAGATGACAGGGCTGCCTTTTACATTTTTTGGTGGCTCTCTGGATGTTTTGTCCTGCCGCTCACAGGACTGGTCTTCTCAAATGCAATTTTTACAGTACAGCATCTAGTGCCTCAGAGTTAAAGATAAACGTGTAACTGCTTTGCTACCTAACACTCCTTGAAGTTTGTTTTGCTATTACAAAAAGCAAAGTAGGTAGAGCACTATGTGCTTCTATAAAGAGTTCAGTATTCAGTTCTATTGGGGTGCCGCTCACTGAATTAAGCATAAAATCCATTAATGCTTTCTTATTTTTTCCTTTGAATGAAAAGCAAAACAATAGGAATAGCATTTACATATTTGTCACGACCCAGACTGGACAGACCAGGGAGTCGTGTTTAATTCGAAATTCCCTCAGGCTAAATTAAGGTGAAACGACACCAAACGATCAGATAAAGTGTTACTGAAAAAGCCAGTCAAAGAAACTCTCTAAGACTCAATTTTAGAGTTTTAGAAAGCAGGCATTCTTTATTGCAGCACTGGATGCACGGGGGATCGCTCCACCTATCATGCACACCGTTACCTACAACAAGCAGAAATTTATATTATTCCAGTCATACATATTCATATTATCATTTACGTAGTGTCCACCCTTTTGTCACGCGCAGTGTGGGTCATCTCTTTCTCCTAGTTAGCTGGCCTTGGCAAGTTTTAATTACAAAAACTCAGCAGAACTCAAAGCTTATCATCAGGGCCCAAGGCACATCAGGCCTGAGGCCTCCTGTCTGTTGGCGCCTTTAGCGCATACCATTGACAAAGCTCAAGGTTTTTCTTATCTAATTAGTACATACCAAAATTTTGAAGTTTTCAAGCAAGCAAAAGTTTGTTAGTACAGCAATATAGTAAAATTTTCCTTCTTCTGCCTTTGTTCAAGGCATCAAAAGATTTTATTCATGACAGAAGCAAACTGAACTGGGGAGGCATGATAGTAGGTGGTGGGGTTTCTCACAACAGGAATTGGCATAAGACTACTTCTGTAAATCATGTAACCCAGGGTAACCATATACATCAATTCAGGGAAGAAGGAGATCCCTCCCCAGGGAAGAAGGAGATCCCTCCCATCGAGTCACGAGGTTCAGAGTGGACCCCCTTGCTTTCTAGACTCCTCCTCAAAGAAGGGCCCAGGGGCAGCTGGATCCACTCTTAGTCCCAGACTTGGTCAACGGTTTTATGTCTTAAAGGGATGAGGTGTAGGGATTGTGGAAAAGGAAAGAGAGAAAAAGACAGAAAGAGAAAAAGGAAGAGAGAAAGATTTCACCGGTCCTGGGTCTAGTGTTGGTTCAGTCAGCCGAGGGGTCCAGTTCCAGTGGGCTTGCACACCTGGGGCTTCAGTTTGTGTCCTTTTATCATCCTTGCCCCTCCTTCAGGCGGGCACCCGAACTCGTCAGGTTAATGAGCAGTTTGTGAGCCTTTGGGCTTGGGGGTCATTTGGGGAGTAACTTCTTCCCTGCAGATGTGGCCATTGCTTGATCTTTGTATCAGAACAGGTTATCAGAACAGGGAGCTGTGCACCCTCCAGCACGCCCTCCCCCTCCTGTTGCTGATGTCTGAGCTGATGGGCTTTTCACCTGGGTTCCTTGCTGTGCAGGGTTTGTCTTTAAGCAGAACTTGCCCCACCACAATGTTTGAGACATTAATCCTTTCAGTCTCTCACAATATTTCATCAGTTTTTCATACAGTCTGTTTTTCTACCCACAATAAAAGCAATATCTTACTTGTTACTAGTTCAGTTACCCAGGAGATACTGATGTAATGGGTTACTATGTTGACAACCGGTCTCTTAAAGGACTGTAAATGATAAAGTTGACAGAGTTCATGAAAGCTACATGTTAAATGATTATTTTCTAGAAATTTGTATCAGCTTGTATTTCTTATGCACAAAGCATACCCAGAAAGCTAATACACTTAACTAACTTAAAGCTAGTCAATAATATGTTTATTTTACTTACTTTAAAAGTATCAGAGGATAAATAACTCCCAGTCTGCTCAGTCATTGGCTAATCCAGTAGTTTCCATAGCAACTCCTACTTTACCAGGGCAAGGAGGATACCCATCAGCCATCTCAACAACATATGGTACTGGTAAGTATCAGTGCAAGATGTAAAAGGTGGGGGAGGGAACAAGATGCTGATAAATGCCTGTCTCGGTAGTAATGAATCAGCTAATGATTGCTGGGCTAAACTGAAAAATTCATAGCTGATATGCTTTCACACTTCATTTACTTATTCTGTATCTGTCACTGATGAGACATCTATTTAAAAATAGATATTTTGTTTGAATGGAAAACTGCTTGGATAGCTTTCTTCCATTGGCTTTAATAAGAAATGTAACTTAAAAGAGACTTCTTAATCCTCTTAATGCAACAGATAATTTCACCTAGGTCTTGAATGCACCTTCTTAAAGTCATAAGGGTAGTGGGAGCAAGCGGTTTCACTGGTTTCAAAATGGAGTTCAATAAGTTTGTGGGCTATTATGTAGTTACCTAGAAGGGACTAGAAATGAAGCCTCAAGACATGCTTTCCAGTTCCCATGCACATTGCTACTGTATAAAACATTAGTATACGTATCAGATGCTTTTAGAGAAGATATGCATTGTTCAGATACAGGCTGCTTACTAGGTTCTGTGAGGAAGATCATAAATGAAATATTATGATGTTTTTCAAGTCTTTGGCTCCGTGAAAATGCATATATAGTTATGATGGCTATACAGGCTAAGAATACTTTAGATCTTTCAGATCCAGAAAAGCCCTGGTAAATTACAAAATAATTATTAGTGCATTATTTGCTCCTAAATTAATGAGTTGACTGAAGAGGAGAGTCTGTTTTTCCTAGTGCAACTTAATATGATTGGTGTAATTTAAATTAAAAGGCATATTAAGTGATGTGCAAATTATGATGCTAGTTATTGTTTAATTCCTTCCTCCTTAATTCTCTTTTAATTATTGTCTTTTCTGTTTTCAAATCTAGAATATTCTCTGAGTAGTGCAGATATATCATATCTCTCTAGGTTTAACAAAGCCAATGCTCTTCATCTTGGTTCTGTCACTGGCTGGCAACAGCAACACCTACATAATATACCACCATCTGCCATCAGTCACTTGGGGTAAGCAGTGTTTACTTTAAACTATCATATTGTTCTACAGTGACTTCTGTATCCCCAGTAATCTCAAATCTGGAATATATCAAGGTAACATATCAGCAAATATTTACTGTATATAACAGCTCTATTTCATGAAAAGCTTTTCAGGTAGCTAAAATAAAATATTCTCTGTCCCTGACATTTTCTCAGTAGTAAAGATTACTGCTCATGTTTTGCTCTTTATTTCTTTAAATAGTATTTTCTTTCACCACTAAAGACAAAACTAAACATTGTTGCTTTATTTTGCCCTTTATTCCTTTTATTTGCAGTTACTATAGCACAAACTTTTACAATAAACTTGAAAAATTTCTAATTATTTTTAATCAGTGACATAATGATTTGACCTTAGATTAAGCCTTAACCTTCTATAATAATCATATACTCCCATCTGATCAGCTGTGACATACAAATTTAATTTCTTTCAAAATGTTTTATACAAGCAAATGACATAATTAGGCCTAAGAACCCGGCAGCCCATAAAACCTATTGTGATTTGCCTATGTTGAGGAGGACAGCCCTCTAGTGGCTACTTTCAAGATAATTCTTCAAGATCGGTGAAGCATACTGCTAAGTTATTTCAGTATTTTTTAAAGTGTGAAAATTCACACAAGGAAATCACCTAATGAGTTATTGAAAAATTAACCTATTGGCTAATTCAAATAAACTTTAAGAGTATGATTTTTCAAAAATCCTACTATCTGCAGTTTCTATTGAGTAAGATCCTAAGAATTCACCAACACTCCACACTTAACCTAAGGTATGGCCAGACATGTTTGAATTTTGAAAGTTTTCATTGTAAAAGTACAAGCTGAAAGCAACTGGAGTATATTTGAGTATAATTTTAATTCACAAGCACTAGAAAATTAAACATTTTTTTTCAGAAAGAGGTATTGTGCACATGCACTAATTTTTTTACAAGACAGTTGCCATAATCTGAAAGTATTTAATACTATAAAACATCAGAATTCTCCTTCTAATTTTTCTGACCACACTTTGTAACTTACTGTAAGTTCATTACCATGTATAAATGGTTTGGATTTTTAAAGGACAGTTATACAAATGTTTTAGAGGACACACACACACTTTTTGAACCCCACTTCTATATAAATAAGCATATACAGATACTAACTACATAAAAACATACAATTAAATAGTTGTTGTGTTAGAAAAATTAGTCTTAATAACTTTCTAATTCTTCTTTTATTTTCTTTTCAGGTTTGCACTGTTTCTGGGTCAACATTCAGGCTAGCTATACAACTAAAGACATAAAGTCTCAAATAAATAAAAAACTCACATGTTAAATATCAATGTATAACTTTACAATAATCTGATGGTTTTCAGTGGTGTATCAAATAATGTAATAAGGCTATTTGGGTAACAACAAAAAAAAAAAGTATAAATTAAATCCTAAACTAACTATGTGCTTTTTCAGATATGTCATACATCATTATCTGTTTCTAATTCGTATCACAGAAAGTCGAAGTGTAATAGCTGTGGCTGGTGGAATACATTCTGAGTTGCTACTCATTATTATTCTTTCAGTGATTTGTAAATCAGTTCAGCTATGAAAGCTGCTTCACTGACAGTTCTGTAGAAGTCTTTTATGTGTGCAGGAAATCATAAGCATTTCCTTATTTTAATTGCTGAGTTCTATATACAAAAGCACCTATTCTAAATTCTGGATTACTTAAAAAACTTTGTCCTGGTTTCAGCTGGGATAGAGTTAATTGTCTTCCTAGTAGCTGGTACAGTGCTATGTTCTGAGTTCAGTATGAGAAGAATGTTGATAACACTGATGTTTTCAGTTGTTGCTAAGTAATGTTTAGTCTAAAGTCAAGGACTTTTCAGCTTCTCATGCCCAGCCAGCAAGAAGGCTGGAGGGGCACAAGAAGTTGGGAGGGGACACAGTCAGGGCAGCTGACCCAAAGTAGCCAGAGGGGTATTCCATACTATATGACATCACGTCTAGTATATAAACTGGGGGGAGTGGGGGCGGGGGGGATCGCCGCTCGGGGACTAAATGGGCGTCGATTGGCAGGTGGTGAGCAATTGCACTGTGCATCATTTGTATATTCCAATGCTTTTATTATTACTGTTGTCATTTTATTAGTGTTATCATTATCATTATTAGTTTCTTCTTTTCTGTTTTATTAAACCATTCTTATCTCAACCCACGAGTTTTCCTTTTTTTCCTCGATTCTCTCCCCCATCCCACTGGGTGGGAGGGCAGTGAGTGAGTGGCTGTGTGGTGCTTAGTTGCTGGCTGGGGTTAAACCACAACAACTTGAAAGTACACAGAACATATCCAGTCCACATCAGCTGAGCTAGAATTTGCAGAAAAATAGACAATCACACAAAACTCTAGTCATCCCTAGATATTTGAGAAAATAGATCTAGAAAGGGTTTGACCTTCCCAAATCCCTGTGCTGTGGGAATACTAGCTGAGTGAGTCCACATACTGGAAAGCTGTGGAATCTGGGAGATGTTTGTTGATAAACAGTAATCTGTAAAGACTCATGAGTGCCTAAGAAAGAACAGAAGTTACTGGGAGAGGTATCCCAATTCTCCAGCAGGTTTTTTTGTTTTTCACAGGAGCCTATAGCTTCATTATCAACTCCTCTTCCTCAATGCATGGCAGAAGAATGTGGTTAGTAATTGACATATTAGCTTGCTCCAGATAAGTCCCCAACAATTTCAGCAGCACTGTCAGAACCATCTTTCAGATAAGAGTAGAAGATTTCTACAATCTAACTCTAACTCTCCATGTTGGCTCTGCAATTAGCAACCATACTAGTGCCAGTGGGCCTGAGGGAAAATACCTGACCATATGAGAGTAGTTCACTTTCCATGTCTGTACAGCTTTTGGCCTTTTGTTGAGCCTGGTGAATAGGATAACAATCATAGAATCATAGAATGGTATGGGTTGGAAGGGACCTTAAAGATCATCTAGTTCCAACCCCCCCCGCCATGGGCAGGGACACCTTCCACTAGACCAGGTTGCTCAATGCCCCATCCAACCTGGCCTTGTAACATAACAATGTAGAGTCTGTTTCGATATGATTGTGACATTAAAGCAAGTCAGACATTTTAACATTTTAGATTAAAAAGAAAAATATTACTTTCACAGTCTTTTGACTGGGTCTACATCTGGAAAAAATACACATTAATCCCATTAAAAATCAAAATGTATCCCTCCCAAAACTTAAGAGATTTTGTCTGAATATTGTTGCAATGTCGTCTACAGAGAAGGTTACCACTTATTTAACATGGACCAAATAATAGTCTATCAGAAGTTAATCACTGTTAACCAGGAGGGGATTCCATTCCTAACTTTGAAATAAACGATATAAATTCTTTAGGCACAAGTCCATTACATGGAAACCACTCTCTGTCATCCATATTTATCAGTCTGAGAGGATCTTTTCTGCCTTAAGTGTCATCCACAGGTGAAAGTTTAGCTTTCATAAAATATAAGTGCAAACTCAGTCACAGTATTTAATCTCAAGAATCTTCAATATAGATAATTATTTACATACGAGAAGTTTCTCCAAACTTCTGCCCAACTGAATGAAAGATTTGCCCAAATTCATACATGCTTTTGACTTGTTCTGTGATTTTTATCTTCCAAGCTGATTAATTAGCAATGATTAATTTTGGTTAGTAGGCATAACTGGACCTGGACAAATATTTTCCACTGAATTCTTTTAACTGAAAAAATTAGACGTAGTAACATCATGTTTTGTGAATTTGTATCAGTTCTGCCAACTTCCTTGTTTTGAATTAAAGCCTAAAATATTTCAGACTGAGCCTTTTTTCTTATGCCACTATTGTAAATAAGATGTTCCAGTGATTCCATTTCCAATTATTCTTTGTTTATAAATTCCCTTTAAAAGTATAAACCTTAAATTGTGAAAGCTAATCAAAATATCGTGACACAAAAATTGTTATACTGCTTCGATCAAAAATATGAAAAAAATACTTTGCTTTTACCTGAAAGAAAAAGAATTGCTAGCAAGTCAAAAATATCCACTGTTCTCCTAGTTACAGACATAACTAATTTTTACAGTGAATTTTCACTGTTTCCTTATATACATTTATGAACAAAAAGTTTATCTGAAGTGAGGAGGTAAGGTAAATTAGAGAAACAAGTGTGGGTTTAAAAGAAAAGATATATGTGAGGCTCTTCCTTCCTTCAATAGACTTCTTTCTATTCGGTTTTCAGTGAACTTAGTGTAGGATTCAAATTATGAATATAATATATGACTGGACCAAAACTGCGTATTTATATGAAACAACTGTGTAAAATATACATTGTTACATACAGATACATAAACAGCCATTTCCACACTTGCACACACAAAGAAATCATTTAGTAGCAAAAAAGAATTCTCATTTTCTATAACATAGAAAGCTTCCATTCTAAGTAGAGGTCAATCCTCTGTTTAGAATACAAGACTAAATACTGCACTGTGGCAGGTTGACCCTGGCTGGAGGCCAGGTGCCCGCCAAAGCCGCTCTACTACTCCCCCTCCTCAGCTGGACAAGGGAGAGAAAATATAAAGAAAGGCTCATGGGTCGAGATAAGGACAGGGAGAGATCACTCACCAATTACCATCACGGGCAAAACAGATTCAACTTGGGGAAAATTAACTCAATTTATTGCCAATCAACCAGAGTAGGGTAATGACAAATAAAACCAAATCTCAAAACACCTTCCCCCCACCCCTCCCTTCTTCCCAGGCACAGCTTCACTCCTGGATTCTCTACCTATCCACCCCAGTGGCACAGGGGGACAGGAATGGGGGTTACAGTCGGTTCATCACATCTTATCTCTGCCGCTCCTTCCTCCTCACAGGGAGGATTCCTCACACTCTTCCCCTGCTCCAGCGTGGGGTCCCTCCCATGGGAGACAGTCCTCCATGAACTTCTCCAACGTGGGTCCTTCCCACAGGCTGCAGTTCTTCACAAACTGCTCCAGCATGGGTCCCTTCCACAGCGTGCAGTCCTTCAGGAGCACACTGCTCCAGTGTGGGTCCCCCGCGGGATCACAAGTCCTGCCAGAAAACCTGCTTCAGTGTGGGATCCTCTCTCCACGGGGGTCACAGGTCCTGCCAGGAGCTTGCTCGAGCGCAGGCTTCCCGTGGGGTCACAGCGTCCTTTGGGCGCATCCACCTGCTCCAGCATGGGGTCCTCCACGGGCTGCAGGGGGACAGCCTGCCTCACCATGGTCTTCACCATGGGCTGCAGGGGAATCTCTGCTCTAGTGCCTGGAGCATCTCCTCCCCCTCCTTCTTCACTGACCTTGGTGTCTGCAGGGTTGTTTCTCTTACATGTTCTCACTCCTCTCTCCAGCTGCAATTTCTGTGCTGCCACAACTTTTTTTTTCCCTTCTTAAAAATGTTATCACAGAGGCGCTACCACTGTCGCTGATTGGCTCGGCCTTGGCCAGCAGTGGGTCCGTCTTGGAGCCAGCTGGCATTGGCTCTGTCGGACATAGGGGAAGCTTCTAGCAGCTTCTCACAGAAGCCACCCCTGTAACCCCCCCCCGCTACCCCCAAGTCCTGCTCCAGGGCTGCTCTCAGTCTGTGTTGATACTGGGGATTGCCCTGACCCAGGTGCAGGACCTTGCACTTGGCCTTGTTGAACTTCATGAGGTTTGCGTGGGCCCATTCCTCAAGCCTGTCAAGATCCCTCTGGATGGCATCCCTTCCCTCTAGTGAATCAACTGTACCACTCAGCTTGGTGTCATCTGCAAACTTACTGAGGGTGCACTCAATCCCAGTGTCACTGATGAAGATATTAAATAGAATTGGTCCCAGTATGGACCCTTGAGGGACACCACTCATTACTGGTTTCCACTTGGACATTGAGCCATTGACTGTAACTCTTTGGACGCAGCCATCCAGCCAATTCCTTATCCACTGATTAGTCCATCCATCAAACCCATATCTCTCCAATTTAGAGGCAAGAATGTTGTGTGGGACCATTTCAAAGCCTTACAGAAGTCCAGGTAGATGACATCCATAGCTCTTCCCTTGTTCACTGATGCAGTCACTCCATTGTAGAAGGCTATCAGATTAGTCAGGTACAATTTGCCTTTGGTGAAGCCATGTTGGCTGTCTCTAATCACCTCCCTGTCTTCCACATGTTTCAACATGTCTTCCAGGATGATTTGCTCCATGATCTTACTGGGCACAGAGGTGAGGCTGACTGGTTGGTAGTTTCCAGGGTCCTCCTTTTTACCCTTTTTAAAAATGGATGTGTTATTCCCTTTTCTCCAGTCACTGGGGACTTAGCCTGAGTTTTCAAATATGATGGAGAGTGGCTTGGCAACTACATCAGCCAATTCTCTTAGGACCCTAGGACGCATCTCATCGGATCCCATGGACTTGTGTATGTTCAGGTTCCTTGGGTGGTCTTGAACCTGATCTTCACTTCTAACAAACATTTCTAAAACAAATCCCCAGACTCCACCATCCTGTATTAAGGGACTTTCAAATTTAGCTATAGGTTTGTCATCTAAAATCTGCCAGCCTGTTTTTTCACATGACTCCTAGCATCTCCTAAGCAACTGAAAAATAACGTCACTGGAAATGAAAAGCAAAAGAAAGCCCAGGAATGTATTTTTTATTCTTGTTGGATTCTTTTCAACAAGTTTTCAGGAAAAGAGTAGAATATTTCAGTAAATTGACATGACCAAGTTTTATATTTACAGTATATGTGTTTATGTGGTGGGCTGACCTTGGCTGCCTGCCAGGTGCCCGCCAAGCTGCTCTATCACTGCCCCTTCCTCAGCTGGACAGGGGGAGAAAATAAAATTAAAAACTCGTGGGTCGAGATAAAAGCAGTTCAATAAAGAAAAGCAAAGGCCGCTCATGGAAGCAAAGGAAACAAAACAAAAAAATTATTCTCTATTTCCTGTCATCACGCAATGTCCAGCCACTTCCTGGAAGTAGGGCCTCAGTACACATAGCAGTTGCTTTGGAAGACAAATGCCTTAATAATGAATGCCCCCCCTTCTCCTCCTTTCTCTTAGCTTTTATTACTGAGCATGATGTCATATGGTATGGAATATCCCTTTGGTGAGTTTGGGTCAGCTATCGTGGCTATGTCCCCTCCCAACCTCTTGCCCACTCCCAGCCTACTGGCCTTTGTGGGGGTGGGGTGGTTGGAGACACAGCCTTGATGCTGTGGGAGCACTGCTCAGCAGTAGCCAAAACACTGGTGTGTTATCAACACCTTTCTAGCTACCAATACAAAGCACAGCACTATGAGGGCTGCTATGGGGAGAATTAACTCCATCCCAGCCAGACCCAATACAGTTTATTTAATAGTTACAAAAGCAAAAAATGTCCTGTTTGCCTAAAAAAATGCCTACACTTGCTACAGTGAGGGCTATTAATCACTAACTCTGTGACTTATGAAAGGGATTGCTGCAAATTTTTACAAACTTGTCTTTATAGGAATGAAGGGTAAGAAACAACTGGAGATAGAACATCTTGTTTTCTCTGTTGTCTAACAAGATCCATCTGTTATTTAACATTGCAATAAGTAGTGATAAAAGCAGTTGATATCATTCAGTAGTGAAGCCCTATAGTTTCAAGTATAAATGTGTCAAAAGAAAATAAAACATTTTGCCTTTGCTGAAAGTTATAGTAGATGTTGCCTAAGTAAAGCTCAACTCAGTCAATGAGGTATCAGAAAAAGTGGAATATTTCAATAAATGGAAATGACCACATCTAAACTTAACAGTTGCTCCTACATGTTTAAAACATACTTCCAAATCCCAAAATGTCTTCTGCTTGCTGTAAAAATGTCTGTACACTCTTTTGGTTTTAAAATCTTCTGTGGCCTATTGCCCCTATTACCTTCAGTCTCTCCCTGTATAAATACTCACTATTAGAAACCTTGAAACTGTGTGTTTGGGATTAGGCACTAACTTCAGACTAGTAAATGGTCTCTGAACTGGAACAATATCTATGAACATAATGGGAATTGCATATTGAGAACTGTATTTTAATAATAAAAAGAAAAGTCAGATTTTACCAGTAGGTGGTGCTTCTGTACAAAGCATTCATCACATGCAAGTGATCTCATTTTCTCCCTTAGACATAAAATGCATTCTCAATATTCACTCTCCTCCCCACCTACTTCAGCTTTCTTCTGCCATAACCTGCCCACAAAAAGAAAATTAACTTAGAATAGGCATATAGCTCATCTTTTAAAAAGTTTTAGAGCAACAGTTTCTCTTGATGTTTGCAACATCCTCTGAGTTGGGTTCTCCTACATGCAAATCAATATACTCTTCTGATACCTTCCACTACTTTTCAGCTTCTCTTTGGTAGCTTATTCATAAAAACTCTGGTGTGAATTATGAATTCATACATTTATACCATAAAATCATATCTAAATCCTTACTCGTCTGTGGTATTTTATTAATGTTAATCCAAGGACCAGTAAATTTAACTGCATTCCAAAAGGTATAACATGTACAGAGCCCAAATTTTTGTTATACAGTTTGCATTTAAAGTTGCATGTCGAAATTAACAGTGATAAAAATGTTTGGTGCATTTGAACTAATCAAATTAATCCCAGCAGAAAGTCCATGTCTCCCCTGTCTCAGCCAGTGCATACACACACACAAGCATTAGTTATAAAGAAACCTACAGGTGGTTCCAACATTGCAAAGGCTCAGCTTCCAAAATTTGTTATGACAAATATGTTGATATGTTATTTGTTATGAGAGAACGAAAGAGAAAGACTTACTTTCAATCCCAAGGCATATCCCAGAGCCACTCAAGAGAACCATGTCTGTTGTGATGTTTTCATCTCTCTGATTTTTTTCACAATACTTCCTAGTAAACAGTCCTCATTCTCTCAGCATCCACCAGTACTGCGTGAGCCTTTACACTGATGTTTTGTGTGTTTGTGCATTTCCAGGGGCTCCATGCCTCCTCAGTCTGTAACTGGGTTTCCTTTCCTCCTACAGAGCTTGCACTAGCACTCATTTATCTCAGAGTACAACTATCTCCCTGCCTTCTACTCAAAGCCTCAACATCAAGTCAGAACCCGTTTCTCCTCCTAGAGACCGTACCAACACACCCTCAAGATACCCACAGCATATGTGCCATGCGGTGGGGAGATCTCCTGTTGACAGTTTGAGGAGCTGTAGCAGTTCATATGATGGAAGTGACCGAGAAGATCACCAGAACGAATTCCACTCCCCCATTGGACTCACCAGACCTTCACCAAATGAAAGAGAAAGCCCCTCTGTCAAGCACATGTGGCTCTCTCAAGGATGTGCAACACGATAACCTTATTAGGTGTTTTTTTTCTTGTAGTGCATGTGTGCTATACCTTAATGGGGGAGGGAGGTCAATATGCATTATGTGCCATGTGTGGAAAAACAAGTCAGGTACTCTGTTTTCTAAAAGAACTTTTAAATTGCCTCAGTGATACAGTACAAGGATAAACAGAAATGCTGAGATAAGCTTAGCACTTGAGTTGTACAACAGAACACTTGTATAAAATAGATTTTAAGACTAACTTCTTTTCACTGTTGTGCTCCCTTGCAAAATGTATGTTACAACAGATAGTGTCATGTTGCAGGTTCAACGTTATTTACATGTAAATAGACAAAAGGAAAACATTTGCCAGAAGTGGCAGATCTTTACTGAGAGAGAAAGCAGCTGTTATGCAACATATAGAAATTATACAGGTGTTTTGACAGACCCAGCAGTTGGGTGGCCATGAATCAATGCTAGGAAGAGACTTAGTCACCTAACATACCTAAAATGCTCACAAACATACAGGCATATCATTAGAGTATTACCCTCAGTTAAAAAGGATCAAAGATATTTAAAGAGGACCATTCTTGTAAAAATGTTGAGTTTGAGGGCAAACATATTTATTTTTTAAAATTCTGGCTCTGTATCACTTCTTAAATAAAAAATATAAGAATATGTACATTAGATTTTGCTTATTTTCATATTAAAAAGTAAGTTTGCAAAGAATTCGTGGCTTTTGTAATGTCCTTAAGCCAAAATGTGTTCTTTTTTCCTTGATAGTTTTGCTAATCTTTTTAACAGGCCTGAAGAAAACAGAGGACTTTTTGTATAGAAAGCACTACCCTAAGCCATGAAGAACTTGATGCTTTGCTAACCAAGATAACTGTTTTCTCTTTGCAGAAGTTTTGTTTTTGAAATGTGTATTTCTAACTATATAAAATATTAAGATTCTTTTTTAAAAATCTGTGAAATTGACATGCTTGTGTATAGCTTTCTAATATATATAATAATTATGGTAATAGCAAAAATTGTTATCTTAATAGAGGGGGAATAATATTTGTGCAGTTGCACATTTAACTTTTTTCTTTCAGTTTTACTGGGCGTATATTTTACAGATCCAAGTCATCTGTTGAAAGAGAGATCTGTAAAAAGTTAGAATTTACCCATGGTGTAACAACCTAAATCATTTTAATACAACATTTTACCAGTTGGGTGAACTGCAATTGCCTGTATATACTGATTAGTTCTTTCATGCTGTTTTGTTCATTGTATCAGGTTAAGGGCCCTTCTATTACTTACATCGGGTGTATCTTGTAGTTTTCCATGGGTAAAAAGACAAAGTGGCATAACTTAGCCCTTTCTCATAAACGAAGCTGGTATTCTGCCTGTTAGAACTGGATGTACAGCTCTAATGGCTGTCAGTTATGTGAGTGCAGGTGAATATTTCCAGAAGTGGTAGACAGAGTAAAAAGTGAGGGATTGGCACAAACACACCTATTATATAGATAACTCCCTTCTCTCACAGATTTAAAAATTTTAGAGAGCTTATCAATTAAAGGACCATTCAAAAGTCAATTTATCTTACACAACCGATATTGGCCATTACATCATCATGGTTTTCATGGACCTCTATGGTCACATTATCTCACAGCAGGAATGTTGTTGAACAACACTCCCTGTGTATTTACACCCTAACAAGATTTGCTTCAGCATATGGCATCTACATTTTCTCCTGCCTCATATTTTTCCTTTGACTAAAATAGCCTGACCAGTTCCTCTTTGTCCCTCTTGTTTATTAGAAGAAGATGGTATATTCAATTGTTTCAGTCTAAACTTCTGTTGGAGAAAAACAGTGTTTAAGCAAAATGTTAGTGCCATAGTAAAACTAGTAATATTTATCTTTTTTCCAAGAGTTGTTCCAACTCTCACTTACATACATTAACACTATGGTGAAGGATATAGCTGTGAGGAGATTGCAGCAGACGGATGCTTGTTAGGTTATAACAAACGACGATTTATTACTCACTATCTCCTTAATTTATACACAGTGTGGTTACATAAATCGTGTTCATGCGCACAGCCCAAGCATGTGATTGGTTAACAATACAATATCACGCGAACAATAACAACATTCAATTCGTTAAGAGCTGCAAAGCATGCAACAACACCTCTTCGTCGTGACTGGCTCTTACAACACAGTTTTTGCAACTACACGTCTGTGTTCCTTCTGATTATCAACTGTCCGCATTCCTTTGTAAATTAAGCTCATCCCGTCACGGTCGTTCAAATGCCTCTGCAATCTTCTCGCAACTGGCATCAGCCAGATATACTCCCACAATTCCCCCTTTTTGTTTTTCAACAATCAATACCTGCTGCACCATTCTCACTAGTGTTTTTGAACACAGGTGATTATACATGGCACAATTAAGATGACTCCCAAAATAATACATAAGAACAACAATCCCATCTTTATTAAAGACACAAGCCAACCACTGAGTCCTCATCCCGCAGCTAAATGTTCTAAGTCCCAAAAAAAAATTCCTGGGGGTAACCTCCGTGGAAGAACCGTCCCAGGAGCTCTATAGGTTATATTGTTCTGCATTACTGTAGCATTACACCATCGCGATGCATTCCGGAATATCAAATTTTCCGGAGTCACATCTTGTACCCCCATCCCATTCATCTTATATATATCTGACCATTGAGAAAACTTAAAATATATACACATTGGAAACGCCACGGTCCCTAAAATGTTTAGCTCTTCTGGCTCATGGGCAGCAACCAGCAACCGATCATCCCATTTGTCCCAATTATCCAAACAGTTGCTCATTTCATTACACCATCGGATCCTGGAGGCGCCATTGATAGTCCGGCGCCCAACGGAATGCCTACCAGACATGTATGGAAAGGTTGTTCCGGTAGCGCCAATGACACACAAAAAGAAGTCTGATTAATAGCCTTAGCTAGAGTTACCCAAACATTCTTGCTGTGGCTGTTCCACGGTGGTGTCCGTGCTCCCACGTTCACCGTCACCATTATACTCCAAATCAGGATCAACAAAGGGTTTTGTCCATTTTGTCGGAATCCACCTCGGTCCATCATCTGTAATAACACAAGCATAACCTCGACCCCATGTTATTACCTTAAAAGGACCTTCCCATTGTTGGCGCTCGATGTTCTTTACCCACACTTTCCATCCCTTGTCAAGGTTTTGAAGGCCTCCACGCATTGTTTGACAATGCCGTACCACAGGCGGTACAATAGAATCCCCTCGCAGGGTCAAAAAATTCATTACATATATAGCTTTCATGAGTCTATTTGATGGAGACTCTCCTACCTCTCCCCCTTTTTGTTTTTCCAAGAGATCCTTCAAAACCTTGTGTGTACGCTCAATAATCGCTTGGCCCGTGGGAGAATGAGGTATTCCGGTAATGTGTGTAACCCCCCAAGTTTGTAAAAAGGTTTCGGTTCCTCTCGCTATAAACCAAGGCCCATTATCTGTCTTTATTTGAGCTGGTACACCCAATATGGCAAAAGCCTGCCGAAAGTGCGTACGTAGATGACGACTCATTTCTCCAGTAAGTGCGGTGGCCCAGGTCATCAAAGAATATGTGTCAACAGAAACATGAACATAACACATCCGTCCAAAACTAGACACATGAGTTAGTTACATCAGTTTGCCACACCTGCAATGAATGCAGCCCTCTAGGGTTCACAGCCCCATCACCGTGACCAGACAACTTCTGGCACTCAGCACAAGATTGGATGATGGCTTTAGCATCAGTTATAGGAATTTGAAATTGCCTAGCCAAAACCTCTGCAGGCTGGTGGAAAAAAATTATGTGCACCACGCGCTTGTAATAATTTATTTGGAGGCGGCCCAGCCCAAACGGGGTTAGCCAATAAATCTGCTCGTTTGTTGCACACACTGGGTCTCCCCATCCTTCCGCATTACCCACCAAGTACACCCAGGTCCTTGAGCAAAGACAATCCCACGAATGGGTTTGCCTTTTCCCATGGGAGGAGAAATCCACACTGCCTTCCCCAGCCACTTCCCCATGTGCACTACGGGGACCTTATCTCCTCCCACAGTATGTAGGGTTTTTGCTTGGGCAGGACCAGGACGGTTAGCAGATCCTCTGGTGTTAATCAGTCAAGTAGCTTCTGCTAAATTTATATCCCAATGCTTCCATGCCCCATTGCCCAGCGCTCTCAACTTAGTCTTTAACAGTCCATTATATCTCTCCAGATGCTTGTGGGTGATAGGGGATGTAGTACAACCACTCAATGCCGTGTTTCTTTGCCCAGGAGCTTACGAGGTTATTTTGGAAATTAGTCCCATTATCTGATTCAATTCTTTCTGGGGTACCGTGTCGCCACAAAATTTGCCTTTCAAGGCCTAAGATGGTGTTTCGGGCAGTGGCATGGTTTACAGGATATGTTTCTAGCCAACCAGTAGTTGCTTCCACCATCGTGAGTATGTAGCGCTTGCCTCGGCGTGTTCGTGGCAGTGGTCCGATGTAGTCAATTTGCCAGGCCTCACCATATCGAAAACCCAGCCACCGCCCTCTGTTCCAGGGAGACTTTACTCTGGTGGCTCGCTTGATTGCAGCACATGTTTCACATTCATGAGTGACCTGTGTGATGGCCTCCATGGTCAGGTCCACCCCTCGATCACGAGCCCATCTGTATGTTGCATCTCTCCCTAGATGTCCCGATGTTTTGTGGGCCCATTGAGCTATAAATAGCTCACCCTTATGTTGCCAGTCCAGGTCCACCTGAGCTACTTCTATCTTGGCAGCCTTGCCTACCTGTTCATTGTTTTGATGTTCTTCAGTGGCACGGCTTTTGGGCATGTAAGCATCTACATGATGCACCTTTAGAGCCATGTGTTCTACACGGGCAGCAATGTCCTGCCACAATGCAGCTGCCCAGATGGGTTTACCCTTGTGCTGCCAGTTGGTCTTCTTCCACTGCTGTAGCCACCTCCACAGGGCATTAGCCACCATCCAGGAGTCAGTATAGAGATAGAGTACCGGCCACTTTTCTCATTCAGCAATATCTAGGGCTAGTTGGATGGCTTTCACTTCTGCAAACTGACTTGACTCACCTTCTCCTTCAGTGGCCTCAATAACTTGTCGTGTGGGACTCCACACAGCAGCTTTCCACTTCCGATGGTTCCCTACCACACGACAGGATCCATCAGTAAACAAAGCATAACGCCTTTCGTCTTCTGATAACTCATTATATGGTGGTGCCTCTTGGGCACGAGCCACCTCCTCAGGCGATGCTCCAAAATCTCTGCCTTCTGGCCAGTCCATGATTTCTTTCAGCATTCCTGGATGGTTGGGGTTCCCCATTCGAGCCCATTGCGTGATCAACACTACCCACTTACTCCATGTAGCATCAGTTGTGTAATGTGTAGGGGAGATGTTTCCTTTGAACATCCAGTGTAGCACAGGCAATCACAGTGCCAAGAGATTTGCTTCTTTACCAACAACTTCTGAAGCGGCTCGAACCCCCTCATATGCTGCTAGTATCTCTTTTTCAGTCGGGGTGTAGTGGGCTTCTGATCCTCGGTACCCCTGGCTCCAAAGCCCTAATGGTCAACCTCAGGTTTCTCCTGGTGTTTTCTGCCAGAGGCTCCAGGTGAGACCATGCTCCCTAGCTGCAGTGTAGAGTACATTTTGTACATCTGGTCCTGTCTGGACAGGCCCAAGAGCTACTGCACGAGCTATTTCCTGTCTGATATGCTCAAAGGCTTGTTGTTGCTCAGGGCCCCATTCAAAATAGTTCTTTTTCCGGGTTACTCGATAGAGAGGGCTCACAAGCTGACTATAACCTGGAATATGCATTCTCCAGAACCCCACGAGGCCTAGGAAAGCTTGTGCTTCCTTCTTGTTAGCTGGTGGAGACATAGTTGCTATCTTGTTAACCACATCCATAGGCACATGATGGTGTCCATCCTGCCATTTTATTCCCAAGAACTGAATCTCCTGTGCAGGTCCCTTGACCTTGCTTTTCTTTATGGCGAAACCAGCTTTCAGAAGAATCTGAATTATTCTTTTTCCCTTCTCAAACACTTCTTCTGCCTCGTTGCCCCACACGATGATGTCATCTATGTATTGTAAATGTTCAGGGGCATCGCCTTGTTCCAGTGCAGTTTGGATTAGTCCATGACAAATGGTAGGGCTGTGCTTCCACCCCTGGGGCAGTCGATTCCAGGTGTATTGGACACCTCTCCACGTGAAGGCAAACTGTGGCCTGCACTCTGCTGCCAAAGGAATGGAGAACAACGCATTGGCAATATCAATTGTAGCATACCACGTGGCTGCTTTTGATGCCAGTTCATATTGGAGCTCTAGCATGTCTGGTACAGCAGCACTCAGTGGTGGTGTCACTTCAGGCCACGATAGTCTACTGTTACCCTCCACCCTCTGTCAGACTTTTGCACTGGCCATATGGGACTATTAAAAGGTGAATGAGTCTTGCTGATGACTCCTTGGCTCTCCAGTTGATGAATCAGCTCATGGATGGGAGCCAGGGAGTCTCGGTTGGTGCGGTATTGCCGCTGGTGCACCGTCCTGGTAGCGATTGGCACCTGCTGTTCTTCAACTCGCAGCAATCCCACAATGAAGGGATCTTCCGAGAGACCAGGCAGGGTAGATAGCTGTTTGATCTTCTCTATGTTTACAGTGGCTATACCAAAAGCCCATCGGTACCCCTTTGGGTCCTTGAAGTACCCTCTCTTGAGGTAGTCTATGCCAAGGATACAAGGGGCCTCTGGGCCGGTCACAGTGGAGTGCTTTTCCCACTTGTCCCCTGTTAAGCTCACCTCAGCCTCCAGCACAGACAATTCTTGGCATCCCCCTGTCACTCCAGAGATCCAGATGGGTTCTGTGCCCCTGTACCCTGATGGCACCAGTGTACACTGTGCACCAGTGTCTACCAAAGCCTTATACTTCTGTGGGTCTGATGTGCCAGGCCATCGAATCCACACAGTCCAGTATATCCGGTCATCCCTTTCCTTCTCCTGGCCGAAGGCAGGGACCCTCTATTGCTGTTCCTCGTCAGAGTATTCACTGTCTGACCCTTGTGGTGCCAGACCAGAAGTCCCCTCATCAAGATCAAGGGAGGTGATCTCAGTCCTTCTGTGTCTGGGCGATCACTGATTGCCTTCTTGTGTCTCTACAGCAACTACGCTGACAGCCTTCTTCTTGGGTGACCCCTTCTTAACAGCTGTCTTCCCTCTCAGTTCACGTACATGGGCTTCCAGCTTAAAGGTAGGTTCACCATCCCACTTCCTCATGTCCTCCCCTTGGTCACGCAGGAAGAACCAGAGTGCACCACACGGCATATGCCTCGGGCTCCCTTTCCCTCTGACCAGGGCAGGAGAGGACTGACTCTGTGTGGCACCCCAGACAGCCAAGGCACTGTCCTGTAGGGATGAGGAGACACAGAGATTTTCTTCAAAGTTTTGGAGCCAGGAAGATGCTCTCTCCACAGTTGGTGTATCCAAAGCTGAGCAATACATCACTGCCAAGCTGTTAGAATATGACGCTGGGGCGTTTTGGATCACCTTCCTCCACATGGCTCGTGTGCACAGGACATCCTCTGGATCTTTGGAGACCTTGTCATTGTCTACATCACCGTAGATGACTTCCAGCACCGCTAATTGTCTCAGGTACTGGATGCCTCCATCTGCAGTAGTCCACTTTCCTGAGGCATTCACAAGATCTTCCTTGAATGGATATCTTGCCCTCACACTTGAGAGGAGCCATCTCCAGAGACTGCAAATTGCTGCCTCTTCCAATTCCTCTGTCATTTCCCTGGTTTCTAGCAACGATTCCCAGCTGTTGGGCTTCCTTACCTTCCAATTGCTGACTGTTGGCCCTGCTATCCCAGCATCAGAGCAGCCAGGCAGCAATCCACTCACCTGGCTGGTGGCTGTAATCTTTCCTCATGTCTCAAAGTTCTTTCAAGGTCGGGGACTCGGTAGTTTCTGCCTCCTGTCTGATTTCTCTCACTTCTTCCTCCAATTTCTTTGCTGAAGGACTGGCTTCCTGATCAAACCCTTCCTCCTCCTCCCTTACTAATTGATCATATGAACCCATTGACCTCTTTGTCCACTGTTTCTTTTTCACTACTGGGGCAATTACTGTAGTTGGTGTTTGAGTCCCAATCTCAGCCATGGTGTCCTCAGATGCAGTTTGGATCCTTGTTTCAACTATCGTGTTCTTAAATGTAGTTTGTATCCTGGTCTTAATCATGGCATTCTCCAAGGTGTTTTGGGTCCCTGTCTTAACCACAGTCCTCTGATAGTACTGAATTGTGGCTTAATAGGCACAGGCCAAGCCCCAGTACAGTGCTAGAAGCTGCTGGTGTTCATTGGGGTAGGCAAGGCACCCTTCTATCAGGTGGCACGTCAGTTTGCCAGGGTTACTTGCCTGTTCAGGTGTAAAATCCCAGGCTATGGGAGGTGATAAGTGCCCTAGGCACCTGCCCAAATCCTTCCACGCATCCTGCCACCCAGGGACCGGCCGCCTCAGGGCACATTTCAGTATCGCCTCATCCAAAAGTTGTCTTCTCTTACACCAGGATGACACCAGATTCCACAAACCCAACAATAAGCCAACAATGTTAATTAGTAGTATTAAACAACTCATGTAAGGGTGAACAAGGACCTCGGGATCCTGTGCAATAAAACCACCCACATCAATCCAGGATAGGAAGAGGGAGACGTATTCCCTCATCCTCTCCACAAGATAGCTCTCCCAGCACAGTAAGGGCATCAATGCCAGGGCAAAGCACATAGCCATTGTTTGTATTAACATGTTCCCAAGCTCAGCAAAATAGAGATAAGCAGTGCAGCCAGCAAACTCCATGACCCGCACAGAAGCTTGCCACTTAATAACTACTATAACTATAGGATGCTTAATGCAAAACTGCCATTGTCGAGCCCCATGTTGGGTGCCAAAAAGGACTCTGGTAGGTTGACCTTGGCTGGCCACCAGGTGCCCACCAAGCTGCTCTATCACTGCCCCCTCCTCAGCTGGACAGGGGGGAGAAAATAAAATTAAAAACTCGTGGGTCGAGATAAAGGCAATTTAATAAAGAAAAGCAAAGGCCGTGCATGGAAGCAAAGGAAACAAAAAAAATATTCTCTATTTCCCATCATCAGGCTATGTCCAGCCACTTCCTGGAAGTAGGGCCTCAATACACATAGCAGTTGCTTCGGAAGACAAACGCCTTAATAATGAATGCCCCCCCTTCTCCTCCTTTCTCTTAGCTTTTATTGCTGAGCATGATGTCATATGGTCCCTTTGGTGAGTTTGGGTCAGCTGTCCTGGCTATGTCCCCTCCCAACCTCTTGCCCACCCCAAGCCTACTGGACTGTAGGGGTGGGGTGGTTGGAGAGACAGCCTTGATGCTGTGGGAGCACTGCTCAGCAGTAGCCAAAACATTGGTGTGTTATCAACACCTTTCTAGCTACCAATACAAAGCACAGCACTATGAGGGCTGCTATGGGGAGAATTAACTCCATCTCAGCCAGACCCAATACAAATAGTCTGGAAAAACAATGGGAAAGCATCCTGAGAAAGTAAGAATTGGTAACTGCCATTGGCTATTCTAACTGCAAGAACAGGAAAACAGTCTGGAAAATTAAAAATTGGTCTGAAAGAACAGAAAACATCATCATCTATTGGCTGTTACAGGTGAAAAATAGAAATAAACAGCATCTATTGGCTGCTCGAAGTGGTGGTTTCCCACGCCTTCTTATGTCTCTATGATATAAAAGGGGCTTAATTTTTATCCAGAATGGAACGTCTGTCTCTGAGAACTTCCCATGCTGCATGTACTTTTCCTTTCCTAAACATGTTGAACTCTCTGCACAAACTTTCTGTGATATCTTGGACTCTCGTCAGGGATGTCTGGCTGACTCCAAACTCTGTGAAACAGATCATGTTTGAAGTGAGACTCTGTCTGTTACTTTATTGGTCCCCCTCTGGGCTCACTTCTGGGGTTGGTTTGTTTTGTCTTCCTACCTCTGGGATTGTTGGGTCCCCCTCTGGGATCAGTTTGTCCTCCCCTCTGAGATGGTTTGGCCCCTTCTGAAATCTGCCTAATTCACTTCTATCAGTACTATATGTCCATATAAATAATCTATCATAAGTATATCTGCTATTATATTGTTGATAAGTTTGCTTCACTAGTGATAAGTTTGTAGTAACCTGTAATAGTATACACCTACTTGGTTGTTGCTATTATTGATTATTGCTATAATATTGATTCTTGCTATATTAGTGATTGCTGATAGTAATTTGTAATAGCTTGAGATATATATATTCACTTTATTAATCATAGGTATACTTGCTAGTGGCGATTTGTGTGGTATTTGTGGTAATCTGTAATAAAGTACAGAAATTTAGAGCATAAAAGCCTCCATGTCCTTGTGTATTACGGAATCCTACGAACCCATGGTTGCGATCTCTACACACCCACAGGCCAGGTAACCCTTCAGGTCGTGACAGAAACCTGTTCCAGTGTTTGACCACCTTCTCAGACAAAAACCTCCTGTGTTTCAGCTTGTGCCCATTGTGTCTTGTCCTGTCACTGGGCACTACTGAGAAGAGTCTGCCTCCCTCTTCTTCTTTCCCTCCCATCAGGTATCGATACACAGTGATAAGAATGCCCCTGAGCCTTCTCTTTTTCAACCTCTCTTCACATGAGAGATGCTCCAGGCCCTTAATCATCTTCCTAGCCCTGCACTGGACTCTCTCCAGTAAGTCCATCTCTTGTGCTGGGGAGCCCAGAACTGGACATAGTACTCCAGGTGTAGCCTCACCACTGCTGAGTGGGGAAGGATCACCTTCTTTGATCCTGCTGTCAACACACTTCATAATGAAGCCCAGGATGCTGTTGGCCTTTGCCATGGGAGTGCATTGCTGGCTCATGTTCATCTTGGTGCCCACCTGGACCCCTCAGGTCCTTTTCTGTAAAGCTGCTTTCCAGCTGGGTGGCCCCCAGCATATATTGGTGCATAGGGTCGTTCCTCCCCAGGGGCAGGACTTTGCACTTCCCCTTGTTGAACTGCATGAAGATCCTGTCAGCCCATTTCTCCAGCCTGTTGAGGTCTGCGGCGATGAGAGACACTCAGGATGACAACGAGATGGTTCCGAAGCAACAGCAAAAAGACCTCTTTATTGTCTCTTACAGCATATTTATATGTTACTAAAACAGGAGCGCATATCTGGCTCAGCTGGGATGTTTGCCAGTCCTCAGAACACTTAAAGATAAACACACACTCCACACGCATACTCGTGACTGTCTTCAGTCACATCTTCCCAGGCACACACCAGGCAGTCCTCCGACCTGACATTGTAAAACTAGTTCTTCAAAGGCTTGGAAAACATCCAGCACAGCAAGTTCTAACGTTCACTCTTGATTCAAATGCCAAATGTTTTGAGCTGCTCCCACAGAGGTCCCTTTTTTGTTTAGGAACATCGGGATCATGAGGAAGGCAGCGAGGACTCTAGCTTCAGATTGACACAATCCTCGTACTGCTCCCCAGATGATTCTGATTGCTACAAACATACAAATGATTAATAACCCTCCAACAGCAATAAAAATTCAGATACGCAGATTTAAACCTTCAAACCATGTTTTTTGATTTAACCATTTAACACTATTAGACAATTCTTCAAAAACATATTGTTCTGCTAATTTTTATATATTTCCCATTTGATCTTGTAATGTCTGTGCAAGATCTTGGATCTCTCCTGCAATATTAGGAGCAAACGCACCTTGTAAATGTGCCTTCACCTGATTCCAATCGCATATACTTTCATTCCATTGTAAAGGAGTTACACACAGCCCTTGTTTTCGAAATTCCCAATCACAATGTAATTTCATTCTATTTTGTAATGCACTTTGTCTATCTCCAAGCCAAATTACCACTGCTTCTAAAGCATCCAATTGTGCTAGTATTTGTTGATCAATTTGTACCTGGGTATTCATTTCAGCTGTAACATTTTCTAATACATTAGCTACTGTGTGAGCAGTCTGAACGGATTTCGCAAGCGCCATGGTAGCAACGGCAGCAGTAGCTGCAATAATGATAGTTGATATTATAAAGGCAATTAGCCATCCTATAAATCGTTTTGGGTGACTATTTGTCTGCTTTAAAAGCCTTGATAATTGACTTAATCCTGATTCCCCTTCCCATGATTTGGTCATATTTACAGGGATCCACAATTCAGCACGATGTCGCATTGGCATGATTACTGTAAGATTTAGTTCAGATATATTCTTATGAGTAAGACAGCTAAAGTACAAAGGTTGACTCAGATTAGTTTCAAAAGCATGGTTACGTAAAGCAATATCTACAGATTGAGCTGCTACAAAAACATAAGGATGTGAAGTACATATCATCACCGAATCTTTGTGATTCTGTGTCACGTTCAAACTATACAAGGAATTGTTCTTTTGATAATCACCGTGAGCTATTTGTCATTTTATAAATGGCATACCTATCATCCATGACTTCATGAAAAAAGGTCCAGTGTTACTGTTATACTGAGCTTGTAATACTAGCCCATAAAATCCTCCCTCGGACCATTTCAGGGAATAATAAGTATGTGTGTCATTGACTGTCCTGGTTTCAGCTGGGATAGAGTTAATTGTCTTCCTAGTAGCTGGTACAGTGCTATGTTTTGAGTTCAGTATGAGAAGAATGTTGATAACACTGATGTTTTCAGTTGTTGCTAAGTAATGTTTAGTCTAAAGTCAAGGATTTTTCAGCTTCTCATGCCCAGCCAGTGAGAAAGCTGGAGGGGCACAAGAAGTTGGGAGGGTGTCGGAGTGGGAGCCGAACCCGGAGTAACGACGCGATCTCAATGTGAGTATGATCGTTCTCCCTTTATTCAAGCACTACAGGGTTTATATAGTCACACGAGGCGGAAGCTGCTATTTGATTGGATAATGGCCTTCGTGCACGCGCCTAAAGCAATAATACGGTTGGTGCTTCGCCTTTGTGCACGCGCCTTAGGCAAACTGTAACGCTGACATTCATTCCTCTTTAGTTGTTTTTCTTCTAGTTAGTTCCTCCCTTTACCAGAGTCAGGACAGGTCTTATCTGCCAAGGTCAAGTTACTGCTGCTAAGGCCTGGATAGCTCAGGCTTAAGTATACGTATCCTCTCTCGTCCAGCCATTCTTCCACAGGAGGGGACACAGCCAGGGCAGCTGACCCAAAGTGGCCAACAGGGTATTCCATACCATGGGACGTCACATCTAGTATATAAACTGGGGGGAGTAGGGGCGAGGGGATCGCTGCTTGGGGACTAAATGGGCGTCGATCAGTGGGTGGTGAGCAATTGCACTGCGCATCATTTGTACATTCCAATCCTTTTATCATTACTGCTGTCATTTTATTAGTGTTATCATTATCATTATTAGTTTCTTCTTGTTCTGTTCTATTAAACTGTTCTTATCTCAACCCGTGAGTTTTACTTCTTTTCCCAATTTTCTCCCCCATCCCACTGGGTGTGGGGGGAGCGAGTGAGCGGCTGCGTGGTGCTTAGTTGCTGGCTGGGGTTAAACCACGACAGTCCATTTTGGCGCCCAACATGGGGCACGAAGGGTTGAGATAACGACAAACCTGGCCAGAGCTTGTTAAAACAAATTTGTTACAAGCATTCATTATATTGGTCTAATAGTTGCTGGTCACTATGTTGATTTATGTGTTCTTAGAGTTGCTGCTCTGGTTTTTAAAGTTCTGTTATGTATCTCCTTGCTTGCTGTATGTAGTCCCTGTGCTGCTGCTTACCATCCGTGGGAGGTGGATTAAGGTTTTCGTTTTAATGTATTGTATAACACTGATTTATGGTTTGATAAAGTCATCGGCTGTGGGATTAATCTGGTATTTGCACTCAGCATTGTCACCTCTATACTTCGGGAGCCATCTGTGGGAAACTATTAATAATTACACCATTTACCTTTCCTCCTCGGAGACCCAATCTATGGGTGGGGTCCCTTTCTTCCCCTTTCCCTTCTCCTTCAGTCTAGTTACAGTGGCATTTGAGAATTTTGAAAAATGTGAATACCCTTGGGATGTTGAGACCAGCACGGTCCTAGCCCTACTGCTAGGAATTAGCATGCTCCTGAATGTGGTTCAGCTCTTGTTTAAGGTTAAGCAACTATTTAAGAAGATCACCCAGAAATCTGCCCTGAGGCTGGATAATGATGAGTGGCAGGGTGTGTGGGGTAGTATGGGCAAGTACCTAGAACAGTGGACACCTAGAATCATAGAATCATAGAATTATTTAGGTTGGAAGAGACCTTCAAGATCATTGAGTCCAACCATCATCCATGCCCACTAAACCATGTTATGGAGTACCCCGTCTTTGTGCTTTTTGAATACCTCCAGGGATGGTGACTCAACCACTTCCCTGGGCAGCCTATTCCAATGTGTGACAACCCTCTCAGTAAAGAAATTTTTCCTAATATCTAACCTAAATCTCCCTTGCCTCAACTTGAGGCCATTTCCTCTCATCCTATCTCCAGCCACCTGACAGAAGAGACCAGCACGCACCTCACTACAACCCCCCTTCAGGTAGTTGTAGAGAGCTATGAGGTCTCCCCTCAGCCTCCTCTTCTCTAGACTAAACAGCCCCAGCTCCCTCAGCCACTCCTCATAAGACTTGTGCTCCAGGCCCCTCACCAACTTGGTTGCCCTTCTCTGGACACGCTCCAGCAACTCAATGTCTTTCCTGTAGTGAGGGGCCCAAAACTGAACACAGTACTCGAGGTGCGGCCTCACCAGTGCCAAGTACAGGGGAACAATCACCTCCTTGCTCCTGCTGGCCACACTATTTCTGATACAGGCTAGGATGCCATTGGCCTTCTTGGCCACCTGGGCACACTGCTGGCTCATATTCAGCCGGCTGTCAACCAGCACCCCCAGGTCCTTCTCTGCCGGGCAGCTTTCCAGCCACTCTTCCCCAAGCCTGTAGCGCTGCATGGGGTGGTTGTGACCCAAGTGCAGGACCCGGCACTTGGCCTTGTTGAACTTCATACAATTGGCCTCGGCCCATCGATCCAGCCTGTCCAGATCCCTCTGCAGAGCCTCCCTACCCTCAAGCAGATCCACCCTGTCTCCCAACTTGGTGTCATCTGCAAACTTGCTGAGGGTGCACTCAATCCCCTCGTCCAAATCAATAGTAAAGGTATTAAACAGAACAGGGCCCAACACCGAGCCCTGGGGAACACCACTTGTGACCCTCCGCCAACTGGATTTCACCCCATTCACCACAACCCTCTGGGCTCGTCCATCCAGCCAGTTTTTCACCCAGCAAAGAGTATACTTGTCCAAGCCATGAGACACCAGCTTCTCAAGGAGTATGCCATGAGAGACAGTGTCAAAGGCCTTGCTGAAGTCAAGGTAGATAACATCCACTGCCTTTCCCTCATCCAATAGGCGGGTCACCTGGTCATAGAAGGAGATCAGGTTGGTCAAGCAGGACCTGCCTTTCGTAAACCCATGCTGACTGGGCCTGATCCCCTGTTTGTCCTGGACTTGCCATGTGAGTGCTCTCAAGACAAACCGTTCCATAATCTTCCCCAGTACCGAGGTCAGGCTGACAGGCCCGTAGTTCCTTGGATCCTCCCTCCAACCCTTCTTGTAAATGGGAGTCACATTGGCAAGCCTCCAGTCCTCTGGGATCTCCCCTGTTGACCAGGATCGCTGATAGATGATGGAGAGTGGCTTGGCAAGGACCTCCACCAGTTCCCTCAGTACTCTTGGATGGATCCCATCGGGTCCCATAGATTTGTGAGTGTCCAGATGGCATAGTAGGTCACTAACTACTTCCTCCTGGATTAAGGCGGGTATATTCTGCTCTTCATCCTCACCATCCAGCTCAGGGGGCGGAGTACCCTGAGGATGACTGATCTCCCTATTAAAGACTGAGGCAAAGAAGGCATTAAGTACCTCAGCCTTTTCCTCATCTCTGGTGGCTACATTCCCTTCTGTATCCATTAAAGGATAGACATTCTCCTTGGGATTCTTTTTACTGTTAACATATTTGTAAAAACATTTTTTGTTGTCCCTTACAATAATGGCCAGATTTAGTTCTAGCTGAGCTTTTGCCTTTCTAATTTTCTCTCTGTATGATCTAACAAGATCCCTGTACTCCTCCCAAGTTGCCCGCCCTTTCTTCCAGAGGTGATAAACTCTCCTTTTTTTCTTGACTCCTAGCAAAAGCTCCCCGTTCAGCCAGGCCGGTCGTTTTCCTTGTTGGTTCGACTTGCGGCACATGGGAATAGCCTGGTCCTGAGCCATCAAGATTTCCTTCTTAAAGAATGTCCATCCCTCCTGGACCCTTTTGCCCTTCAGGACCATCTCCCAAGGGACTCTCTCCACCAGTGCCTTGAAGAGGCCAAAGTTTGCCCTCCAGAAGTCCATAGTGGAGGTTTTGCTGACCACCTTCCTTGCCTCACCAAGAATTGAAAATTCTATCATTTCATGGTCACTAAGCCTGAGATGGCCTCTGACCACCAGACCTCCCACCAGTCCTTCCCTGTTTGTAAACAGTAGGTCTAGCAAGGCTCCTCCCCTGGTAGGCTCACCTACCAGCTGTGTCAGGAAGTTACCTTCCACACACTCCAGGAACCTCCTAGATTGTTTACTCACTGCTGTGTTGTATTTCCAGCAGATATCTGGAAAGTTAAAATCCCCCACGAGAACAAGGGCACACGATTCTGAGACTACTGCCAGCCACTTGTAGAATGATTCATCCGTCTCTTCCACCTCATTGGGTGGTCTATAACAGACTCCCAGCACAATATCTGACTTGTTGGCTTTCCCTCTCATCCTCACCCATAAGCACTCCACCTTGTCATCAGAATCGTGTAGCTCTGTACAGTCAAAACATTCCCTAACATAGAAAGCCACCCCACCACCTCTTCTACCTCACCTATCCCTTCTGAAGAGCTTATAGCCATCCATCACAGCACTCCAGTCATGGGAGTCGTCCCACCACATTTCCGTGATAGCGACTAAGTCATATCTATCCTGCTGCACAATGGCTTCCAGCTCCTCCTGTTTATTGCCCATGCTGCGTGCATTGGCATAGATGCATTTGAGCTGGCCTATCAAATCCACCCCTAACATCGGCATGCTGCCTCTAGGCTCATCTCTGGTGCAACTAGTTTTATCCCTTACCCCCTTCAAACCTAGTTTAAGGCCCTCTCTCTGAGCCCCGCCATCTCACGAGCGAGGATTCTTTTACCCCTTTGAGATAGCTGGATACCATCTGTCGCTAGCAAGCCCGGTGCCGTGTAAACCTCCCCATGATCAAAAAACCTCTGAACAAGTGCAGAATCCGGAAGAGCTAGTAAAATATTTGGAAGAGGTATGCTGTCGCCCTGGCAACTCCAGAGAGATACAAATTACTGCAACGTGCTGGGGCCTGGCCCATGCCTATAGAGCCCTGTTCAACACCACCCAGTACCCTCAAGGGGAAGAGAGGGTCTCTGGATCTAACAACAAGACGACAGGCACTGTGGCTACCCAAACCTCGGCGATGGGCACTGCGGTCCCTCCAGCCCCAGCGATGAGCACTGCAGCTACCCAAACCTCGGCGAGCGGTACTGCAACTGAACCAGCAGACCAACCTGCACCAGTATCAGTTGCCCCCATACAGAAGAAGAAATATACAAAAAAAAAAATCAGTTCGCTTAGCAAAGGATGAAGGTGAACCAGGGTCATCACAGGAACAGGAGGAAGAGGCAGAACCAGAAGTAATCACCTGATCCCTATCCTTGAGTGAGCTGTGGGATATGCGAAAAGATTTCGGCCACCGTAGAGGTGAGCATATTATCACCTGGGTCCTCTGATGCTGGGACAATGGGGCTAATAGCTTGGAATTAGAAGGTAGGGAAGCCAAGCAGTTGGGATCGCTTGCCAGGGAAGGTGGCATTGACAAGGCAATTGGAAAAGGGACACAAGCCATCAGCCTCTGGAGGCGACTCCTGTCAAGTGTGAAGGAAAGGTACCCCTTTAAGGAAGATGTTATATGTCAATCAAGCAAGTGGACCACCATGGAAAGAGGTATCAAATATCTGAGGGAATTAGTCGTGCTAGAGACGATTCATTATGACCTGGACAACCCACAATTACCCAAAGATCCAGACAAACTCCCATGCACACGACCCATGTGGTGGAAGTTTGTATGGAGCGCACCATCGTCCTATGCCAACTCACTGGCGATAATGACCTGGAAAGACGAAGAGGCACCGACAGTGGATGAAGTGGCTCGCCAACTCCGGCAATATGAAGAAAATCTCTCCTCCTCCCTACAAGCCTGCATTTCGGCTCTGGAGAAGCTGACTGAGGATTTCCAGCAATTCAAAGAGGATATGTCCTACTCCCCACCTGTAAGGACCAATGTCTCAGCTATTAGGAGTGAGTGTTCCTCTGCCCAAGAGAGACAATATAGAAGGTACACACCACAAGGTACCCTGTGGTTTTATCTATGTGATCATGGAGAGGACATGAGGAAATGGGATGGAAAACCTACCTCAGTCCTAAATGCACGGGTACATGAGTTGCGGGGAAAAACCACCACAAAAGGGGATTCTCCCAGGAAAAATGCCGCTCCAGTTTCCAAACAGAGTAGAAGGGCTGATCTTATTTCTGATCCTCTTGAAGGGACTTCTGAGCCAATTTTACAAGAAGTGAGTACTGGATACTCTGACCAGAATTAGAGGGGCCCTGCCTCCAGCCAGGTGGAGGAAAGGGATAACCGGGTCTATTGGACTGTGTGGATTCAATGGCCTGGCACGTTAGACCCACAGGAGTATAAGGCTGTAGTAGACACCGGCGCACAGTGTACTCTAATGCCATCAAGTTATAAAGGGGCAGAACCCATCCGTATTTCTGGTGTGACAGGGGGATCCCAAGAGTTAACTGTATTGGAAGCTAAATTGAGTCTAACTGGGAATGAATGGCAGAAACACCCCATTGTGACTGGTCCAGAGGCTCCATGTATCCTTGGCATAGACTACCTCAGGAGAGGGTATTTTAAGGACCCAAAGGGGTATCAGTGGGCTTTTGGTATAGCTGCCTTGGAGACGGAGGGCATTGAACAGCTGTCTACCCTGCCTGGTCTCTCTCAAGACCCTTCGACTGTGGGGTTGCTGAGGGTTGAAGAACAACAAGTGCCAATTGCTACCACAACGGTGCACCGGAGGCAATATCACACCAACCGAGACTTTCTGATTCCCATCCACAAGTTGATTCGCCAACTGGAGAGCCAAGGAGTGATCAGCAAAACTCGCTCACCCTTTAAGAGTCCCATATGGCCAGTGCGAAAGTCTAATGGGGAGTGGAGACTAACAGTTGACTATCGTGGCCTGAATGAAGTTACACCACCGCTGAGTGCTGCCATTCCAGATATGCTAGAACTTCAATATGAACTAGAGTCAAAGGCAGCCAAGTGGTATGCCACAACTGACATTGCTAATGCATTTTTCTCAATCCCTCTGGCAGCAGAGTGCAGGCCACAATTTGCTTTTACTTGGAGGGGTGTCCAGTACACTTGGAATCGATTGCCCCAGGGGTGGAAACACAGCCCCACCATTTGCCATGGACTAATCCAGACTGCACTGGAAAAAGGTGAAGCTCTGGAACACCTGCAGTACATTGATGACATCATCGTATGGGGTGACACAGCAGGAGAAGTCTTTGAGAAAGGGAAGAAAATAATCCAAATCCTTCTGAAAGCCATTTTTTCCATAAAAGAAAGTAAGGTCAAGGGACCTGCACAGGAGATCCAGTTTTTAGGAATAAAATGGCAAGATGGACGCCGTCAGATCTCCATGGACATGATCAACAAAATAGCAGCTATGTCTCCACCGACTAATACAAAGGAAACACAGGCCTTCTTAGGTGTCGTGGGTTTTTGGAGAATGCATATTCCAAATTACAGTCAAATTGTAAGCCCTCTCTATCAAGTGACCTGGAAGAAGAATGATTTTAAATGGGGCCCTGAGCAACAACAAGCCTTTGAACAAATTAAATGGGAGATTGTTCATGCAGTAGCCCTTGGACCAGTCCAGGCAGGACAAGATGTTAAAAATGTGCTCTACACTGCAGCTGGGGAGAATGGCCCTACCTGGAGCCTCTGGCAGAAAGTACCTGGGGAGACCCGAGGCTGACCCCTGGGGTTTTGGAGTTGAGGATACAGAGGATCCAACTGAAAAAGAGATTGGCAGCATATGAAGGAGTTTGAGCTGCCTCAGAAGTGGTTGGTACTGAAACACAGCTCCTCTTAGCACCCCGACTGCCAGTGCTGGGCTGGATGTTCAAAGGGAGGGTCTCCTCTACACATCATGCAACTGATGCCACATGGAGTAAGTGGGTCGCACTGATCACACAACGGGCTAGCATAGGAAACCCCAGTCGCCCAGGAATTGTGGAAGTGATCACGGACTGGCCAGAAGGCAAAGATTTTGGAATGTCGCCAGAGGAGGAGGTGACACGTGCTGAAGAGGCCACACTGTACAATAAACTGCCAGAAAATGAGAGGCAATATGCCCTGTTCACTGATGGGTCCTGTTGCATTGTGGGAAAACATCGGAGGTGGAAGGCTGCTGTATGGAGTCCTACACAACAAGTCGCAGAAACTGCTGAAGGAGAAGGTGAATCGAGTCAATTTGCAGAGGTGAAAGCCATCCAGCTAGCGTTAGACATTGCTGAAAGAGAGAAGTGGCCAGTGCTCTATCTCTGTACTGACTCATGGATGGTGGCAAATGCCCTGTGGGGGTGGCTACAGCAATGGAAGCAGAGCAACTGGCAGCGCAGAGGTAAACCCATCTGGGCTGCCGCACTGTGGCAAGATATTGCGTCCCAGCTAGAGAATCTGGTTGTAAAAGTATGTCATGTAGATGCTTACGTATCCAAGAGTTGGGCCATTGAAGAACATCAAAATAACCAACAGGTGGATCAGGCTGCCAAGATTGAAGTGGCTCAGGTGGACCTGGACTGGCAACATAAGGGTGAGCTATTTATGGCTTGGTGGGCCCATGATACTTCAGGCCATCAGGGAAGAGATGCAACATATAGATGGGCTCGCGATCGAGGGGTGGACTTGACCATGGACACTATTGCACAGGTTATCCATGAATGTGAAACATGTGCTGCAATTAAGCAAGCCAAGCGGTTAAAGCCCCTGTGGTATGGAGGGCGATGGCTGAAATATAAATATGGAGAAGCCTGGCAGATTGACTATAACACACTCCCACAAACTCGCCAAGGCAAGCGCCATGTGCTTACAATGGTGGAAGCAACCACCAGGTGGCTGGAAACATATCCCGTGCCCCATGCCACTGCCCAGAACACTATCCTGGGCCTTGAAAAGCAGGTCTTGTGGCGACATGACGCCCCAGAAAGAACTGAGTCAGACAATGGGACTCATTTCAGAAACAACCTCATAGACACCTGGGCCAAAGAGCATGGCACTGAGTGGGTATATCACATCCCCTATCATGCACCAGCCTCTGGGAAAATCGAACAATACAATGGACTGTTAAAGACTACATTGAGAGCAATGGGGGGGTGAAACCTTCAAACATTGGGATACACATTTAGCAAAAGCCACCTGGTTACTCAACACCAGAGGATCTGCCAATCAGGGTGGCCCTGCCCAGTCAGAACTTTTATGTACTGTAGAAGGGGATAAAGTCCCTGTGGTCCACATAAGAAATATGTTAGGGAAGACAGTCTGGGTTACTCCTGCCTCAGGCAGAGACAAACCCATTCATGGGATTGCTTTTGCTCAAGGGCCTGGGTGCACTTGGTGGGTGATGCGAAAAGATGGGGAAGTCCGATGTGTGCCTCAAGGGGATTTGATTTTAGGTGAGAATAGCCAGAATTAAACTGTATGATTGTATTGGGTCTGGCTGAGATGGAGTTAATTCTCCCCATAGCAGCCCTCATAGTGCTGTGCTCTGTATTGGTAGCTAGAAAGGTGTTGATAACACACCAGTGTTTTGGCTACTGCTGAGCAGTGCTGGCACAGCATCAAGGCTGTCTCTCCAACATTTTTGCCCCCCCTCAACAACAGGCTGGGGCTGGGCAAGATCTTGGGAGGGGACATAGCCAGGACAGCTGACCTAAACTAACCAAACAGATATTCCATACCATATGACGTCAGCTCAGATATAAAAGCTAAGTAAAGGAAGACAGAAGGGGGGCATTTTTGTCTTCCAGAGCAACCACTACGCGTACTGAAGCCCTGCTTCCCAGGAAGTGGCTAGACATCGCCTGCTGATGGGAAGTAGAGAATAACATCATTTGTTTTTCTTTGCTTTCGCGTGCGACCTTTGCTTTCTCTTTATTAAACTGTCCTTATCTTGACCCACGAGCCTTTTGTTATATTTTCTCCCCCCTGTCCAGCTGAGGAGGGGGAGTGATAGAGCGGCTTTGGTGGGCACCTGGCACCCAGCCAGGGTCAACCCACCACAATGATGTTAGTTGCTATATAACCCTGCTACTGTATGTTATCATTACTATAATTGTTATATGCTATATCCATAGTATTACAGTAGAATCACTTAGATCAAGCAAGAATGAACTGTGATAAAACTGAGCGAAGCGCAGTAGTGATGGAACCAGAACTGACTCCAGCATGCAACAATCCAACAGTGAACACCATCCTCCTGCTGCGTCCAATGCCACCTGCTCATCACACCGCACTGAAGCCCAATCCTGCTCTACTGACTGAGAGGACTTTGCACCATCCCTCCTGCCCAGAAAGACTGGTATGACAGATGGAGCCCAGAGCCGGGACCTAAATGAACTCAACGAACATTTTATGAACACGACCCATAAACTAAAGGAATGATATCTCTGTGTGTGTATACATATCTCTCTATATATATATGTATCTCAAATGGACGGAAAAGGTGATGATGATTGACCAGGATGTAACTGAAGATATGGGAACTGAGCATGACATCAATGGTATAGAATAAGGGGTGGATACTGTCCTGGTTTCAGCTGGGATAGAGTTAATTGTCTCCCTAGTAGCTGGTACAGTGCTATGTTTTGAGTTCAGTATGAGAAGAATGTTGATAACACACTGAAGTTTTCAGTTGTTGCTAAGTAATGTTTAGTCTAAAGTCAAGGATTTTTCAGCTTCTCATGCCCAGCCAGCAAGAAGGCTGGAGGGGCACAAGAAGTTGGGAGGGGACACAGCCAGGACAGCTGACCCAAACTGGCCAACAGGTTATTCCATACCATGTGACCTCACGTCTAGTATATAAACTGGGGGGAGTTGGCCTGGCGGGGGCGGATTACTGCTCAGGAACTAACTGGGCACCAGTCGGCAGGTGGTGAGCAATTGCATTGTGCATCACTTGTATATTCCAATTCTTTTATTACTATTGTCATTTTATTATTGTTATTATTATCATTATTATTTTCTTCCTTTCTGTTCTATTAAACTGTTCTTAACCCACGAGTTTTACCTTTTTTTTTCCCAATTCTCTCCCCCATCCCACTGGGTGGGGGGGAAGTGAGTAAGTGGCTGCGTGGTGCTTAATTGCTGGCTGGGGTGAAACCACAACAGATTATTAAAGGGTGAGAAAGTTTTGCTGATCACTCTTTGGCTCTCCAGTCGATGAATCAGCTTATGGATGGGGATCTGGGAGTCTCAGTTGGTGTGATATTGCCACTGGTGCACCGTTGTGGTAGCGATTGGCACCTGCTGTTCTTCAACTCTCAGCATCCCCACAACAGAAGAGTCCTCCGAGAGACCAGGGAAGGTGGACAGCTGTTCAGTTTCCTCTGTCTCCAAGGCAGCTATACCAAAGGCCCAACGGTACACTTTGGGTCCTTAAAATACCCTCTCCTGAGGTAGTCTATGCCAAGGATACACGGAGCCTCTGGACCAGTCACAATGGGGTGTTTATGCCACTCATTCCCAGTTAGACTCACTTCAGCTTACAATACAGTTAGCTGGTGAGATCCCCCTGTCACACCAGAAATACAGATGGGTTCTGCCCCTTTATAACTTGATGGCATTAGGGTACATTGTGCACCGGTGTCCACTAGAGCCTTATACTCCTGTGGGTCTGATGTGCCAGGCCATAGCATCCACAGTTCAATAAACCCAGTTGTCCGTTTCCTCCACCTGGCTGGAGGCATGGCCCCTCTAAACCTGGCCATAGTATTCGTTACTCACTTTTTGCAAACATGAATCAGAAGTCCCTTCAAGAGGATCAGAAGTGAGATCAGCCCTTCTACTCTGTCTGGGTGTTTTGGGTTTGTGTGGCGGGGTTTTTGGTAGCGGGGGAGGGGCTGCAGGGGTGGGTCCTGTGAGAAGCTGCTAGAAGCTTCCCCGGCTCCAAGTCAGACCCACCTCTGGCCAAGGCCGACCCAATCAGTGACAGTGGTAGCGCCTCTGTGATAACATATTTAAGAAGGGAAATGTACAGTGGGGGAGGAGATTGAAATGTGAGAGAAACGCCTATGCAGATACCAAGGTCAGTGAAGAAGGAGGGGGAGGAGGTGCACCAGAGGAGGTGATGCCCCTGCAGCCCGTGGTGAGATGGCCGGCTGTCCCCCTGCAGCTCATGGAGGTGAACGGTGGAGCACGTGCCCACTTGCAGCCTGTGGAGGAGCCCATGCTGGAGCAGGTAGATGCCCCCGAAGATGGCCATGACTCCATGGGAAAGCCCATGCTGGAGCAGCCCGTGACTGAAGATCGGCCCATGGAAAGGACCTATGCCAGGGAAGTTTGTGAAGGACTGCAGCCCGTGGGAAGGACTCAGGTTGGAGTAGTTTGTGAAGGATTGTCTCCCGTGGGAGGGACCACACGGTGGAGCAGGGGAAGAGTGAGGAGTCCTCCCCCTGAGGTGGAAGGAGCAGCAGAGACAATGTGTGATGAACTGACCCCAACCCCCATCCCCCTGTGTCGCTGTGGGGGAGGAGGTAGAGAAAACCAGGAGTGGAGTTGAGCCGGGAAGGAGGGAGGGGTGGGGGGAAGGTGTTCTAAGGTTTGGTTTTACTTCCTAATATCCTTGTTTTGATTTATAGTAAATTAAATTGATTTTGTTTCTTCCCCAAGTTGAGCCTGTCTTTTGCCCGTGACCGTAAGTGGGGAGTGATCCCTCCTTGTCCTTGTCTCGACCCACGAGCTTTTCTTTATATTTTCTCCTCATCCCACCGGGGCCAGGGGGGAGGAGTGAGCGAGCGGCTTCATGGTGCTTTGTTACCAGCTGGGCTTAAACCACGACACTGGGGAATTGCCCACTGGAAACTGGAGTGGCATTTTTCCTGGAAGAATCCCCTTTTGTGGTGGTTTTTCCTTGCAACTCACATACCCATGTATCTACTGTTGCGGTAGGTTTTCCAATCCACTTCCTCATGTCCTCTTTATGGTCACGCAGGTAAAATCACAGGGTACCCCGTGGTGTGTACTTTCTATCTCCTCTCTCTTGAGCAGAGGAACACTTACTCCTAATAGCTGCGATGCGGGCCTGTACAGGTGGGGAGGAGGACATATCCACTTTGAATTGCTGGAACTCTCGGGACAATTCCTCTACAGCCAAGACACAGGCCCGTAGGGCAGAAGAGAGACTTCCTTTGTATTGCCGGAGTTGGACAGCCACTTTGTCCAGCATTTGTCCCTCACCTTCTTTCCAGCACGTTACTGCCAATGACTTGGCATAGGTTGGTGGTGCACTTCGTAGAAACTTCTGCCACATAGGTTATGTGCATTGGACTTCATCTGGATCTGTGGGTGACTGCTCATTTTCCAGATCATCATAAATCACCTCCAGCATGGCTAATTCCCTCAGGTACTGGATACCTCTCTCCATGGTGGTCCATTTGCCTGGGTGACATGTAACATCTTCCTTGAAGGGGTACCTTTCCTTCACACCTCACAGAAGTCACCTCCAGAGGCTGAGGACTTGAGTTTTTCTCCCAATCGCCTTGTCAATGTCCCCTTCCCTAGACAGGGATCCTAGCTGCTTGGCTTCCTTACCCTCTAATTCCAGGCTACTGGCCCCATTATCCCAGCATCAGAGCAGCCAGGTAACAATGTGCTTGCCTGGATGGTGGCCTGTCACAAATGAGTGGTTTGGACCGCTTAAAGAATCACCGTCAAGGGTATTAGCAAAAGTGATTTAATAGGAGTTTATAACGCACAATTTCACTAAGTTCAATGGCAAGGTTCACTCTATTACTTAATACATGGATGAAGTGTACAAAGGAAAATCAAGTTAGAATCAAACTAGAATGATTTATACAGGGACTGAAGACGCAAAAGGCTAAGGGGGAAACATACAAAGGAAAATAGTTAGAATTGATTTTTCATGATTTGCACAGAGATCAGAGATGCAAAAAGGTAAGGGAGACCCTCCCGTTGAGTCACAAGGTTCAGAGAAGACCCCCTTGCTTTCTAAACTCCTGATGGAGCTTAGGTGCGGCTGAATCCACTCCTAGTCCCAGACTTGGTCAACGGTTTATGTCTAAAGGGATTATATGTGTGTAGCAGCAGTCTAAGGTTCATTTGCAGTTTAAGGTGGATCACAAGATTTAGTAGCACTTAATCATTGACTAATTTAACATTTACAAAGTGATTCAATAGCATTTACTACAATCACAACAGTGACTTAATTATAGATTTGAAATGGCAATATTTATACTATACTTGCTATCGGATACCTGGGTCAATTCACACACACGCACACAGCCACAAGGAGAGAGAGATATATATAAACAAAGGTATACCTGTTAAAAATTCCCCTCGAGTTCAGTGAAATATTCACTTCAAATGTCTCGGCATTTCTCAATGGGCCAGGCTTGAGCCTCAAGGAGTGAAGGGTTTCAGCCCAGGTCCCATCATCAGCTTTCGGTGACAGTCCTCCGATTTTCGCAAACTGGAGAGTTTGCAAGCTCTGAGAGGCATCCCTCTCAGAGAGAGATGCTGGTCACAGCCTGCTGCGGTCCAGGAGAGCTCAAAGGGCCTCATTTGGGACTGCTGTTTATAGGTTCGGGAGATGATTGACTTTGGTCAGCGTATTTCCATTCTGGCCATAATTCTTGTCAGGCACCCTCAAAGGTAGGCCATGATCCAAGCAGCAGGAGTTTCAGGTACAGTTCCAGGCAACAGGAGTTTCAGATGCAGTTAGGGGGTGCCTAATTGTCCTAACTCACTGTACCGTAGCCAGGATAAGAAAGTACCAGGTTGTCCCAACTCACTGCGCAAGGACACGATACTGGTCCTGACATTGCAATGTGGCCCGGGGGGCTGCACCACCACACGGCTGAAATCCTTTCACATATCTCGCAGCTCACTCAGGGATAGGGATCAGGTGATTATCTCTGGTTCTGCCTCTTCCTCCTGTTCTCATGATGACCCTGGTTCACCTTCATCCCTCACTAAACAAACTGATTTTCTGTGTATTTCTTCTTCTGTATAGGGGCGACTGATACCAGCACAGGTTGGTTCTCTGGTTCAGCTGCAGTGCTTGTCACCAGGGTTGGAATAGCCGCAGTGCCTGTGGGTCTGTTTTACCTCCCTTCCTGAAGATGCTGCATAATCCCGAGCAGTGTTCAGTAGATACTGGCCAGGGCCCAGCATAGTGCGGTAAGTTGTGCCTCTCTGGAATAGCCACAGCATTTTCCTTTCAAATATTTTATCACTTTATCGGGGTCCTGTAGCTGTTCAGGAGTTAAGTTCCAAATCATTGGAGGTGAGAAGTTCTCTAGATACCTGCCCATATTCTCCCACATGCCCTGCCACCCATGATTATCCAGCCTCGGGGCAGATCTCTGGGTGGTATTCTTAAAGAACCTTTTTGTAGCCCTAAACAAGACCTGAAACATATTCAGGAGACATAGCACTAACAGCATGCTGGCTTGCGCATCCCAAGGATATTCAAAATTCTCAAAAGCTGTTGTAATTAGCCAGAAGGAGAAAGGGGAGGTGAAAGAGCGGGAGAAAGTATCCCCCCGTCTTCCCCATAGGTTGGGTGCGATTACTAACAAATTCCGAGAGGAGGCGCCCAAGGTACGGGAATGACAACAATGCTGCATGCAAATACCAGCTTAACTTCATGACCAGTGATGTAATCATATCATAAGTCGAGGTTACCCAGTACAGCAAAATGATAGTCCTGATCCCTCTCCCAGAGGTGATAAACATCACCGCAGGGAATACATAGTGCATATAAGAATCTACATAACACCACCATGTGAACAAATAAAACAACATCGTGACTTTAACTAATATAAGAAATGTGTATAACAAATCTGTTTTAACATGCTCTGGTCAGATCTGTCGTTATTTCAACCCTTCTTGCCCCGCGTTGGGCGCCAAAAAGGACTGTCGTGGTTTAAGCCCAGCCGACAACAAAGCACCACGCGGCCGATCGCTTACTCCTCCTCCCCACCCACCCCACCCCGTGGGATGGGGAGGACAATCGGAAGAAAAAAAAATAAAAGGTAGAACCTCATGGACTGAGATAAGGACAGTTTACTGGGACAACAGAAGGAGAGAAGAAACACTAATAACAATAGCACTAATATACAAAGCGAATGATGCACAATGCAATTGCTCACCATCCAGAACCCGATGCTCAGCCCCTCCCCAAGCTGCGAATCCCCCGCACCCCAGCCAGCTCCCCAGTTATATACTGAGCATGACGTCATATGGTATTGCATATCCCCTTGGCTAGTTCGGGTCAGCTGTCCTGGCTGTTCCCCCTCTCAGCTTCTTGTGAAAATTAACTCCATCACAGCTGAACCCAGAACAAATTCCTAAGTGTAGCATTGCTGGAAGCACTATGCCAGTTTTGAATGCAATCATGTGCTTTTCTCTCTGTGTGGTTACGTTAATAATCATATGCTTTGCTAGATCTGCAAGTAAAACTCTAGTTTAATAATAGGTTGTATGGGCCCGATTCTGCCTTCAGATATACAACTACAGCTCCCATTGGGCAGAACAGCTACAGAAACGGCTAGTACTGTAGTATTGCTGCTTTGATACTTTCAACTGACAAGTTTTTAGTAAAGATGTCGCTCACATTATTTTCCTGGGTGAAATTCTATGGCTTGAAAATATATATATATGACTATGTGATCTGAATGGCTCTTTCTGACCTTAAAAACACTGAAAGTACAGATGGAAACACAATTTTTTTTTATGAGCTGACATTATCTTCTCTCTTCAAAGAAGCCTATGGTATCTTTTGAAAAGACTTTGAGGATTACTAATAATTATATCTGCATTTGCAAGTAAAGACTATATAGCCAATGATTTACATGATACACAAGGCATGAATAAAACAAATCTATAGTTATGTTATAGTTAAATTTATAGTTCTTGATACACAATAGTGACACAAATATAAATGTTTATAAGCATGTATGAGCTTAATACAAAGGCTCTATCTTTCTGTAAAATCAGTAGGAGATAAAAGTTTATGATCAGTGTCTGTTCTTTTATCATCATAGTGTTAGGAAGAACATGATTTTAAGACAACATACCAGGTAAACTCTATAAAAAAAGCTGGCCACAGGGAAAATCTATGAGGATGTTCACCTGCTTTTACTTTTATGCCATGAAATAAAACAATCAACTAACAATATGAATTACCATCTCTGTAAGCAAAATATGAAAACATATAGCCGTGTGCATTTCTTAGTGCTCAGTAAGGGCAAATCTGGGGCCTTCTGTCATATCATTGCAATAGTTTGAATTATAGGCACCACAATGGCATTTTTCCACCATCCTCTGATGTGGAGAGAGAGGTGGCACGTTGGCAGTTCTCTTTAGAGCAGCGGGTCTGCAGTCGGGGATTCCCACTCAGGTCGGGGCACCACCTGAGGTAACTCCTCAAGGGAGAGAGCCCTCAGCTTTTAGGTGAGTGATATGTGCATTTTGAGCCATCACTTTAAACCTTGGGGATTCTTAAGTCGGCCGTGTAGTATTAATTCTCTTTACATCATTGAGCCTGTGGTTTTATAAAATGTTACTGGACTTCTAACTAACTTTTGCTGAAGAATAAATCTGAGTCTTAACACCTGTTGGATTTGGTTAGTTGTGCATCTGTAACAGTGGGTCCCTTCCACAGGCTGCAGTTCTTCCTGAACTGCTCTATCATGGGTCCTTTCCACGGGGTGCAGTCTTCCAGGAATGGACTGCCCCAGCATGTGTCCCCTGTGGGGACCGGAAAACCTGCTCCAGTGTGGGCTCCTCTCCACGGGGTCACAGCTTCCTTTGGGCGCATCCACCTGCTACAGTGTGGAGTCCTCCACAGGCTGCAGTGTGGATATCTGCTTCACCGTGGACCTCCATGGGCTGCAGGGGGACAGCCTGCCTCACCATGGTCTTCACCACAGGCTGCAGGGGAATCTCTGCTCTGGTGCCTGGAGCACCTCCTCCCCCTCCTTCTTCACTGGCCTTGGTGTCTGCAGAGTTGTTTCTCTCACATATTCTCATGATAGCATATTTCCATACATTCTGTATGGTATGTCTAAATATGTTGATGGTTTTAATATTTTGTACTAGCCATGGAAACTGGTTTGCTGCTAGGTGACTGTAAAAGTGAGATTTGGTAAATAATTATTAGAAGTCTTATACTAACACTATGATTGAAACAATAGACAAAAGTGTAGCCAAGCAATTAACTAGTAGAGGTAGTTACTCCTAAGTTTGGCAGTTCTTGGCTCTTATGACTAGATGTTCCTGTACGCTAGATGAGAACAATGTTGAAACTGACCACATGTGATTGAAACTGCATTAAGCTTCAAGATCAAAGAACAAGGACAAGAATAAAGACTTCAAGGACAGCCAACAAGAACTTCAAATGGGTCGGTGGTTGCAAAAGCAGCCCTTCGACTCAAATGGATCCTTCATTGCGCATGATCGGATGTAGGCAGTACTAAGATAATCAGTTGCAATCATTTTTATGTATATGTATACTAATCTGATGAATATGCAATTAGTTATTCTATATAACCTGTTTGTGCTAAAGCTGTGGTATGCACGCTAGGTGGAACTGTCCCCCGTGCATCCAGCGCTGCAATAAAGAATGCCTGCTTTCTAAAACTCCAAAATGAGTCTTAGAGAGTTTCTTTGACCGGCTTTTTGGTATCACTCACTCCTTTCTTCCGACTGCTGTTGTGCAGCAGGTTTTCCCCCTTCTTAAATATGTTATCACAGAGGCGCTACCACCGTCGCTGATTGGCTCAGCTTTGGCCAGCGGCAGGTCCGTCTTGGAGCCGGCTGGCGTTGGCTCTGTCGGACACGGGGGAAGCTTCTAGCAACTTCTCACAGAAGCTACCCCTGTAGCCCATCCGCTACCAAAACCTTGCCATGCAAACCCAATCCAAGAATATAGAAAGAAGGCAGGCCATAGTATTTAAGGCATAGGTCGATCAGGCAGTGTATAATAGAGGTCACAGACATTTTAAGGAGAAACCTGTCAGTAGAGTAGACAAGACAAATGTAGACTTAATTAGTGGGGATAGATGAAGGTGAGGAGGGAGGTTGTGAGCAGTTCATTGAAGAAACATGATACTTCATATAAGAGGGCAGAACAGTGAACAAAGGACTGATGCTTGTAATTTATTTGGGAAACAAAGTCTGTGTCACCTCTACCTTCCAGGTAAGCTGTGAGCAATAGGAAAGAAATCTAGTGTTGAATGCCAAATAAACATGTTATAATAATCTAGCAGTATCAAATGTACGAATCAATGTTTGGACAATTTAGGGGGAGGGGTCATTGTTGTTGTTTTTAATGACTACAATATGGTGGGAAGTAGTAAAAAGCTGCTTTTATCAGAAGTGCCATATGCTGAGAGAAGAAATGTTTTATAAGGGCATGTTAACAGTCTTAATCTGAGAACCCAACCATCAAGTGCCATCTGAGAAGAACAGAAAAATTAAAAGGATGTCAGAAGAAAACAAAGGCCAATAAACATCACTTCCTTCTTTTGGCAGTTTTATGAAAAAGATTTGCAAACAAACCAAGATTTCAGGTTACAAGTTGGCGTTTGTAACAAACTAACTAGTAATTATTAGGTATTAGGGGAAAGTGTGTGACACATAATCAATTGGATAATTTATTTTTGTTGTCAAATAGAATAAATGTTCACAGCTTGCTCAGTCTGCTTCTCCATCTGACCTCTTCTTAGTTGCCATCACTGTTGAAAGCCTCTGCAAATGCCAAGGACAGACTGAGTCCAGAAATCAGCCCCTACTATTCAGTCCCTCCAAATCACAACTGTGGCATATCATTAGTGAAGGAAGACCGTTGCCCTGTTGCCAAGAATAAAACTATTCAATGCAGAAATTAAAGAATCTTCAGGGATGCCTTAATAGCTCTGTTCTTCACACTAGATTAATTTTAAAATATCTAAGTCAGTCTATAAGGACAATATGTGTAGCAAGAAATTTCTATGATTATGAAAAAAGTGCCTATCTGTAAATATGAGTTTTTTTCATTTTACTAAAAAAAAAATCAAAATAACATATTTAACTCAGTATTGTCTTCCAGTACTGCTGCCTATAACCATAGTATGTTAATTTCTTCTTAGAGAAAAATTGCTAATAATGGATTTTTTTTTTTTAATATCTGGCTCTTTTCCATTTCTGAGCAAAAACTTCAAGTAGAATTTTATGGTTTAGTTGCTGTTGTTTATTTAATTGCATTATTTTCCTCCAGTTTTAAAGGCTGAGTTGATTTTGGGGGCAGTGAAGGAAGCAAATGGTTGCTTTTAGGAGATTGAAAGGATTGTCAGTTTTGTTGTGAAAAAATGCTTTTAAAAGAAAAAAACTTTATTTTCTAAAGACAGGTAGATGTTTCAGTTAGTCTCTTCTGGAAATTTGATGGATGTTATTTTATCTGGTGCAGCAATAAAATTAATATTTAAAGGAATATTCAACTGATACTCCATAGAGTGACCAAATGCTGATTTCTGGCGTAGCAAATATTTGTAACTCTGAACTCTATCAGATATGAGGGAGTAAAAGAGGCAATGCAATTTTCTTACTCAGTTTTCTTAAAAATACTTCCTTCCACCACTAAAGTTAATTCCATCAGCAAAAGTATTCACCCATTCATAGCTGAAATAAGGTGTTATGAGTCAGTCTGTTGGATAGACTCTTATTTTCCTGTTGGATGTCATCCTTAGAGATAAACTGCTGCTTTCATCCACGTTGCAAAATCATAAATACACAATCTGAATTTCTAAATGTGTGCCTAATACATTTTTAAATCTCATAAATGTTTTCAAAGTGCACATATTAACTTTGAAATCATTACAAACTGGTCCATACTTCTCATCTCTAGTGAGTGTTCTGGATTGTACTTTAAAGATTAAAGATCCTATCCTGTTTCTAGGAAATTTTGTGGAATTCTTGTAATTGGTTATGCCCTAAATCAAGAAATCTTACTGCATTAAGAGAAACACTGACCTTACAAGATCACCTCTAGCTCAGAAAGTGAAGTTCTTAGGATGTCAATATGCCATAAGAAAGAGTCATAGCATTATATCTATATAGGGCAGCAAAGTTTAATACACTATGGCTTTACATTTTAACCCTAAAATAAAAAATGTCATCACAGTATTGTTCAAGATTTATAGAAGTTATATAGTTCAAAACATAAAGGTTTAATGAAATTAATGCAAAGAAAAGTAATCATAAACATATCTTTGGTATTTCATTTTTGCACCCCTGTAATGTATTCATTTCTTTGGTTAATTATTAAATACATTATAACAACAAAAGTAATGTTGTTGTCTTGCAGTAACTCGGGTTGAGAAAGTGAATGTCTAAATTGCAGACTATAACTTGTTTTATGAGGAGTTTATAAATATCTGGAAAACTTTGGGATGGTGTATACGGAGGGGTTAAAAGATGGAATTTTGGTCCGTGGATGAACACTGGGGGAGAAGTAGATAGCCGAGAAAAACGCAGTCAGCACAGAAAACAGATGGTTTGTTGCCCGTTGCTTGGAATGCTGACCACAAAGATAAGAGAGCTGAGCAATACTGGGGGAGGACGGGCAGCAGGCTGTTGCACAGCACAGCTGTGAGCATGGTCGACACGTGACTGCTGGATTATGACAATATGCCGCATGTACAAAGCCCATGAACCAATAGACAGGATGGCTATGGCTCGTGCAGCGCGCCTGGCCAGCGAGCGCATGCGTCATAGGCTCCCTATGTTGCAACCGAGGCGTGTTTTGGCACCCGCTGGCTGCGTGTGCCGAAACCTGTTCCTCTGCAAATGTATAAATACCGGGATTTTTCCGAAGAGCATCGGGCTGGTATACGGCAAGGCCACCATTGCCTCCGTGGGGATGCCCATGTAAAGCTGGCACCTACCGATTGCTGGGCTGAGCTCACGGCATAAGATGGCACAAGAATGTACAGATGGTCCATCTTCCTCACGGTCCTCGGGTCGGTATGTTAATTTGCTTTACAAGATACCCTTAGCATAACGCACATCTGTAGTTAATAAATGCTTGCTTTTTTTCCCTTATAGTCAGTGTGTGTGTGTTTGCCTTCTTGGGAATCCTCGAAACCACCCTAAAACATAATTGGCGACGAGGATGGGATTCCCGTAAAGAAGGAGGCACACAGACACAAGTGGGTGGGATGCGGATAGTGGAGCCGGTAGCTATCTGTCGGTTGCACCACTCAGTTGTGGAGGGGGTTAATGGGAGGCTCTCCACATGAAGGATTAGAGAGGAATCTGATAACAAGGTCTACCGCGGGATGGAGTCCTTGCTGCTTGTGTAGGAGTTGTTCATGTTCTGTTATATAGATTGTGGTTGGGGTGGGTGGCACATCTTACCCACCGATTTACTGCTGAATAAATCCCTAGAGTTCTTTTGTATCCGTTGCAGGTGTACTGGACTTTTGACACACAGTGGAGTAGGTTGGTTTTTTTTTCTTTTTCCTTTCCTTCTTTGTTTTGTGTGTGTAAGATATAGGAAAGAGGTTTTTGCTTACTCGATATAATGGCTCTAAAAATGCTCTGGAAATCTGGGACGGGTACCAGTGGGTCGGCACCCCCAATTGAGAGACCAGGTTGGACCCTGGAACCCTGGAATACCCTTTGGGACAAGTGGGAAGCCTGTACTCAGGTATGCCCAGAACCATGGACTAATAAATCCCCTATGGAGGTTTTAAAATATTGGGAGGGGTTCATAGAAACATCACATACGAAGGGGAAGGACTGCCTTAAGCACGCTGGGCAGATGGGGGGTGCCCTCCTATGTGCTTATAAAATACAATGGGGGTGAACACAGGAATTGGAGGCAAAAGTTGAACAGCTGGAGAATCAGTTGCAGGAGCTCAAGGTGACTACAATCTTACAACAACAAGCCCTCCTTAGTGAAACAAAACAGCAGGAGGAGTTGGTGCAGAAATGTGCCAATCTCGCTACCCATTTTGCAGTGCAAGCAGCACGCTGGAGGCAAAAGGGCTCCCGAAAGCCGAAGGGCGGCCATCATGTCCGGGCAATTGTAACTGACCCCGGGTGGGATCCCGAGACATGGGACAGTAATATATGGGAAAATGGTGACGATGATTCCACCGAGAGGGAGGGGGAGGAGGCAGCACCCCCGACCTCTGCAGTGCCTGAGTCAGGGAAGCAAGCCGATCCCATAATAAAGCGAAAGGCAGTACAGGATCCCAACGGCATATTTGTCCGACAGGACCAGATGGAAGATTATTCCCCTGAGGACATTAAAAACCTCTTAACAAAATATAGCCAAAAACCATGGGAAAAGCCGCAGCATTGGCTGATACAGCTTATGGAAGAAGGAGGGGATACAGTGTTGATAGATAGTGTAGACGCTAGTAAATTCCTGGGACTTACAACAGACCCATATGTTCATTCAGCTTTGCGGCGGATGACTCCGGGTGTAAAGCACACCTTAGTTACCATAATAGCTGAAGGACTCGGGGATCGACATACAAATGACGGGACGTGGCCGCCGGGTGCAAAAAGTTGGGCTACTTTACAGCAGGCTATCGCCCTCCTGAAGGCAGAGGGTATGAAGTTAGCAGTGGGTATGGGAGATCCCAGCCTTTATCTTGAGCAGCCACTCCTCCCTGGGAGTCGTAACCTGCTCCTTGAGGGCTGTCCAGCAGGTTGGAGACCATATTTGATTCCCCTTTTTATGGCGGAGCAGGGGAACCCCATATCTCAGGTAATTGAAAAGCTAGGTCAGATGGGAGACTTCCCAGGCATCATGACAACGGAGAATAGTACTCCCCGACCCCAACCAATGAAAGAACCGCGCCCTGAACCAGGGCCACCAGGAGAGCACGGCCGCTTGTTTAAACAATTACTGGAACAGGGTGTCCCCAAAACAGAGACAGACGGGCAGCCCCTATCGGTGTTGCGCCATTTAGCCCAACAGGGGAACAAGAATCAAGTTCGTAAGATTCAAAGCGAGGCCCTGGGTTTCGCTCCCGTGTCTCATTCCGGTTTTGAGCCTCTTCCGGAAAGCCCACAGTACCCTTGGAAAGAACTAGACAAGACCATGGCCCAGTTTCACCCAAAAGCCAAATGAGGGTCAGACCAAGCCCCGGGTCTGAGTTGCCGTGTACAGCAGCATGACCCGCGTCCCTTTGTAGCCTGCACAATTTGGTGGTCTCCTACAAACAAACAGCCAGTGCAGGCTCTAGTGGACACCGGGGCGGAGGTCACAATTATACACGGCAATCCAGCCAAACGTAAGGGGGAGACAAGCCCCGTATGGGGCTTAGGGGACCAACCAGTTATCGGACGCCTAACGCACGTAACATTGCAAATTGGGGAATGGCCCCCCAGGTCTTTTAGGATTATGATAGCCCAGATTGGAGAATATATTATCGGTATGGACATACTCCAGGGCCAGACCTTGGAGTTGCCCGATGGTTTATGGGCTTTTGGTGCGACACAGCGACTGCACATTTGGACCATCCAAGTAGGGAAAATTCCTGACGAGGCAAATATACCTGTGGCTTACACAGTGGTACACCTAAAACAATACCGAATATCGGGAGGGAAGGCTGAAATTGAGCAAACAATACAAGACCTGCTTCAAGCAGGCGTGGTGCGTTACACGCACTCCCCATTCAACAGCCCCATCTGGCCAGTAAAAAAACCAGACGGGAGCTGGAGGATGACTGTAGATTATAGGAGTGTGAATAAGATATCTCCACTGATAACCACTGCTGTTCCTGAAGTAGCTGAATTGGTACATCAGATCCAGGCGCACCCAGGCACCTGGTACACTGTAATTGATATAGCCAATGCTTTTTTCACTGTCCCCATTCCTCCAGCTACTCAAGAGCAATTTGCTTTTACCTGGGGCGGGACCCAGTATACTTTTACCAGATTACCCCAGGGGTACCTACACAACCCAACCTTCTGTCACCAAGCCATTCACAAGACCCTGCAACAGGTCAGCCGGGAACCTGAGACCCAAATAATACAATATATTGATGACATTTTAATCCAGGGACCATCCCAAGAGCAAGTACAACAACAACTCGACCATGTCCTAGACAAATTGAAACAGGATGGGTGGGCAGTAAGCTTCAAGAAAGTTCAGGAACCCTCAGACACTGTGAAATACTTAGGTATTATGTAGCATCAAGGAAAACAGCAGATCCCTGAACCTGTGTTGAAAACTATACAGAAATGGCCATGGCCGACCACCAAGAAACAGGTACAACAATTCTGGGGGGCACTTGGCTTTTGGCAGTCGTATCTTCCCCGCCTGGCCATTGTATTGAAACCCTTATATGTTGTAACCCGAAAGAAGGCCCATTTCCAATGGGAACATGCACAGCAGGAGGCCTTTGAACAAGTAAAACACATAGTCCAGGAATATTTGGAACTTCACCCTATCCAAGATGGGCCTGTGGAGCTACATGTCTCGCTAGAGCGTGATGTGGCTCTCTGGAGCTTGTGGCAACTACAGGATGGTCGCAGACAGCCTTTGAGGTTTTGGTCCCGCCGGCTTACCAGGGCCGAATTGCGGTATACTGTATTTGAAAAACAACTAGTTGCTGTATATTGAACCCTGCTCCACACTGAAGCCAGGACCCTTGGGCACGATGTCTTAGTACGGACCGAGACACCGGTGATAGCCTGGGCAATCACTCCATCCACAACACATAAGATCGGCCACGCACAGGAAGCCACAATTATCAAAATGTGGTAATACCTGCAGGAGAGAGCCAAGCCAGGTCCAAGGGGTACACACCAACTCCATGAAGCAGTGAGCAATGGGGTATTTGAGGAAGGGAAAACAACTACTGATGTGGTGAATTATCAATTGGGTTTGTGGGGTGTGCCATATGAAGAGCTTACAAAGGAACAGAAAGAGTTTGCCTGGTTCACTGATGGCAGCTGCTCTGCAACAGGACACTGGTGGACCATCGCCTACAACCCCACTACTAGAACAACTCTCAGTACTGAGGGGGAAACGGGCAGCGCTCAGCTTGCAGAGTTAATAACAGTTTGGCAAACGATGCCACCCCACCCAATCACATCTGTTATCTCTACACTGACTCTTGGGCTGTAGCCCAGGGACTTGTACATTGGTTGCCAAAATGGCATGCTGACCAGTGACAAATCGGGACTAAAGATGTGTGGGGCCGTCCTTACTGGGAGCGTATTTAGACTCTCCTCCAGGACAGGGACGTCCACGTATTTCATGTAGACACACACACGAAAACAATCTGAAACACATTTGGGGAATGCACAAGCCGATACCCTCGCAAAGATTCAATCAGTAAAGCTAGAGGAACAGAGTAACGCCGCGTTGGCACGGTGGACCCATGAAAAAACCGGTCATGGAGGAAGGGACGCCACCATAGCATAGACCAAGACCCAGAATGTACAACTTTCAGTAAAAAATGTTCAAACATGTATTACTCAATGTGAAACTTGCCAACTGCTAAAAAGACATCCTTATTTAGATCAACCAGTAGGGCGCATATGGCGGGGCACAAGTGGGGGTGAAGTATGGCAGATTGACTATATTGGACCTTTGCGGGAACATAGGCGACAGTGCTATATCTGCGTAGCTGTGGACACATATTCAGGACTAGTAGTAGCAGTTCCCAGCCGCTATAGTAATACACATACCACAATTAAATGCTTAGAAATGATAGAGCTCTATTATGGTACCCCTGTAGAGATCCAATCTGACAACGGGACGCATTTCAAAAACTCCAGAGTAGCACAGTGGGCCAGTGACCGAGGAGTTACGTGGACATGGCACCTTCCTTACCACCCCCAGGGGGCGGGATTAGTAGAGTGCACTAATGGATTATTGAAAGAGCAGCTAAAGCGCTTGGGGGGTGGTACATTCACTGGGTGGGTAGACCATCTAACTGAAGCAGTACACATCTTGAATAACCGTATCATTGGCCAGAGCTCGACCCCCATCCTACGCATGAAGCAAGGGCAGATCAGAACCACAAAGGCTGCAAATCCAGGAATACCCATCCTACAAGGGACAGCTTTCACGGCTACACCCCAAGGCGGCAGATATGCTGTGCAAAGCACTACAGATATAACCATGGCTAGCCAAGAGACGCGGTGGTTCTGCACCGATGTCACGCTGTATCCAGCCTCCGGCAGCTGTCTACGTTTATTGTGTTTGACTCCAGGGCTCTTGGCCCCGGGGCCTAGTGTTACTGAATCCAACTCAGGAATCTGGAAAAAGACCACTTATATTTGGAATCAAAAACACCTCCTCGCGGGCGGTGATCCTACCTACCGCCCCGTGGGTTTTGGTATATCATGTCCTGAATACACCACCAACTACAGAGACCATGTGGTGATTCACTGGGGCGTGGGTATGGTATCAGCCCCCATTAGAACAACCAGTTGCGGCTGAAGTTATAGCCGCTGATGACTCACAAGCTGTAACTATTGTGGTGCAAGAAGAATCTGTATGGCGGCGCGTGCCAGCACAGCACCTAACGTGACGGGAGTAGGGTATGGGCTATGTTTCCCCTCCCCTCTTGTGTTCACAGATTAACATAGTCATGGATACCGCCACAACCCAAAGAAAACGTCTGGATGACCCTGGCTAATGTGACCGGACAAGATTCCTTATGCCTCAGTATAGCAAGACCGAACAATCCCTTTTCCACGTGTCTAATAGGGGTTCCGCTGGCATCAACAAAGTTTAAGAACCTATTGATGGAGACCCCCGTGCAGCAGGCCATAGACTTGATGGATTGGAATGCCTGGTTTCCACGGATCGGGCATTCACCCTCATTGCCACCCCGAGAATCACAAATTCTGGGGTCCCTGAATGCAGATTGGTGTAGCATTATCTTATTTACTATTAGATGTAGATAGTATTAAACACACAACCTTACAAAATAGAGCTACAATCGACTTTCTATTACTTGCTCATGGACATAGCTACCAAAACTTTGATGGACTCTGTTGCATGAACTTGAGCAACCACTCCACATCTGTTCATGCACAAATACAGGAGCTACAAAAGCTAAGTCACCAACTTGTCGTGCAGACAGGTTGGAACCCCCTTTGCGGGGTGGACATGGGGGTGGCCATGACTATAACAACTCATCTTAGGTTTTGCTCTTGTATGTCTTGTATTTTTATGTATCATGTGTTTTGTCCCCTGTATTATTCAACTAATATGACAAATGGATACTCTGCTGCAACAACATATCGTATAAATGGTAGAATATCTTCGTGTTCCATCCACGGACCACGCGGTGACGTGTATACGGAGGGGTTAAAAGATGGAATTTTGGTCCGTGGATGAACACTGGGGGAGAAGTAGATAGCCGAGAAAAACACAGTCAACACAGAAAACAGATGGTTTGTTACCCATTGCTTGGAATGCTGACCACAAAGATAAGAGAGCTGAGCAATACTGGGGGAGGACAGGCAGCAGGCTGTTGCACAGCACAGCTGTGAGCATGGTCGACACATGACTGCTGGATTATGACAATATGCCGCATGTACAAAGCCCATGAACCAATAGACAGGATGGCTATGGCTCGTACAGCGCGCCTGGCCAGCGAGCGCATGCGTCATAGGCTCCCTATGTTGCAACCGAGGCATGTTTTGGCACCCACTGGCTGCGTGTGCCAAAACCTGTTCCTCTACAAATGTATAAATACCAGGATTTTTCCGAAGAGCATCAGGCTGGTGTACGGCAAGGCCACCGTTACCTCCGTGGGGACGCCCACGTAAAGCTGACACCTACCGATTGCTGGGCTGAACTCGCAGCACAAGACGGCACAAGAATATACGGATGGTCCATCTTCCTCATGGTCCTCGAGTCGGTATGTTAATTTGCTTTACAAGATACCCTTAGCATAATGCATGTCTGTAGTTAATAAATGCTTGCTTTTTCCCTTATAGTCAGTGTGTGTGTTCGTCTTCTCAAGAATCCTCGAAACCACCCTAAAACAGATGGTCAAAACTAGATCTAAGAATGGAGGAGAGAGGTTGGTCCAAGCCCTATAATAGCATTATAACATTTAGTATCTAACATTTACCTCTAGTGTTCTAAACACAGCAGGAAAAAAAAAATACTACTACAAGTTACTTTCAGCCATTTTGATCTTACTCTCTCAAAAGCCTATAACTCAGAGAATGGACTTCTAATTTTGTTTTATGAATTGTCTATTTTCTAACTGGCAACATTATACAATAGACCCTTTGATACAGTTCAGTAGAAGTAACTGAACATCTAACCGTTGTATTTAACAACTGTTAAACATGAAATCACAAAGGAAGATTATTGTACCCATATCCATTGAGGAAGAAGAGTTTAGTTCAGAAAATAATCTTAATTGCAGCAATACTTAGGCAAATGAAAGATGGTTTTGTTTTTCAATAATTTAGAGCTTCCTTTTTATTTTACTTGACTTCTGAATTTCAGTTGTTGAATACCAGAGAAAATGTTTTTCATGCTTAGAAGTTTTGAGGAAAAGTAATTTCTACTGAAAATTTAGACAAAACAAAAAAAAAACCCACAATATTTTATGAAGAAAAAATATTTATTCCCATATTTTGGAATGAGTAATCACAAGGAAAGAAGGAGAATGGTGGTGTGGGAAGCAGGGATCTGGCAGCAGAAACAAGATCCCTGATTCTTAATCATAATCATAATGAATAACAGCTTTGAAATAGACAGCTGACATCTGAAATAGCTGCTGCTGTTTTATGCTAATATCACAAACTAAGTGTTTTACTCTCAGTAGCAGTAAAACTCTGTCACTGAGGGGCCTGTTACATTTGTATAGTTAATCTCAGTCCATTAATACATATGAATTTCCCTTCCCTTTAAGGATTATTTTTCCTTATGCTTGCTGATCAAAGTAGGAGTAGGTGATCAGTGACAAAAGCAATGGGTGAGGGGAATTTACCCAGGAAGTTTTGTTAAAGAGCAGGAAGTTTTGTTAAAGAGCTCCATTCTGAAAGAACAATGACCACAGATTATAATCTAGACATCTCTAATGTATGGAGAGCTGAATCTTCAAAGTCTCACCTCTTTGTGTGGGGAGGATTGGGCCTGGGGATTTGAGTAGCAAATTTTCATCATGAGACATCTCCTCGCATTGTTTTTCCAAACCTGGTTCTGCCCTACCTGTAATGGGTGAAAAATCGGGGGGGTGGGGGGGTGGGGGTGGTATTGCTTTATAAATTAAGGTTACAATAAAGCCTTGTGCTCAGAAGCCATCTGGGGTGTTACAGAATTTACAGGATTATAGACCAGACTAGATTAAATTGACCCTTTGAGTTTTTAGTAATTACCTTTAAAGAGCTGCCCAGTCAAGGGTTTCAACTTCTCTTTTGAGTCCCACCTTTTTAAATTGTTGTACAAGATTTTGAGATTTCAATTTCAGTTGTTTACTTAACCTCATTTTTTCACAAAAATTTCAACAAATTGTGTACTGCCATTGCAACAAATCCTGCCCTGGCCATAAGCAGGCACTACTAGCTGGTGAAGGCTAGTTAAACGGGGTGCATATAGCAAGGCTCGAGAAATTCTGGAGTGAACAGGACCCACATGGGTTTCCCTTTTAGCTGGGGCTGGCTCCCGAGAATAACTTTCCGACACAGGGCAGGGATGGGGAAGGGGGCTAACAGCAGATGACCTTCCCCAGCCTCGGCCAAGAGCTCCCTCCCTTTGGATGTCCCCAGCCACCTGCATGAAATCTCAGCTCACCACTGCGTCGGGGCAAAGCACACCAAGAGGGAGAAGACCCCAGAGTTCGGGGCGAGAAGGTGTGAGGCTGGCCGGGAGCAAACGTCCCCCCAGCCCTCCCGAGGGCAATTGACCAGAGCAAATGTTTGAGGAAAATATAAATTCCAGTCCTTGTCCACTTCAAAATTCAATCCTAGCACAGCTGCCCTCGAAGTATGGGGTGATTTGATCCTGCACAGCCTTTCTGGCAGGCAAGGCTCCGGCAGTGCTTGCTGCCCAGACCGGCAAGACGACCCAGGGAGCCCCGACCTCAGGGCCCCACTGTTCTGCGGGGCGCTGCCCACCTCTAACTCCGTGCTCGCCTTAAAGGCTGATGGATCTCACCACTCTGAATCAGCATGCACAAAAACTCCTGTGCCAGCAGTTCCCGATATCCTAATATCACTTGTCCTGGGAGGGGAAATAAAAACAAGTTACACTGCAATTGTGTGTGCACAGGAAGGAAGGCAGGCACGCACACCCAGCCTCCCTCCGCACACACCGCCCAGATCCGCGGCCTTCTGCGTCCTGCCCCGCACGGGGAGACCTCTTTTGCTGCCTGTAATTCAGTGCAAGTTTGGTTTCTCTGCTGAAGACCAACAGCTGCAGAGTAAATGCAGCAGATGCTTAGCTCCTGTAGGTATGTGAGCCCAGGAGCTGCGTGCCGCAGCGCACGATGGGTGCAGCAGCTGCGGACGCGGCTGGCAGCCACCTCACCTCACTGTGTACCGTGGAAAGTCCGCACCCTCACCCGGGACCTCTATGAAAGTCCCGGGGGAAGTATGAGTGCGCAGTATATCTCTTCCCTGACTGATGGAAACTCTACTTGCGTTGAACAGAAGATAAAAATCCAACAAATAAAAGACAATAAGGAATGAGAAAGCTGCCCTTTCCTCCACTGTGGGAGATTTTTCACATTTCTGTTTCACATCTTTCTCTGCGTTTCTTTCCATCATAACAGTCAGTTGCTTTGATGCCTTGAATAAAGGCATGAGAAGGAAAATTTCACTGTATTGCTGTAGTGACGAACTTTTGCTTGCTTGAATAACTTTGAAATTTTGGTATGTACTAATTGGATAAGAAAACCTTGAGCTTTGTCAATGGTATGCGCTAAAGGCGCCAACAAACAGGAGGCCTCAGGGCCTGATGTGCGTCAACAGACAAGAAGCCTTGGGCCCTGATGATAAGCTTTGAGTTCTGCTGAGTTTTTTGTAATTAAAACTTGCCAAGGCCAGCTAACTAGGAAAAAGAGATGACCTACGCTGCGCATGCCCAAAGGGCAGACACTATGTAAATGATAATATGAATATGTATATGACTAGAACAATATAAATTTTGCTTGCTGTAGGTAACGGTGTGCATGATAGGTGGAGCGATCCCCTGTGCATCCAGCACTGCAATAAAGAATGCCTGCTTTCTAAAACTCCAAAATTAAGTCTTAGAGAGTTTCTTTGACCGGCTTTTTCGGTAACAGCTTCATTGTCTCCGCAACTGCCTTTGGTTCTGGACAGTGATCCCTTTCGCCTTGGTTTAATTTCCACGCAGTAAAATTCTCTAAATGCTTTTTTACCCATTCCTTACTCCTCGGATCCCCCCCTTTTACCCGATGGGGTGAATCCTTGTCACCAAGGGCTCCTCTCCACGCTTCCAACGCAGCCATGCCAGGAAGCGGCAGGGGCGCTCCACGAGCCGCCCCGGCAGCCGCGCCTCTTCACACACTGTCCGCCCTGCTCCAGGCAAGTACTTATGTCAGCAGTCAGCTGAGGGATGTTGATAGCATGATTTCCAAGTTTCTTCCTTTTTTATACTTCTTAGCTTTGAATTCTTGCTGCGCCAGCAAGACTGCGGGATTTGCGTTGACCCTCTTTCGTGGGAAGTACCTGCGCCCCCTTTGTGCCTCTGTCTTGTTCTTATTTTTACATTTCTCGATGTTTTTCTGAAGTTTCTGTCAACTCTTAAGAACCAGAATGCCTCCTTTAGTTAACATTTTAGACTTATTTCGATTTAATTTTTTCCATAGAATATGAATATTGCCGAGTGCTTTTTGTTTTTTTTCCCATGTTATCTATATTGCTTTAGCGTTCCTTCCTTTTCTGATATTTATCTATTCCACGTACTTATTTCTTTCTTACGAAGCTCCAACACTTAAAACAGTGGGTAAAAAGGTGTAAATCTGGGCTATTTGTACAAAGTTTGATATTTAAAAAGAGCTGGTAACTAGGCTTAGCTTTAAACGAAGTAGTAATTTTTTACTTTGTCCTGCAGCTGCCTGATACTTATCTTTGTGAAAAAATATGAATAAAAACAAAAGGGGGGGGGGAATGCCGCTATGTTTATGTATCTAAAGAACCATTAATACCAGCCTCTTATGGTTTCTTCTTTGGAACCATTTTGCTGGTCCCGTCTAGGTCCCAGGACGCCCCGGCGGCCACTGGGCGCCTCAGCCCCGCGGGGAGGATGTGCCGGGGCCTCGGCTCCCCTCTGCAAAGGGTGGAGTGGCCGTGTCCCTTTACGGACCACGCGTACATCCTGCCCCGCTGCGCTGCTGCACTGACCGGGGCCAGCCTGAAGGTGGAGGCTGAGGACGGGGACCAAAGGCTACCCCTGCCCTCAGCATCGTCCCCGCACCGCGGGGCTCAGGCCGGCGTTTTAAGGCAGAAATGACTTTGCCTGGTGTTGCGGGCTGAGGACCGCCCGTGCTTCTCTGCGGGGGTTGCGCTGCTCGAGCTGCCCCGCGCGGAGCTCCGCAGGTTGCTTATTCCCTTGCACGGCGCGCCGGCAGAATGCAGCCAGCACTGGGAGGCTCCGCGGGTGCGGAGCAGATCCCGCCCGGCACGGCAAGGCACTGTGCGGCTCCGCCAGGGGGCAGCAGCGCCTCACTGCACCACGCCTCCCCCCCGCCCGCGCGCTCACTGCTTCTCGCTCAAATTAGCATGGCTGTAATTAACGCCGCGACCGTTCTTGGGCTCGTGAAGCTTAGTTGGTTCCGGTGCGTGCGCGTCTCCGCACACACCACTTGCTACAGCCTGCCGCACCCTGCAAAAAGTGGGAGGCGCGCACCTGAGCGATCGGGGCAAGTTACAGTGTCCTGGCTTGCCTACGTCTCCTCAGGACCGCGGCGGGGGAGACTGGCCCGGGCCCCGGCCCTGGCAAGGGGGGATCGCCCCTCCCGGCCGTAGAGCTATTCGCGGCTGGCAGAGTCCCCGTGGCCCGGCGTGGTACCCGGGTCCCGCCTAGGGACACCGGTGGGGCAGGCCGGGCCAGCGGGGCCGCAGAGAGAGGTTCTCTGCGTGCGTGCATACGGTGCGGTGCGTGCCTGCGTGTGCAGTATTCCTGAGCTCTTGGGGGGCTCGATGAGAGGTTTAATCCGTTTGTTCTCGAGCGAGCTCCTTCAGCCAGCTGTCCAAAAAGCGTCTTAAAGTTGGTCTGGGAGGAGGCTGCCCTGCATGTAGGGGCCGTGTGAGTAGAGGAAGCGGTAACAAGCCGCCGCTCGGGATGACAGTCCCGGCGTGGTGCTGCTTCCCACGCCCGGGCAGGTCATTTCGTGACGCCCAGGAGTTTATCCTTTTCGGCAACGGTTTGTACTTCAGGGTCAGCGAAGAGACTCAGTACGGGGCAGGCTCACAACTGAGCGTGGAGAGTCGGGGAGGGGTAGGAGGGCTTTTATCCGGGAAGGCCCCCAGACGTGCGGCCGGGGCAGCCCCGGTCCCACTGGGCGGCCCCGCAGGGCCTGCGGCGTGCCCAGATCCCTGCGCCTCTTCGCCGCCCCCCCACCCCCAGCGCTGCGACTGCAAGCCTGCTCCCCATTAAGTCAGTCGTGCTGCTTTTCTCCTGCCCTTCTCAGCAGCCAGGTACGGGGCTGGGTTTGACTGTCATCTAAGAGATGGGTCTGATTGGTTTGACGGGTTTGTTTCTTTTTTTCTTCTTCTTTCTTTAATAAGTGCGTCGATCTCTTTGCTTCTTCAGTTGTCTGGTGGGAGGCATTTACTGGAATTGAAGTGGGAGGTTTTCATAAAGTGAAAGTCCCTGTCTGAGCAGATAATTATTTAACTGCCCCAAAGGAAGAGACGTGTTTAGATGGGTCAAACATTGATCTGGTCTTGGGAACTCAAAAAATCAGACAGAAACACTCTTGCATCAGAATTTAAAAAGCAGTATTAACCCAACTTTTAAAAGTGCTTATTTTTTGTTTCCTTAACGTTATTCATTTCACTCTGCTAAAGTTTCCAAAGCTAAGCCTAACTCTGCTACCTCTGCCTCTCAGTCTTGGAGGCAGTGAGATAGAGGTATAAATACATAGGTATAAACGGTTTGATAATAGCACCTAAAAAGCTCTTTGCAGCACGTGTGTATGGAGATGGATGTACCGCACATGCACGGGCAGCTTGGTTAAATGGTGTTTCTGCCTCGCAGACCCAATACATCCAAGTGAAAGCCAAGCGTGAAAGGAGCTGGGCGCTCTCTTGCACAGGTGTCTGCTCTGGATGGCGCTGTCTCCTGGATTTGCCATTCCAAGCTCTTACCAAACGAAACAAACGATACCACCACCCCCGGAAGTTATGTACCTCATTTTCAGCAGTGTATTCTGCGGTCCTTCCCATCAGAGTTGCTTGGGAACCTGTGTGTGAGAAAAAGGGCCTTTTCTTGGACCAGGAAGAAATAAGCAAGTTCTGACTTCTGATACAGCGTATCTCAAGAGAAGCTCACAGTGCAGAATGCATGGGTTTCTTAGCAGGAACTTCTGCAAGGAAGTGCCTGGAGTCCTTTCTCAATATAGCTTTGCATTTTATAATCCAGGTGCTCAGTTTTTATTATATATTTTCATGTTTGTATGATAGCATCTATGTTTAATAATATGTAATCATAGAGATTATATGCATACTATATTGCATATTACACATTATATGGGTATCTGTAGAGCTATAGATACACACGAAATTCCTGCAGTGTCATATAACATCTAAATGTGGGTTTGTGGGCTCGGTCCTACAAATTGTTGATTACATCCTCCAGGTGGATCACTGCCCTCAGGTCCCAGTTCAACACACCTGAAGGCTTTAAATACTCTTTTAAGATAAAAATTGTTTCCTTCAATGTTCAATAAGTCTAGTTGTTCATTTGGGAAAGAAAAAACCCATGCAGGAAAATAGTGGACTATCTTTTGAAAATTACTCCTGTCATTTCTGCACCACTTGGGGGAAATGATCCCCTTTAAATGTGTCCAGAAAGTGCCATCATCCCCCAAAAAGCCACCTCCGTTATGTCAATTCATATAACTGTTCATTTTCCTCCTGTAAGAATAATGATCTCGGCTAAAATAGGACAGTGATGAAGCTCATGAAAGAATCGTTTGATTCTTCTCACATTTTTGCTTAGAAGGAATTGGTTGATACCATTTTAGTTGAGAAAACCCACATTCATTTTTGAAGCTAGTTAAGCTCACTACTTTCCTTCTTCGTTCATACAGGAAATATAAAGATAACATAATGTCTTTTTTGATGTAGAGATCCCACGTGAATCAGTACACATATCAGAGCCCTGGCTTTCAGGTGTGCCTCGAAGAGATACACAAATGAGATCCAAATTGTGTTTGTGTGTAAACAAAAGCAATTTAAGGGCCCTTCTTACTATCACGGAAAACAATAGGATTTTGTATTTTACTTCAGTGGGAACAGAATCTTACCTAATTTTGCAGAGTTTAAGAAAGCCAAACATGTACAGTCAAGGCATGTTCAGAAGTTCTCATTTCATTACTTAAATACATTTTTATAATGGCATCACATTCAAACTTTTTAAAACTTAACTTCCAAAGAACACATCAAACTTTCTGTCTTGGTTTTTGAGACTATTCAGTTCTTCCCTTGGAAAAGCATCCTCTGACCTAATGGAAGTTTTGTGCGAGTATGAATTGAGCGGCTGAAGTATTTTTTAAATTATTCAAATAACTAATGCAAAAATAATATATCTTACACTTATCATGTACTTCAAGCGATTTAGTCTTGTGAAGAGAAGGACAAAGTGTGTCTTTTTATTTTTAAGCTGAATTCTCCAGTGGCTTCAATAGGGAGTCTTATAGACACAGTGGTCCTATGGCAAGGCATGTACTGACTGAGGACTGTGATTCCGGCTTTGGTACTTTCATTGCTTGGCCAGATCATTTTCGGAGTGGCCTACTTTCTGCTCACAAATGCAGGTGTACTATTTGCAAGGAGAGTTCTGAGGAGAGAAAGTCATTAGTGAGAAGATGGAAATAGAATTAGAGCATTACACCTCGCCAGAATAATTAAGAAGTATTTTAAATGTTTTATCTCCATTTGTTTTTCCAGTAGTTGCAGTTGTATGAAAGATAATTTTTAGAAGAATAAGTCTTGCCAAGAGGTTGGTGCTATACAATCTAATGAATTTTGGGAGTAAATAATTTTAAATTCAATAGTTCCCCCCCCCCCTTAAATTCCTGTGAAAACACTACTGAATAGTTTGCTTTCACCTTTATATATAAAAGTCTGTAAGGTTAACAAGAGATGGGCTTGAGAACTACATTTTTATACCAATAGCTACAAACCCTTATAACCTGATCAACTGGGCCAAATTCTGTCCCTTTGAAATAAACTCCACTGATTTTAATGGCTTTAGAACCAATTTGGTAATTATTCCCTACTTCATAATCCACTTTTTTCTCTGCTTGAATTATTAGAGTTCGACAGCAGCTCATGCCTAACGTCACTTGCCCAGAGGGCTTAGCTGATTTCTGAAGGTCAAAAGCAATTTTTGTGTATACCTATATGCATGTTGACATTATCATATATCTAGTAACTGCTTTAAAGAAGATTAAACCTGAGTGCAAATACATTCTGAAAGATTTAGACACCAGATAATGGATGGTCCATACGAGAAAGTGAGTACATGTAATCACATAGCAATGTTTATAGACAGTGTAAGAAAAAAAAATTGCAAATTCTAGAGCTTGCATATTTGTATTTATGTGCTTCAGGTAATGGCACATTATAGAAAAAATATGCAGACAATTGTTCTAATATTAACTTTTCTGATTTGAAAGGAAATCAGTTCTAACGTTTTAATGTCTGCTTTGAAAATAAGTAAATTAGAAGAGAAACATTTCCATGCTCATTAGAATGGAAAACATTATTTGATGGATTTTATTTTGATAATTGAAATAATAGTAACTTTCTACTTAGTCTGACTCAACTGTTTCTATTTATTATATTAATCATTTTATATAACACCAAAATCGATACAAAATCAAAGATAATTTTATGCTTCTGAACAAAATATATAACTTTTACAATATATATTGGGGGGCCTGTTTATCCTAAAGCATCAAAGACATTTTTATTGTAGTGCAACCTATTTTTTAAATATAATTTAATTCTTATTTATTAATTTTACTTCAACACCATTGTTTATTAGGATATAGTATGTATCAGGTAAAAGCATCCTAAAACACGTTGTCAAATTCGCCATAATTAATTAATGTTTGTTATTTTTCACTCTGTATAAACACGAAACTTACATAACCCTATAGAAACCACAATCTTGCTGATGTACTGTTCTTTGCTGCAATTAGTTATATGGCAAATCATATTTTGCCGTCATTTGCCTTACAAAGGAAAGGAGGCTTAGAATTATGCCATCTCTGGTGTGCAAATTGTTAACAATTTGTTGTATATGTAACAATTACAAATACGGGGATTTGATTTCAGACGAGGTCTACTCGGGCATTTTTATTCTGCATCATCTCTGGCGGATATAAATGCAAACATATTTTCGTGTGTCGTTGAATCTTTTGGAAAAATTTTCAATTCGCCAAATAAAATTTTAACAAAGAAAATCAGAAGGACAATTACTGTGTCTGCAATATTGAAACTTTCGACTGGGTCCACCGTCAGCACCCCGCCAACTCCAGCCTCTCACAGATATAGGTGTGCTGCGAGTATTGTCTGCAAAAGAGCGGGGGAGGAACCACAGTTCATAAAGCCTCCTGTATAATTAATCACAAGAGCCTGCGTTATTGTATTTAGTCGGGAACTGAAGATGTTGCTGTACTAATAAGCAGACAGCAGACCTGACCTTTGACGAAGCAAAAAGTCTCCATTCCCTGTGGACACACTTCCTAGTGTTCCTAATCTATTGTTTAAAACAGCTACTCTTGCTCCTCAGCCCCAGCTGTCAGTTTGCATTTGCAAAGATCTTTAAACTTAAGTATTAGTATCATTAGGAATAATAGTATTAAAAATAACAACAGGAAGAAGGGGAGGCGATGCCCGCCGGAGCCGGCAGCCCATCTGTATCCCGGGCAGTAGCCTCGCACCACGGGGCTCTGCGCGCCCCACATGTGGCATGTGACCCCCATCCGGGCAGGCGGGCGGACATGCCTCGGGCAGTCCTTCAGCCCCTTCCTCCCCCTTTTCTCCCCAAAAGCTGCGTCCCACAGGCACAGTCCCCGGGATGCCGCGGCGGGACCGAGGCGTGGAGGCCGGTACGCGGGTGCGGAGGGAGCGCCTCCGCCGGAGCCCCAGCGGCCAGCGCGGATCCGTGTGTCGTCCCTCCCTCCCGCGGCTTTCTGATTCGGGGCGGGAGGAAGGAGGTGAGTGGGTGGGAAATGCCAGGGCGAAGGGGAGGGGGGAGCCACGTTGCAGTTCAGCGTGAGGCAGCACCCGTGACCACCCCTCTCCTTCCATCGCCCCCTTATGTTTTCCTCTCCTGCCTACCGTTGAATGAGCAGGGTTGGACTCGAAAAGTCACAACTAATCTCTGCGAAGATGTGTGTGACGTATGTGTCTTGCTGAGGGGCTGCGGACGGGAGCGGATCGGTGTCAGGCATCGCGGGGGTAAGTACTGGGGCGCGGAGCAGCCCTGCCACCCTGCGCCGCAGCAGCCTCGCCGCTCCTACACTCTCTCTCTCTCTCTCTCTCGGGCTTTGCCGGGAGCTTGGTAAGGCCAGGCGATGCCCCGCTGGGCTCCGGAAGAGGCCACGCTGTGTCACCCACGGGGCAGGAGGAGGGCGTCCGGGGAGGGCGACCCTGCCTGCAGGCTCCCGAGGACTCGGGGGGGAGAGGCAGGGCTTCAGCAGGGATAGCTCCCTCCCTCCTCCCCCGCCGGCCTCCTTACACCTTGTCGCCCTGCGATTCCTCGGATCCCTCGTTGACTTTCTATGGCACTTCAGTCTTCTGAAAGTTTATGCTGGGCTGAGTGGGTTGCGACGAACGCAGTAACCCCAGACGGCAGCAGAGCGAGCTGGCGAGGCCATTTCTCCTGATCAGGGAGAGATTTCTCTGTGCCCCCCTCCCTTTTGTCCTTACTCCCCTTTCCCTAATTTTTTACTCTTAATGATAAATCTTATTTAACCAAAGACTATTGGATTACAAGCCTGATCACCTGATAGCGACTTACCTATCGGTTTGTTAAACACACACACATCTATCGGGGGCTGCATTGAGCTGGAAGTGGTAACACTTGTAGGGAAATTGGTGTTCACGCCGTTTCGGGCAGAGCTGGTACACATACGGCAATATGTACACACACGCTCGTATCACATCACATTTGAGAGAGAGAGAGAGAGATCGGGTGCGAGCACATTGTCAAGTTCCCAGCTGGCTGCCTTTTAACAAATAATCAAAATAAATAAGGGCTTGCTGCTGGTTAGGGTGAGGTGGGAGGGTTTGGTTTTTTGATTGCTCTGGGTGTATAAGGCTGACAATTGCTTTTCCCAGGACCGTCTGTCCACTAGTTGGAAAAAAAAGGAAATGCTATCGGGAAAATAGTACTGTCTATGTGAGGGAGACAGGTGGAAGGAAATAAATAAAAGTTCTGCTTAGTTAGATTGGCAGAATAAGTTAGCTTCAGAAAGTCTTTTATAATGAATATGCAGGTTTTAAAGCCCATAAATACACTTCTTTCTACTCTCACTGAGTTTAATTTTGGGGGTGCGAGGGGAGGCGCCCTGGAAAGGTAGGTGACCCTCCTTTTATCCCACTCTATAAGTCTGTTAGTCGGCTGCAAACTGCACTCCTTTGCCAGCCGTTCCCAGGTTTTCTGCAATATGCCTACTGCTATAGGCTGCCGTCTCAGCCTTGACGATTCTTCAACTTGACGATTGAAGATGATAGGTTTACATGTCCTGATTCATTCGTGTTTGAATATGCTGCTCTAGTTCTTGATTCATTCATTACTACTGAAAAGCTGGGAAAGAAAAGCGGGGGGGGGGGGCACGCACACACTTGTAGGGCAAGGGGCTATAATGATTTTGTGCATTTGAACTGTCTAATACCCTGTGGTGCTTTGTTAAATAAGTAGTCCTTGTGTTATCAGACACGAGAAAGAAATATATTAGATGTCTGACACTTTTTGCCAAATAGGCATGCGCACAGCTCTCAGCAAAATGGCAAGGTTTTAATTAAGGTGCTGCAATTCTCTCTCAGGGGGCTCTCCTAGAGCGTGGGAATGTGTCCGAGCAGCGGCGTCAGTCAGCCGCAGAGCCGGCGCCCCATCGATCCGCTCGTGCGTCCTGCCGGCACAGCACGGAGGTGTGCGACAGCCAGGCCGGCTCGCTGCTCTCTCTGGGTTTGGGGGATGAGGCAGGATGGGATGGGAGGGTGTCGGCGTGTCTAGGGCAAAATGAGAGACACCCATTACTATTATTTTAGTGTAAAAATCATCATCATCAGTTCCTGGAGTTACTAAAAGAAGAGACCAATACCCTTCGGAGAAAAAGAGCCAGGAAAATGTTAGCGCTGTGTCTTATTCTTGATTTTGGACTAGGTGTGATCAACCATTATTTAGAGACCTCTTCAGTACTTGAGGATGCAAGCTGATTTTTCATTGATTTTAATTTATATTTTTCCATCACTCTAAACGAGATCGTTATTGAGATGATATATTGGTTCCTTTTAGTAGACGTACATTTTCTAAGAATGAACCCTCGGTCTTGTGATGCTACTAGCGACGAATTCATTTATTCTCAAGTTTTATGACCAGGGAGATTTAGCGAAGTTTTGCTCATTTACCTTAATGCACATTTAGAAAACGCACTCGAAGAACTACTTTGAGTCCCTGCATTTGTGTTCACGGTACGAAAGTTAAAACCTCTGAAAGGTAGTTGCCGCAAGTTGTGCCACACCCTTTCCTCACTGTAAATGAACTGCACGTTATTATTTTTTCGGGCAAGAAGAAAAAAACTCCTGCAGGTGCACAAAAAATGTCCTTCGAAACAGCCAAGTTATTCTTTTCTCCAACTATAGCCCGTTGAGAAAAGCCTATTGAGATACAAAACAACCAAAATTCCTAGAATGAGATCTCGGAAATCAATTGTCAAAGCACACCCGACTAATGAACTACTAAAATAACAACAGAAAGTGGCGGTTAATCCAGTCAAATGTAGCCTCCAACTTCTCGGATGTGTGTCTTCCTCCTAAAAACCTAACACGATTAGTGCTCCTTTACTGCCATTTGCACCTGTAAAAACTGCCTTTTGGTAACATAAATATGGCCCTTTCATTTTAATGATTTTTTAATTATTATTATTAAAAAGAAGAAAGGAGAATAGGGATAAAGTAAAGAGTAATACGATCAGCTAGAAAGTGTTTCCAAGAAAAAGTTCTTTCCGCACAGCATCAATACAAAAATTAAATAAAGAATAGGGCCATTCCGCAGGGGCGAATATATAATTATACTCTTGTTTAGGATATTATTGTCGTCCCCCTTCCCACGGTTTGTAAGCCATGCTTTTCTTCAAACAGGAATACACAAAGTGAGCCCATTTTTTGATCCTGGCAATTAAAATGCAAAGCGCGGAGGAGGCGACGATTATTCCTGCTGAAATGTGTTTGTGGAATATTGCTTTTCCCGGTGTATATAAGACAATACAAATAAGGGGAGAGAGGCTGGGGTGAGACAGTAGCGACAGGAAGAACACATATGTGCTGCCCTTCGCTCTCTGTGCTCAGCGTGACCTTCACGAGCTTCTCTGGGAAGACTTTGCTCGCAGTGAGGCGTTTATCATTATCCCGATCAGGTCTCTAATTTTTGTGAGATACAGCCCAGATCTGGAGGCGGGAGCGTGTGTATGCAGGGGGAAAGCGGGATTTCAGCCGCTGTATCTGGGGGCTGCGGTCCCAAGGAGGCGACAAGAACAGCATCCCCACTTGTTTCAGAAGGCGCGTTGCAAAGACTAAAAAACACACTTGGTTTTTCGTGGAATTTTGCTGATTTCTGCCCACTGAAACGATCGCTCTAGTAGGACTGAATTCGTGCTCTAGAGCGGGTCACGCAGAGGGGGCGCGCTGCCGTGATGTCTTCTCCCCAGTCTGCGCTAGGTTGGGCAAGGGAGCGCGGTGTGGTGGCCCGCGCTCGCGCCCTAGCCCCGCCGATGGCCCGCGCTCGCCGGGGCCGTGCAGAACACCGGTAGGTGTCGCTGTCTCTCTGCCGGACGCGGCCTCTGCGGGTGCTGGAAAGCTGCGCCGTCTGGGACATCCCGGCCTGGCTCGGGGCGCCTGGACGGCAGGCAGCCAGCCTCTGGCGGCAGCATCGCCCTCCTGATCTCACCGCCGCGCAAGGCTTCCACGGAGCTGGCCACAGAGCGGAGCCAAGTGGGGGCACTTTGGGTAGGAAACACCCTTTCGAGGAGTCATGGAGCTGAGGGACACCCACGCCTTGCCAACCTTTTCCACTTGGTCTGTGCCAGGAGATCAGAAGTGGTTTCCGGCAATCCAAGCTGATGTAAAGGGAAAAATAATCCAAACCGAAACAAAACCAGGTTTAGTCCTGTCTGTGAGCCAATTATTAGGGAAACCAGCGAAATAATGGTTCATTTCAAGCCTTAATTTATTGATTGCTTATTTTATGCCAAGTTATAAACTGATTATGAAAATAGAACAACAGAAAAGACATCAGGAAAATTTGGCTAATTATGTTAGTGCTAAAAGCCATAAACATCTCGTGTATGGAAACTCAACTGCATTGGCTACTTATCCTAGATTGATGCTGAAGTTAACGTTTTGAATGCTCACTAAAACTTATCTAATAGAGTTTACTGTATGTCACACCTTCCCTCTGCTCCCCGGAAATCTAACAATTCAGCAATTATTTTAAATATGCATGAAACTCCTGAATATTAAAATTATCACCCCCCTCTTTCCCTGCTGCTACTCTTGGTTTCTAGCTTTCTACCTCTAATCAGGGGAGACATTATTAATCAAAGAGAGATTCGTGTGGCTTTGTATTTTTTTTTCCAAAGGATGTGTATTATGAGGTGTATTCACACTGGACGTGTAAGGACGTCCAAATTATGAATTTTTGTGAAGGCAAAACCCACTAAATTCAGTCTTTTCCTTACTAAAAAAAAAAAATAATCGATTTATTTCTCATTTCAAGTTTCGGTTACTCTACCTAAAATTACATGGTTGTCATTTTACAATTTTTGGTTCAAGGATTTAAATCTGGCTGGAAAAAAAAAAATACTTTTTTCTGTACCTGTATCTCCCTTCTTCTAAACCAATCTGTAAATAATGCCAAAACATGTATGTTCACGCATAGAGCATATCGGTGCAGATCTGATTATGTACGGTCTGATTAAAAGATAGAGAGGGCTGAAGAGAGGGAAAACTCTAAGTGTAAAATGCTGAATATTTAGATGATTCTAGCCATTAAAAGCGTTGTAAAAAAATACGAGGAAGGGGATCTATTTCATGTATTTATTTTCAACCCGATGCCCTCTCTCATCTGTAACGATCAGCTGTAACTATTACCCCAAATTTGAGTATTATTAATGCTACTTTTTTTTCTGTCTGAAATCCGTGAAATCGTCACTTTAGTGGCATTTTGAAATTGTATGTGAGTTGTACGCGCCTTTATTTTTAGCTTTAAAAGGCTGAGTATTAGGTAACGAGTTGGGGGGGGTATTTATTGTTCATATTCTACCCGTCAAATTAGCGTTAAAGTGGCAAGTGACTGAGACAAGACAGCTGTCCCCACGATGCCTGTGGCTCATGCAAGGGCGGGGGAGCGGGGGAGGGGCGGACGGGCTGGGGAAGCGGCCCGTGCAGAGCGCTGCCGCTGCAGGAGCTGGCGCTGCTGCCGGCTGCGGGGCTTATTCAAATGTCGCCCGCTGCCTCTGTGATTCGCGGAGACCCAGCCTCCGTATGGTAATACGGGGCGAGGGGGCAGGTGTGTGGATGCGGCGACGGGAGTAGAGGCGGAGGGGAGGTGAGGGGGGGCTCAGGCACTGCTCCCGCAGCAGCCCAGCTGGGGCAGAGCACCGGCGGCGGCGCCTTCCGTCCCGTCCCGCCGGGTGCTGTCCCGCCGGGTGCAGTGCCGTCGGGGGCAACGGCGGCGCGCAGCGAGGCGGCGGCGGGGGTAAGCAGCAGCGGCAGCACGGGGAGTGGTGGGGCGTGGGGTCATTGCCCTGCGCCACCGAGGGAGCCGGGGGCAGGGAGGCGGCCAGGGCCGCGCTGCCGCGGGAGTCAGCCGCACCGCAGCACACTTGTGCCGCGGGCAGAGGGGCATTATGTAACATATCCATACACCCCCGCTCACCAACACCTACACACACACCCCGCTCTCCCTCTGTGCCGTCTGCTACCTGCGCACACACTCGAACTTGGGCTAGGCACTCACCTCTGCGGGTCTGTCTGCATATGTTACTACAGATCTATAGAGGATCGTGATTCATGTGTGCTAATTAAAAGCAGTGGAAATAATAGGTTTCCTTTCGTGGACTAAGAGTCCCCAACATCACTTGTAAATGGGCACCTACACACGGATCTGTAGTCCCACCGCTATTCATAAAAATGTGTAAAAAAAGTACTTTCCTATACAAATTATTGCTCTATATGGTAAGGTAAGAACTAACCTAGTGGATAATAGTATCTGTTTAAGGGATTTTTTAATGTTTTACGGGTAGCCATCTGACCACTTTTTCTTGGGTGACATATATGAGCACTTTAGTGTAGGGCTTGTTCAACTGGAGCTAGAGGTAGCGCTGGAAATACCATAAGAAACCCAAAGAAAATATACGTGTTGTGAAATAGGTACTGAGTAATACAAATCGAGTATGACATTCTGATCATTATTTTTAAAAATATATATGCATGGCAGTCTTGGAGGGGAGGTAATTTTTGCCTTATACGTATAGGTAAGTCATTCATGGTGTAACTAATTATCTATGCATGTACTTAGACTTTTTTTAAAGAAAAAATGTGTGTATGGGTGGGCATTGTTCTTATGGAAAACATTACTCGTTTAAAAATATAATATTTCTGGAATATAAAAAGAGAGTAATCTTCTGGTTTTAATCAGGTTTAAACTACTCTTTTTTTTAATAAGAATTTCCCCATCAAGGTAAATCGAAATGAACTAATATTGGTTTTAAATGTAATTCAGGGCCTGTGGATTTTCAGATAAAGAAAATGTAATGATAACGGCAATATTTTAAAATAACCTTTAAAAATGCCTTTTCAGTAAAGACTTAGGTAGTTGCTTTAAAACTACACATGTTAACATGAATTGTAATACATTTAATAATGTAGCAGTTAAGACAGAACGTACAAAATGTCTTCCTTAGAGAAAGCACTCCATACCTGGGTGTACACATTTTAAGATAATATTCTAAAATAAAACATTCCTGAAATCAACAGAGATATAAATGTGTTTATAGGTAGTAATTCTGCAATGAAATATTATAAATTCTTTGAATCAGTCCCCATTACACGCATTATCTATATTGCCTTATACCCGAAAACAGTATTTTTTTTCCTAATATGAAGTTAATTAGGCGATCAAATTTCCAGGTTCGACCTACTGGTATTATAGCTGAGTATGGCAATGATATGTGCCTCTCCTCTTAAGACCCAATAAGCATGATGTGCATCTTTGGTTTTTTAGCTTTGTGCATATTTTTTAACCTTATACAAACAGAAGCAGGGAGGAAACTGCATATAAAGGCACATAGACAGCAGAGTCATGCCAAAAGGGGGGGGGGAATGGGGGGTAAAGAAAGGAAGGAAAGATCAGAGAAAAAGCAATAGCTTCTAACTTTCGGTTAATTTAAAAAATGCAAATATAGCTTTACATATGCATCAGTATTAAAAATAATACACGGTGGAACCAACAGCAGGAGGAGGAGAGGAGAATGGCGCAGCGGTGAAGCCCTGATTATGCATAGGGAGCCGTCTGGAGCAGCCTGCTCTGAGCCGGGCTCTTTTCCGTGCCGCGTCGCAGCCGGCCCCGGCCGACGCAAAGCTGACGCGCCCCAGCCTTCCCGTGCCTAATTGATATTTGTTATTTCGGGGTTTTTTTGTTGTTGTTTATGATATTTGGCGGGGGGGGAGGAGGAGAGAACGGATTGTTTGTTCCATTAATTGCCATCTTCATTAATAGGGGCGATCGCTCCAGGAATCCTCAGTCTTTTCTCCAAGCAGTAGGATTTGCATATTTTTTTAATGCCCTAATTTCCTTGATGTATGTAAATGCAGCCGGACGTACAGTAAACCTCAAGCTGACGTCAATGAACATGACCTCACTGTTAAACCTTGAACGTGAAACCAGGATGGGGGCCGCGGCGGCAGCGGGGGCGCAGAGCCGGGGCCGCTCCGCTCCGCGCCGAGCCGAGCCTCATCGGCCCGCGCCGAGCCAGGCCAGGGCGGTGGCCGCAGCGGGGAGGTGGCCGGACCGCCGGTAGGCACCGTCCGCAGCTGCGTTGGCTGTTTGGCTCCGCTCGCCGCTTTGCCACACTGATCAGAGCCCCTGCCCAATAAAATAAACATTAACAAAAACATTAACCCGGCTCGCCCGCCCTCTCTCCCCGCACGGCGGCAAAACAAAGCCCACCCTCGCGGTGCGCTATCACCGTCCCCGGGAACGCCGCCGCTCCTCTTCATCAGATGATGAGCGGGAAACAGAAAACACTGATCAAGTCACAAAAAATCCCCCCCAGTATTGCACGACACACGCAGTGCAGGTAAATCATAATTTCGAATGACTGTATCGATACAGTGTTAGCGGTTTGGTGTAAGAGATCTGCTGATATCAGTGCCGGTTTAAGGAAGAAGAGACAGAAAATGGAAAAGTCGCTAGGCTGTAGGCAAGCCGTTCGCTCCTCCAGCCGATCTGATCTGCAAGTCAAAACCACTCTCCTGTCTTTGCACCGATTTCTCCCATTTTGAAAGAGAAGCGGTATTAAAAGGCTCTCGGATATCTGACTGCAGAAAGTTGGCTTTGTTGTTGATACCAAGGTAGAAAAGTGTAGATGTGAGCAATTTTCTAAAGCTGTCTCCTCTATATCTTTCCCTGTACCCTTTCTCCCTTTAGAAACACCTCGGTTTATAATGTTTGGAGAACTTTTAGCGCTGGGGAAATTTCTACTGGTGAGGCTGTAGAATTAAATGCAATCGATGTTTTGAAAATTAATGGTATTATTTATTAGGATCTAAGTTTTTCTTTCTCTCATGTTTGTTTGTCTGTTTTGTTATGTTCCAGAGCATCTCTAAAACTTGGCACAGTCACTCTTAAAGTAAACCAGCTGCAAGCTAGCGGCTGCACACGCTCACACCCACACACACTCACGCGCTGCTTCTCTATTCAAACATCTTGACTAAACTTAAATGGCCAAGCCAGGGAATGGAGACACGAGTGTATTTCTGACTGAGAGACTGATCCAGACTTTTATAAATCTTCTCAGCAGTTTTGTGTAGCCAGGGTTTACCCTGAATTTCGTTAGTTTAGTCTGAGATTGCATTTTTATTCTTATAGAGTTCTGTTGGTCTGCCTTGTCCCCAGGGGCTGTGTTGGCAGGAGGATCCATGGGTGCTGTGCGCGACTGGGCTGCGACAGGGGCTGTGAAGGGCCGCGGCCAGGACGGGGTGGCCGGACTGCTGTCCCTGGCAGTAATTGGCAGGAAATCCGCGCCTCTGCGGACCGACTACCCTCTCCCTGGAGCCGCACTCTGGACGGGTCTCCCATATGACATATATATAAAAATATATATATGCGACATACACATATGGCATATGTATATATATACATTTTTTAGTATTGCCCCGCCCCCAATCCTCGCCCCCCCCCAACACATTCTTCACACATGTTCACACTCCTTGACACCTGCCCACACGGCTACAATAGAGCATTCTATGGAAAACACCATGTGCGGATGTCGTGCAAAGTCGCCCCAGACAGGGACAGGCTGTCTGGCAGATTCCCAAACCCCTGGCTCGCCCGCCGACACCGCTGCCCTGCAACTGCCCCCGCCAGACCACCGCCTGCCCACCCCAAACGGCGAGCACAACCCCATCGCTGCGTTCTCCCGGGCACACACCAGAGAGCTGTCCTGCCTCCCTACCTTGCCATGCACCACCTCCCTCCCTCCCCACACACCTCCTGTGGTCAGGCACACCCCCAAACTTCTCCCAACGCACCATGCAGCTCTTTGCCCGGCTTCTGCGCCATAAAACGAGCTGGCGTTTTCATGGGCGAAATGTTGGTTCTGTGCCTTTGGTTTTGAACCTGAAGCATTGAATGAGAAGGAAACCACAAAAGTTTAAGAAAGCCTCCTTCCAGCAATAACTGTGTTGAGCAGAGGTCACGCTACAAGTTTCATGATAACAAATTGGAAGGGATTCTTTTTTCTTGTTGTTGTTATTATTGTTGTTGTTGTTGACCGGTTGATCAGTTTTGACAAAAGTTACACAAAATGTTAATACCTTCCAAAAACAGGACCCAGAAGAAACTCTTCTTCAGAAGTTAGCTGGAGGAAAACACCTTAGAAAAACTCAACCATTTGGTGCAATTTTTTTTTTTGTTTCCAAAGAAATGTGCGCTTTCCTTCTCTGGGAAAACGTAGCCATTGCTCTTTAGACTAGGCGTTTCTAATTTGTTCCGTCTGTCAAAATGGGACTATGAGAGGTTTTGGTGTAAATTCATTATCTCTGCCAACGCATAACATATAGCAGGAACGAGAAAAGACCGTGGCAATGGATGAACAAAAGGGCTTCAGTTCATCAGCAACAAAAGCGTTGGGAAAATTGGTTGAATTTCAGAGCACGTCCTCCTCAGCACAGAAGGCTGGACTAGACCTTGGCCAACCCCCCCCCAAAAAAAACTTGCAGAGCCTCACATACAACACTTCACTTTCTACTCTGGGGCTTAGGAAGCAATATGGAAAAAGGAAAAAAAAACCAACCCACACCCTTTTGCCTTCCCCTCCCCCTTTTTTTTTTAATGGAAGCTTTTTAACTATTTTAGAACCAATCGTGCAAGAATTACACCATGGAACTAAGCAGCACTTTTAAATAGAGATGATGAGGGGAAAGATCTGAATTTCTGGAGATATGAAAGAACCTGCTTTCTGTGCTTTAAAGGGGTCTTGACCGTGGTGGGAATCTTTGTTTTCTACTGGAGATTCACCTAACCATTTAGATGTGGGGTCAAATCTTTATAAAATAAAGAACAAATGTAAGTATTGCGAGGGGGACATACAGAACCTGAATTCGTTATAAAAGGGAGACAGCTGAACTTCATTGCACATCCGCATTTTCCGATTGAGGGAGTGGGTATATGTGAACCTGAGCTCGGTTAGCAGCTCTGTGTCAGGTTCAGGGGTAGGGGCTGCCTCGCCCAACGTCAGACAGAACAGGTTGCCTTGGTAGGACTCCAGGAACTTCCACTGGCGACCGCGAGGGAAATTTGATTAACAAGGCAGGGTTTTATGAGTTAACACGATGGCTTATATTGGTTAGCTGATTTTGTATGTTTTATTCTAAACTTGTTGGTCTTGTGTGTGGTTAGGTGTGGGAACTCTTAATTATCAAGCAGATTGCCAGTAAAAGCAGAGCTATAACTTTCAAATATGCAGAGAGGAAGCTTTTTAGCAGTACCTGGGTACGTTTCGAAGCTGTGTAGACATAGGAACAATCATTCACCGTGTTTTAAATTAGCATATGGGAACAAACTCCTGTTGACTCTACATTTTCGAGCTGTTTTGTAAAAAAAATAAAATAAAAAAAATTAAAAAGTCGAACTCATATTTTTGAGATTGCCAACGTGGAGGAGATTATTCACTGTAGTTAATAAATCCATCTGCCTCTGTGCTTAGTGGGGTCACTTCAAGCAAGCAGCCATCACTTACTGGGTTGTCCAAAATACAGCCTGATCAAAATATGTATCCCTTTGAGACGGGGTGATTTAATAAATGTTTCATAAGGTTGCAATTATTCCCATCTTGGCCGGGGCGGCAGGGTCAGCTGCGATGTGTCTGACATAGGCTCAGCCCGACTAAAACGCACACCTTTTGGAGGAGGGGGAGGCGGCCTGCGCCATGCCGCGGCTCTAGGTGCTGCTGCCCCGGGAGTCCGGGAATGGCTGCCGCGGCACGGCACAGTCCCGGCCGCCGCGGGATCGGGCCGGGGGCGCGGGACTGCCCCGGCGGCAGACCAGGCCGGGCTACCCGACGCCGGGGTGCAGGCTACCTCCAGCTCTGGCGCGGGCCCTCCGGGGCGCCGGTAGGCAGAGAGCGTAATTGAAGCAAGGGACTTTTACACAATGGCGCTTCTATTTTAGTCCTCCCTCTCACCCACCCACCAAAACACCCACCCACCAAGTAGCATACCTCTCCAAGAACAACTCTAGCCCAGGATTCATGAAATGGGGGAAATAACTTACCATAAAATAGAAGAACACAGTTACTTTGTAAGAAATAATATGCTTTTAAACTAAGGCTGATGTAATCGATATGATGCAATGACAGTGATTAGATTGTTATATTTATTTACACATACAGCTCTTGATATAGTAACAGTTTTGTAAATATAGACCATGCCTTTCTAATGATCCTGATTTCAGGACATCGGTGATCTGAAAGACACGGAAATTCTATCTGGAAAATACTGGCTTAATGTGTTTTGCATGTTTTGAACTGAAGGGTAGATGGAGCCTCCATCCTTTATTAAGTAACTGGCAGCTTACAGTATGCAAATATTATATATGCCTCTGTAGCTTTCAGCACCTCTGTTCAGCAGCCCCAAATATTCTTAAACTTTTTTTTTTAATCATAGGTCTCCGCAAATAATTATGGAATTTGTTTTTATTGTTCATAGTTATGTCCTGTAAATATTAATTACCACATTTAACCCTGCAGATACCGGAGTACATTACTCGTATCTGTTTTATGTCATATTAGATCATCTGCAGGAAATGTGGCTAGTTATTTCCCTGTTTAATCTAGAGTCAAGTGTTTTAGTAATTTATTCAATAATCTCCAAATGCTGATATACACAGCACCTCCTGAACACACATGCATTTATCTATTTACATACATTTCACGAACAAGAACAGTGAAATTGTTTAAATTATGATCCATTGCCTTTTCTATGGCTATTTTTCAGATTTAATCAATGCAGGTAGACCACAGGAAATGACAATCACAACAAGAAACGGTATTTTTATTTTTTGTTTAATAATAAAAGTCAGACAATAGAACATGTTCTTTAACAGCATGCAGAGCATCCATGTGAAATTACTGAGTGTGGTTTTCTTTTTTTTCCCCAAGATTTTGAATTCTTGATAGTCTGCCTTTTCTTATTTCGTAATTTGGATTTGTATTAGATATCCCTTTGCATACTATATGTTCAATATAACAGAAATATAATCTGAAGTTGCCTGTAAAATAAAATTGTGGTCACAAAATAAATTATAAGACACTTTTATTAGAAGGCAAGCCAGTCAAGTGACTTACCTGGCTGAAAGGAAAGGGATATTATGCAGGAAATATTTGCCTGGATTGTATTGGTGTGACATGTTTTAAATTTGTGTGAATTCTATTCTAATTTAGTATGAAAAGAGGATTCATATAATGTTATACTGTTATGTACTTCATAGCAGTTTAAATAGGGTTCCTATGTGTATTCCATACAGAAGATGGGGATACTGGCATTGGAACAAGTCTCTGTAATAATTAGAGAATCATAAGTATTCCTCTTTAAATAGAGACTGTTTATTCTTAAAAAATATACGGAGGATGTTTCTTCTTTACATCACAGCCATCTGGAGACCTATAAAAAGATTAGAAAACAAGCATGGCAATCACATACCAATTTAAAGGCCATTAATGGGAATTTATTAGGGAGGCAGGAGGAAAAAATAAATGTTTGGATTCTGTATCTTTCAATATGCAGATCATTCTAAAGTGATTTTGGAAAAAATTAACAACTGCTGTATAGATTTTTTGTGTGTGTGATATTCACAATAAGCAAATATTTTTGTGCAGTCTTACTGGGCACCCCTCGATTTCAAGGCCCTACTAGATGACTGAAAGTTAGAAAATTTAATTGGCAATATGGCTAATGAACAGCTAGGTTATAATTGTCATGTTGGCTCTTTTGACTTTCTGAGGCTCCAATGATTAATTAACAAAATGTGACAGGTATATTGCAGTTACTTAAGTCAGTGTGTAAGGTGGTCTTGAGAACAGAGCTTGATGTTTTAAAGGTATATTTTGCATCTTTGAAACATACTAATTTACAATAAAATGTCTTGCATTTAACTGCAAATCCTGTAACATGGCGACACACTTTAATGCATGCATTAATGTGTACATGTGTCGGTGTTAATATGTATTATATATAGAAATATCTATATAAGCATAGACATACACACACATCACAAGGAATACCTGAGTTTTCATGCCTCTGACAATGTAATGCATAAATTCACAATCCTATTGTAACACATGCCTAACCACTAATACTGCTGCCTCTAGCTATTGCAAGAAAAAACATCTTTCTAACTGCCAATTCAGAGAAGCTCATTAGAATTTTACATAATATTAAAATGATCATGTGCCTTTAGATATATCAGATGTCTAATTGTTATCCTTGTTGTGCTTGAACAGCCTGAGAAGTAATGAAGAAGCACAGTAACGAATAGTACAGTGTTATAAGAGTTCTAACCATTTTATGCCAGACTGTATAATCTGAAAAGAGCACTGGCACAATTAGTTCATACATCTCATATATACCAAGCACTGGTGGCAAATTATAGTGTTTCCTTATACCAGAGTATCTAACACACATTTAAAAAAATAATGCTCAATTTCAGAGGCTGATAATCTGAAAGCACAAATGAATGGCCTCATTAGTAATATCACTACTGAATTCAGGATTTGGCACATTAGAGATGTTTATGTGTTACTTCTTGGTGGCAGTATTAATTTTGGGCCTTTGATAAATTATATTGCTTTCCCATTTTCATGCTTTTGTAATATTAAACTATGGTAAAAAATGGATTGGTTTATATAGTTGTAATTTTACAATGTAACCACATATTATATATATATTTAAATGCAAATACCTATACACACATGTACTTAGTCCTACACATGTATACATGGTTCCCCTGTGTACATACAAGCACACATATGCTTTATTATGTGAGCAGGCTATACAGTCAGTATAGAACAACAAGAATTTCAGTTTAACTCCATGCATTTAAATATTTCCCCTTAAAAATAGTAACAATGCAAACAATTTACAAAGAAATCTAAATACAGTGAGATGTATTCCCTATAACTGTACAGGAACATAAAGCATGATGTATTATGTTTTATTTTACACCTTAAAAGAATAGTAACAGCATGAATTTTAAATAATAATTCCTTTAGAAGTGCAGAGCAGTCCATATTCTGTCTGTGTTGAATTTTTCAATATGCATCTTATACCAACCACAGTATGTATGAGCTGTGGAAGTACATTCATTAATTTCAACAGTAAATATTGTAGCTCTCAGTCTGGAGTTTCATTGTATCACGTATAGTCGAGAGACTTTTATTGTTTGCACTTTGGACTTAGAAAAATTATAATGTTAAATAATTCAAAGTATAATGCGGGGGAGGGGTGAATTGAGAGACTGAAATCCTAAAACTGTACATAATGCATTCTAACAGTTTAGAAAGACTTGCCTTCATCGATTTCTTGAGTAATGTAAGCATGTATTTCTTCACTCTAAGTACGAGGTTAATAAAAATAAACAATAAATCAGCATTTTTATTAAGGCATTTCACCATTTGCTGCAACGTTCACCTGTGTTGCATTCTAACACACCCCACCCCACCCCACATACACTGGGAAATGGGGACCGGGAGAGAGAGAGAGAGAATAGATGCTATAGAATACACCGGAGACAAGCCGGAGCCTGCTGCTAGCAGTATTCCGAATAAACATATAGAGGAAAATGCATTGCACAGTCATCCCGGTGTAAATACCTGCAAATCACTATAGACACGAAACATGACCGAGCTGTGAAGCCATTAAAAACACATCACAGCAGGTCAAATTGTCAATGTGATTACACATCGACTCACTGCGTAACGAAGATCTGATTCCCAGTCTCAGAAAGCAAGGCCCTACTTTAAGCTATAGCGAAGTGCCTCACATCTCTCTGCACAAGCAGAGGCTGCCAAAAGAGAAATGCAGGCAAAGACGTTCCGCAGATCTGAAACGCTTTTATCTATCCTTAGAGAGAGAATTCTTCCCGTTTTTGGATATTAGAGCGATCTATGCTAGCAAGAAGGAAGGTAAGGGCAGCAGGTGGATTTTTCTGCAGTCGGGAGCGGTAGAGGAGGTAATGTTGGGCTTAGTCCCGGGCTGCCGCTGCCGCAGGCAGGGGCAGATCGCTGATCACTCATGCATATCAATAACCGTGTGTACTTGAAATTTCTCATGACATCGTCATTACCTTGGTCTCCCGCGGTCCAGGACCTCTGACCTTGCCGGGCTGGTCCACATTTTGGCACTGAAAGCCCTCCAATGATGCCCCTTTTCTCCTTCTTTCAGACCGGGGGCAGCAGCAAGCCAGCAAGACCGCATCTTCTTCCCAGTTCTAGGAGCCCTGAGAAAGCGAGGATCTTCCCCCCCTAAAACATACATACATGCAAGATATTTGCAATCAAGCTGCCACCATTTGGTAAAAATCTCTATACCATGCATAATCTAAAAGGATCAGGAGCTGGATCCTCGAATCATCTTGTCACTTTCTACTGAAATGGGATTTTTTTTTTCCTCCTTACACTGCGCTGGAAATTGCCGATGGCTTTACATCTTTATAGAGTCTAAAGAGTCTTTCGTGAGACTGAAGGATTTACAATGCAAATAGAGGCTTGTGAAGGGATGGATGCTTTTCAGTCTTATGACAGCTTGATGCACCTTAATAGCTGGGTTTATTTTCTGATATTAACAGATGAATTGTTGGCTATCGCTGCCGGAAATTACTGGCTGAAAGAAAAAGTTCGGAATAAACTTTGAAGGCAACAGATCTCTTTTGGATGTTATTAGCTGCGCGCGCACACACACACACATATCAGGTCACAATTGCATAAAAGGATGACTATTTTAAAGCAGCACTAGTACTCTTGGAGGAAACTACACGTCTATCAGAAAAAAAAAAATCTGGATTCTAGCAAGGAAAAAAAAACCAGCTTTGAGGGAAGCGAGTTGTTATCTTTGGTTATCTAGCTGTATGAGTGTTTTGGTCTTCATAAAGCTAGATAACCGAAAGTAAAAACTCCTTCAAGATCATCGTACACCGTGTGAAAATGAAAGACTACTGCAAGAGACAGTAAAAAAAAAAAACCGAGAAAGGTCAGGAATGCTTATTGAATCTAACATTTTTATAGCTAAGGGTGAGAGTGGAGGGAATTAAATGGCATACTTAGTCCAAAATCTGAAGTTGTCAGATGCTAAATGCTGCAACGAGGAAATGGTACTGATGGTAAACACTACATGTGCAACTATTGCTGTTAAATAAATAAAGAGAAACCCAGACCAGTTAATGTTTAACTGGGCTGAGACGATTTTTTTAGAAAGCTATTTGGAGATGCTGTTTCATTTTGCAGAATGATTCATTGCAATGAAATGGCTTTAAAAATAAAGCTGGTAGTTGGTTAGGCTGAAGATGATGGTTGTTGTTGGTGGTGGTGATACAGTGTGGACTGAACTGAAAAAAAAATCAACCTGCATTCATCTTAGACAAAGCATTGAGGGGTTTATTTCAAATAATATGAAACCAGGCTTTCAAAAAAGTTTACACTGAAGTGTAGGCAAGCTTAACAATTTATATCTACTGAGAACTCAGTAGAGCTGCACAAGGATGAAAAAAGTGATGGCTGATTTTTATTCTTCTATTCAAAATGCGAGCACAGATGCTTCCTTGTTCAGAGAAGGTTTCCTTGAGGAGGCTATTGAAGCAGAAAGACATGATGGAGACGAGATCGCCTCCCCCCTTGTCAAAGTGTTAAAAATGTTCTGTGTCTTACTCTGCGCCTAGCATTGGAAATGAAAGTGACATTTACTCCCAAACCCACGTGTGCGCCTCCTCTCTTTTTGTTTAAGGATGGTCAGATCTATCCAGGAAACAGCTCTGGCATCCCAAACTGAAATAATTAGGACGTATATAGACATGACAGAAATGGAAAGGGGGTGGGGAAGCTGACGGTCTGTCTTGCCTAATTGATTCCGTTAAACGGCATGCAGGAGATGTGAACGGCTGGGCGCTCCCATTCCCACGCTCGGGGCAAGTGGCAATTCCATGCTCCGGTAGCCCGTGACAGACAGCCCTGCTGGGGGCTGGAGGATGAAAAAACCATCAAGTGCACTATACCATACTCATCTCCGTCGCCTCCGTAAGTGGAGGCATTTCCCACCCACAGCCATCTGCAGGCTCCCAAGTGAGGACACCAACTGCTCTGTGGTTGTACACTGTCTCTTTCTGTTAATTCTGCAACCTCGGTACAAGCTCCTCGGGAGCAAGCGTCACTTTTCTTCCGTGGCCCAAGTCTTGCAGATGATTTAGGAGAGGCAAGGCAACCCGAGAGGTGCAGCTATGGAGACTGTGCCTCTTTCCCTGATGGAAAAAATAGCAGACATCATGTGTTGACCTTACAAACATCTCATGGTTTTTAATAAACACTTGTTTGGATGATATTCATCTTTATAATTATTGCAGTTTAGGCACCTTTTACAGTGAAATTGAGCAGGATTAATTTTTAAGGGTAACATTTTCCTTTGGACTTGACCTAAACATCTTTCCAGAGGCACACGTGTATAATACTATCTTAGAAGTTGAACATCTCTAAGGTAGATTAAAATAAGATCAGAGATAAGGGAACAATTCTCAACGTTCTTCATAAATTGAAGGGCTAACCTTGTACAGGCTGTTTGTTTGTTTGTTTGTGGTTTTGGTGGTGGTGGTTTTTTTTTCAATTTTTACTTCGGAATAGGACGGCTCACATAAAATATTGTTTGGGGGTTTATAAAGGAAATATTTACCTTTACATCACATACTTTGAGAGGAAGGAAGCAGAGAACCATCAAACAGGTGCTAGAAACACCACACGCATTGTTGATTTAAAATAAAGACTTAGCCTCCAAAGTCATCTCATCTTCCCTGTAGTTCCAAATATATTCTATAGGCTTTTCAGTCTAAAGGGCTTACTCGGTGGCTTTTTTACTGGGATTCAGCTAGTACCCCAGCCAAACTGTATTTACATAAATTCCCACTTTAGCCGCTGTACACGTGCCAAAGTTTTACTACTGTAGTGACCGAGAAGAAGCCCCTTGTTTATTTACATTTGAAGCACTGTTTGTGCGACCAATCTTTCATTGTTGAATGCCTGTATGCCTTTAATTTACTGCGTATCCAGGGGTGCTATTTACCTAGAGCCATTGTCTACTACAATTAACATTTACATTACAAAGTATGTGGGTTTCTTTCTCAAAGAGCTTCAATTAAGGCAATAAGCTGTTTTCTGGGGGAACCTATTGTTTACTTAGGCATTCAATGGAGTCAATTTACTTAAGCTTTTGCTTGCATCTTGGTCTTTTATGTAAATTTGTTAAGAAAAACACCCAGGAAAAATAACAATATTATAATCGTGTTAGCCATTGTAATATTAAATTGATTTGTACCTTATTGACGTTACATCACTATCAATTAATAAAATACATTTGATATTATTATTAATCCTTCATTGCTTAGAAGCAAAATGCCCCATTTCTTCCCCCTTTTGTCCTGCAAATCTGACTTGGGAAAAGAGAGCATGTTAAAATGTAGTAGCATGCCCTCCAAGTTTATGCTTGCCTCACATAGCAAATAATGTTATATAAAATTATCTGTAAAATGCTGTTTCCTTAACACTTGTAAAAAAAAAAAATCAAACAATATACAGCTTTAAAGAAAAAGAAGTGTAAATATCAGTTGAGCAGTCCTTTGAAGGCTAGTTTTAGCACTGGGAAAAACCAGATCAAGTTTATTTAGCATACCACTCCATTGTAAAACAGTTGGAGTGAAGTTGCAGGTTGCATGAGTATGCATGTTAACTAGTAGAAACCCAGGCTTATTCTTTGTGAAAAGAGAGCAGCAGATTGCTGTGCAAGGCCAATGTTAAAAAGGCAGCTGAATTTAACACCATCTGGAAGAAAAGTTCCCTTCACAACTTTCTCACACCATCAGACAAAACTAGTGTCTCTTTTTCTGGGCCCTTGTCTATGCAACCATACAATACTGAGGCATTATACTTTTGCTGAGAGAAAATTTGAGAACACAATATGGGTAACCAGTGAAGGACCAAGTTTCATTGTGCCTGCTTAAGTCAATTGAAATCTAGGTCTAGAGCTATGAATGGCAGTATTGTTTTCCTCACCGGGGCTGTACTAAATGTCAGCACAGTGTAAAGAAAAACTTGAAATCTGCAAATAACTTACCAGATCTCAATTATAATATTTTCCCACACTAGAACTAATATCATTGCTAAGGTCTACAATGCCCAAAATACAAAAAGAATCAGAGAAAAAAATGAGTTCATTTACAAGTTATTTTAGTCAGAAAAACTTTTTAATTTTCTTATGGGAACTTGAATTCAGCATGTAGAGCTCGCTTATCGTTTCCTGAGAAGTTCAAGTTACAAACCTGCTTCTTATGTAATTAAGAAAATAAACTGTGTCAGCAAGCTTGTATTTTGCAACTATTCCAACTCTCTAGCTTGGGACTGATAAAACGTAAATAAGTGTACTCCATATTACATGGGTTGCTTCTGAGTTGAGCCTAGGGAAAGATTTCACCTTGAATATTTAGAAGAAATAAGGCCAAAGTTGATAAAGTAATGGGTAATATATTTCTGTAGGTATTGGCGAAATCTATTAATACATCTCAGTGTAGATCCAGGTACCAGAAGAAATGTTTCCAGTTCTCTCAGTTTTTATTACCCTTTTTTTTCGCTTGATAATAGTTTAGTCCTCTATTAGCATTCATATATCAATTGGCATTGTTCACAATGCAAAATAAGAAAAAGAAACAGTCCAAATGCATTACAAGGAGTTAGTTATATATTTTATTAGAACATTTGTGGTTTTAATCTAATTGACTGTGATTTTGTTAGTTTCGTAAAATGTCATACAGTTCTTAGCATAAAACTGCAAAGCAATGAGTAAATACACTTTTGATACATCTGTGCCAGCTACATTACCTAGTAAATTTCTAAGCAGGAACAATATCTGCAGCATTTGACATTTGTAATTCTATTGTGTAATACTGACAGAGAGACCACTCAGAGTGGCTTGTGAAAAGTTAATGTTAGAAAAGTTGTATTTTCTTAATTTCTTATGTAACAAATTGTAAGTTAAGAACAATAATAGCACTTAGAATAATCCAGACTTGAAGTACAAAGAGCAGAATGACACTAGCACACGTTTAAATTCCATTCATGGCAGGTAGAAAGAAAAGTCAAAACTCTGTAAACCTTCCATAAGCCATAGTGCTAGTGGGGCTGTTGCACTGACAGTAACAAAAGCTGAGTATTGTACAAAATATGGCAGTTAGGGAAACTATATTTACCAGTCCAGAAATTGGTTGTATGAATGGACATATTCATGAGTGCATCTACCCCTTCCTAAAGTTTCCATTAATATGCATTAACATAGAAGAAATTAATTGTTTCAATTAAAATTGAAACATTGCAATTTCAATATGTGAAATATTTAATTTTATAAAGAAATTAAGTGTGCTGTCTTTTAGGGCAGATCTGGCCTTTCCTGTGTGAATTAGAAGTTGTTTTCTCATTTCTGTTGACTAGCTCCAGAACGGAGGGTGAAGTAGCAGTCCCACAGAGACACAATGAAAAAGTCCATTTAGATTTTTAAAATGCACAACGCTTTCATAGATTGCACACCCTAGGATGAGCACATTAATTAGCCCTTACCTCCTTCATTATTTTAATTTAGAGGAAAGAAAATGCCAGACTTCTGACAATTAAATTTCCCCACTAAATGGTAAATGCATGAGATAAAAATTAATACATTTTTATGGACCTTTTTGGGAGGGAATGGGAAAGGAGGAGAAAGGAGCCCTTTGGTTTTGCAGTTGTCTACTAACAATAACCTATTTTGTTCTTCTTGAACCTGTCACATGTATTTAGCTATATACATATGTACATGTATATATAGACCTATATATTTATAGTGTGTGGTATAAAGCAGGTGTGAAGATTATCTGCAAGGGCCAGAGTCTAATCTGGATGAAATTGTGCTATTTGCTTTGCTGGGAGCAGGACTGAGTCTCATACCAGAGACTCAGTCTAGCAGATTTATATACATACATATAGTAGGAGAAAGGAAGGGGAGTGGGGTGTTCAGTCTGTGTCATTAAAGGTAATGCAATTTCCCCCCCCCAATTCAATATGATTGACTAAGCTATTAATGAACCAAATCTTGCAGTTCTTGTTCTTAGAACTGCCACTGAAAGAAAGATTGGATTCATGGTTGCCCACTCCCGTATGTGTTGAAGACAGTGTGATTTGCTTTTGGATCAGATGGAGAATAGGTCGATAAAATAGCTATCATTAGTCTTCATAGATTTGGGTCTTGATCTTGTGTCATATCTGACAGTATTAATTGGGGAAATCTATTATTAAAGTGTAGCTTGCCAAGGAAGGGGCTCTGGCCCTGTTCCCCCAATCTGTTGTCTACAGTGGACAAACACATGGGGTAGGGGAGAAGAAAGATTCTTTGGGACCCCAATGAAGGAAAGGCCCTGTGCTTTGGCCCTGTAGAGTCCACGCATGAGGGTTCCCTTCTAGAAAATGAGGAAGCCGCGGGCAGCGCTGGCAGGGGACCTGCGCCTGCCACCCTCCGACCCCAGCTCACCCAGCATGGGGCCCAGCCACCCTTGGCAAGCTTGAGGGTTACCCAGGCCGCTGGCCTCCCAGGGAGGGGGCACTTCACCCTTAACAGCTTTTCCAACTGAATTCAACAGGAGATGAGCTGAAACCTTGGCATTGGAACCCGCTTGCTGCCCTGGTCTCCTCAGCCTTCAGCGAGGGACGTGCGGGAGGCACCCCCGCAGGACTGAAGACAACCCCCATGACCTCCCACCACCGAGGGCCGCTGCTATGCCGAGATGGCAGACTGCTACCAGTGGAGACTGCTACCAGTGGAGCGTTGCGCGCCTCCTGTGACTGGGGCGCTGATTAGCATTTCCCGGGAGACCAGGAGCCATGGCAGGGCTCCCAGGTGCTGCTGGGCCAGGTTAGTCGTGCCGGGGATCACCCTCCCTATGCCCCCGTGGCTGCCGACCTTTTTTCCCACCATAGTCTTATACATAGTTATGTGCATGTCGTGGTTTAACCCCAGCCAGCAACTAAGCACCATGCAGCTGCTCACTCACTCCCCCCCCCACCCAGTGGGATGGGGGAGAAAATCAGGAAAAGAAGTAAAATTCGTGGGTTGAGATAAGAACGGTTTAATAGAACAGAAAAGAAGAAACTAATAATGACAATGATAACACTAATAAAATGACAACAGTAATGATAAAAGGATTGGAATGTACAAATGACGCGCAGTGCAATTGCTCACCACCCGCCGATCGACACCCCGTTAGTCCCCGAGTGGCGATAACCCCCGCCCCCACTCCCCCCAGTTTATGTGACATCACATGGTATGGAATACCCCGTTGGCCACTTTGGGTCAGCTGCCCTGGCTGTGTCCTGTGCCAGCTTCTTGTGCCCCTCCAGCTTTCTCACTGGCTGGGCTTGAGAAGCTGAAAAGTCCTTGACTTTAGACTAAACACTACTTAGCAACAACTGAAAACATCAGTGTTATCAACATTCTTCTCATAACTGAACTCAAAACATAGCACTGTACCAGCTACTAGGAAGACAACTCTATCCCAGCTGAAACCAGGACAGTGTATATATGTTTAGCTTATATACTTATATATATATATACACACTTGCAATTAATTTAGGTTCTTCTATCTGTTTGGGCTACAAAGTGTGCATTATCAATTACAACTATTAGTTGTTGTTAGTGATCATTATTAATTAGCACTTCCTTTACTAAGAAGCAGTCATTTGTGTCCACAGGCTCACATGAACAAACTATAAAAGCAGCGAATCCCCTCCCACCAGGTATCATATTGTGAAGTAATCGAGTTATTATTAGCCTGATTTGTTATTATGTCACGTGCTTTCATTTGCATATGGAAAGCTCCTCCTGTGAATAAAGTGAAAACACTCCAGGTAGGCAACCCTCCCTTGACTTGAGGGTTGCCTCGCGGCCTTTTGTTTGGCGCACCTCGCTGCCTGGCCGCGAGGACCGCGCGAATAGCGCTCCGAGGGAGACACTGGAGGCCGTTAATGGTTCCGGCGTGCCTTTGTGCAAGTTTGCGTCATCGCAACGTGGCGGGGGGGAGGGGGGGTCTGGGAGCCGCTCCCTGCCCCCCTTCCCTCCTCGCGCCTCAGGAAAGCCTCCCGGGCCGTGGAGAGTTACCTCCTGACCGGCGTGTCGTCAGAAGGCTGAGCTCTCCCCTCTCGGTAGAAAGAAGTTGACCAGAGGTTGTTTATAAAAAAAATGATGGGTCTTAAGTACTTACTAAAACCAGTTAATAACATCATGCATGGACATTTAAACTTGTAAATTCCAGAAAGGATTAGAGAGAAATCACGCGGTGCTCAGCTACTGATACCATCTTAACTCTTCAATTCTTTAAGGTGGAGCTAAATCCACCTCGGTATGATGCATGGCTGCTTTCCTTTTTGCCTGCATGGAGGCCAAGGAAGACGAGTAAGGGCAAGTATGTGTCCTGGTTTCAGCTGGGATAGAGTTAATTGTCTTCCTAGTAGCTGGTACAGTGCTATGTTTTGAGTTCAGTATGAGAAGAATGTTGATAACACACTGATGTTTTCAGTTGTTGCTAAGTAATGTTTAGTCTAAAGTCAAGGACTTTTCAGCTTCTCAAGCCCAGCCAGTGAGAAAGCTGGAGGGGCACAAGAAGCTGGCACAGGACACAGCCGGGGCAGCTGACCCAAAGTGGCCAACAGGGTATTCCATACCATGTGATGTCACATAAACTGGGGGGAGTGGGGGCGGGCGTTATCGCCACTCGGGGACTAACGGGGTGTCGATCGGCGGGTGGTGAGCAATTGCACTGCGCGTCATTTGTACATTCCAATCCTTTTATCATTACTGTTGTCATTTTATTAGTGTTATCATTGTCATTATTAGTTTCTTCTTTTCTGTTCTATTAAACCGTTCTTATCTCAACCCACGAATTTTACTTCTTTTCCTGATTTTCTCCCCCATCCCACTGGGTGGGGGGGAGCGGGTGAGCGGCTGCGTGGTGCTTAGTTGCTGGCTGGGGTTAAACCATGACAGTATGATACAAGAACACCCGGTCAGACAAGGACACTCCTCCTCAGTTTCAGCTGCCCGCTATTGCCTTTTCTAGTTCAGTGCTCTATCAACAGTCAGAGTAAAGCTGCATTTCTAAAATGCACCTTAACGACTAATGTTGCCTCCTCAACATTAAGGCCTTGCTAAGTTTTTTCTTTCATAGGTAAACAGCAGCAGTTCCAACAGATCTCAGAATTGCTCTTTCCTAGGGCTCTGCCATAGGCTGATAATGAGGGCTAATTTTTCCATGCTAGACTGTTTTGCTTTAATTAACTCTGAGGCAATATTTGATACAATGCTGCTGGTTCTTCACTGCATCAGTAGTAGATTTTCAGTGTCTTATAAGAAGTAGCATTTTGAAAACAATTTTTTGCTACCCCAACCATTTGTAATGTTATTCAATTTTATATCTATAACCTCTTGCCTTTGATTTTTTTTTTTTTAATCTGGGCTACACCTAAATAGAGGTATTTGTAAAATAATTTATAGTAGAATGGTAAACACGCATGTATTTAATGTAGACATAATCATGGGATGCATAGAGTTCAGGGCAAGATCGAGGTTGTTCCTCCAGGTGTAGGTGGTTTCTTGCCTGTTGTGAGAACATCTTTTTCAGTTCCTTGAGCTCTTACAAAAAAACTGAGGTATTTAACATTGGAAGGTAATGATGAACTGATTATTAACTTATCCTAAATACTGATTATTTAAATATCTATGCTAAAGTGCAATGTGATAAGAACACAGGTCATCTTCATTTGCTTAATGTTTTGTAGACTATTATGGCTTTGATGATGCTGAAAGCCATGTGAGTAAGGTCACAGCAGTGAGCAGGATCACCAGCCTCCTCTGATACAGAAACTAAGGAAACTGCCAATATATAAGATTTAGGTAAGGAACCGCCTTCTGTTTAGCCTTTCCACTTCCAGTTTGTGCATCAGTATGGAGAAAATAGAAACTAGGTCAAAATGAACTTCATAAGTGAATGAGTATGAGAAATGATCAGTAATTTGTCTTGTTTAAAGTCTAAGAAGAGTTGTTTGGGAAAAATAAATGTCCCATGCTTTGGGTCAAAGCTTGGTCAGTCTATCTTTGGACTTGAATAGTACCAGCATTTGGCCCTTTGTAAAGAACCTGTATGGTCTGATTAGGATCATTTTAATTTCAAAATAAACTCTGTACAAAGTGGCATACAGTTGTTTTTTAAAATCAGAATTTTTGAGAGATCTTTTCAAATAAGTTACATTTATTCTGTTAATAATGTCGGTACTCTGAAAGGGACATTAACATAAAAGTACTCTGCTGTCATTGTCATGTAGAATATTATCTTTAGGAAATGAGTTTGGGGTGTTATAAAATAATATCATTATCATGATAATATCGGTAATAGTAATTGGAATCTAACACAATAACCTTGTATGAGGAAGGTAAAGTCAGTAACAGAAAACCTGCACAATAAGGATAGAATGTACATATGTGATTTCTTCTCACCTAACTCAGCAGTAGTTGTGGTACATTAAAAAATGTAAAATTATCACTCTCTTCTATAAAAATAAATTATTGTCTTTAGCTGTTTTCTGTCACAGAAAGCAATTTCTATTGAAGCACTGTAGAATTCTCTGTAGGTGCATAGAAAAGTATAACCTTGTGGTGCCACCAACTGAAATGGAACTGGAGCTAATTCTTCACTGATTTTTCTGTATTAAATATTTGCTTCAAAAAAGACCATTAAAACCTCCTTTTCTATGGCTGTAATTGATGTAAGCATACATTATATAGGTTACTGTTTAGTTGAGTACTGAGGATTTTATGAGGTACCAATATTTTACCAGTAGCCATAAATATATTGTTGGAAATATATGAATATTAATTTCATATCTTCCTCTAAATCCACATAATTCTCAAATGGCATAAATTAGTTTCATATGACAGCTATGTAGATTCTCTTTTATTTTAGAAACATACATGAACAGAATTGACATATGCACTTAAACTTGTTTGTGTGTATGTGTATGCATATGTAAGTTTAAATCCTTAAAAAACTATGATCTATATCTGCATGTGCACTTTCATGAAATAAGTTCACTACACTCTCAGTAACCATAAGCTCTACCACATTTGACTCAAAAAGACTTCATGTGCTAAGGGAAGATTCATAGTCCGACTGAGTTAACAAGAGTGAGTTACCTCTATCGCCAGTTTGTCTACACTGATGTAAACGTTCAGGGGCATTGCCTTGTTCCAGTGCATTTTGGATTAGTTCGTGACAAATGGTAGGGCTGTACTTCCACCCCTGGGGCAGTCGATTCCAGGTGTATTGGACACATTCTCCATGTGAAAGCAAACCGTGGCCGGCACTCTGCTGCCAAAGGAATGGAGAAAAACGCATTGGTAATATCAATTGTAGCATACCACTTGGCTGCCTTTGATGCCAGTTCATCTTGGAGCTCTAACATGTCTGGTACAGCAGCACTCAGTGGTGGTGTCACTTCATTCAGGCCGTGATAATCTACTGTTAACCTCCACCCTCTGTCAGACTTTTGCACTGGCCGTATGGGACTATTAAAAGGTGAGTGAGTCTTGCTGATGACTCCTTGGCTCTCCAGTTGATGAATCAGCTCATGGATGGGAGCCAGGGAGTCTCAGTTTGTACAATATTGCTGCCGGTGCACTGTCCTGGTAGCAATTGGCACCTGCTGTTCTTCAACTCGCAGCAATCCCACAATGAAGGGATCTTCTGAGAGGCCAGGCAGGGTAGATAGCTGTTTGATCTTCTCTGTGTTCACAGTGGCTACACCAAAAGCCCATCGGTACCCCTTTGGGTCCTTGAAATACCCTCTCTTGAGGTAGTCTATGCCAAGGCTACAAGGGGCCTCTGGGCCAGTGTCACGACCCAGACTGGACAGACCAGGGAGTCGTGTTTAATTCGAAATTCCCTCGGGCTAAATTAAGGTGAAATGCCACCAAACGATCAGTGAAAGATTTTATTTATGACAGAAGCAAACTGAACTGGGGAGGCGTGGTAGTAGGTGGCAGGGTTTCTCACAACAGGAATTGGCATAAGACTACTTCTGTAACCCATGTAACCATATACATTGATTCAGGGAATAAGGAGATCCCTCCCGTTGAGTCACGAGGTTCAGAGCAGATCCCCTTGCTTTCCAGACTCCTCCTCAGAGAAGGGCCCAGGGGTGGCTGGATCCACTCTTAGTCTCAGACTTGGTCAACGGTTTATATCTTGAAACGGATGAGGTGTAGGGATTGTGGAAAAGGAAAAGGAAAGATAGAAGAAGACAGAGAGAAAGGAAGAGAGAAAGATTTCACCGGTCCTGGATCCAGCGTTGGTTCAGTCAGCCAAGGGGTCCAGTTCCGGTGGGCTCGTGCGAGCCTTTGGGCTTGGAGGTCGTTTGTGGAGTAGCTTCTCCTTCCCTGCAGACACAGCCATTGTTTGATCTTTGTATCAGAACAGCTTATCAGAACAGGGAGCTGCACACCCTCCAGCACGCCCTCCCCCTCCTGCTGCTGATGTCTGAGCTGATGGGCTTTTCACCTTGGTTCCTTGCTGTGCAGGGTTTGTCTTTAAGCAGAACTTGCCCCACCACAATGTTTGAGACATTAACTCTTTCTGTCTCTCACACCACCCCGTGGCTCAAACATTGTCTATATTATCTTCGTGGATTCTCCACAGTCTTCTCCCAGGCTGGTGATTTAGATATAAAGAAAGGAGAAAGCAAGAAAAGGAGAGAGAGAGAGAGAACATGTATAATACTTCAAACAGTACAAAACAGTATAAACTTTGAACAGTATAACACTATAACAACTGTAAAGCCAACCATTAAGAACAAAAAATCCACATAACAACATGAGTCCAATGTTAACAAGCCATTTTCCCCACCCCATGAGTCCCAAGGACGTTAGAAGAGAGGTCAGCAACGATCCTCTGTTAAGTCAGTCTCTAGGTTGCATCGCTTGGAAAAGTTCTCCAGTCTTGTCTGTAACTTCTTTCATCTTCTTTCACGCTTCTTCCGAGGAGGTAGTTGTGTTGTGTATGGGGAGACAACATTCTCCGTCGGTGAGATTTAACATCCCATGTACCCTGTGTTCTTTTAACAACATCACATGGTTCAAGGTTTCCTCCTCAGAGAAGAAGATAAATCTTTGAATAGTAGCCCCCTATAAATCTTTGAATAGAAAGGTCCCCTGAAAGCATTGTTCCAGGAGCAATTTGGGTTTCACAAGATTGGTAATATTTAGATTAATGAGGCCGAATTGAATTCTTTTGTACAAACACCTCAATTGGTGTCATTCCAGAGGTGCATGAAACCTTGAATCAAATTCCAAGCTAAATCTGGAGAATCTTTTCCCTGTCCTCCAGTGGAAAGGATCAGGATAAGGGAAAAGGCTCCCCAAAGCATCTTTCCCTCTAATAACAGACAAAAATTACAAATAACAATTAATATAGTTGGGACTAAGGTGGGTCCCTTGTCGTCTTTCTCCATTTCTCTTTGGTTCTACAAAGTGTAAATATAAAACATACATAGATTAAAATGAGGGTATTATCCATCGCGTGTGGATTCGGTGGTCTTTTCTATGTGCATCAGCAGCTACCCATGAAGAGGTGTTCAGCGGAGTTTTAAGGGTTAGAGGCACCTCTCCCACTGTTGGGAGGTCCACCAGAACAGGTTGTCCTGGGTAGTATAAGGGTTTTACTGGGTCTTTTGTTTCCCTTTCCCCCGGGAGTATGGAGGGGGGTTTGGGGCAAAATGCAGTGAGTTTGGGACATCCATTTACTCCCCAGCGACTGTTCACCTTTGCTATGGCATCGGGGAGCCGTGCAGGCCATCCAGAATTGTGTGGCCTAAGGGTACGCTTTAACAACCTGTTTGTCCTCTCCACTATCCCATTAGCTTGAGGATAGTAGGGGGTGTGAAATACCCACTGTATCCCTTTGCCCACTCCTGCACCACCCCGGCAGTAAAGTGGCTACCATTGTCTGATTGGATTGACTGGGATTTAGGCAGATAACTGAACCATAGCTTTAATCCTTTCACCATATTGTCTCCAGTCGCTCTTGCAACCGCTGCTGCTTGGGCAAGTCCCGACACCACTTCCACCGCAACAAGAACATATTGCTTCCCGTCTGACTTCTTGAAGGGTCCTACATAGTCAATTTGCCAAGTCTCCCAGAGTCCTTTCCCATCTCGTAGGTGGAGAGGGGGTTCTTGTAAGGGATGTCTTTCTAGCCAGGTCCGGCACTGACTACAAGCAGAAATGATCCTATTACACAATTCCCGAGTAACAGGCCAACCTCTGCCACCGGCTTCTTTGAAAAGATCTTTAATCCCTGAATGACCACGCTTCACATGTAACCACTCTAACAAGTGTCCCCACTCCTCTTCTTCAGCTTCTGCTGCCATCGTAGCTAAGTGAGTTAGAGAGTCTACCCGATTATTCCAGATGTGTGCCGGGTGATTCCCCCCTTGGTGTGCAGCTACCCATCCCACCAAGAAAGTTCCCCGTTTGGCGATATTCAAAATCTCCTCCCATTTTTCTCTTTGCCACATGGGTACCCGGTTAACCTCCCACTGATTCTGCTCCCAGAAGGGGAGCCACTCAGTGCACCCTTTAAACACTGCATATGAATCCGTATAAATGAGTACTGGTTCTCCATTTTCAGCTTCTCTTTTTATCACACTCCAAACCGCTATCAATTCCCCTACCTGGGCACTTCCCTCAACTACTGTTACGATTCGGTCCCCTGAGTTAACATGCAGGGCTACCGCTCAGTACTTCCAGATCTTCCCCTCTCTTTTGGAAGATGCATCGGTGAACCACACATTTTTTAGATGAGATTCGAATGGAGGGGCAGGTTTTATATACGAGGGAGGAAGTTCTTGAGTTAATTGTGTGTCAGGCAGTTCTTGTACTTGGAGTGTTTTAGGCACTCCCTCTTCTATTCGGCGTGTGTGACAATAGTGATCTAGCTGTGCATACCATTTCCTTACGGTTTCTTGCTGTGCAACTCCTACAGGCGGTGGGGTTCCCATCAATATCGGTTTTAAAACCTTGAAGGGCCCTCTCAGGATAATTGGTTGTTGCCGTATAATTTTTTCCGCCTCTTGCAAAGCTAGGTTGACCACAAAGAGGCCCTTTTCCCAAACCGAGTATCGTTTCTCTGCATCTTTAAAGCTACGTGAATAGAATCCGATAGGCCGAGTCGGGCCTTTGGGTCCACGTTGCCACATATGTATTGATAGCCCATGGATCGCAAAACCCCATTCAATGCAGAGTGGGTCTGTTGGATGAATCGGCCCCAAGGCCTGGTACACCCCAGCTTCAAAAATTAGCAATTTTAAGGCTTCTTCATGGACTGGGGTCCAATCCCAAGAGACCCTTTTGTGTGTTAGATCGTACAGGGGTCGGGCTATGATAGAGAAATCGGTGATGTGTTTCCTCCAAAACACCAGCAGGCCTAAGGCATGTTGGAGTTCTTTCTTATTTGCAGGCATTTTCACTAGTTCAAGGGTGGTCAAGGTTTCAGGGGGAATGCACACTGTCCCACCCCTCCACCAGATAGCCAAGAACTTCACTTCAGAAGATGGGAGTTGTATCTTTTCATTTGGAATTTGGAGTCCTAATTTTTCTAGGTGAGCAATTATCTCTGTTTGGGTTTGTCCCACTACCTTGACATCAGGGTCGCCAATTAATACATCATCAATGTACTGGTATACTTTAACCCCTTCTGCAGGAATGATTTTGGTGAGCTCTTGAGCCAACGCATAATGAGCAATTGTCAGCGAGTGCCGATATCCCTGGGGGAGACGTGCAAAAGTGAATTGTATCCCTTCCCAAGTAAAAGCAAAGCGGTCCCTATCCGCTTCCTGCAAAGGGACCATAAAGAACATATCTTTTACATCAGTGGTGGCTAGGATCTGGTGGGCTTGTTCTTGTACTGTTGCGATCAGCTCGGCCATGTTAGGCACCGCAGCTGTTAAGGGACCTGTATTAGCATTCAAGCGCCGATAGTCAATTGTTAATTGCCATTTTCCGTTTGGTTTGCGGACTGGCCACACCGGAGAATTGTAAGGCGAGTGGGTTGGGACAATTATTCCCTGTTCCCGTAGCTCAGTTATTACAGGGGCAATCCCCTCTCTTGCCCCTAACAGCAAGGCATAAGGTTTCACATTGACTATTTTTGAAGGTGGGAGTGCAGGCACCGACTGCAAAAGCCTCATTGAAACCGCAGGGAGTCGGAACTTCCATTCCCTCCCCTTGGAGTCTATCCATGCTCTCCCTTTCAATAAGTTGAGTCCCAAAATGTTTGTTGGTAGCGGTCCCAATATCATTATAGTTTCTGTCGCAGTCTCATCTCCTGGCAGCCAGCACTTGACCCGGGCAGTTGCCTGGGGCCGAGATTTTCCAAAAACATCCATTACCCAAATTTGTTTCTTGTCAGCAACTATGCCATTACAGTTGGCAACATCTGTTCGGAGTGCTGATATCTGAGCACCTGTATCTACCAAAAATGTGACCGGGGTCTTAAAGGGGCCTAGGGGAAAGGTAATTAACAGGTCCCCTTTATTGTTTTCCATGAGCCTTCTCAAATAGATCCACTGGCCGTCCCCCGGCTCACTTGTTGGGGATGGCAGAGGGCGTTTCCCAACTCCGGGATGTCCAAATCAATCAATTCAGCCCCCTGAGGAGCAGATGGGGCTGTGTCCCTGAGTTCCCGGGATGGGGGAGAAAGGTCTTTAAAGTTTGAGGAGGAGAGGGTCCCTTTGATTTTGTCCCAGCTTTTCACTAGACTTTCCAGGTTGGGAGTGGGTAACCTGTCCATCACCTCCCTGAGGATTCCCTTTGAGATACCCTCTGTCCACAGTGCATATCTTTTATTGTCAGAAGGCCGTGTCGGTCTGCCTGAAGGAGGGGATCGAGAATTGTGTGCAGACCTGTTTTTTGTTTCTCCATTCCCTTCCACCCTCCTAAGGTCTGTTTTGGATTTTGTCTCTCCCTGAGTGGTGAATCCCATCCGTCTCCCATAATTAATCAATTCCTGTGCTATTTCTCCCCATGTCATCTCTGGGGGGCCTCCCCTTCTTCAGGGTCGGGGTACTCTCAAGCGATCTTGTAATTGCACCGCATACAATTTCAAGGCATCAGGCAGTCCCCTTATAAGAGGATGTAACCTTTCAGGGTCTGTTGCATATTGCATGGGGGAGGGCTGTTGCGGAACCAGGAATCGATCATGCATCAGTTGGAGACATGCAGCCTTTTGTACAGTCTCCAAAATGTGACCCACCGTAGGCGTTTTAATTGAAAAGGGGTCTCCCCTCTCCATAGGGTCCAATCCACCTGCCCAATAGGCTACTCTTTGGGTCAGGGACCATGGCTCTCTATTGTCATTTGTAGTTAGGAAAACCCCCGGACCCCAATATCCCCTTGCCTCGTCCTCACTTAGGAGGATACGGTCACCCCCAGTAAGGGATACTCTCCACACATACTCAGTTTCTGTTTCTCGGGGTCCCTGGGAATATTCTTCCTGAATTTTTGCCAAATCGGTGGGGGAATAGGGAACGATGTGGGTGGTAACTTGTTGGGCTCCTCCTTGACCACCATCTACAGTCTCAGTCTTAATCAAAGGCTGCATCGTGGCTTCCCCTGTCCCAGGAGAAAATATTTTTCTTATACGTTCTAGGTCTTCAAAAGGGTATGATTTTGATTCCTTTTCCCTATCAGAGTCTGCACCCACATTTTCTACAGTGATCTGGGAGCGGGTTTCATCTAATTGCTCTCTTAATACTCTTTCCCACTCCAGAGCCTCAGTCAAAGCAGTATGTAGTCTCTGGTTAGTCACTCGCTCAGTGGTGAGTTGGTCAGAGAGGCTCCTTATCTCATTTTCTGACTGCTGCTGCAAAGCTTTCACCAAGTCTTGAAGGGATTTAATCATCTTCCCTTCTGCTTGTCGGGCCACGCATTTGTCCTGTTGTGCTGCCACCAAAGCGGCTCCTAAAACTCCACAAACTAACGCCTTCCCTTCTCCTTGTTTCAATTTTTGTTCTTTAGCCAAAACAAAAATTCTGTCTGCTACAGCTTGCGGATCATGCCAATTGTTACGGGCCCAAGTCATACCAAGGGGAGAGGGTCGAGCATTGTAGCTCTCTAATCCCTTCAGGAGAGGGGTACAGTCTACAGTCTGACCTCCCAGGGAGGCCACAATGAACACACAATTACAGGGATCAGATACTTTAGTAGTCCTCTGAGGACTATCTCTACAGTTGGACCTCCCAGGGAGACTGCAACAAAAAATCAGATCGAGTCCCCTGAGGACTATCTCTACGCTCGGACCTCGCAGGGAGACCGCAACAAAATCAGATTATTAAGTCCTCTGAGGACTATTTCCCCTTGTGTATGACTCCTCTCAGAGAGGGGCCACAGTAAGGACCTGGTCCCAGTGATTGCTTTAGCAACACCGAGGGAATCCTGCCAACTACGCCAAAAAATGTCACGACCCAGACTGGACAGACCAGGGAGTCGTGTTTAATTCGAAATTCCCTCCGGCTAAATTAAGGTGAAATGCCACCAAACGATCAGTGAAAGATTTTATTTATGACAGAAGCAAACTGAACTGGGGAGGCGTGGTAGTAGGTGGCAGGGTTTCTCACAACAGGAATTGGCAAAAGACTACTTCTGTAACCTGTGTAACCATATACATTGATTCAGGGAATAAGGAGATCCCTCCCGTTGAGTCACGAGGTTCAGAGCAGACCCCCTTGCTTTCCAGACTCCTCCTCAGAGAAGGGCCCAGGGGTGGCTGGATCCACTCTTAGTCTCAGACTTGGTCAACGGTTTATATCTTGAAACGGATGAGGTGTAGGGATTGTGGAAAAGGAAAAGGAAAGATAGAAGAAGACAGAGAGAAAGGAAGAGAGAAAGATTTCACCGGTCCTGGGTCCAGCGTTGGTTCAGTCAGCCAAGGGGTCCAGTTCCGGTGGGCTTGTGCACCCAGGGCTTCAGTTTGTGTCCTTTTATCATCCTTGCCCCTCCTTCAGGCGGGCACCCAAACTCATCAGGTTAATGAGCAGTTTGTGAGCCTTTGGGCTTGGAGGTCGTTTGTGGAGTAGCTTCTCCTTCCCTGCAGACACAGCCATTGTTTGATCTTTGTATCAGAACAGCTTATCAGAATAGGGAGCTGCACACCCTCCAGCACGCCCTCCCCCTCCTGCTGCTGATGTCTGAGCTGATGGGCTTTTCACCTTGGTTCCTTGCTGTGCAGGGTTTGTCTTTAAGCAGAACTTGCCCCACCACAATGTTTGAGACATTAACTCTTTCTGTCTCTCACAGCCGGTCACAATGGGGTGCTTTTCCCACTTGTCCCCTGTTAAACTCACCTCAGCCTCCAATATAGTCAATTCTTGGCATCCCCCTGTCACTCCAGAGATCCAGATGGGTTCTGTGCCCCTGTACCCTGATGGCACCAGTGTACACCATGCTCCAGTGTCTACCAAAGCCTTATACTTCTGTGGGTCTGATGTGCCAGGCCATCGAATCCACACAGCCCAGTATATCCGGTCATCCCTTTCCTTCTCCTGGCCAAAGGCAGGGACCCTCTATTGCTGTTCCTCATCAGAGTATTCACTGTCTGACCCTTGTGGTGCCAGACCAGAAGTCCCCTCACCAGAATCAAGGGAGGTGGTTTCAGTTCTTCTATGCCTGGAGGATCGCTGATTGCTTTCTCGGGCCTCTACAGCAACTACGCTGACAGCCTTCTACTTGGGTGACCCCTTCTTAACAGGTGTCTTCCCTCTCAGTTCACGTACATGGGCTTCCAGCTTAAAGGTGGGTTCACCATCCCACTTCCTCATGTCCTCCCCTTGGTCACGCAGGAAGAACCAGAGTGTACCACGTGGCATATGCCTTGGGCTCCCTTTCCCTCTGACTGGGGCAGGAGAGGACTGATTTCTTGGAGCGTCCCTAACAGCCAAGGCACTGTCCTGTAGGGATGAGGAGACACAGAGATTTTCTTCAAAGTTCTGGAGCCAAGACAATACTTTCTCCACAGTTGGTGTTTCCATATCTGGGCAATACATTGCTGCCAAGCTGTTAGAATACGATGCTGGGGCACCTTGAATCACCTTTCTCCACATGGCCCGTGTGCACAGGACATCCTCTGGATCTTTGGAGACCTCCTCATCATCTAGATCACTGTAGATGACTTCCAGCACTGCTAACTCTCTCAGGTACTGGATGCCTTCATCTGCGGTAGTCCACTTTCCTGAGGCATTCACAAGGTCTTCCTTGAATGGATATCTTGCCCTCACACTTGAGAGGAGCCATCTCCAGAGACTGCAGATTGCTGCCTCTTTTCCAATTCCTCTTTCAATTCCCCGGTTTCTAGTGAGGGATCCCAGCTGTTGGGCTTCCTTGCCTTCCAGTTGCTGACTGTCGGCCCCATTATCCCAGCATTGGAGCAGCCAGGCAGCAATCCGCTCACCTGGCTGGCGGCTGTAGTCTTTCCGCATGTCCCGAAGTGCTGAGGAGGTCAGGGACCGGGTAGTTTCCGCTTCCTGTTTAAGTTTTCTCACTCCTTCCTCCAATTTCTTTGACAAAGGACCAGCTTCTAGATCAAACCTTTCCTCTTCTTCTTCTTCCCTTACTAATCGATGATATGGACCTGTTGATCTCCTTGTCCACTGTTTCTTTTTCACTATTGGGGCAATTACTGTAGTTGTTGTTGTTTGGGTCCCTGCCTCAACCGTAGTCTTCTGGGAGTGTTGAACTATGGCTTGGTAGGCATAGGCCAGGCCGCAGTACAGTGCGCGAAGCTGCTGGTTTTCATTGGGATAGGCAAGGCACCCTTCTATCAGGTGGCGCGTCAGTTTGCCAGGGTTGCTTGCCTGTTCAGGTGTAAAGTCCCAGATTATGGGAGGTGATGACCATCCTAGGAATCTGCCCAAATCCTTCCATATACCCTGCCACCCAGGGACCGGTCGCTTGAGGGCACATTTCAGTATTGCCTCACCCGAAACTTGTCTTCTCTTATACTAGGACGAGACCAGATTCCACAATACCCATAATATACCACCAGTATTAATTACTAGTATTGAACAGCTCACATAAGGGTGAACAAGGGCCTCGGGAGCCTGCATAATAAAACCATTCACATCAATGCCTGGTAGGGAGAGGGAGATGTATTCCCTCATCTCCTCCACAAGATAGCTCCCACAACACAGCAAAGCCATCAGTGCCAGGACAAAGCACATAGACATTATTTGTATTAGCATGTTCCCAAGTTCCTTCATTTTCCCCACAAGATAGCTCCCACAGCACAGCAAAGCCATCAGTGCCAGGATGTCGTGGTTTAACCCCAGCCAGCAACTAAGCACCACGCAGCCGCTCACCCACTCCCCCCCCACCCAGTGGGATGGGGGAGAAAATCAGGAAAAGAAGTAAAATTCGTGGGTTGAGATAAGAACGGTTTAATAGAACAGAAAAGAAGAAACTAATAATGACAATGATAACACTAATAAAATGACAACAGTAATGATAAAAGGATTGGAATGTACAAATGACGCGCAGTGCAATTGCTCACCACCCACTGATCGACACCCCGTTAGTCCCCGAGTGGCGATAACCCCCGCCCCCACTCTCCCCAGTTTATGTGACGTCCTATGGTATGGAATACCCCGTTGGCCAGTTTGGGTCAGCTGCCCCAGCTGTGTCCTGTGCCAGCTTCTTGTGCCCCTCCAGCTTTCTCACTGGCTGGGCTTGAGAAGCTGAAAAGTCCTTGAATTTAGACTAAACATTACTTAGCAACAACTGAAAACATCAGTGTTATCAACATTCTTCTCATACTGAACTCAAAACATAGCACTGTACCAGCTACTAGGAAGACAATTAACTCTATCCCAGCTGAAACCAGGACACAGGACAAAGCACATAGCCATTGTTTGCATTACCATGTTCCCAAACTCAGCAAGATAGAGATAAGCAAGCAGCCAACAAGCTCCGTGACCTGCACAGGAGCTTGCCACTTAATAACTAGCTATGGCACGCTTAATGCAAAACTGCCGTTGTCTTGCCCCACGTTGGGTGCCAAAAAGGACTGTGGTAGGTTGACCCTGGCTGGGTGCCAGGTGCCCACCAAAGCTGCTCTATCACTCCCCCTCCTCAGCTGGACAGGTGAGAGAAAATATAACAAAAGGCTTGTGGGTCTAGATAAGGACAGTTTAATAAAGAGAAAGCAAAGGTCGCGCGCGAAAGCAAAGAAAAACAATTGATGTTATTCTCTACTTCCCATCAGCAGGCAATGTCTGGCCACTTCCTGGAAAGCAGGGCTTCAGTACATGTAGTGGTTGCTCTGGAAGACAAAAATGCCCCCCTTCCATCTTCCTTTACTTAGCTTTTATATCTGAGCTGACGTCATATGGTATGGAATATCTGGTTAGTTTTAGGTCAGCTGTCCTGGTTATGTCCCCTCCCAAGATCTTGCCCAGCCCCAGCCTGCCGTTGAGGGGGGCAAAAATGTTGGAGAGACAGCCTTGATGCTGTGCCAGCACTGCTCAGCAGTAGCCAAAACACTGGTGTGTTATCAACACTTTTCTAGCTACTGATGCAGAGCACAGCACTACAAGGGCTGCTATGGGGAGAATTAACTCCATCTCAGCCAGACCCAATACAACTGACAAGTCAGAAAACTTCCATTTCTTTCCTGCATTGTTGTTTACCATTGATTGCCAATGTGATAATCTAATATAACTAAACAAAATCAAATAACCATTTAATAATGTTATGGTAATAAAATCACTGTTTCCTCTGATAGTTGAAAAACAGAGACTCAAGGATTTTATTATAAATTATACTTAAATTCACTTACATTCTACTAGGAATAATATTTTATTTGCTATAGAATATTCTAATCCTATTCTGTATTTAAAAGTTGTCTTTTCAATAAAATGAAACTAAAAAGAGAAAACAGTATTTATGCTTTCATAATTTAAAAATGATTAATCAAATATAGTCATGTTAGGTATTATAACATTTTGCACAACGCTACATTATGAAGTAAATCTAATACCCAAAGTCATTGTGCATGTTCCTAGGTGTCTTTCTGATATCTCTCCAGTCCACTGGATTTTGAAGTGTGATTATGTAAATTTTTCGCGGATAAATAAATTAATATAATTGTAGTTGAAATACCACTCAAATTCTTAAGACCATTGCATCTAAATAATATATTATGCATTACTTAAGTATTTATCAAAATGATTTAAAAATAACTGTAGGGCAAAGCATAAATTTATTTTCAAATAGTCCTTTTTTTGCATCAGGTACAAAAATGTTCCAGATGTGTAAAAAAACCCCCAAATAATCCCCCCCCAAACCACCCCACCCCCTCAAAAAAAAAAACCCAAACCCCCAAGTTTCCTTCATTAAATGCAATATTTTTGTTTGGATTAATAATATTGTTACAGTGATGCCATTCTTATTGTGACCATGCTATCAATTCAAATATGTCAATTGATATATATAATTTCTATTAACAGGAATACAAGAATAGAAAAATTAATGTGGGTGGGAGGTCAGGTGAGTGTATATAACAATAAGAATTAGCATTTTTAACTTGCACTGAGAAATAGTGAGGAGCTGGCAAGACTTTCATGGCTATAGATTTAGCAGTGAGAGTCAGCAATATATAAAACATTGCAAAATTAAAAACATGGGCTATGTGTATTTTAAACCTAGCATTCAATACTAAATGTGAAAAGTCTCAGTGAACTGCCTGGTGGTTATTAGCAGTACTAGACTGCTTTCAAGGAAGCCATTTAACTGTACTTCATAAAAGCATAGAATCGTTTGGGTCGGAAGGGTTCTTTAAAGATCATCTAGTCCAACCCCCCCCCTGCAATGAGCAGGGACATCTTCAACTAGACCAGGTTGCTCAGAGCCCCGTCCAACCTGACCTTGAATGTTTCCAGGGATGGGGCATCTACAGCCTCTCTGGGCAACCTGTTCCAGTGTTTCGCCACCCTCATCATAAAGAATTTCTTCCTTGTATCTAGTCTGAATCTACCCTCTTTTAGTTTAAAACCATTACCCCTTGTCCTATTGCAACAGGCCCTGCTAAAAACTCTGTCCCCATCTTTCTTATAAGCCCCCTTTAAGTATTGAAAGGCCGCAATAAGGTCTCCCTGGAGTCTTCTCTTCTCCAAGCTGAACAACCCCGACTCTCTCAGCCTTTCTCCACAGGAGAGGTGTTCCAGCCCTCTGATCGTTTTTGTGGCCCTCCTCTGGACCCGCTCCAACAGGTCCATGTCTTTCTTGTACTGAGGACTCCAGAGCTGGATGCAGTACTCCAGGTGGGATCTCACCAGAGTGAAGGGGCAGAATTACTTCCCTCAACCTGCTGGCTACGCTTCTTTTTATGCAGCCCAGGATACGGTTGGCTTTCCGGGCTGCAAGCGCACATTGCCAGCTCATGTCCAGTTCTTCATCCACCAGTATCCCTTCTCCACAGGTCTGCTCTCAATCCCTTCATCCCCCAGCCTGTATTGATACTGGGGATTGCCCTGACCCAGGTGCAGGCCCTTGCACTTGGCCTTGTTGAACTTCATGAGGTTCACATAGGCCCACTCCTCAAGCCTGTCAAGGTCCCTCTAAATGGCATCCCATCCCTCAGGTGTGTCAACCACACCACTCATCTTGGTGTCCTCTGCAAACTTGCTGAGGGTTCACTCAATCCCACTGTCTATGTAATTGATGAAGATATTAAACAGTACTGGTCCCAATATGGATCCCTGAGGGACACCACTTGTCACTGATCTCCATCTGGACATTGAGCCGTTGACCACTACTCCCTGGATGTGACCATCCAGCCAATTCCTTATCCACTGAATAGTCCATCCATCAAATCCATATCTCTCCAATTTAGAGCAAAGGATGTGGTTTAATAATTTTAGGGAAATTTTATTACCTATTTCTATGAATACTGAATTTATAATCTAATAATTTGGAGAGTACAAATGAAACAACTCAAGTTACTGTATTTGGAGATGCTGTAAGTGCTTGTGGGAAAAAGAGAAAGAATAAAACTAACCAAGACAGGTTAGCAATATTGTCTAGAAATCAAAATATAAGATTTAACATGGAAAAATATACAAGGTAATGGATACCTGGGAGGAAAAAAAAATCTGAAACACATATATTCAATGGAAATAAATGCTAAGTGATAGCAAGAGACCTGAGGGTGAAACTGGGCAGAAAATTGGATACAAGGTTAAAATATGATTTGTTAAAAAAGTAGCAGCAATGTTTTTTATGAAGGATATATAAAAGCATCATACTGGGAACTGATAATCTCCACAAGGCAATATTAGACAGTACCGAGAATACAGCATGTAGTTCAAAAAGCTGTAGTGAGTCAAATTGATGAGATTAAAAGGTGTATTCGGTGTACATGGCAAGGTTTTGGCAGCAAGGGGGCTGCAGGGGTGGTCTCTGTGAGAAGAGGTCAGGGGCTGCCCTGTGCCAGACACAGCCGGTTCCAGCTGATTTGGCAACAGACTCACAGCAGGACAAAGCTGAGCCAATCAGCGAAGTTTGTGGTGCCTCTGTGAAAATATATTTAAGGGCAAAAAATGACAGAGGGAGGAGGGAACAAAAAGAGTTAGAAACAGCAGAGGGAACACCAAGGTCAGAGGAGGAAGAAGAAGACATGCTCCATGGTGCTGGAGAAGATATTCCCTGCAGCCCATGGAGGACTCATGCTGGAGCAGATGGATATTTCCTGAAGGAATGCAACCAATGGAGAGCCCATGCTTGAGCAGGGAAAAGCATGAGGAGGAAGGAGCAGCAGAGAGAGAAACCTATATGTAACTGTTCCAGTGCAGTTTGGATTAGTCCATGACAAATGGTAGGGCTGTGCTTCCACCCCTGGGGCAGTCGATTCCAGGTGTATTGGACACCTCTCCACGTGAAAACAAACTGTGGCCTGCACTCTGCTGCCAAAGGAATGGAGAACAACGCATTGGCAATATCAATTGTAGCATACCACTTGGCTGCTTTTGATGCCAGTTCATATTGGAACTCTAACATGTCTGGTACAGCAGCACTCAGTGGTGGTGTCACTTCGTTCAGGCCGCAATAATCTACTGTTAACCTCCACCCTCCATCAGACTTTTGCACTGGCCATATAGGACTATTAAAAGGTGAATGAGTCTTGCCGATAACTCCTTGGCTCTCCAGTTGATGAATCAGCTCATGGATGGGAGCCAGGGAGTCTCGGTTGGTGTGATATTGCTGACGGTGCACCGTCCTGGTAGCGATTGGCACCTGCTGTTCTTCAACTTGCAGCAATCCCACAATGAAGGGATCTTCCGAGAGGCCAGGCAGGGTAGATAGCTGTTTGATCTTCTCTGTGTTTACAGTGGCTATACCAAAAGCCCATCGGTACCCCTTTGGGTCCTTGAAGTACCCTCTCTTGAGGTAGTCTATGCCAAGGCTACAAGGGGCCTCTGGGCCGGTCACAATGGAGTGCTTTTCCCACTTGTCCCCTGTTAAGCTCACCTCAGCCTCCAGCACAGACAATTCTTGGCATCCCCCTGTCACTCCAGAGATCCAGATGGGTTCTGTGCCCCTGTACCCTGATGGCACCAGCGTACACTGTGCTCCAGTGTCTACCAAAGCCCTATACTTCTGTGGGTCCGATGTGCCAGGCCATCGAATCCACACAGCCCAGTATATCCGGTCATCCCTTTCCTTCTCCTGGCCAAAGGCAGGGACCCTCTATTGCTGTTCCTCATCAGAGTATTCACTGTCTGACCCTTGTGGTGCCAGACCAGAAGTCCCCTCACCAGAATCAAGGGAGGTGGTTTCAGTTCTTCTATGCCTGGAGGATCGCTGATTGCTTTCTTGGGCCTCTACAGCAACTACGCTGACAGCCTTCTTCTTGGGTGACCCCTTCTTAACAGCTGTCTTCCCTCTCAGTTCACGTACACGGGCTTCCAGCTTAAAGGTGGGTTCACCATCCCACTTCCTCATGTCCTCCCCTTGGTCACGCAGGAAGAACCAGAGTGTACCACGTGGCATATGCCTTGGGCTCCCTTTCCCTCTGACTGGAGCAGGAGAGGACTGATTTCTTGGAGCGTCCCTAACAGCCAAGGCACTGTCCTGTAGGGATGAGGAGACACAGAGATTTTCTTCAAAGTTCTGGAGCCAAGACAATACTTTCTCCACAGTTGGTGTTTCCATATCTGGGCAATACATTGCTGCCAAGCTGTTAGAATACGATGCTGGGGCACCTTGAATCACCTTTCTCCACATGGCCCGTGTGCACAGGACATCCTCTGGATCTTTGGAGACCTCCTCATCATCTAGATCACTGTAGATGACTTCCAGCACTGCTAACTCTCTCAGGTACTGGATGCCTTCATCTGCAGTAGTCCACTTTCCTGAGGCATTCACAAGGTCTTCCTTGAATGGATATCTTGCCCTCACACTTGAGAGGAGCCATCTCCAGAGACTGCAGATTGCTGCCTCTTTTCCAATTCCTCTTTCAATTCCCCGGTTTCTAGTGAGGGATCCCAGCTGTTGGGCTTCCTTGCCTTCCAGTTGCTGACTGTCGGCCCCATTATCCCAGCATTGGAGCAGCCAGGCAGCAATCCGCTCACCTGGCTGGCGGCTGTAGTCTTTCCGCATGTCCCGAAGTGCTGAGGAGGTCAGGGACCGGGTAGTTTCCGCTTCCTGTTTAAGTTTTCTCACTCCTTCCTCCAATTTCTTTGACAAAGGACCAGCTTCTAGATCAAACCTTTCCTCTTCTTCTTCTTCCCTTACTAATCGATGATATGGACCTGTTGATCTCCTTGTCCACTGTTTCTTTTTCACTATTGGGGCAATTACTGTAGTTGTTGTTGTTTGGGTCCCTGTCTCGAGCTTAGTGTCCTCAAATGCAGTCTGGGTCCCTGCCTCAACCGTGGTCCTCTGAGAATGTTGAACTATGGCTTGGTAGGCATAGGCCAGGCCGCAGTACAGTGCGAGAAGCTGCTGGTTTTCATTGGGATAGGCAAGGCACCCTTCTATCAGGTGGCGCGTCAGTTTGCCAGGGTTGCTTGCCTGTTCAGGTGTAAAGTCCCAGATTATGGGAGGTGATAACCGTCCTAGGAATCTGCCCAAATCCTTCCATATACCCTGCCACCCAGGGACCGGTCGCTTGAGGGCACATTTCAGTATTGCCTCACCCGAAACTTGTCTTCTCTTATACCAGGACGAGACCAGATTCCACAATACCCATAATATACCACCAGTATTAATTACTAGTATTGAACAGCTCACATAAGGGTGAACAAGGACCTCGGGAGCCTGCATAATAAAACCATTCACATCAATGCCCGGTAGGGAGAGGGAGATGTGTTCCCTCATCTCCTCCACAAGATAGCTCCCACAACACAGCAAAGCCATCAGTGCCAGGACAAAGCACATAGACATTATTTGTATCAGCATGTTCCCAAGTTCCTTCATTCTCCCCACAAGATAGCTCCCACAGCACAGTAAAGCCATCAGTGCCAGGACAAAGCACATAGCCATTGTTTGCATTACCATGTTCCCAAACTCAGCAAGATAGCGATAAGCAAGCAGCCAACAAGCTCCGTGACCTGCACAGGAGCTTGCCACTTAATAACTAGCTATGGCACGCTTAATGCAAATCTGCCGTTGTCTTGCCCCACATTGGGTGCCAAAAAGGACTGTGGTGGGTTGACCCTGGCTGGGTGCCAGGTGCCCACCAAAGCCGCTCTATCACTCCCCCTCCTCAGCTGGACAGGTGAGAGAAAATATAACAAAAGGCTTGTGGGTCTAGATAAGGACAGTTTAATAAAGAGAAAGCAAAGGTGGCGCGCAAAAGCAAAGAAAACAATTGATGTTATTCTCTACTTCCCATCAGCAGGCAATGTCTAGCCACTTCCTGGGAAGCAGGGCTTCAGTACGCGTAGTGGTTGCTCTGGAAGACAAAAATGCCCCCCTTCCGTCTCCCTTTACTTAGCTTTTATATCTGAGCTGACGTCATATGGTATGGAATATCTGTTTGGTTAGTTTAGGTCAGCTGTCCTGGCTATGTCCCCTCCCAAGATCTTGCCCAGCCCCAGCCTGCTGTTGAGGGGGGGCAAAAATGTTGGAGAGACAGCCTTGATGCTGTGCCAGCACTGCTCAGCAGTAGCCAAAACACTGGTGTGTTATCGACACCTTTCTAGCTACCAATACAGAGCACAGCACTACGAGGGCTGCTATGGGGAGAATTAACTCCATCTCAGCCAGACCCAATACAGTAACCCTCCCCCAATCCCCCCTGTGCCACTGGGGGAGGGGGGTAGAGGAGTCTGGAGTGAAGTTGATCAAGGATGGGAGGAAAAAGTGTTATTTGAATGTTTATCTTTGTTTCTCACTCCTCAAATCTAATTTAATTGGCAATAAATTAAATTAATTTTCCCCAGGTTGAGTCTGTTCTGCCTGCAACAGTAATTGGTAAGCAATCTCCCTGTCTATCTCAGCCCACAAGCTTTTTCATCCTGTTTTCTCCCCCATCCCACTGAGGAGAGGGAGGGAGTGAGGAGCTGGGTGGGAGTTTGGCTGTTTGCCAAGGCTAACCCACCACAAAACAGAAAAAAGAAAAACTGGTAACACAGAATAGAGGGATTGATTCAGGAGGAAAGCTTGAGAGAACTAACTGAGCTAACTGGTAATCAAAAGCATGTTCGGGTAAGGAGTAATCCAAGCTGCCAAAGGCTTGCATAGTGTCAACTTCTCCTTCGTTGTACGTGTCCAGAGTTTTCTGTAACATCAACCAAAACCTGGTCAATATAACTGAAAATAGAATGTAATATTAAAGCAGCACTGAAATGATGGTCTGTGTACCTAGGAAAAGTAAATGAGAAGAAACTGAGCACAGGAGTTTGTAGGCTGTAGAGGTAGATTGGAACAGATTAAAAGGAAATAATGCTGATGCCATTGTCTGAGTCATTTAAATCTAGGGTGTAGAATACTCTAGAGCAGCGGTCTCCAAACTTTTTTTATCATGTAAATGTATCAAAATGATCATGTATCAGTAAAAATTTTTTGAGTGTGCACCCCCAATATATGCATATTTATTTATTTATAAATGATATACATGTACTGTACATTATAAATCATACACAAAAATAAAAATTAAAAAAGGATGAGGTAAAGATGGTATAAACAATATTTGCAATTAAAAATTATTTTATTTATTGATGGTACAAAAAATCTTTTGGCTTTCCCCCAAAATATATTAATATTAATAATGTTTTCTTTTTAGTGAGAGCTATGTGATTGATTATGCTTCATTATTTTTGAAAATTTTGGTTTAACACTGTGATGCAGTGATTCAAAAGTCTGTTTCTAAGTTCAGTTTATTTTGATACTGATAATTTCAATTTTTTTAGGCCAAGTTCTTGTCAGATTTGATTAGGTCATCAGTGGTTTTATTTCAATAAAGAACTCATACTAGAAGTAGGAGAAGTGTCAGCTCTGCCATTTTCTTGTTGTTCCCTTGTGCTTGCACAGTATTATTTTCAATCTGCAGTTTCTTTGCAGGAATCTTTTTAAGCCACTTGTCCATTTTGAGAGGGTTAGCTTAGTTAAAACTAGATACTATAATCTGTAAATCCACTTAACCGGGCACACGTGAACTGCAATACGCTGAAAGCAAACGAACCAGTGAGGGCGCCACTGTCAACCCCTCCGCGTTGTGGAACACCCACTCTTCCCTCAGGATACCTCGTGTACCGTACATGTCACGTCTGACATATAGACCGAGTGAGGGCGCCAGTGTCAATCCATATATTAATATTAGTAAAGCTTAATTTCTTTCTTATTTATTTTAGATAAAAAATAAATATAAGTAGAAGTTTTAACATTTTCTTCCCACACTCCAATGGATCATCTCGCGCACCTCCTGGGGTGCATGCATCCCACTTTGGAGACCACTGCTCTAGAGAACCCATTGTAGGTTACTTTAGAGGATTGACTAAATCAACTTTTAGATCTTTTTTTGGTCTCTAAATTTTTATGATTATATGGTAATTTGATTCCAGGTGTTTCTTTTGCCTGGAGTTAAATCTTCAAATAAAATGTTTTCTAAAGATAAACCTTGATAGTGCATTTGCACACTGGTTTTGAGAAACATACATGATAGAGACCTATTGTGATAGTATTTCCTGCTTAGGTACCATCATGGGAGTAGTAGGAATACAAACATTGGCTTGAAATATAAATTTAAAAATCAGAAATGAATAGCTAATGTATAGCTAACAGATTTTTTAAAATATTAAATGTTATAACCTGCCTATTATTGAGGGATTCTTACTTTCACTGAAGGCATTTATTATGCCTTTTCAGAATCAGGCCAAAAGAGAAGAACACGGGAATCAAAGTGATCGGGAACAAAGCTGATGTAAAAAAATTACCATTTAAAATTTCCAGGTTTGCTGTAATGCTTTGATTTTCTTCTGGAAAAACTAAATAAAATGTTTTGGGTTTATTGTTATTAAATTATATCTCTCCATGTTCTAATATTGTTTCATGGAAGTTGAAGGCTGGATTCCTTTTCTCATATATGAATGGGGCTCTGATGCAATGTAGTCTCCTGTCTAATCAAGTTCTGAGATGCATCATTGGAGTTGCATGGCTGCAAGTGCATGTGCACTGAGCAACAAGCCCAGTGTATAAAGGAAAAAATAACTAGATTACAAGACTTTTAAGAAAACATGGTACAAGATTTAAACATGGGAATATCAGATATTGCAAATAGTTTTTAAAATGAAAAAAATTAATAACAATAATGGGAAAATTACTTTTTATATTTAATTTTTTGAACTTGGATAGATTATTTTACATTTGTGTTCTAGAGAACAGATGTCCTTATTTCTCATAGAGACAAGAATCAGGGACAGATTTAAATGGAAGGAAAAAAGAAATCGATGTGTTAAAAATGAAAAAAAAAAGATAATTGAGCATGCTAACTAGCATAGCTAACAACCTAAGATATAATATCATAAACACTAAAACCAAGAAAAAATCATCTTAATCTAGAGAAAATCTATGAAATGTAACTTCAGTCTTAGTTTCTTTGTGCAGTTGTATACTTGTTTAGGGTAAGCAAAAAGCTAAGAGCCACTGCTTTTCATTTCCCCAAATTACGTATCCACTTCAGACATCCATTCTGTCAGTTTGGGCAATAGAAATAAAATCAAGATCAGTGGCTAGTGCAGATAAAATGTGGCTGAGTAGTGAAGGGCAAGATTCTTTTTACTGTGATGATGAATAATTTAAGCAATGATGTGATTGATTCCCCTGTGAAGAAAGCTGGCAGATTCTCAGCCTAGACCAATGAAGAACAAAGATAATGTCTTTGTTTATTTTAAAAAGTGATTTTAGTCACAATAATTGCTGTTATTTTAACAATACTTTGGTAATGCATATGAGCAGAACTTGAACTCAAGCCTGCACTTTTAAAAACACATCTATTATTCCATGCAGATAAGCTAGTGCAGACCTCAATTTATGCCTTAATTTTAAGTTTGCATCCCTCTGTTGAGGACATTTGATTTTCCCTGCATTGGACTTTGGCACAAAGAGAAGAGTCCCTAGACTTTATAAAAGCAAGTCTGAAACTGCTGTGGCTATTAAATGTGGCCATTTTTACTCATTGAAAAGCTTCTTCTGAACATAAATTACAAAAAAAAAAAAAAGGGAATTTCCCTTCTTATTTCCACCTAGTGGATGAAGGGAAGGTGGTGGATATAGTTTTTCTGGATTTTAGTAAGGCTTTTGATACCGGCCCTCACAGCATCCTTCTGGACAAGTTGTCCAACTGTGAGATGAGCAGGTACACGGTGCGCTGGGTGAAGAACTGGCTGAAGGGCAGAGCTTAAAGGGTTGTAGTGAATGAGGCTACATCTGGCTGGCAACCAGTCACCAGCAGTGTTCCTCAGGGCTCAATTCTAGGGCCAGTTCTCTTCAATATATTTATCAATGATCTGGATGCAAGAGTTGAATGCACCCTTAGTAAGTTTGCTGATGATACTAAACTGGGAGGTGCTGTCGACTCTCTTGAGGGACAAGAGGCCTTGCAGAGGGATCTAGATAGATTGGAGCATTGGGCAATGATTAATGGGATGAAATTTAACAAGAATAAATGCCAGATTCTGCACCTGGGATAGAGTAACACTGAGCACAAGTATAGACTGGGAGAGGAGTGACTGGAGAGCAGCCCTGCAGAAAGGGATCTGGGGGTGCTGGTTGACAGTAGGCTCAACGTGAGTCAGCAGTGTGCCTTGGCAGCCAAGAGGGCAAACTGCATTCTGGGGTGCATCAAACACAGCATAACCAGCTGGTAAAAAGAGGTGATTATCCCACTGTATTCAGCGTTGGTGAGGCCTCACCTTGAGTACTGCGTGCAGTTCTGGGCCCCACAGTTTAAGAAGGATGTTAAGGTCCTTGAATGCGTCCAGAGGAGGGCAACAAAGCTGGTGAAAGGGCTGGAAGGAATGTCCTATGAGGAGCGGCTGAGGACTCTGGGTTTGTCTAGTTTGGAGAGAAGGAGGCTGAGGGGCAACCTCATTGCTCTCTACAGCTTCCTGAGGAGGGGAAGTGGAGAGAGGGAGATGTTGATCTCTTCTCCCTGGTATCCAGTGACAGGACGCGTGGGAATGGTTCAAAGCTGTGCCAGGGGAGGTTTAGACTGGATGTTAGGAAACATTTCTTTACCGAGAGGGTGGTCAAACACTGGAACAGGCTTCCTAGAGAGGTGGTCAATGCCCTATGCCTGTCAGTGTTTGAGAGGCATTTGGACAATGCCCTTAGTAGTATGCTTTAACTTTTGGTCATCCCTGAAGTGGTCAGGCAGTTGGACTAGATGATCATTGTAGGTCCCTTCCAGCTGAACTATTCTACTCTATTCTATTTGATTAATCTATTAGTTTATTAAAGTGAAAAATATTATCAGAAACATGTTCACCTAAGACTGAAATGTACTAGGCTAAATTAAGGATGGGAATTATTTTCCAGTTTTATTGCATAATCTTTGTAAAGTTTATTTCAGCATCAAGCAGAGAGGTAATTTAAAATTATAGATGCTCCAGTTTAGAAGTTAAAAATATGTTTTTAAAATGTATTGCAACTGGATACATCTTGTATCAAAGCTGAATTTCCAAATTCATCTTTTAAAAACACTGGTTTAGGTATTCTGATGGTTCTTGTGTTGGATTGAATCTAATAACTTCTAAAATAAGTTAATAATTTCATTGTTACATTATTGTGAGTTTTGTAACTTTCACAAATACCAGTAGTTGTTAAAATTTAAAAAGTAATCTTAAAAAATGAAACTGCAATATACCAAAAGCAACATTTGACAATCTTATTTATAAATTTTAAAACAAAATCAAAACAGTCTTTCAAATAAGGCAGTATTTTTATGGTAGTTAATAGAAAGATATTGCAACATAATGCAAATAAAAATGCCAGTAAATGTCATATTATCAGTGTGTCAGTTGTGAAGAGTTGTTTGAAATTAGAAATATTTTATGAACATTTAAAATGTAAATTATACTTATAAATAAAAAAATCTTGATAATTACATTTTTGTACCAAGCAAAACATTTAAGGAATGAAATGTGGCAAAATCTCTTAATTGATAATTGACATTAGTTTGTTTTTTCTTTTTGTTTCTCAATCCACATAAGACCTGTTTTTCTTTTTCTGTGTAACTGGAAAGTATTTAGTCAGAAAATGAAGACTATGCATATGCTTTCGTACTCAACTTTTAGGGGCCCATGCAAAACATCCATTTTTGCATTAAGCTGTCATTAATTTCTTGCTTTTCTCAAAGACCTATTCACTCATTTTGGGTCAAATTATGCCATTGATTTTTAACAAGAATTCACCACTGACTTGAACAGTATGTTCTGCTCAAAAGTCAGTTGCACAATCTGGATCACTGAGATTCTTCAGAAAGAAAGAATCTGATGCTTCATAAAAATAGGATAAGTGGAAGTGCTGATAGTGTGGCAGCAGTATGAAAGCTGTAAAATGAAAGAAGAGTTGATAGCAAATGATACTCAAAAATAGAAACTGAGTTAAAGGTGATGTTTTGGCTATTGGGACTTTTTCAGGTCATGAACTGAAAACTAACATTTTTCTATTTCTTCTTCAACCTGAGGAAGGCCTCAAAGACAGACCATTGCAAACACACACAGACAGAACCTTGTTCTGTATTCCAGCATGTATTTTAAAGACTAGAAGAATGTTACTGGGGCAAAAGTTGGAGGTACTGAGACTTACTTAAATAAACAAACTCTGAGAACTATACCTTCAGAGTTACTCTAAAGTCAATATTCTGTCCAGGGACAGCACTAGTAAATAAGACTGCTACTGACTTAACTAAGCCCAATTACAGATCTAAAGACTACTCTGAAAATCACTGTCTAAACATTTCCCTAGTGATAATGTTTTATATGGAGGACCTGATTCTGCTATCCTGACTTTCATGATATATTACTTGCATATGGAGTTTCATTGAGGTTAAAAGGCCAAGTTCTTCTCTCATCTGTACAAGGGGTAGGTACATCTTGAGTAAATCTATTAAGGTCAGAGGAGTTACTTCAGATTTGCAGCAGTGTAAGCAAAAGCTTATAGGGTGTATTCATATCAGATTTATTTATGCTTGTAAAGGTTACATGCTTGGGCACCTAGCTTTTCTTTTAAAGATACAAATTTCAACATTCATGTCATTTTATATGCCTATATTCCTGTCCTGGTTTCAGCTGGGATAGAATTAATTGTCTTCCTAGTAGCTGGTACAGTGCTATGTTTTTGAGTTAGGTATGAGAAGAATGTTGATAACACTGAAGTTTTCAGTTGTTGCTAAGTAATGTTTAGTCTAAAGTCAAGGATTTTTCAGCTTCTCATGCCCAGCCAGCGAGAAGGCTGGAGGGGCACAAGAAGTTGGGAGGGGACACAGCCAGGGCAGCTGACCCAAAGTGGCCAAAGGGATATTCCATACCATGTGACATCACGTCTAGTATATAAACTGGGGGGAATGGAGGCGGGGGATAGCCGCTCGGGGACTAACGGGGTGTCGGTCGGTGGGTGGTGAGCAATTGCACTGCGCATCATTTGTATATTCCAATCCTTTTATTATTACTGTTGTCATTTTATTAGTGTTATCATTATCATTATTAGTTTCTTCTTTTCTGTTCTATTAAACCGTTCTTATCTCAACCCACGAGTTTTACTTCTTTTCCCGATTTTCTCCCTGTCGTGGTTTAACCCCAGCCAGCAACTAAGCACCACGCAGCCGCTCACTCACTTCCCCCCCACCCAGTGGGATGGGGGAGAAAATCGGGAAAAGAAGTAAAACTCGTGGGTTGAGATAAGAACGGTTTAATAGAACAGAAAAGAAGAAACTAATAATGATAATGATAACACTAATAAAATGACAACAGTAATAATAAAAGCATTGGAATATACAAATGATGCACAGTGCAATTGCTCACCACCCGCCGATCGACACCCCGTTAGTCCCCGAGCGGCGATCCCCCGCCCCCACTCCCCCCAGTTTATATACTAGACGTGATGTCATATGGTATGGAATATCCCTTTGGCCACTTTGGGTCAGCTGTCCTGGCTGTGTCCCCTCCCAACTTCTTGTGCCCCTCCAGCTTTCTCGCTGGCTGGGCATGAGAAGCTGAAAAATCCTTGACTTCAGACTAAACATTACTTAGCAACAACTGAAAACATCAGTGTTATCAACATTCTTCTCATACCTAACTCAAAAACATAGCACTGTACCAGCTACTAGGAAGACAATTAATTCTATCCCAGCTGAAACCAGGACACTCCCCCATCCCACTGGGTGGGGGGGGAGTGAGTGAGCGACTGCGTGGTGCTTAGTTGCTGGCTGGGGTTAAACCATGACAATTCCATTTCTCTAATGTTAAGTTTTTAACTGCTCCTTTAAATAACCTTATTCAAAATACCTACATATGGTTCTAAGGCTGAAACAATGTGTCCCATGAAGTTACAATTAACAAGTTTCATGAAGAGCATTTCATTTCCTGTTCACATCACAGGATGCAACTAGTAAAAATTAGCATTTTTTAAAAGTATGAGCATTATTTACAGTATAAGCAAAAGAAGACACAAAGCTACAGGGGTTTAGTAACTCCTGCCATAAAAATAAGGCAATTTACACTTAATAAATGAAATCATAGTCAAAACTATGGTTTTGTTTAGAACAGTATTATTAGTATTTCTTAAAAAAAAGCTACATAATTAATATGTGAAACTCACTTTTGTAAGAAATAATCAGGACAATACTCCAGCAAAGTATTAGGTATGCTAATGGACAGCTCAAGTAGCCACAGTTATGTTATATGAAAAGTGATATGTTGTACATATAACTAGTCAGCAAGTAAAAGTAAAAAACTTTCCTTCTGGACTAGTAACTTCATGATGATCAGTTCTAGTGCTAAACAGATTTTCCTTGGGTGTAAATAATGCTGGCCAGCAATAGTCAGGATGACCTGATCTAGGAGGTCAATTCCCATGCTTTTTGCCATTGGATAAATAATTCTCACTGAAGTAATGGAAACTGCATATGGGATAGCAGTGGTTAAAAATTCATTAAGATCATGAGTAAAAGTTTTGTATGAAAAAACAGTAGAGAAATTATATTAATATAAAGTACATAAACCAATGTGGTCCTTCAATTCTAAAAATTGAAGATATCTTAAACTTATGAATTTTATAGAACATCAATAATTTTATTATTTTGGGGCCAAAATGTGAATGTAATTGCCTCAGTGAATGTAATTAAACCAGGGTTTCTTTTGGCTATTTTTAATGTATGTTTCATTAATATATTTGATGTATCCAATATTCCCCTGAAATTTAAAATGAGGCTTTCTTTTTAGCTGTAAGAGCACTGTAAAAGCACAGAGTCCCTTCTCCTGTAGAATTCAATGTAAGCTGTGTATGTAGTTTTTTTTCCTGTAATATTTAATACAGTCTTTCTGAGATACTGGAAGACTCCTACAAACCTTTTGCATGTATCTTCTTTTACTGTTGTTTTTTTGATATGATTTTCACACAGCTTATTGTATATTTTGCTCTCTCACTGAATCTCAGTGAAGCTCATACCTCTTTCTTCCACACACCTTTTGACTTTTCTACTCTTCTTATTCAAATACTGGAGGATGATCTTTTTCTTACATTAGTGACGTATCTCTGAGTGTAGATTGCTCATGCCATATGGTTATATGGTTATCTGTCACACCAGCCAATAATCCCAAATTGGTTTAGTACATTTAATAAACAGGCTGTCATAAATATGTGAAAATTATGCCCTTCTTTATGTGAAGAGGAAAACCCGTATATTGTTGGAATTATTATTTAAAGATTTTTCCAAGTGTGACAAGAATCACAAGACCAAAATTGCAGTGCATTTTATGCATGCTTAACCACCATAGAAGCAGTAAAAGGTGAGACAAATTTACAACCCTCAAGATAACCTCCACACGTGCGTGCTACAGAATATGGAGATTTTAAAGGTGGGCTAAAATCGCTTCAACTCTTTTGTTATCAAAACAATGTATTGAAATGGTAGCAATGTCATAAAATGCTTTTCTTAACTCAATGTTTTGTTACAGTTCACTGGAGTCTTTAAAAATTCAGATCCAATAAAAAGATATATAAACATAAGCTTTATTAATCATGTCTGCCTATGCACAAATATACAGACTAATAGGACATTAATCTCTAGTTTTAGGATGTAATTTCTTGCTCTTTCTTAATTAGACTCAAATTCCAAAGTCACATCTCAGAATATACTGGGCTCATTTTAACCAAGAAACATTATTTTTATTGCTATATGCTTCCCCTTCATTAAGAAGTAAACACATTTTCTCCATCTAAGTTATTTGCATTATAGCCTAAGAAAAAGAAGGAATAAAGAAATATAAATTTTCTATGACTATGGAGGAAGTGTCTCTCTCTAAAAACGTCTATTGTGGATCTCTTCAGAACTCTGACCCAGCAGACAGTCAGTTACATACAGTGTGCACAAAGCAGAAATCAAAATCATTACCTGAATCAAATCCTTTTTGAGTCCCAAAGTCCTGATCTGAAGTCAGGGTGGACCATCACTATAAAAGTTTAACTTCAAATATATCTTCCTTAGAACTGGCTGATATCGCACCAATGTTTTGATGGGATCATCTGTTTTTTCCTTTTTTTTTTTTTCCCCCGGTCAAGTAGTAGAAACAAGACAGAGAAGTAAAATATCTTTAATATTAAAAAAAAATCTGTTAGCTTTATATTAGCTACATTCACTACTCCTTTCTTAACTAAAATAATCAATTACATTTTAATCTGAATGTTGAGAACTAGTGTTTGCTCAGCATCAGACGGGTGAAAGAATAGTTTCAGGAACACCAAATTAGCCTCAGTATAAACTGAGGACCTTTTGAGATTGCTATATAGTTTTTCTTGAACACAAGATGTTCTTCTGAAACATTATCACTTCTTACATAGTGAGAGATGGAGGGAGACCAAGAACAGATGTATTAGAATATGCTATTTACCTTCTTTCAACTGCTCTGGCTCAGCGTCTGGCCTTTAGTTATGCTATATGCATAGGGATTACACATTTCTCTTTACTAACAAAAATAGATTTTAGACATATAGATATATATTTCAAAATAAAAATATAGGATTCTAACAATCAAAGAAATTCAGAAACTAAAAATGACAGCCTGTTTCTGAAATAATTTTGCCCTGAAGAGGCTATTATTATGGGACTATGCTGAAATCATTG